>CP092865.1:118356020-119100007 GCA_030710605.1 Cordylochernes scorpioides | reverse complement strand
AGAAAAAAATATTTTTTCTCAAAATATTTCGATAGATTGTTCCCTCTTTATCAATTTATCGCATAGTAAGCTTAATTTACAAATTATGCAATTTATTGAGCAATAAATTGATGAAGAGGAAACAATCCCTCAAAGAATTTTGAGAAATAAAATTGTTTTATTTTTCTTTATAGATACAGTTACCCCCTTTTTTATATAATTTCATTTAATTGATCAACCTTTGACTCAAACTTGTGAAATATGTTGTTAATATGAAAATAAATACAAGTAATTACGAGTTATAATTCAACATTAATATAATTTTTATTATCTCAAATTGTGTCAACTTAGTATTTTGATTTTTATTCTTAATTTCGGTTAGATAAATACACACACTCATATATATATGTAGTAATTTAAAGCAACAACCCCATATTGTATATAACATATAACAATATTTTCATGTTGTATAATAGAAACACATCTGTAAATGATTATACGCATGATTGACATGTGTCATTACATCATCATATGTAATGTACTTTGTACAAACTGAGGATAAATAAATAAAATTCTGTAATAGATTAAGAGTTGAGCTAGAGATATATAAGTCAAAAACGTCTAAATTCGAGATAGATGGAAATCACAAAACAACATCTAAAGATAGATTGGAAGCTGTCAGGACGGCGCCAGTTTAGAATGTCACCAGACGACCCACACTCTTCACATCTGGTGAAATGCAAAACCCCCTTTCTCAGAAAAGGTATATAAAGCTCCCGTCCTAGCTAAAAATACAGTCAGTTCAGCATCAGCGCGAGCTCTCGTCGGTTGTGCCCCAGGTCCTCTTCATCCATCATGTAGACTAGTAAGAATTCTTCTATCTCTCTATCTTTCGCTCCTAGCTCAACTTTTCCTAGTGCAAATGTGTCTTCGTTTTTTGTGTATGGACATCCCCAAGCTTTCCACTCTGCCTCGACCACGACTGCCTGTACTTTGTGAGAACTGTAAAAGGTCTTCCAAGGTGCAGAGAGGTACTGGAAAACTTCTTATCCTGACTGTTCCTCTCGGATACCATCACATATATATATTGTAATTGTAACGTAGAAAATTAGAAAAGACAAACTTCAGGATGACACAGCAATTAATTTAAGGCAAGCACTAAGAGAATCAATGAGAGAAGTTTACATAAAGTAATACAATATATTGTTGCATCATGATTAATGCGCGTATTTTAAAAAATATTTATAATATTATTTTTAATATATTTAAAATTTAAATTATATATTTATTTATTTTATAAAACAGATTATCACTATAAAATATTATTACTATTTTTTTTTATTATCATTTACAAAGCATGCGATATCCGTCTTGGATATTTGCATGCATACACAAGTTTGGGAGCTTATTTACAGTAATTATTAATATGATTTTAGTTATTATAATAGAAATTATTAACATATTTGTCAGTTAGTTAACGATTTAATTACCCTATAATGAATATTAGTGAACATCACAGATAAGAACAGAAATTTAGAGCTATTTACAGCATATATCTATATATCAGTTATTACAGCCCAGGCTATCTATTACTAAAAAACATTCTACAAAATCTATTAAAATTTATATACATATATCTATTATTAACTATTTGATTTAGACAGTTTATATTTATTTGATTTTTGACTCTCAAGTCCTCTACAAGTCGACAGTCCGTTAGAATATGTACAGGATTTTCTTCTTCTGCACCACATGAGCATTTAGGCGAATCCGTCTTTCTGACTTTGTACAAATATGATCTAAAGTTACCGTGTCCAGTAAAAAATTGGACATTGTAAAAATTTGGCTTGACATATTTGGGTATTTGGGAATCAGCGAAGAAGGACTTGAAAATGGTATTAGTCTTCTCATAGTATTTATGCAATTTTCCCCTTATATAATTAGAAATTATATTCCTACTTGAAGAGTCAAATCGGTTGTAATTTATTTCGGTTTTCAACATGTTAGATTCGATATAATCAGTAAGTTTGGGGACTTGTGCAAGTATATGTGTACAATCCGATGATGTTGTACTGTAGGCCTGTATACAATGTTTTAATATATTATATTGAAGAGAATTTAGTTTGTCCTTAGACTTTTTGTTTATGAATGGATATCATATTGGATAACCATAAGTAATTGTACTTCGATATAATGTCTTATACAATATCAGTCTTCGTCTAAAATCTAGACCCCATGCTTTCTATGTCAGGCCAAATAGGTATCCACTAGCTCTAGTTACTTTTATGATCATTTCATTAACGTGAGGCGTAAAGTCCAGTTTGCTTCTGACTCGGTGATTTTTAATAGTCACTCCTAGGATCTTAAGTTCTTCAACCGGTTTAATTAACTTGCTACCTGAGACTATTATATCGTTATTGCATTTATATAAATATAATATTTTTGTTTTTTCATCGGACAATTTTAATATACGACTTTCACAGCACTTGTTGATTTTTCTTAATACATTATCTATTGTCTTTCTTAGTTGTTCAGGAGTTTTATTCCAACATATTAACGTAATATCATCTGCATATCCTATTGTTTCACAATTATCATCCTGATTATTATTCAGTATCTCATTAACAAGAATATTCCATAATGTGGGAGACAGTGGTCCTCCCTGTGGACATCCTTTACTTAATTTCTTATTAATTTCAGTTGAGGAATATCTAAATCTTATTCTTCTATTATCAAAGTATGATTGTAGAAGTTTTATCATTGAAGCCTGCACATCTTCATCTAGTCTTTTCATCAAGGCCGGCTACCATGCATTATCAAACTCTGCACTAATATTCACTGCAATTATTGCTGCATATTCTCTTGTTTTATATTCTAACGCAATTTTTATTATTTCAGTTAGTGCAGTAATAGTAGACTTCGATCTTCTAAAGCCATGTTGTCGATCACTTAGTAAATTAAAATCTTCATAATATTTTATTATTCTGTTATTAATTATTTTTTCAAATATTTTAGAAATGTTGGAATTAAGACATAAAGGTCTATAATTTTTAAAGTTATTAAAATCAGTTTTTCCAGGTTTCGGAATAATTATTGCCTCTGCTCTTTTCCATTCAGCAGGATAGTATTGTAGGTCTAAACATTTTTGAAATTGTTTCACCAATATAGGAGCTATAAATTGTTTAGTGTGCCTTATCATGTTGTTAGAGATGTTGTCTATTCCGGGATATTTCTTTGGATTTAATTTGTCAATTAAGTCGTTAACTTCAGTAATCATAACCATCTGTTTTTCTTTATTGAGTAGTTTTAAATTATAATTTCTTTTATACTTTTATGGATGTTTGTATCTTCTTCACATTTATCATCTGGAAATAAGTTATTCAATAATTCCTCACCCTTCTGCAAACATTCCATATCAGTATTACTCTCCAAAATTTGCATATTTCTCTTCCGCTTAGATCCACTTTTGATGTTTTTGTACACCTTATATAAGTTTCCATAAGGGTTGTTCGACTTGTTTTCCTCCAGAAAAATTCTCCATGATGCTTTCCTAGCTTTTTATATTTCCCGTAAATACTTATTTCGTATGCTTTTATAGTATTGTTTAATATGATTAGGGCAATTTTTGTTTCTATAGTAACAGTTTCTAAGATAATGACAGTGATCCTTTAGAAGCTGTAAATTCGTATTCCACCGCTTATTACTAATATTATTTTTGGTTGTCATATTATTATTTACTTTAAGTGAATTATGTGCTGCCTCAATCAGTATGTTCGTAAGTTCTTTTACCGTTTGATCAATCATTTCTGGTGTATCCACTATGTCTAGTAAGTTTTCAATTTTTTCTCGTTCAGTAATGTTAATTCTCTGACTAAAACTTAACCAGTTCGCATTTTTCTCATTAAATTTCCAAGTGGAATAATATTTTTCTGAACTAATTACTATAAAACATTTGTATTTTGATACACTAAATACCCCACCTGCTTTAAACTTTGATGTGATAAAGAAAGATATATTCTAGGTGCTACCTAAATATATAGTTGTCTTATTATTGACTGGTTTAACCTTGCAAGATGGTTGAGACACGTTCTGGAAAGATGCAAGACACGTCTGAGGAGAGACACAAGACTGAAGAATCTGCCAAACCGTAGCCCAGTGCAACAATATGAAAATCAAAATTAATAATTTCTTAATAAAATAATAAATACTCTGCTACATAGCTCCTTCCCTATTGGAGCTGTGACTCACAGATTGCAAATATTGTTGATACTGACATGGATATGAATTTTCAGAATGACACAGCAATTTATTTAAGATAAAATATAAAAGAAACAATAAGGGAGGTATCAAAATAACAATCTGTTTATTAAATAATAAATATTTAGCTACAATATTAAGGCAATGAGGGTGAAAGAAATTTTAGTCCTATTTTTATTTACAATCCGAACATTATGTGTCAACTTATTTTTATGCCTATTGAATATAAAGGTACACAAGGATATTGAATTGAATATACTTTGATTTTATTTTATATAAAACGAATTCTTAGAATCGAGATTTGAAACAATTGCGAATAGACAATTGATTAGTAGTTAATTCTCTTAGCGATGTCATGAATTCAATCGACCAGACTTCTATTCTATCGTTCATTTATTGTTCATGTATATACTAAAATATTTAATTGAAATGGCATATATTTTATTGGATCAAAATATCATTTATTTTACCAATATTTCAGTTGGCTTAACGCCAACCTTTATCAAGGTATTAAACAATTGGTTAAAAAAATCAAATAATACCTTGATAAAGGTTTGCGTTCAGCCAACTGAAATATTGGTAAAATAAATTATATTTTGATCAAATATATGCCTTTTAATTGAAGATTTATTTATGGATTGCTCTATTTAATAAAATACCAAAATATATATTATAAATTTAATTTTGGTGATTTATAGAGTGATTATTGGAAATATGACATTAAGTTTTATAAACGGGTAATTTTAAAACTTCCTTTCTGCCAAAAAGGCCTATTTATTTAGCTTTTAATGAAGATGCTAGACTATCTGTTTATATAAAGAATGGTTTAATTGTAGCTTGGATTTTGTTCAATTAAAATGCCAAGGAAAATAAAATTTTAAAAATAGGTTGGTGTGGATCACAACTTGAATATCTGTTTAGACAACATCAGTAACCAGAAAAGGTTCTATTCACTAATAGATTACCTTGGTAAAGAATTTTGAAAATTCAACCTATTCGAGAAATAAGAATGTAAACATATTTGAGCGTGAAGTGGAAACTCAGCTGGAAGCAATCTTTACAATAAAACATTTATATGATTCCCTTATTAATATAATCAAAGACAAAAAAAAAGTAAACAGAATAATACCGCTATATACAGGTGGCTCTTCATGTCCTATTTAAATCGTGTGCACGAGTTATAGCCTTTCTAGAATGTTGGGTAGCATAAAATATTTTGTTTCTTATACCCTTTTGTAAAGATTACACGAATTCCAATGGAATGGGATGTAGGGGTGCAGCTTTCATTGATCATGGTACCATGATCCAGACACACTTTGGTTAGAGTCTGATTTTGCCTGTATTTTGAGGCTGTTCCTAACATGGAAGCTTTTGCCTTTGACTCTAAGATGAGAGTAGACACAGTATCCCTGGGAAAGAACCCTTGCTGAGGTCTAGCAACCAGGTCAGTTGAACTCAGGATTTTTAAAGAGGTCTTTCTCCTCTTATAACAATTCTTCTGTTGGTCCACGACTGCTTTTTGTAAGAGTATTCTGCTTGTTCTGCAGTTGGACTTTCATATCTGAAAGTCATTCCTCTATCCGCTACCTGAGGACGCGCCCTGTAGCAGTCAGCTCTGCCGATGGAGCATAGAATACAATAACTTATACCTAGCTGAAATATTAAATTGATATCGAGGTCTGTTAAAGAGGTCCCGATTGTTGTGGTCCAATATTGGTGTCAAAGTAAGACATGAGGAACGGTTTCAAAATTTATAATTCAGTCCTTTTTTCGTATTGGTCTTGGTACATTTTTGAATTCTTTCAGTTTATTTTGATGAACACCTAAATATGAAAATTCATTCTGAAGAAAACCTAGTAATAATTAAAAACGGTCACTATGGGTATATGCTTCAGATTGTTTCTACGATACTCTATTGGTTGAATTCGTATAAAGACGACCTTGATTTGTCATGGAAACATCCTATCACACCATTTACCTATAAACGATTAAATTATATCAACACATCTACTTGAAAACTACCTGAAATGCAGATGAATGAAAGAACAAAAAGTCTCGTAAACAGGAAGATATATTGAAGGTATAATACTTTATGACCACATATACACTAATAGACAAATCTTAAGGAAGTTTCATATTTTGAGCATAAATAACTCCTTGTTTACTTATATAATAGCGGAATACCCATATATGTCATACATATAAATTCAAACGTTATCCTTTAAAAATATTAAAATAAAATATAAATAAATATAATAATAATAAAAATATATATATGCATGTGCAGAAAGGTACAGCTACTTAAGTTTTGTACCTGAATGTAATTATATGAAGTTACAGTAGAACTTGGATAATTCGAAGCCCAAGAGACCAAAAAAATAATTATCCAAAAATTCGAATTAAAAACGAAAATTCTATTTATAGGAAATTCTAGGGACAAAGATAAATATTCAAATTAAAGATGTTTTTGAATTAAATACGTTCGAATTATACAAGTTCTACTGTATGTATATTATACATATAAGAGATAAATGCGGTTACAAGGTTATATAGATATATATATATATATATTAAAATAAAATTACCACGTTTTTATCGCCTTCATTTCAAATATAGATATATGTTTAAATGTATAGCTAGAGGTGAAATAACCGATCACTTACCGTGGAGTGGCTGGACGACGGGCAGAAGAGCCTGAGCTCAGCATGGGCTCCGACACCATGGCCTGCCAGGTGACTTCTTCCACGACTTACCACGTGACCTATTGTTGTTGCTTCAAGAGAACAATATCTATGGAGGAACATGCACCCACAGACTATGGCCTAGATGTTTGTTATCCAAAACATTGCATAGAAAGATGAGTTCATCACGTTTATATGACTAAAAGGTCAACCCAAGACATTAGATTCTGACCAATAAGTCACTACCTTGTTATTTGATTATTAAGTATCCAATATGTACTACAGATACCTTTATAAATTCTATGTTGAGAAAACACCTTTTTTAAATCATTAAAATGGCATATCCATATTGTAGCAAAGTATTTATTATTTTATTAACAGAGTATCAATTTTTATGTTTATATTTTGCTACTCTGTAAACTTCCCTCATTGCTTATCTTTTGTTTATCATTCATAGTTTGTTCTTGTCTTAAATAAATTGCTGTGTCATCCTGAAGTTTGTATTCCCTAATTTTCCACTTGGCAATATATAAATATTATTTTTAAACAAATTCAGTAATATATGGGTTTTCCACATGAAGCTAATTTCATTTCAATTGATTTAAATATCCTGAACATAAATTAAACAATACCACAGGTTTCTGGAGATGAGTTGCATTTCAAAAGAAAATAAACTTGTGAGAAAAACTTATCTCCAGAAGTATGTGGTATTGCTTAATTTAATAAATCTAATTTATAATTTCAAAATGTAATCATATGATTTATAATTAACTAGACGGGTGACCCAGGCTTCGCCCCGGGATTGACCCGTGTGCATATCTACCCGAGTGATATATATTTAGATAATATTTTTTAAATAAGTGTTTGTTATTAGCATTATCTATTTGTTTGCATCAGCATAATTTAATCTAATATTTGATAGAGGGCGCTGTTCGTGAGCTAAGTAGAATAATTTGAATATATAGTTTTAATAATTGATTTAAATATTTTATAAAATGGCCTATCGTCTTCCCCGTATTTTTATATCTATTTTTGGAAAATTTGGTTTGAATTAGTGAACTACTGCGAATTTGTATACCGAACATACAAACATACAAACATTGATTTTTATATATAATTAATATACGTGTATTAAAGCTAGCATAAATAATGATCGAACTCCAAATATTTTATTGAATGTGTGCCTTTCAGACAGGAATCTAGAATAATGTCGTCTGCACAAGAAAATCCAAAACGGGTTAAAAGCAGATTTTACATCCAGTTTGTTGTTGTCGTGTCCAATGAAGAGCCTCAGATATCCTCAAACATCTCTATCACAGCAATGTCCACTATCTTGGGTGTGTAAAGCTGCTGTTCTGAGTCCATGTCAATTTTCTGTTGTTGTTGTCGTGTCCAATGAAGAGCCTCAGATGTCTCCATACATCTCTATCACAGCAGTCGCAAAGTCCATTATCAAGGCTCTTCGTTGGAAAATGGGTGCCATTACCACGTTAGTCACCTTGAACCAGAATTTGGTCAAATATTCAAAGGGTCCAGAGAGGACTTCTTCCCTTCCTTTCAGGTTCCGCTCAATTTCAGAATGCAATTTGTGAAGGAACCACTTTCTCTGCCTTCAATAAAATATTATAGTACAAAATCTTTATAGAAACAGGATTTGTGGATATGAAGCATGCTACTCGCCTGTGGCTGGATTGTCACACTCGGTATATATATTGACTGAGAACTTATCAAGAACAAAAAGCATCTCCCCCGAATGTACAAATATAATTTTCGATTGTGATTGCGCCATCTTTCAAAACAATTATCAACTAATCGTTGAGTTTTAATTATTTCAGAATTAGTTAAATACCATTACTTAATTAATCAAGAAAAGCTAACCATGAACGCATTTTGGGGTGTTGGCCCTCATCAGCGTGGTGAAAGTTGAATCTTAACGGCCAAAAAGGCATGAAACAGGTATTTAGCCTGGAAAATCCTTATAACGACATGAACATAGTTAAAAAGTGAAATTGTACTTGGATCAGGCGAGTAAATTATTTGAAAAAAAAGGCATCTTCTGATTGTGCAACTAAAGGTTGATGACTTATGCCATCTATCGGAATAAATATCAACTAATAGTTGATTTTGGGCTTGATCAGCGTGGTGCAAAATGTACCTAACTGTATATAGCACTATAAAATATCATAGGATGAAATATAGTTTAATTTAATATATTTTGAGTTTGTTCCTAGAAAGGGAAGGTGTCAAAAGCTTCATTTTTTTAAATATACAAATTTCAATAAACTTTGCCTGCTTCGCCTATGCCAAAGGGAGAAATATATTGTCGTGAAAATTCTTCAAGCATGAAGGCAATTAGAACAAACAGGTGCTGTATACGGAATAGCATATTCATGATAATGCCCGACGTGCCGTGATAAATTCCCATCCCTGGGCACTTTATTTTTCCGTTAATCATTACTCTTCACAATTCATCCTTTATACTTCATCTCTAAGATTAGAAATAATCGTTAATTCTCCTTAAAATAAATTTCGGTTTTTCTTTCAAAAGAAACATTTGCGGTATAATTGTCAAACGTCGTTCTACAATCATAAACAGCATTATATATTGTATTATATATGAATAACCCAGGAAATGTAGCTCAGACACATTGACGAAAACAAATATAGATATATTTCATTCTGTATATTCCATGATCACTCATAGATCCGTGGTCTCCGATTAGCTAAATCCCACTACAGATGCGGTTGTTATTATGCATATATGGAAGTAAAACGCGTTTTGAAATTAATTGGGCTTTGTTTCTCTGTGTCTCCTATTCTTGACCCGTACCTGTTGTCCCAATTACAAAAATATGTTTGTGTAAAAATCCCCAACAAATGATTCGTTTTGCAGCTGACCTTTGTACATCGCTTTCTAGTATGTTTCCACCATTTTAGACATTTACGAATACAACTCGAACACAATGTATTTTTCATGAATTTGATGATATTAATAATAATACGCTAAAATTATTTATTATGAAGCGTTCATCAAGTTAAGTCAAACCGGTAAATCTCTGATACTATACAATCTGTTCATGTAAAAAGTCTCAACGAATGAAGTGTTTTGCAGTTGACTTTGTACATCGCTATCTAGTATGTTTCCACCATATTAGACATTTTTCATGAATTTGATGATAATATTAATGAGCTACAATTACTTATAGTATGAAGATTTCTTCAAGTTGAATAAATCCGGTGCTTTCGGAGAGTGGGTGCGCTGTCAGCGGAGACCTTGAGACGTGCGTCAGTTCTGCGATGGCGACGACACAGGGGGTGATGGAGCAGGAGCGGAAGAACGGGGAGGTTGAAAACCCCAAGGAGAGGTGGGTGTTCTTCTGTTGTTACAATCAGCAATTACAATGTCTACTTTATAGCAACTACCAATGAACACATAGATATCATAAATGAATGACATAAACTGACAGTGAATAAAATTTGAATGAATATTTCGAACTATAAAGGCAAAAATTAAACCTTTTCATTTGAATATATCGTGTGTTATAGATGAGTAACGAATATACTCGGCTAAGCCAAGTTTTTACCCGAGTGAAAGTTTACCTAACGTAAATTTGTTGAAACAATAGCTCCAGGGCAAACATCTACTATCTATTGAATCTATTCTTGTTAAGATGAATATATAAATATATTGTTCTGAAAATAGAGCAATTCATTTTGAATATTTAGATAATAAAAAGGCATATATTCGATTGAATAAGATACTTATTTTCTTTATTCAATCCAATATATATCTTTTTTATCTAAATTTTAAATATGGATTGCTCTAGGCAAATAAATATTTTATTCAATTTTATATATGTCTTTTTATTATGTAAATATATATTTATAGTATGGTGCTTTTTCTTCTTCTCCATCAAAACTACTGAATAAACTATTGAACAATTCGCATATAGCAATCTGAATATATTTATATATCAGTATATAAGCTATTCAAACACTAAAATTAAACAACTATCAAACCATTTTGCAATTTTTGAAGTTATTAAATTTCAATAAATTTATCATACTGAGTGAATGACTCATTTGTCCGGTTTTCAAGGAGTAAATGTTACGAGATAAAAACATGTTTAAAAAATATTTTTTTATTTTAGAATAATATCATTATCATTCAGCTTAATATAGTAACGATGATTACAATTAATATATCCTTTATAATATTATAATCATTTTAGTTTTAATTTATCAAATATTTATATTAAAATATTCCACTTCGTAGTGATAATAAGATACAATAATAATAATTAATATTCCTTAAAGCTTTATTCTCTGGGAAAAAAATCACTTGGTTAGAACCCGAACGAGGCAGAGAGAGAGAGAGAGGTCAAAATATAGATTTATTTAGCGAAAATTATTTAAATTAAAAGAGCATTTTATATACTCGGGTGAAATTACACTTGGGCAGAAACTTGTCTTTCCCTTGATTGAATTCATCTAGATATACAAAGTTTGATAGGTTATCGTTCTATTATTTTAAGTATGACACATTTACAGTATATTTTAAATAATAGATTTGTCATCGCGAGAGAGCAAGTAGAAAATTATGAAATAGTAAAATGTATATAATTGCATTCATATTATTTGAATAAAAATTATAGTATATATAGGGAGAGAGAATATAGTTCAGATGACAATATATATATTGGGAGAATAGATTATTAACAAATTATTTGATATATTATATCGTGTTAATCAGTTTTCACATTTTATAGTTTTTTATTATATTTTTGGTAGTGTTAAAATTTCATTAGGGAAAATTGTAATCTAACACTTCCTTTTATTAATTAAGTTTAGTTTTATCCTGAAACTTTAATATTCGCCTTAGAAATTGTTGCCCTATCACCTAGACCGGTTCGTAGGATGTGCCAATGTTTATTATTACCAATCTCACTCTACAGTGAAATTATTATACCATATATGACACCAAAATAAGCAAGTTAAATTAATATTTGAATAGTTTTATATTATAAGGTGAAATTGAATTCTTATTGGAGCAATTAAAGTCTATTTAAAGGCGACGGGGGTCAGAAAGAAAGGTTCTGGAAGTTTATAAGATGATGATTAGAGAACACGTGCGCGCCAAGATTAGCTAAAGGTTTAGCTCGTGGGAGGAAAATGACAGTTTGGTGAGGGGGATCTGCCAGCGAGGAGGAGTAAGAAGGCGCCTGAAACGGCCTCATGGATAGTATCTGTTGGTCTGAACGCGGAGTTACCCTGGCCAGGCCATATTGGCAAATAGACTGAACGAAGCAGGTTGCTCTGTAGGATGTGGACATAGGTATAAATGGTTCGGTCGGCAGCGCATCAGCCTACAGGTCAGAGTTATCCAGGCCGGACGAGTGGAGCGGGACACTTGGCAAGAGTGACATCCACGCTGCCCAGAAATCTATTGGATTCCTTTCAGTTCATTCCATTTTAATAAAGCCTTAACTTAGCTGAATCTTTTCACGGATTCACCTGTCGTCTTTGTACCTTCCTGAATAGACAAAAGAACACAAACGGCGTCTGGGTATGGCTCAACAATATATGTCTATTTTTATTTCATATTTCCACAGGGTGTTTACATAATTTATTTATA
Organism: Cordylochernes scorpioides; assembly: GCA_030710605.1. NCBI lineage: Eukaryota > Metazoa > Arthropoda > Arachnida > Pseudoscorpiones > Chernetidae > Cordylochernes > Cordylochernes scorpioides. Next base: position 119,087,455 of record CP092865.1, on the reverse strand, counting down.
TAAGTAGGTAATCGACTTCATTTTGTTTGTAGAAAAGAATTTTTAATATATTATAGCAATTGGAGGTAAACAGTGCTCCCATACACTAGGATTTCATTGTTAATTTTCTAATACAAAAAAAAGAGAATATTATAGTCTCAACAATCCTCAACGAAAAAAGGGAAAAAATATCCCGAATTTACACAAATATCTTTAATAACATTTTATGTGAAAGGATTTATACATTAAACTAAACGAATACTTCAAATATTTCTCTATATACAAATGCTCAATAAGCAAATTTCGTGAAATCTATTCCTTCCCAAAGAAACAGCACACAACGCACTCTGAGGAACTATTAGAAAACCTATCTCTTTTCCGTTTCTTACGTTTTTAACTGTCCTTTTTAAGGAAATAGCATTATATTCCTTTGTCAGCGTCCTTTAGTTATTCTCAAAGTCTTCTAAATTTTGTCAATAAATACACCCAGTCTTACCTCTTTTCTTTGGGTGCTTTTTGAACTCTTTAACTTATCTATTTATTTGATATTTCTCTGACAAGCGTAACGCTATAACTAGGGTTAAGACTCGTCTATGTAACCACATTCAAATTCAGGTTCTCTTGTGTTCAATAAGAATTTCCTTTGTTTCTAAAAGAAGGATCAATTTCCTTGTATCTACAAGTAGTCTACTAAGAGGAATATTATGAGGATGGGTCCAACTTTAATGATGAAGGCAATTATCTTTGAAACTATGTGTCGGATTCATCCTTGTCCTCAATCATATTGTCCTTCATTAATTTGTCCTTCATCAAATATTTCACCCCAAACGCTCTTCAACGATAATTAATTGATTTGTTATGACAACGAGAGATCTGCCCATTGTTTGACCTTGTTTGTCTGTAAGCATTGTCTGAATCATTTCCTTCATCAAGTCCTAATTTTTTCCTTCTGTGCGTTTTAGCCATTCATTTTTGGAATATCTTTTTAGATTTTCTAAAATTGTTTCCTCAACTGAATTTCCTCAGGTTTCTTGATTAGTTTTTATTTCGAATTTATATATTTGGAAGAAACACCCGTGGAAGAGAGTTCTTCACCTCGAAAACATGCCAATGATAATAAATTAGAATATAAAGAGAAAATTTCGTGCTCATTTATTCAGAACAAATAGTAATTTAATTGATGTGTAAAAAACATTTAGAGCAAATCAGATATTGCAGCAGCTTGACAATGATCATATTAAATTTTAGAAACTTAAAGTGTTGCTACTAAAATATGTTGTTTGCAGATTTATTTTAGATAGTAAAATAGCATATATTGGATTGAATAAAAGATTTAAATATAATTAATAAATAAAGAATCACATCTTTTTTCAATCCAATATATGCCTTTTTACTATCTAATGATTTAAGTATGGATTTCTCTATTTTCAGAACAGATTTATATATCTCCTTATTCCAAAATATATCCAAGAATTAATTCTTTTAAAAATTAGTCTGTTAAAGAAAAATAACAGAATTTCCATTGAATATCATATACAACTATGAAATTTGAGAAAGATAAAGAATTTTATTTCTGTATTTGATCAAAGAGTAAATAAGCAATTTAAGTTGTGTGGATTCTTCAGCCTATATAGCTAACGTTCTCTTCAACTAAATATTTTATTGGCTCACTTTATTTTTCTTTAAAAGCTTATACAGTAGAACCACACTGTAAATGACGCCTAATTGCAGAGCCAAAGGATCCTTTAGGGAGAGGCGTCCTCTTACCGGAGAGTTACAAATAGTAAAAATGGTAATTTTTCAAATAGAAACTGTCCTTTGTAGAGAGGTGTCTGCTAGCGGGTTGTCCGCTAAAGTGAGGTTCTACTGTATTCTCTCTTTAAAAAAGCATAACATATTTAAATTATACTAAGCCAGTCATGACAAACACCTCTATACGCTATAATTACCCAGGAAGAATCATTCATCAAGTTAAATAAAGCCGGTGCATTCGGCAAATGGGTGCGCTGTTAGCGAAGACCTTGAAACTTGCGTCAGTTCTGCGATGGTGACGACTCAGGGGTGATGGAGCAGGAGCGGCTGATTCGGGAAAAAGAAAAACCCAAGAGGAGGTGGGTGTTCTTCTGATGCTAACATCAGCAATTACATCGTCTACTTTATAGCAACTACCACTGAACACATAGACAAGGTTTTTGAATTATTTCCGAGAAAAAGATAGGCGAATAGCTCGTCGAAATATTGAAATATAATAAATATTTTGATCCAAAATATGCCCCTATTTTAATATATATAAGTCAGTGTATGTATATATGTTTGTCGGCTATACACGTCCTCAATAAGTACCTAATCTTCACAATACCCACCACTATATCACTCACACGCTTGTTCGGCGGTACATATACTAAAATTGGACCGATACAGAGAAGATTAGCATGGCCGCTGCGCAAGGATGACGCAAAATCGTGAAGCGTTCCACTATATCACAATACACAACACTGAACACATAGATATCAAATATAAATGATATAAACTGTCAGTGAATAAAATATAAATGAATATTTCGAACTAAAATGACAAAAATAAAAACCTTCTAATTTAAATATATCGTTATTAATTAAAAAGGCATATATTGGATATGAATATAATTTATTTTACCAATATTTCAGTTGGCTGAACGCAAACATTTATCAATGTAGTGGCGCTGAGTTTGTTGTTGACACACATTAATATATTAGATAATAAAAAGGCATATATTGGATTTGAAAAATTATTGGCAAATAAATCTTCTAATAAATCCAATATATGCCTTTTTATTATCTAATGAAATAAATATGGATTGCTCTATTTTCTAAACTAATTAATATGTTATACTATCTTGATAAAGGTTGGTGTTCATCCAACTGAAATATTGGTAAAATAAATTATATTTTGATCCAATATATGACTTTTTAATTAAATATTTATTTATGAATTGCTTTATTTTCAAAATTATATCGTGTTATTATAGATGAGTAGCGAATATACTCGGCAATGCCCTGTTTTTACCGGAGAGAGGGTTTTCCTAATGAACATTTGTTGGAAAGATATTTTTAAAGGGCAAACATATACTATCTAATGAATCTATTCTATATATAAAAGCAATAATATGAATTATCATTCAAATTTATCGTGTTTATATAGATGAGTAGTAAATGCATCCGGCTAAGCTAGCTTTTTGCCCAAGTAAAAATATACCTAGAAGACATTTATTGAAACAATAAACTCCGCCTTTCACGGTCCCAAGCCCGGATGAAAAAGGAGGAGGAGCAGTAACAAGCTCACTAAAAAATATGGGCTCAGCTGGCCTGGCTGATAGTACCAGGTAAGGACTCCTAATCCAGGGATATAGGATGAGCAGCGTTTGTACTCCATGTTAGGAGCGACTACTCATGGCGTCCGTTCCTCATATCAGAGGCGGCCATTCATTTTGGAGCTAATTTGGCCGGCCACTGAGTAGTGCTCCCAGTCTTAATGACAAAGGCAGACATATTCTACTTTACCCAAGCTTTACAAGTTTGACACCCTAATATGATTGAGTGGAGATAAGAAAGAAGAAGAAGAAGATTTAAACATTTATTTCGGAAAATATTCACTATCTCTGAATCTATTCATGTCAAGATAATATGACGTTTTTTTCTCTTCTCTCTACTAAACTACTGTATAAGCCATTATACAATTTGCATATTTAAACATATAAATTAACATATAAGCAATTCAAAGACTATCATTAGATAGATAACTGATCATTTTGGATTTTTCCCAGTAAGAGACGCCTACGGAAGCCACCAGTACATAGACAGATAAAGCACATAGGCTATAATTATTAACTAATATATGCATTTATTTAAGGCGCCAATTTATAATTGTAACAAATAGTATTTTAATAAAAACATTCAATCGGGTAAAACACGGGCGTTGCCCGGGTCATTCGGCTAGTTATTATATACTGAGGGAATGACCCAGCTTTGTCCGGCTTTTCCCCGATTGAATGAATGCCAAGTTAAACATGTTACAATAAATATATTTTTATTAGAAATAAATCCTTATTACAATTTTATTAGAGAGATAGAGATGAACAATAAGGGAATTCCACAGTTTATATATCACCATTAATATTATAATAAATTTGTGCTCAATTTTACAAATCTTTTTTTTTCGAATTATTTCATAAGGTATTTCAAACGCAATTAGGGGCATCAAAAAACTTGACTGTACCTTTTTGGTCATGAGTATGTCATCGTTACTGATTACAACGCTCTTTCCTAGTTATCTAACCTGAAGGACCCGACAGGAAGACTAGCATGATGGGCGTTAAAACTCCAAGAATACAATACACGTGCGGGTCAAGAATAGTTCAGATTATCGTAGGTGGAAGTAAAATGGCAGTTTGGTGAGAGGAGTTCAAAAGCGAGGATTATTGGCTCGTGGAAGGTAGTGGTTGGCCTGATCACAGGTTGGTTTTGAAGTTTGGCCAGGCTATATTGACGACTGAACTACACAGATCGGGATGCTCTCTAGAAATGGCCATCGGAACGAATATCTCAGTCAACAGCGTATCAGTCTACAAGTCTGTGTTGTCTGGGACAGACATGTGGAGTAGGAAGCTTTGCAAGAGTGATAACCAAAGCGCCAAGGATCCTTCTTACGGAGGAGTTTGAAGTCAAATCCAACTTATTGTATTCCTTTCAGCTTTAATAAATCTTTAACTCAGGTGCATCTTTTCACCAACTCACTTGTGGTCTTTGTACCTTCCTGAATAGACAAAATAATACAGTCTGGGTACGGCCCAACAATAAGTGTCTATTTATATTTCTTTTCCATATTCTCTACATTATGATTACCTCATTTATTTCGACTATAGATAAGCGGCTTTATTTTTTAGGTAAAATTTGAAAAATTTAATAACGTTGAAGAAATTCGAGTTACACAGTGCTCTCTTGTACTTGGGGGGATTTTATTATTAAGTTTCTAATACAGAAGAGAAAATTTTATACGTACATAAATCTCTTTAATGACATTATACATGTGAAAGGTTATATATCAAACTGAAAATATGCTTTAAATTTATTCTCTATGAATAAATGTACAATTTTCAAATTTCGTGACATCACTTCCTCCCCAATAGAACAGCGCCTCGATGTTCTTTACTACTCAATTTATAGACAATCCAGAGTTTCAAATTACAATGTTCAGGGTCATTGTAGAACATCATGCGCGAAAAATGTACAGCATTTTGGGAATTAGTTATTTTATGAACTTTGACTACCATTATAACTTTGTAGTAAACATATGAAATGATCTTAATAATTTTCTATGGGCCAACATACTTTAAGAACATTTTACGATAAGACAAATATTTTCGTAGATGTGTGAAGATACAATCAACATTGTAATTGACAGTTCTGATTTCAATACGAACAGTTAACCTCTGTTACATTTTTAATACCGCAGAAATAATGGAAGAACTTCTGCCTAAAAAGATAAAGATAATCTCGTTTCTTTATTATTCTCTGTGATCATATATTATTATCATTTATTAATATTATCATAATTTTGAGGGCATTTGTGGGGGCATCTGGAGAAATTGTTAACTATAGTGAAAATATTGTATGCATACTGTTACATTCGTACATACGAGCAGCATTTTGAATTGTAAATACATTTCAAACAAATATTTGTATCTTAATTGAAAGAAGTTCTTGTGTAAGTTAGATTTTGAGACGATATGAGGGTGGAGGATTCTTATAATGTCAATTTCGCATGAATCCCTAGATCTTGTGTTAGACACTAAAATAAATATAACTTATCCTATATGTCCCAGGAATCTAAGATTAGGAGAATAAATACTATGTTTAAATATATTTCAATGCCGATTATTCCTCCCTTTATCTTTTTTTTTTTGTACAGTAAAAATGATCTTTATTCGGTCAAAAACGTCCTTACATCTTTATTGTTACTGGAAGAGAGGGTATAGTCAATATCTATAAAATATTTGTAGATTTCGTATTTCATCCTTTTCAAAATACGACGTATTTCCGGCTTGTCGCGGTCGAGAACGTATTCGGCTGGACAGAAGATAAAACCGGGTCGTCTATCATGATTGATTATAGCTTCTTTAATTTTCTTCCATTTATCTATGATGATGCAAGGTTTTAGAAGATGTTTCGAAGATCTAAATAAAAAAAATCATTGTCTTTCTTCTTATTAATGTTATAACTGGATGTGCAGCTTTCTGTCGTGGCGCCTCTTGCCTCGGAAGCTGAAGACCCTCATCATCGCCATCATTGTCTTGGCCATTCTGGCAGTGATACTTTTGTTCATCGTGATCATTTTGGGGGTAGAAAGAAGTAAGTATTTTACATTTATGATATATTAGTTAACATAGAATTCAATTTTTCATTTTTTCAAAATTTCAATTTCATAGAAACGGGCTTTAGGACGTGTATTATTTAAGTCAGCTTGGTAAGTTACCCCTGTACACTCATTGGCAAAACTTAAGAAAGTTTTATCTATCAGTATGTATATCGGGATTAAGAAAATAACTCTGAAAGATATTTTGTACACAGTATCGAGATCACCAATTGTGCACAAAATTACCTCTTGTGTGTGTATACTTAAAAGTAACCTTGAAATCTGGCGGATGGCGCAAGCCATCAACAACTTTCAGTTGAACGATAAAAAAAGTCCTTTTCATTTTCATAATTTATTTACCTTATCCCAGTACAATATCACATTTGTACTATCTTTTCACATTGTGTAGCGTTCTTACGCAATTCTGGCCTTAACTATCCGTTTCATGATTTTTCAGGATGCCTGAATGACCAATTTTCTGGTCGTTGAGGTACAGCTTGCACTACGCTGATGAGGGCCAACAGCCCAAAACGCGTACATGGTTAGCCTTTCTTGATTAATCAAGAATGGGTATTTGGCCAATTCTGGAATAATTAAAAATCAGCGAGAATAGTTGATATTTATTCCTATAGATGGCGCCAGACATCAGCAACTTTCAGCTGCACGATAAGGAGATGCCTTTTTCTTTTTCATAATATATATAATATATATATATTCAATATTTTATATTGTTAATTTAATTATTAATTTGAATTCTATAAGTAATTTATAAAAAAATATACAGGGTGATCCAAAAGTCCCGCACTATTTTAAAAATTAATAACTCCGCGAATATTTGCGCTAGAGCAATGCGGTAAACACCATTGTATTCAGGATGCAATGGGATTTTTTATGGCAAATAATGAAAAATTCGAAATTGATTTTAGTTACAATTTTATTCGCCAGATGGCGCTCTACCAGAATCAGAGATTCAGCGGCCAAATTGTTTGATAAATTGAAAAATATAACTGATCGACACGTATTTTTCCTTTTTGAATACCAGGAAAGAACCCTAATAATATCAAATAACAAATTAATAAAACACCACTTCGCCAAAAGTATGAAGAATTGGTTAACGATTTTCAAATACAATCAGAGATATGTAAAATAGGTAAATGCAAATTAAAACATGTAGCAAAAATATTTATATTTTATATGGGGTTTTGTGAAATAGATTGAATGTTTGAAAAACACTGCTGATATCAATACACGAATTTTTGAAATGTTAATATAGTACCAAAAATTATGATGGCACTATTAATAGGATTTTTTGCTATAAGAGAAATGTGTAGTTTCTTGACTGATTGGCGACCCTTGACTATTTAACTGGATATTTGTCATGATCCAACAAATGAAATATAGAGGGGAGTGACAAAATATATTTGTCGTACTTTATTCCAAATATCCGATGGGCTTGTCAAATGTTATCATTGTTTATTATACTGTACACAATTTTAAAAAATGTGTCCCCTCAAATAAAAATAATTTTTAAATCGACCCTTTGCGTTGAAAAACGTGGTAGTAAAATCATTTTTTTCACAAAATTTCTAAAGTTATTGGTGTACAGAAATATTCCTTATGCTATTTCTTCTAATGAGCGAAAAGCGAAAGACTAAACATAAGGGGAAAAATTGTGTGTACCAGTGTTATGCGAGAAGTTATAACACTCTGGTTTGCACGACAAAATATGTGAGCAAATGACAAACAAAATATTACTGTTCACAAAAAAAAAGAGTCAAGATGTGAGGACAGCATTTATTATCCTCATATCCCAACACAAAGAGCTGCAAAATATTGGTAGATAATATAATACATGGCGGCTTATATAACACATGGGGTAACTGCCTTCTCTCTTGTATTAGGTTACAATCCTTGCTCAATGTGGCACCCTTCATTCTCAATCTCCGCCTGCAGACGATAAATGACAGAATGGACAGCATTAAATAACATATCTGTTGAAATTGATAAAACGTGCCATCTGATAGAAGCCTTCAACATGGCCAATGTGGTAGGCCAGCATTGATAAACACACGATTTAATGTTCCCCCATAAACAAAAATCGCAAGGCGTCAAGTCTGGTGATCTTGGAGGCCACTGGTGTATGAAGTGGCGACTTATCACACGATTTTCACCGAACGTATCCCTCAGCAATTGTTTGACACCTCGGGAGATATGAGGAGGTCCTCCATCTTTCATGAATGTTATTTCGCTTAGTGCTTTTGCCCTGCAATATGGGAATACCCTTTTCTCTCAAAGGTTGAACATAACGTTCACCAACAGTTACAAAAACGGTTTTAAAAGTTCTTCCATTGATTTTTCAAAGAAAAATGGCCCAATAATAAAAGAAGTGAACCCACACAAAACTGTAACTCTAGGCTGATAAAGTGGCATTTCTGTAAAAATCCTAGGGTTTTCTGTTGCCCAAATGCGGCTGTTTTGAATGTTAAATTCTCCGTTTAGAGAAAAGTGAGCATCATCTGTCCACAAAACATTCGACAGCCAGTTTTCATCAATATCAATTTGCCGGAAAACCCATGCAGCGAATTCATGACACATCTCAAAATCGCCAACTTTCAGCTCGTGAAATCTTTGAATTTTGTATGGGTACACACAATAGAGACATTAAGTGAAGCGTCTTCGGATATCACAATCATACTCGGCGAATTTAACGCCAAAAGTTCAATTTGGGGATCACCTGTCCAGGACCACAAAAGTCAGCAGGTTGAGGAAATGCTAACCGACCTCGACCTTACACCGTTAAATAACGGAGAGAACATCTATCTATCTAAGTCTACAGGCACAGAATCCGCAATAGACATCACAGCGATAAATTACAACATCGCACCCACAACACAAGAAATTTGGATATGCAAGCAAGAAAAATGGGAGAATTCTGCGAAAAATGGATCCAAGAAAGGACAGCCAACACTGGAATATGATTAGAGTGTTAGAAAACAATCAAAACTAACACCAATCCTCCAATACTCTAACTGATATGAACAGAACAGCGAGAACGAGAACAAACAGATGACTGACATAATTGCTGAATATCTTTCAAGCACTTCCATACTCAACTATACGAATGAAGACAGGACTCTAAAATAATATAAAACAGTTAGTTAAACAAGCAAGAAACTTCCATCAACAAGATATTTTCTCGAGAGACTTCACACTGAATGAGCTAAACTCATCAATAAAAAAATCCAAGTGGTCACCAAGAGATAATCTAATCTTTGGTCAAATGATTAAACACTTTGAAGACAAAGCTAATAATCAACTCCTACGAATACTGAACATTTCATGACAAACTGGTAAACTACCAAAGAATTGGAAGATATCAATTATAGTGCCAATACTGAAACTAAACAAAGATGCCAAGGAATACAAGAACTATCGGCCAATTGCTCTCACCAGCATACTTTGTAAAATACCAGAACGAATTATCCACTCTAGGCTCATAGTCTGGCTCACTAAAAATAATAAAATAAACCTCTTTCAAACTGCCTATAGATCCCAGCACTGTACGACTGATCAACTGTTCTACTTCTGTCAATCAATAATAGATTCTTTCCAGGAAAAACCGCCAAAGAAGACCACGGCTATATTCCTTGATATGACCTCAGCTTTTGATCGAGTGTGGAGGGAGAAATTACGTGAAAAGCTGCACAACATCGGAGTAAGAGGAAAAAACTTAATCTGGATTGCAGACTTCTTAAGGGGAAGAAGGTTAAAGGTTCGGGTCAATGGAGAATTTTCCAAGGAAGGAAGAACATGGGCTGGTGTAATTCAGGGATCTGTGCTCAGTCCTCTACTCTATCTGCTATATATTAACGACATCCATCCTTACCTCATTGAAGACACAAAGGTTGCCTGTTATGCAGATGATATAGCCATATGGCACACAAGTAGCAGCATAGAAAAATCGTAAAAAATACTGAACACATCAATGAGAGGACTGGAGATTTGGGCAATGGAACTCCAAATGACCATAAACCGAATAAAACCAAACCTATTCGTCTTCTCCACTCACAGGGAAAAAGGCATAAATATAACCACAAAATAAGCAAAAACAAACAAATAATTGATAAAATTAGAAATCCATAATACCTAGGTGTGATACTGCAGTCCTGGATCTTTCCAGTTGGTCTCGAGGACCACGTCATCACCATCTCCTCAGCGGCGAAGTACGCGATCTACGTATTCATCGTAGATCGCAAAATGCGTGGTGTCGCTGGAGTCCCACTGGCGATTCTCCACCAAACTCTGCAGCGCTGGCAGAGGCGCCATATTCATTTAAATTAGTGTATATAATGCATATTATCTTTTTTTTAATAGTGCAGACTGTACATGTATTGACAAGATGTCAACAAAATTATTTTAATTATTATTAATGAGGAATTGGAATTTTCAGAACACATAATTAGCACCTCAAATAGAGCTATCAGAAAACTAAACATTCTGAGAAGGCTATGTGGAACAAATTGGGGCGCAAAACCCAGAATTCTCAGAGCAACATATACCACCTTAATAAGGCCGATAATGGAATATGCAACACCGGTCTGGGCTCCCTCAAGCTCATCACTAAAAGTAAGACTAGACGGTGTTCAAGCAAAAGCGGCCAAAATAATCACTGGTGCTGTTTCATCCACCAACAATGATAAAATTCAGAGAGAATGTGTTCTAGACCTACTCGCTCGAAAGCAGAAGACAAAATAAAAAACAACTTGGATCGGCACTTCGGAAACGAGGAACCAGAGGACGAGATCTCTCTGACCACTTGTGGTTTGGTGGATCCGCCCTTTTCTGAGAATGAGGTGAAACTTACGGCTTTCAAGTTCGGGAAAAGGAAATCTCCTGATCCCGAAGGGATCGATAACACGGTCGTGAAAGCCCTGGTAAGGATGCACCCATCGCTTCTTTCCAGGTTATTCAATAGGCACCTGGACACTGGTACATTTCCTGAGGCATGGAAGGTTGCCCGAGTAGTGCTTCTCGAAAAGTCTGGTAGAAGGGGTAATTCTCCTAATGATTATCGTCCGCTTTCTTTACTAGTGTGTCTAGGTAAGGTCCTGGATAGCCTACTATCTCAGCGACTGAAGCACTGGCTAGAGAGTAATGAGCTCCTTTCCTCTTTCCAACATGGTTTTAGGGAAGGGAAGTCCACAACCACAGCTCTGTACGAGGTGTTAGAGGGGGTTGAGATGGGCTTAAATAAGGGTGTTTGGGTTCTTCTCGTGGCCCTGGACATTGATGGCGCGTTCAACTCCATGAGCTGGAACAAGCTGATGAGAAGTTTGATGGACATGGGTTGTCCTGATAATTTGTGCAGCTTGGCTCGTGACTTCCTGAGGGATAGACGGATTAGCCTCAGTTTTGATGGGCGGAAGTTGGAAAGAAACTGTGCTAGGGCTCTTGCTGCGGACCTATTCTGTGGAATATCCTGGTAAACACCGTTTTCCAGGAGAATCTCCCTGAGGGAGCCAGGCTGGTTCTCTATGCCGACGACCAGTTCCTCATCATTGAGGCTGCTTCGAGAGCGAAGGCTGAGAAGTGTGTTGAAACTTCTCTCCAAATTCTCTCGATCTGGGCCCATGACTCTGGCCTTAAGTTCAATGTCTCCAAAACTAAAGCCCTCAACTTTAAGCCTAGGGACATAAGAACCAAAAGGAAAGGGATCAAATGGGAACACAAGGCGGCTATCCGGATGGAAGGACGGAGGGTATCGTTGGTCAATAGGATGACCATCCTGGGGGTGGTCATTGATGACAAGATGGGTTGGCAATACCAGGCGGAGGAGATGGTGGCGAGAGGCAGGGAGGCGTTGTGCAGGCCTGTCCTGGTTGGCTCTCAACAGGGGGGGGAGAAGAAGGGTACTATTTTTAGGGACCTCTACCTCTCCTGTGTCGAGCCAATCTTGCTATATGCTTCCGGGGCTTGGTGGCGCCGAAACAGGGATCAGAAGGTGGCAACAACTCTAGAGAGAGTGCAGAGGACAGCGGCACTCAGAATCACGGGGGGATATCGCACTACCAGCAGTGAGGCCTTTTTGGTCCATGCTGGGCTTATTCCCCTTGGATTGAAACTAGAGGAGGAGACCATCAGACAGAAGATCTGGGAGAACAGGGAATATGCCCTGGGACTTGAAGCGGGGGCCCTGGAATCGAAGAGGGACCCGAGGAAGCCTCCGCAGTGGTTGCCAAAGTGGAATTGGAGCCCTGGAGGGCCGACAGGGATTGGCACGGAGGTTTTCACTGATGGTAGTAAGTCTGGAGCTGATTTTCCAAGAAATTTTAACACTCAGAGTGGACGAATTGGTCTTTTCAGCCAAGCTGGTTGCGATCAGGGTAGCCCTCAGAGTGTGTGCCGAGAAGAACTTCAGCCCGGACCGCCTCTATTCAGATTGTATGTCGGCCCTCGTCGTTATCAATCTGGATAAAAGGCAACTCGCGCATCAAATAATCCAGGAGATGTTGACGCGGGCTCCGGAGCTCCCTTGGTTTAGGAGACACAGCCTCATCGAAGGTAATGAGTTCGCAGACAGGCTCGCTAAGGCAGGATGCTTTAAAGGTAGATCACTGAGGGCCCCAGTGACCAAGAAAGAAGTTTATAGGAGGATCAGGGGGCACGTCCAGGACTTATGGTTGGACAGATGGAGGAACAGTGTGAAGGGGAGAGAGGTATTCAATGGGGTAACAACACCCAAGTACCTCTGTAAGGTAATGTCCCACAAACTCATTAGGGTAGTTCGGGACATGGGCTCTTCCCCAAGTCTCCACAGATTTAAAATTAAGAGAAACCCTGATTGCGTCTATGGAGAAAGGGATGTGAATGCACGCCACTACGTCTTGGATTGTCCAAGGGTAGTGGGTGTGCAGGAAGAGAGAAGGAGGGCGAGGGGCGCGATCGAGAGTAAGCTGCTGAGAAATCACAGCAAGCTTCTTGAGAAAGCCCACGACGTGGCAGCTGAGCTTTTCCTCAGCTGTGAGTGAACAGAGTCGACCGGGGGCTGCCTCCCCGCGGTCCCTGCTGGACACAGTAGATAGTTTCCTATTTTGCTGTGATTAAAGGCCACCGGTATAGAAATTCTTCCAGACACGTTGTCTGGGAGGTGGTGTTTCCAGGTACAATGTCCAAGCACTAGCTTGCATACCGTTACTTGGCTTATGAGTTGAACTGAATAGCAGCGAAGGGCATGCTTCGCATGCCGGCTTGTGGACCGAAAGGTCTGGGTGGCTATCTGCTTCTAGGGTGTACCAACTGTGCTTAGATGGGATCCTACAGTTGTTGTTTATTTTGGTTACTGTTTCTATTTCTTTAAAAGTTAGTTTATTTTTCTGTAGCAAGGGTTCTTTTGTGCCTTTTTTCGCTAGCGCATCATCAGCTTCATTGCCTTCAATGCTAACATGTAAGGGTATCCATTGAAGGTGAATTTTTGAGGTGTTGAGAGTTTTTGGAGATAACCAATTATGTTCCTGCTTACTTTGTCTCTAAGTTCCCCTGTGTGACTCAAGTGTTGTATGGCACTTCTACTATCAGTAAGAATCCATATATCGTGATGTTTAGTGTTTCTGATGGATTTTAAGGCTTCATAGATGGCTATAAGTTCTGATCTGAGTTTCTTCTGTTTATTTTCTCATTGCCATTTGTGGTTTTAATGAGAGAGCCACTGCCAGTGTGTCCCAACTCGTCTCTGCTACCATCGGTATAGATAGTTATTGCATTTTTAGGAATTTTATTAATTATTTCTAATGATAATTGTTTAAGTATTCTGTAGTATGTAGTGTGTATCAAGTATTCTGGATTTTGGTATTGTTTTTTGGTGGGTTCATTTTAAGTGGCATTAAAAATAACATTTTGTTAGTGGTTCTCATGGAGATATTTTTTCAGCTAAATAATATTTTTCCACTTTATATTTTAAAAATCCATTTCTTTTGGCCAGGTGTAGAGGGCCTTCTTTTTGAGTCTTATATTGGGTTCCCAATTAAGTATGTAATTGAATGTTCTGTGTTTTTTCATAACTCTTGATTTTGTTTATATATTTTGGCAGATTGTAGCTTATTCTATTCTTTAAGGGCATAATGTCTGCCTCGTAAAGTACAATATTATTAGGGCAGGTATTTCGAAGACCTGTAATAATTCTAGCTGCACTTAGTTGTATCCTTTCCAGTGTTTTTAGATTTGTTTCAGATGCTGTACCATAGATTTGATATCCATATTCCAAGATAGGTCTCATTAGAGATGTGTAAGTTAATTTTAGTGTTGTTGCTTCAGCTCCCCACTCTTCCTGAAATATATTTCAAGATTTTTAGTCGGTCTCTTCCTTTTCTAACAACTCCTTCAATATGTTTACTGGAGTTAATTTCTGGATCCAGGGTGTAGCCGAGATATTTAGGATGTTTATTATATTGCAATTGTTGTTCTTTCAGAATAATATTTGGTCTTATTTTGTATAGTTTATTATCGGTAGTAAAAAGACAGGTTTCAGAATTTTGGGAGTTAAATTCTAATTTATGTTTATTAGCAAATTTTTCTAGGTGGAGAAGAGTCTTGTTCAAATCTCTTTCAGCTTTTTTCCAGTTAGTGTTGCTGCTCCATAGAATAATGTCATCAGCGAAAAGTCCAATATTGGTTTTATGTGAAACTTTTTCTTCTATGCCTGCAATAAATAGGGTGAAGAGAGTTGGGCTAAGGACTGATCCTTGTGGTAATACTTGGTACAATTTGAAGGTTTTAGATAGAGTGCCATTATATTTGACCCTGATGTATATATTTTTAAGGGAATCATTTATCCAAGTTATAGCTTTTCCATCAATTTTGAAATGTTTGTATAATTTTGTAATTAACTTGTTTTTCCATACCTTATCAAAAGCTTGTGTAAGGTCTAAAAAGCAGCTATGGGGTGGTTAGTTGGTTTTTTGTTTTGTGCATCTTTTACCTTTTGTGTGAAAAATAAGAGTTGTTCTATTGTCCCATGTCCTTTCCTAAATCCATATTGTTCTTCTGGTAAGAGATTTCTTGTGTCGGGGTGGTAGGTGAGTCGTCTGAGTATAATTTTTTCCATTAATTTGCAGCAAATATTTGTGAGGGAGATAGGTCGGTAGTTTTTTGGGTCATAAGCAGATTTGTCAAGTTTTTTAATGGGAATTATTGTTGCATTTTTACAGTCTTGAGGCAATTTTCCAGTTTCCAGGAGTTATTGAAAATATTAAGAAGTCTTTCTTTGCCAATTTTGCCCAAGTTTGATATCATTCAGCCATGGATTCCATCTGGCCCAGGAGTCTTGTTTAGGTCAGTGTTTTCTAATGCATAAGCTAGCTCTTTCATATTGATTTTTTTTAATGGAAAATATTATGAGTGCTGGTGACATTTTTACAGTCATGAATAATCTTTCGGGCCTTTTTTAAATCTTGATTTTACTACTTATTTGATATGAATTACCTAAAAGATTGGCAGCAATTTTGCCATTAGTTGCTGGTGTATCATCTGTATTCTTAATCATATTTGTGTTTTCAGTTTGTGGCTGGACTCTGTCAATTTGCTTTGCCAATTTCCAAAGTTTTGTGTTTGGGTTTCTTGGGTTCAGGTTTTCCAAAGTTTGTTTCCATTTTTCCCTTTTCACATTTACGTATAATCTTTTTATTTTTGCAATCACAATGTTCAGTTCAGTTCTACAATTTGTTTGGTTTTGGGTGCACTTTTTTGTAGTTCATTTCTTTTAGTTATAAGTGTTTGAATATTTTTTGCCTAGTGTGTATAATCTTGGTATTGAAACTTTGGCTGCTTTAATAATGGTCTTTTCGAAAGATATCATATTAGCCTTTTTGAAGTTCCAGAATTTTTCTTAATTGAGCTAGTTTTGGTCTTGGTGCTAATTTCTATCAAATTAGGCAAATGATCACTTCCAAAACTTTTTAATATTTGCTATTTGCATTTGTGGAAAATGTCAGGATAGAAAAAACTTATATCAAGGGCTTGTGCAGTATTATAGCTTGTAGGAATGATGGGGAGGATTCCCATCATTCAAGCACATGAAGGCATTGTCGTCAAATATGTTTGATAGTATTTTGCCTCTTGGGTTTGGCGTAGAACATCCCCATAGTTGATGTTTGGCATTAAGGTCACCTACAATAATAGTGTTGTCTGTGTGTAAGAAATTGAGCCATTGTTCCATCGTCAATAAATGTATTGTTTGGAGGGCGATACATATTGTATATGTTGATGGCTTTGTTTTGATTGAGGTAGACTTTGATACCTTGGGCTTCGAGGTCTAATGTGTTTGAAATATTAATGGCTATGTCCTCATAGTACAAATTTTTGATTAAAAATGCTAGGCCACGCCCTTTAACAGCATATACAGATGTATCTTCAGACCTTACCCTAAGTAATGGAGGGGCCGGAATTAACATAATACTAAAGATGGAACAAACATCAAAATCAAAGAAGGAGCAGGACATATTTCGTCAAACTTCACTTGTGAACTGACAGCTATCTGGACAGCCCTTGATGTATGGCTTAACCAACCATCCCTGCATCAAGCAGAAGGAATTTTAATATACAGCGACTCCATATCCGCTCTAGAAGCAATTCAGAAGGGCAATACTAAAATCACACAGAAAATACACTCGTTACTTACCCAACTGGAACCATTGGAGAATAACTGCATTCTACATTGGATCCCTGCCCATGCTGGGATCGGGGGTAATGAAATGGCATTTGAATTGGCAAAGGAAGCCAGAAAGTTGAGCCAAATGAATGAACAAATGTCATTATTTGACGCTGATTCTTTGTCAAAAAACAAGATAATTAAACAAAAAAAAATAAGAAAAGATCAAAATGCGAAATAAACTCTGAGAGAAAAATGACAAAAACTATAACAAGACTTAGAACAAAACACTATAAAGGAATGACAATACATCCAGATGGCACAAGAACCTATAGGGCATGTAACAACTGTCCTGGTGTGGAACTTACACATACCCACATATTCTCATAGCCAGCAATGGCCGCAGCCTTGCAAAAATTTGACATAGACCCAGAGCAGCAGCTTTACACACCCAAGATGTGGACATTGCTGCTGCTGTGATGGAGATGCATGGATACATCTGAGGCTCTTTATTGGACACGACAACAACAACAGCATTCCAGAGTAAAATAAATTATCAGAGATGGATACATATTTTTTAAATGAATTAAAATAAATATAATCGATACTGAGTGATAGTTGAATTAAAAATATTAGAAATGTATTATCTTCAGAAACAAACCGTATCTAAAATATCAATTTTCTTTTTGCTACATGTTTTAATTTGCATTTACCTATTTTACATATCTCTGATTGTATTTGAAAATCTATAACCAATTCTTCATACTTTTGGCGAAGTGGTGTTCTATTAATTTGTTATTTGATATTATTAGGGTTCTTTCCTGGTATTCAAAAAGGAAAAATACGTGTCGATCAGTTATATTTTTCAATTTATCAAACAATTTGGCCGCTGAATCTCTGATTCTGGTAGTGCGCCATCTGGCGAATAAAATTGTAACTAAAATCAATTTCGAATTTTTCATTATTTGCCATAAAAAATCCCATTGCATCCTGAACACAATGGTGTTTACCGCATTGCTCTAGCGCAAATATTCGCGGAGTTATTAATTTTTAAAATAGTGCGGGACTTTTGGATCACCCTGTATATAATCAACTATATATAACTCCGTGAAGTTGGCAAGCTAAAACACACACGAGGTAGCGCCCTATACCTATATAATTTATTGTTACTCGATTTTTTTGTAATCACCTTTTTGTAAATATGTAAATAAACAAGTTGATCCTTGCTTCGGCGAATTTTTTTATCTAAACACAAGAAGATATTTAATTAAAAAGGCATATATTGAATAGAAAGTTATAGCAAGGTGTTATAATACCTTTAAAAGGTTTAGCGTTCAGCCAACTGAAATATTGGTATAATAAATTATATTTTGATCCAATACGAGGTGTGTTCAAAAGTATCGCGAATTTTGAATTTTCGCGGGTTACATATATTCGAATTTCGATATTTTTGTGGCTTTATGTTGGTACTCATGTCTCTCACTTATTCCGACAAGCTCGGCCATTTTGAATGTTCACTTAATTGTTGACAGCTGCTTTGCTTGCAGGTGTTTTGGATCGTCTTCGATTTTTACCTATTAAAAAAATGGATCAAAGAACCTGTATCAATTTTTGTGTGAAAAACGAAATTAAGCGCGCGGATGCATTCCGAATGTTGACTGTGGCATACGGAGAAGCTACCTTGGACCGAAGCAACGTTTATCGTGTACAAAATGTTCTCAGAAGGCCGAGAAGATGTGAACGACGAAGAGCGTGCCGGACGCCCGAGCACTTCAACAACAGACGAAAAAATTAATGAAGTGGAGAAAATGATATTGGCCAATCATCGAATCACCGTTAGAGAAGTTGCCGAGGACCTAAACATATCGATTGGCTCGTGCCATTCGATTTTTATCAATGATTTGGGCATGAGACGGGTCGCCGCGAAATTCGTACAAAAATTGCTCAATTGTGACCAAAAACAGTATCGCATTAACATTGCTAATGAGATGTTGGACTCTGCCCGCGACGACCCAAAATTGCTCCAGAGGGTCATAACTGGTGACGAAGCGTAGGTTTATGGTTATGACGTGGAAACCAAAGCTCAATCATCTCAATGGAAGCTGCCGCACGAACCAAGACCGAAAAAAGCGCGCCAAGTTCGGTCGAATGTGAAAGTTTTGCTGACAGTTTTCTTCGATTTCAGGGGCGTGGTGCATCATGAGTTCTTGCCACAGGGTAGAACTGTCAATAAGGAATATTACCTGCAAGTTATGCGCAATTCGCGCGAAGCAATCCGCCAGAAACCCCCGGATTTGTGGAAGAATAAAAATTGGCTTTTGCACCACGATAACGCCCCTGCTCACACATCGTTGCTTGTGCGCCACCTTTTGGCCAAAAACAACACACTAATGATGCCGCAGCCACCGTATTCCCCAGATCTGGCCCCCTGTGATTTTTTCTTGTTCCCTAAACTGAAGAGGCCCATGAAAGAACGACGTTACGCTACGCTTGACGAGATAAAGACGGCATCGAAGGAGGAGCTGAAAAAAATATTTTTTTAATGATTTTTTGAAGTGCTTCGAAGATTGGAAAAACCGTTGGCACAAGTGTATAATATCTCATGGGGATTACTTTGAAGGGGACAAAATAGGTATTCATGAATAAATAAATAATTTTTGAAAAAAACACAAAAGTCGCGATACCTTTTGAACACACCTCGTATATGCCTTTTTAATTAAATATATATTTTGGATTTCTCTATTTTCAAAACATGAAGATATATATATCTAAAAACAATATACTTCATTTGTTATTAATATACCTTTTCTTCTTATACACAGGGTGTTTAGTAAATACGAGAAATAAGTAACCTTTAAGTATTTAGTCATTTTTCAAAATAAATTCAAGAGGGCACAAGTTATAATGAAATATTTCTATATTTTCAAATTAGTTAAGCGGGAAAGCTAAATGTGTTTATAAAGGGTAGTGACGTCACATTAGAAATCGAGAATATATGTTCTTATTTCAATATTCAGAAAAATTGATTTATCATTATTATTTGTTTCAGAAGAAGGGGTTGAAAATGGAGAAGTTTGTATCACAAAAGAATGTGTAGAATCAGGTAAGATTTTGATCTCTTGTGATTAGCTTTTGCTTTTTTTTTTATCTTCATTTGCGGTGAATCCGTGGTTAATCCATTTATAAATAAATGTTTTTTTCCTCCAATTTACCCAGACTAATCTATTAGCTTGATTGTCTTTATATAATTTTTCTTGTATATAAATATTATATTACCATTTAGGTACTATTACTGTTATTCCTGTATGTACCCTACATTTCTGCTTGGAGAATATTCATAAGACTAAAAGGTCTTAAAGATTTTTGTGGATGTTGATTTGGATCTCTGAAGCTTGAATATATTTTTAAAAATAATATTCATAAATTGAATGCAAATTGTTCGCATATAAAGGGTGTGTTCTCAATGGCAGAAACATTGTGATAAACTGACTGTCCATGTTGACAGCTGAATTGATCCGGGACTACATGGACCCCACAGCAGACCCTTGTCAGGATTTCACAAGGTTCAGCTGCGGAGGTTTCCACAAGAAATATGAAAACAGCGGAATCTCTTACCTAAATCCGTACCTCCTTCTAGAAGAAACGACCTTTCATTCGATGAAAAGTAAGTGGTGATTCTTGTTAAATATCTCTTCAAGTAAATCCAATAAAGTTATAGATATACTATAGAGTCAAAATTCGAAACTATTTTGAAGGCGTAAGATTCTTTTTGAAATTAAACAATTTCTACTGCACTTACTTTAATGGAAAAATTAATGGGAGGGCCTGGCTCATCAGTGGTGAACCCTCCCAGCGGTTTCGCCAGTTTAATCTACCATACCGCTGTTATATTGCATTTTTGGAATTTCCTTTTATAGTGATACTGTTGGTAGACTTTTGGAATGGGAATTTTAGAAGAACTATGGACATAAGTTTTGAGGACAGTAGAATTACATACAATTATAAATATATAATATGCTTCAAGCAATCGCTCTTCCGCTAATATCATTTTGTGTCTTTTATTAGAACATTTAAAATATGATGCACTAGCGCGCCATCTGTTATCAAAATTCGAAACTATTTTAAAGGCGTAAGATTCTTACGCCTTTAAAATAGTTTCGAATTTTGATAACAGATGGCGCGCTAGTGCATCATACTATAGAGTTTTGGCATTATTTTCTTATATAATCATTTATATTTATACTTATATTCAAAATAATTTTCATTTTTCTTTCTCTTTCTCTTCGGCGTCAGCCTCCATCCCGAGGCAATAAAGCTGATAAGTGTAGCGGGAGAAAATTCTCGCAGTCCAACGGTGGCGGAGTCTTTCCCGTTGTGGGCGCTACCAATGAAGACATTGTATATTAATATATTTTATATTTTACTTTAATTCACCTATACCTATCCTTATTTATTCATATTTATCACTATTTTGTGTATTTAAACCTTTATAATCTTATATGGACATTGTAATAAAGTAGTTTCAATCTTTCTCTCGCTCTGAAAGAGAGAGAATATATTGTCGCGGAGATAAATGAAGCAAGGGCAAGTTTGGGGATAAATAATTTATTATAAAGGTGGGTATTTATAGGAAGAGAGAGAGAGAGAAAGTACAACTTACCCTCAGTTAAAACTAATCCTGAATGAACGGCGTTAGCCACCGTCCCGTTTTCCTTATTTACAGATCAGCTTCCCAGAAGCCCCCACACCTGTGGTCCCCCCCGGGGTCCAGGGATGATTGACAGTTTTCCCATCTGGATGGATCTACTTGACATTACTCCCTCTTTAGAAAAAACAGCGACCCGCTGATTAGCTTGTCTCAGCCCTTGTTCTGGAAGGAAATCTATCACGGCCTGTGTTCCCTAGCAGAATGGAATGTTGTTCTTCAGGGTCCAGGTAGGGCTTCATCCGAATGACATGAACGATATCCTTGGATTTCCGTGATCGGGGAGACGGGTCCACGGGCTCTACTTCATACGTAACTTCTGAAAGCTTCTTGGTCACCTTGTAGGGACCGAAGTATCTCTTCAGTAGCTTTTCTGAGAGCCCTACTTTTCGGATGGGAGTAAAAACCCGCACAAGATTATCCTTCTGGTAATAGACTGGAGTATGTTTCTGGTCGTAAAGTCTACGGTCTTTCGCCTGTGATTGTAGAAGGCGTGATCGGGAGAGTTGACGCGCTTCCTCAGCTCTGGTCACAAGTTCCACAACGTAGTCGTCAGAGATCTCATCTGGTAGGTAGGGTAGTACGGCATCGATGTAGGTCTCGGCCTCGCGGGCGTGGACAAGAAAGAGCGGAGTGTAGCCGGTCGCCTCCTGTTTAGCAGTGTTGTAAGCAAAAGCCACGTAGGGTAAAACTTGGTCCCAGTCCTTCTGCTCGACACCTGTGTACATGGACAACATGTCTCCCAGAGTTTTGTTGAACCTTTCAGTCAGGCCGTTGGTCTGGGGATGGTAGGCCGTTGTAAATCTGTGCACAATTCCGCACAGAGCATTGATCTCTTTTATTACTTGAGAAATGAAATTTCTTCCGCGATCTCTGTTATCATTTCTCAAGGAGCTCCATGCTTCAAGATAACATCTTCAACCAGGAACTTAGCTGTTTCGATTGCTCCTCCATCTGGGATCGCTTTCGTTATGGCATACCTTGTCATATAATCGGTGCACACAATGATCCAACGGTTTCCATCTTTAGAAACTGGAAATCTTCCAAGGAGATCGACCCCGACCTTATAGAATGGCTCTTCTACGGGCGGTATGGATACAAGTTGTCCAGCCGGACGTCGAGGTAATTTCTTCCTTCGTTGACACTCCCGACAATGGCTTACATATTGGCGAACAGTTCTATAAAGGCCAGGCCAATAGAATCGTTTCTTGACTTTGTCATACCTTCGGGCGAAACCCAAATGCCCAGCTGTAGGAGCGTCATGTAAATCTGCCATAACTTCCGATCTTAAGTGCTTAGGGATCATCATAAGCCAGGGTCTTCCAGTTGTGCTATAGTTTTTCTTGTATAAGATGCCGTCGATAATGCTGAATTCCTTTCTGGTGTAGCCCGAGTTTAAATTATCGATTATTTTAGCTAAATCCGGGTCTTTAGTCTGCTCTATATCGACGTTGGTTAGTGACATCACAGCACTTGGTGGATCGTTCTCAAGCGGGCTCCTTGACAGACAATCGGCATCCTTATGTTTGCGTCCGCTCTTGTAGATAACGGTCACGTCAAATTCTTGCAACTTCAGCGCCCATCTTGCCAAACGGCCAGAAGGATCTTTCTGCCCTACCAACCAACATAGAGAATGATGGTCAGTGACAACCGTGAATGATCGACCAAACAAATATGGGCGGAATTTGCAAATAGACCAGACTACAGCAAGGCAGTCTTTTTCCGTTGTAGAATAGTTATGTTCAGCCTTTGTCAAGCTTCTAGATGCATAAGCTATAGGCCGCTCCTTTCCACCTTGTATTTGTAGAAGAACAGCTCCAATACCATGTCCGCTTGCATCCGTGTGTAGATGGGTATCAGCGGATTCATCAAAGTGTCCTAAGACAGGCTCTGAAATTAGAGCTGTTTTAAGGACTTCAAACGCTTTCTCTTGAGCTGCATCCCAATAAAATTGTTTTTCAGTTTTCAGTAGGTCATGCAAAGATCTAGCTTTGTCGGCAAAGTTCTCAATAAATCTTCGGTAATAGGAACATAATCCAAGAAAGCTCCTCAGTTCAGAGATATTCCTTGGCCTCGGAAATTTAGAGACGGCTTCAACTTTATCTGGATCTGGATGAATTCCATTGGCGTCAACAAGGTGTCCCAAAATCTTTATCCTCCTTGATCCAAAAAGACACTTTTTGTGGTTCAAGCTTAGTCCAGCTTTCTGGATGCAGCTTAATACAAGTTGGAGACGACGTAGATGTTCCTCAAAGGTAGGTGCGTAAACTACGATGTCGTCCAGGTAGCAAAGGCACATGTTCCATTTAAGACTGCCCAGAACACTATCTATCATCCTTTCAAACGTTGCTGGAGCGTTACAAAGACCGAAAGGCATTACTTGGAATTCATACAACCCATCTGGAGTGATGAAAGCAGTTTTCTCCCTGTCTTTTTCGTCCACTTCAATCTGCCAATACCCGGACCGAAGATCCATCGTGGAGAAGTAACTAGAGCCGGCTAAACTATCCAAGGCATCGTCAATGCGTGGCAGCGGGTAAACATCTTTTTTTGTTATCTTATTTAATCGACGGTACTACCTACTAAATAAGTGGAACATGAGTCCAGACCAGAACTGCGACTGTGGACAAATACAAACAATGCACCATATCCTAAGGGACTGTCCTCGAAGATTCTTCCAGGGAACACTCGGGGATATCCACCGGTGCACAGAGGAGGCCCTGGAGTGGATTCGTCACCTCGACATTCCACTCTAGAGAAACTTGCCAACATTGTTGTATTGTGCTGTAAAAAACAATATCATACGCAATATATATATATCGACGGTAATCTACGCAGAATCTCCAGGTCCCGTCTTTCTTTCGAACTAAAATAACTGGAGATGACCAAGGACTTTCAGAGGGCTTCACGATGTGATTTTCAATCATCTTGTTCACTTCATCTTGAATTAGTCGTCGTTCACTTGGTGCTACTCTATAGGGCCTCTGTTTGATAGGAGAGTGGTCTCCTGTGTTTATCTTGTGCTTCTCAGTACTGGTGGGCTTAATAGGAGTACTCCCAAAGTCAAATATGTCGATAAACTCGTCAAGGCATGAAACAAGCTGTAACCTTTGAATTTCAGACAGCCCTGGATCTAGAGTAAGGTTTATCTTCTGTGACCATTCACGTGACTTTAGCTGCGTTTCTTGTAACTTATCGCTCGATTCAATAAGACTGCAGATATTCCCATTCTCATAACTTTCCATGGTGCACATATTCATCCCTGATGGAATCAGTTGCGGCCAAGACGCTCCATTCGCCACCCAAATGCTACCTCGGCCGTGTCGAAATGTAACCAATGAGTTTGGTATAAGAACTTCCTTTCTTAATAATGAGTCCTTAGAAGTTGAGACTAAAACATCTCTAACACCACATATTTCTTCGTTTATCACACTGATCTTCTTTATTGATTTAGGCGGGATGACAAAGTCTTCGGAAGCAAACAATCGCTGGTTTTCCTCCTCTCGAGATTCCAGGACGGAGGTTTCCCCGAGATGGAGTTCATTTCTGCCACAATCAATGACGGCTTCGGTGGCCTTGAAGAAGTCCCATCCAAATATGATATCATGGCTGCATTCCACCATAACAACGAATTCAAATGAGATATTCAGACCATTAACTTCTATGTTCAGGACACATTTTCCTAGGGTCTCTATTAAATTTTTGTTTGCGGCTTTAAGAATGGGACCTGGTTCTTTGAAGAGAGGTGTCTTTAGTTCGCGTCGAAATTTGTCTGAAATAACAGAAAAGTCGGCTCCTGAATCCACCAATGCTCTAATTTTGCGTCCATTTATTTCGACCATAACAAAATTTTCTTTTAATTTAGCGGCGATATACCCTGGAGGATTTTCCTCAATGGCGACCTCACCCCCGTTAGAAGCCGCTCCACTTAGTTTTTCACATTCTGAGGCTTGGGAGAACGGCTGAAACGACGGGTTGGCGACTGGGATTGTCTTCGGGCTGGCGACCTTGCGCGGCTTGGATGTGGGGAAGAGCTCCGGTAGAAGTACGTCGAGGTTTGGGGCGTTACATAGTCGTCGTCGGCGTTACATCTCGGGGGTCGACTCGAAAATCCAACATTTCTTCCTTCTCCGCCATTCCTTGTCCTGGCTTCAGCGAAGACCTGCCGTCGTTCCCTACAATAACGGACGACATGTCCGGGTCGTCCGCAGTGGAAGCAGATAGGTTTGTCGTCGTAGGTTCTCCAATGTTCCGTCTTCCTGGGTTGGGTTGGTCGGTCGATATTATAATAGGGCGTTCGTGGTTGTTGTTGTACCACGTTGACTTGTGGCCTGGTAGGTTGTAGAGCACGGCTGACCTCTTCCCTCACAGTCTGTTCCAGGGTCTTCACCTCTCGGAGAGGATTGATCACTCCAGGTGCTGAGAAAACCTTTTGTATCTCTTCTCTAACGATGCGGCGAATTAAGCCGGCCAAGTCGTCTGAGTCGTCAACACACGAAATGGGCATTACGTTTGACAACCTGGCGAATTTCGTACGGCCGATCCGGCGCTGCTTGACGGTTGTCAGATGACGGCAGAACTTCAGGATCTCATCTACCGTCTGTATGTCTTTCGCCACCAATACCTGGTATGTGTCCTCCGAAATTCCCTTTATAATGTGAGCAACTATCTCACCTTCTTCCATGCGAGGGTTCACCTGGTGGCAGACACTAAGAATCTCCTGGATGTATGACTCGCTGGATTCTTCGGCCTTCTCTGCTCTTGACTTCAGAACTTCCTAGACGCGTCGAGCAGAATCCGCCTGCAGTCCGAACACACCACGGAATGCGTCTTCAAAGCTTCTCCACGAGTTGAGTGATTCTTCGTTATTATCAAACCACCTTCCAGCAGTTCCGTTCAAGTAAAATACGACGTTGGCAAGCTTCATGGTCTCGTCCCATCTGTTGTACTTCGAAACTCTCTCGTACTCTTTCAACCACTGTCCAGGGTTTATATTTCCATCTCCAGAAAAGGTAGAAGGATCTCGTTGGCGTTGACAAGGGAGGTAGGATCCGTTAACAGTAGGTCTGTGGTCGTCTTCCATTTCTATTCGTTGTGGCAAAGGTTGAAGAATTGGTTCACGTCCCTGTAGACGTCGACTTTTTCGAAGTTCCGTCACGCTACCCAGCGTCTCCACCAAAATATGTCGCGGAGATAAATAAAGCAAGGGCAAGTTTGGGGATAATTAATTTATTATAAAGGTGGGTATTTATAGGGAGAGAGAGAGAGAAAAAGTACAACTTACCCTCAGTTAAAACTAATCCAGAATGAACGGCGTTAGCCACCGTCCCGTTTTCCTTATTTACAGATTAGCTTCCCAGAAGCCCCCACACCTGTGGTCCCCCCCCGGGGTCCAGGGATGATTGACAGTTGTCCCATCTGGATGAATCTACTTGACATTACCAAAACATGATATGACGTTTGTACCAGTCTGTACCGCCTTTACTTTGTCATTTTGATAATCAACATGAACCAATGGATTTCTAGCAATCTACTAATGCTGGAAAGCTACTTTAATTACTCCGTTTTAAATTAAAATCAAGTTTCCCCTTTTTTATGGGCTCTCTCTTTTAAATCAATATTGTAGCAAAGTATTTATTATTTTGTTAACAGTGATATCATTTTATATGTTTATATTTTGCTACTCTGTAGTAAACTTTTTTTTTTGCTTCATTTATTATCTATTTTTCGATCATTCATAGTTTGTTCTTGCCTTAAATAAATTTCTGTGTCATTCTGAAGTTTGTCTTTCCTAATTTCCAACATGGGAATATATATCTCTCTTTTAATCGAGTCGTTTTATTATTTGATAGTTTTGTAGAAGGCCTCTCTGATACAAATGCGGTTTCAGAGTTTCTTTAAAAAAGAAACAGAAAAAAAGGCATTGCCTTGCTTTTCTTTATACATTTAGAGATATATAATTGAAAAGGCATATATTGAATTAAAAAATAATAATTTATTAATATTTCTGTTGGCTGAATGCCAACCTTTTTCAACGTATATATATCAACATATTTAATAATTTAATAATATAAAATATGAAAATTTGAAACTATTATAGACGCGTATGATTATTTTTAAAATTAAACAATTTATACTTCCCTATTGCAGTAAGGGCAGTAGAAATTGCTTAATTTTAAAAAGAATCATATGCATCTATAATAGTTTCGAATTTTCATAACAGATGGCGCTCTATTGCATCATAATATTGAATATGTTGTTATATCTTGAAAAGGGTTGGCGTTCAGCCAACTGAAATATTAATAATTTATTATTTTTCAATTTAATATATGCCTTTTCAATTATATATCTGTTCATAGGGGGATTGCTCTATTTTCAAAACATTCAGAAATGTATTCTTGTATCTTTTCAGTCTACAAGTTTCAGATATCAAATTTGATGAAAATATTGACATTGCCATGTCTAGAAAACTACCTTTTAGATTCAGATTTGAATAAATCTAAGTGGAATTCATTCCAAATTTATTCTGATTAAATATAGTTTAATTTCATAAAAACGTTTTCTTTATTTGAAATATGCATTATGAATTAGTTTGTTTAATTTCAATGTATCATATATCCAGATATCTATTTTAGTCAAAGATTTCTATACTATATTAATTAGATAATAAAAAGGCATATATTTGATTGAATAAATTTTTTTTTCCAATATTTCGGTTGGCTGAACGTCAACCTTTATTAAGGCATCAAGGCATTCAGCCAACCACAATATTGGCAAATAAATATTTTATTCAATCCAATATATATTTTGTTATCTAATTATTTAAATATGGATTGTTCTATCTTTCGAAATACTATTTTGATATTTGAAATAATATTTCGTCACTGACATTGTCAGTAATTAGTGCAATTAGAGAAGTATGCACTCATTGATGACAGAGCTGGTGATTTATTAATTTGAATAAAAGGATAACTACCTTGGTCCTGGTGTTTCAGACATCTTAGAGGATACCAGTGAAAGCAAGAGTGAGGCGGTACTCAAGATGAAGTTGGCCTATCAATCTTGTATCACAGACAGTAAGTTATATAAACCCACAGTAGGGATGGATGCTCCTATTGGAGAAGAGAAGTGGCCGCACACGATTATTATTATTTTTAATATCAACACCTGGCCATTTTTCTATTTTTCTAGTTTTACACACACACACACACACACACACATATATATATATATATATATATATATATATATATATGTTGTAATATATTACAATATATACCTATATCCCCATGTTTTGTATAGTTATAATGTAATTGCCAAGATAACAAATAAAATTTCGAGTGAGTGACAGCCGGCGCCTGTAGAAGGAAAAAGGTCCGAAAAACAAGTCGGTTTCCCAGGTGTGCCCCTTTCTTACTCAAACATATGAGTCCTTTTTGAGACACGATTGACAGACCCCTCTAGACAGATCTCCCCTGACCGGTGTCGGCTACACTCACTCTCTCGCCATCTCCGTGGTGACATCTAACATGTTTCGTTCTTTGGTGCAATACATTCACGCCTGAACCCACTCTAACATTGAGGCCACAACGACTGCATTCAACCAACACACTACAGTCATCCTACAGGATCGACTACCTTACTACATATATATATATATATATATATATATATATATATATATATTAAAAACAAAGTTGGCATATCCTGACCAGGAGCACATGTACTTTTCAGAAGTAAAAGCGCCTTCTGGTGAAATAGAAATCAACTAAACATTGATTTAGGCTGTTCCCTGATATTTGGCCAACCAAATTTCTTGATAAAACAAGAAAAGCCATCATGAACGCGTTTCTCGCTGTTAGCGCTCGTCAGCGTGGAGTAGGATGTACAATTTAGAATATATATATTCTAAATTTCACCCATTTATAAATAAAATTATATTTTCGATTGATGAATTATTATACGAATCATAAAATAGTCAATTTATACTTACCTTTTGGAGACCTTTGAATTATGTGAAATATTTAGTGATGTGTATTGATGGATGTTTATTGATGGTTTCAGTGACGTTAGATGATGAACAAACTTCAGTGAGGAAGATCATTGAGCTTCTCACCCACACCATCGTGGACCAATGGCCTGTCGATCTCCAATCTGTCAATATAAACAAATTCCTGGGCCTCCTACTGGTGTTAGATGTCCCATCCGTATTCTCCATGTACATGGATATCAATAAGATCCAAGTATACAATGTCATACATGTAGGTAAAATCTTCTATGCATCTAATATATATGATATTCTATTTTGATATTATTTTTGATATATGAACAAAAAATATATATATAAAATGAACAGATATTTAAAACAAATTAGGCTTACCTGACCACTAACATGAGAGTTTTTTTTTTTAGATGGCAGAGCGCCATCTAGCGGAGCAGAAATCAACTAAATGTTGATTTTTGTTCCTCTAAACCAGCCCTGGCCAACCTATATGATGCCACGGGCCGCACGTAATCGTAAACAAGGTCTAAAAACTTTAACTATATCAAAATTTTAACTTTAAATTGTATTAAAAAATAACAATACTTCCTTGATGCTTAATGTTTTAATTTATTATTTTTCGGCTACTTTTTTCAAATAAAAATAATAATTACAATTTAAAATAAAAAAATATTTCTCTATTAATTACCATTATTCCTAACTTTTTCTTCCTTTTTATGGAATAAAATATGTATTTTAAAAATTGTGGGACATATTTTAAATAAAAAAATATTATAATTATTTCAATATATTTTCTGTGTTTTTGAATATACAGAGGAGAAATGAAAGTTACAAAATAAATATAAAGTTAAATGGCGAGCCGCAAAATTGGTTGGCCAGGCCTGCTCTAGACGGCGGTCTGTTATACGATCATGTTAAACGCTCATGTTAGTTTTCAAGATATGTATAATTTGTATTTAATTCTTTAATATGGTATTACCAAGTATTTTCATACATTTTCATACAGTATTTTGTTATAAAATTTAATCCACAAAACCATTTTGCCTTTATTAAAGCAGCTAATTTAGTAAAGTGTAGTATTATTATAGCCAACTTATACTATATATAAATCTTGAAACCAAGTTTTTAAACCATTATTTTACGATATTAAATATAATTTTCAAACATAAATAATACATTTAATATAATTCAAGTACATATTCAACTAGGCAAATCGCCAGTTTTTTTATAAAGGTATATAGAAAGACAGCGCATCCTACGCTTCATTCAAATTTTCTATCTGAACAAAACTCCATGTCAAGTAGATGAGGAGCTCAATGTTGAACTACTACAATAGTTCGCCATTTGAAACGAATAGAAAAAAACGTTGCAATAATTTCATCTTAAATTTTAATAAGGATATCATATTTTTAAATGTAGATATTAAACAGTTTTCTAAAACTCACATTCAATTTATATGAAAGAGCGTACCTGAATCTGTAAAGAAAAAAAGGACAATTTTTTCTCTCAAAATATTTCGAGAGATTGCTCCCACTTTATCAATTTACTGCAAATAAAGAGTGAGAAATATTTTGAGAAAAAAATGTTTTTTCAAATATATAGATAAAGCTACACCCTTTTATATAAACTAATTGATAGATCGCCTTTTGACTCAAATTACATTTAATTTTTTTGTACACTCTAAGTCGATTTTTCTAATTAAATGCCATTATAATTCTTGATAGCCGTTAAATTTTTTATCCAACATACTATTGATAATCGCAGCGTAATGTAACATGTCTAAAAGACAACTTGGTAATATCAACCATAAAAAGTGAATAAAATAAACTCCCTGAAGGCGGAGTACTATATCTTTTTAATATATTTAGATTTCTACCTAACGCATATTCCTGTTAAGGAAATGATTTGAAAATTAGGTTACATTAAATTTTCTCTTTATATTCTTTCAATATTTACGAAAAAACACTGCTACCCAACCAACTAATTATTATTGACTTTGATTTCTTGATTTCTCACCATGAACCAGGAAATCACTAGATATATGAACCTCATCAACAGAAAGTCTTTGGAATTGACAAGATGGAGAAAACATTTGAAATTCAATAAAATCTGTGAAACTAAAGGCTTCATCCAGTCCTCTCTCTCAGAATCAAAGACCCAGTCAAGAATCATTTCTCATTCCAAATTATAAAAAATACTCAGTTAAAACTATTATGATCAAGAAACAAAGGGTGCTATTAAATAAAAACGTTTAATTAAAAAAGGATACCCATCCTTAGACTTTTACTTTATTATCTGAAAAACGTTCAATTAAAAAAATACTCATCCTTAGACGTTTACTTTTATATCTAAAATATTGTCACGAAATTGGTTAATGTAAATCAAATGTGAATCAAATATCTCCATTAGTAAAGATGTAAATACTTCTATGTTTAATTTTACATAAGGAAGATATGTAAATTCTGTAACTGAATTTTTCATTTTATTGTTTCTAGTTTTGTTGTGAGGAAAACATCACTCACAAAGTTTATCATTTGATCAATAAAACTCTAATTTGATATTGCGACAATATTATCAAATGGATAACTTAATCAGTACTATGTCAGATATAAATGTAGAAATCACAAAAAAAAGCCTTTTTTTAGGGACTTGCCTCATACAGATTCTCCCAATTGAGTATGGTAATAATCATCTTGTGTTATTTACACAGAAATCGAACTGGCATTACTGTTCGTCTCAAAGTCATTTACTTGTTAACTGGTCCTTACATAATGATGATCTAAAATATTTATAGAAAGCTATTGCCTTAGATTTGTTTGCTGATATTTTTGAAAGCAATACGTATGGTGAAATGTTGGTACATATGATTTGTTGTTAGATAAATGTAGAAATCAATAATCCAGTTGTATGTCTCAGATATCTCCACCAAATGGTCTACCTACGGACGATCCAACATTTGTAAACAACTACAAAGAATGGATCAGATACCTGCTCGGGAAATTGAATTTTCCAGATGTTAATATAACTACTGATAACATTTTGAAATTTGAATTACAAATTAACAAGGTAAGTACTGTAACATTTGAAAATTATCCAGCATGTGTTTCTTTTGAACGAAAAATCGAAATTTATTTTAAGGAGAAATAACGATTATTTCATCCCTTGTCCATCCCAAAACATTATAAATTGCATTTATATGTGAATAGGTATTAGTTTCACACCAGGATAATTTAAGATCATTTACATAATATTATTCTTTGTGTGTTAGCTATTAGTGGATCCTGGCGGCGTGATGGAAGGCGAATTCACTCTTCGAGATATGAAAAGAATATTCACACAGGTATATGTATATTTGATATTATATGTGAATATAGGATACGTGTATATGAAACTTGTACATTTTTTTCGGTAGTTGAAAATAGAGCCATCCATAAATAAATTATTTATTGAAAAGGCATATATTGGATCAAAAGATTTATTTTACCAATATTTCAGTTGGCTGAACGCCAAAATTTATTAAGGTATTTTAACATATTAATTGTGGCACAATGGCGCTGGGTTTGTTGTTGACACACTTTAATATGTTATAATACCTTGCTAAAGGTTGGCGTTCAGCCAACTGAAATATTGTAAAATAATTGATATTTTGATCCAATATATCCTTTTTAATTAAATAATTTTTCGGTATATGAATTTGATGTTTTACAAATATATGTATATTATGATTAGAATTTTTTTTTTGTGTGTTTGATTGTTGAAAGGAGGTGCAGTCGTGGAAAAGTAAATATAATTATTTACCTTTCAAGCAGATTTTTATTTTGAATCTCTTGAAGTAAAAATATACATATAAAATTATTTTTATCACAGGAATATAGAATTTATTAAATGAATTATATAATCGTGAATAAAAGATAGGTAGGGTTAAATATACATTATTTACAACAATAATAATTAAAAGTGGTATGTTTTGCATCTATGGTCAAATATATATAATAGTCAATGAATGAAAATAAAATATGTTTTTAAAAAATAAAATATTTGTATTTTAGATTATATAATATGTATATTAATAATAGTATTATTTAATATGATTTCATCGCATTAAGGAGAGTAGGGGCTTGAATTAGGTTTGAAAGAAACATTCGCGCCTTAATGTTTTTATTTTCTATATGTATATATGTCGCGTTATGACTTTGTAATAATGTATGCCTAATTGGCTTTGTCCTTATTCTTTGCGGAAGAGTATTGCTCGATAAAAATATTTATATATTTGTCCTAAAAGCTTATGTCCATAGTTTGATTAAATACCATTTCTGAGATTTCACCCTTCAGTGTAGTATATATAAGCAGAATTATCCAATACAGTATTAGAGTTCTAAAGAAAGTGTATTGTAGATTAAATTGGTGAAACCGCTGGTAGATTTCACCACTCATGAACAAAGCCCTTCCAATATATTTTTTCATCTCAGTAAGGACAGTAGAAGTTTGATTTATGTGTGAAAGAAACATTCGCGTTTTAATGTTTTCATTTGCTTTATACAAATGTCGCGTTATTGGTTTATATACAGAGATTTTATCAAATATATTTAATATTCAGAGAGAAAAAGATTTGGTTGAGTTTTAGGATTTTACTTCCTTACCAGTCTAAGGAATATACAATTCTGTTAATTTGTTTCTTTTTTTGCTTTAAATTCTTCACGCGAGCACATCTCTCTCTCTTTCAGTGTTCGAATAACTTTAAATATAAAAAGGTAAATATTCACTATATAATGAGCATGACTAAATAACACCGATGAGAACTCTGATGAATAACGACAAATAAGAAATCACTAAGATGTACAAAAGTAAAAAGAGTAAAGAAAATGAAGCAGGCGAAACCTATATGGGAAATGCTAACTGCAGACATTTTGGATTGACGAAAGGGAAATAAAGTTAAATTAGTTTAAAGCGCATTTTTTAATTAAACATTTACAATGTGAATATTCCAAGTTAAGCTTTTTTGATCACACAATTGATTTTAAAATGCGTTGCAATTCTCTGAAATATAATTTGAATATCCTGAATTTATATTCAAGGAGCACAATAAATACTCCTATGCATTTTACGAAAAACGAATCGAAAAAAAATACGCGATAATTAATAATGGAAATAGAGATAGAAATTAAGAGATTGAGTCAATTATTGCCGAAAATATTCACCAGTTATAAATTAGTTCTCTAATCGATAAATAACAATATTGTAGCGAAGAAATAATTAATTATTTAATTTAATTATTCAATGAAAATATTTGGAAACAGATTTAATTATTCAATATAAAATAATGATCGAAATATTTATTTGCGTGATTGCTCAAGATTATCTAGCTGTAGATAGTTTTGTTGAGTGGTTGATAACTGTCGACTAGTCATGGTGACGTCATCAATAAATACTTTCACATCTCCAGATATACAAAGACTTGATTTCTACGCTACAATATATATATTGTTTTGAAAATAGAGCAATCCATTAGATAATAAAAAAAGCATATATTGGATTTAATAAAATATTTATTTTGCCAATATTTCGGTTGGCTGAATGCTAAACCTTTATCAAGGCTTTACATTTTCGTATACACTATACAGTGTTGATGGCTGATGATTGTAAAACGAAAATTAAAATTATACCGCGAATGTTTCTTTTTTTAAAAATCGAAATTTATTTTCAAAGAGAAATAGCGCCCCTGGACACTTTTTATTTTTCCGTTCTCCATTACTCTTCATGTTTCACCTTTCCATACCTCATCCTCAAAGTTAGAAATGTCGCTATTTCTCTTTGAAAATAAATTTCGATTTTTAAAAAAAGAAACATTCGCGGTATAATATATATATTAGATAATAAAAAAGCATATATTCGATTTAATAAAATATTTATTTTGCCAATATTTCGGCTGGCTGAACGCCAAACCTTTATCAAGGCATTACATTTTTGTATACACTGTATAGTGTATACGAAAATGTAAAGCCTTGATAAAGGTTTGGCGTTCAGCCAGCCGAAATATTGGCAAAATAAATATTTTATTAAATCGAATATATGCTTTTTTTATTATCTAATATATATATATATATATATATATATATATATATATATATATAGCTATAAAATTCCCTAAAAAAATGCAACATAATTCGATTATAAGCGAGAAATATTTCCCTTTATTTAGTACACTATAAATAACACTGCTGATCAATGGTGCCATTGCTGTTATTCCTGTATGTATCTACATATCTGCTTTATAAGACCAAGAGGTCTTAATATAGTTTGTATCTTAATAGTAATTTTCTGTTGTTGATTATAAACGAGAAACAATGAAAAGGGAAGATAGAATAATATATGGATATATTCCAATTAGGTTTGCATGTAATTATTTAGATATATGAAAGTTGCCACGTTTTATAGCATGATTTATATGGGTTAGTATTGTTAAGCATTCTGTTGTGAATATAGACACTCTCCTTACTTCATTCTCAAGCTATACCTCTCTGTGTAGATGGATTGGATGGAGATTGGCGAAGAGATTGCTCGACAGATTGAGGAACCAGGTCGTCTTGAACCATTCTTACGTTTTCAGGTTGACAATCATATCTACATGGAGAAATTAAACGATCTGATTGGAAGAACTCCGAGAAGGTAGGTGTCTTGCCTAAATATAATTATTGTTTAAACAACCCAAAGGAAATATCACTGTAAAGGTAAGTGGTGGTGATGTCTTGTCTATGAAGAAGATCAGATCGGTACATGCACCCTGATCACAATACTGGCCAACTGAGATGCCTTGTCCGTATAGATGTCCTCTTTGGATGTCCTGGTAACTGTATATATGGTCTGGAGTGAGTTGGGTGTTATAACAGTCAACTCTACCAAGGTAAATGTATGGCTTGATAGGTACTGGCCGAAAATCCAACCCAGTGCTATGATATAGCGAGTGACAATTTGTGTTGCAGTACCATCGTGAGTTACCTTCTCTGGAAGTACGTCGACTGGGCTTCAGCCTACGTGGGACCAGACATCAATGCCAAGAGAAACGTCTATCTTTATGCCAGGAATATCACTAACGGTTATAAAGTGAATCCACTGTGGTTAAGGTGTTTACAAAGGGTCAAGGAAGATTTTATCAAGGCTATGACCTATGAATATGCTAATGTAATGTCAAACAAGGAGATATTTGATGATGTAAGTATTTTACATTATTGAAGAGATATGATATTCCTTGATATTCGTAACAAATAAATTCACTGGCAATGTGTTTCTTTTCAATAATATCATCGAATTTATCTCTACAGAATTTTCTGCAATGATAAATATTATTGAATTAGAGGGCTTTGCTTATTCAATAAATATCTGGAGGAAGACTCTCTCAAGGTGTAGGAGCCTCCTTTCCTGAGAACAGCTTTTTATGCTTTATCATCAAATTGTGTATAATAATATTTATCTTTATTTAAATTATATTTTCTTTTGTAACAATTAACTAATTGTCAATAAGATATTTTGAATTGTCAATTGTCATTCAGTGAAATTTTTTCATTGCATTGTAGAGATAATATTTGATGAAATTATTGAAGAGAAACATATTGTAAGATAATTTAATAGCTAAAAATGTATCAATAGATGGCAATTGGAATTATAAATTATATTCCTTAGTTTATACGCTATTGTGCAGGTCTGGGTTTCTAGAGGCTTTATCTTAATTCTAAGTATCTCTCTTTTACATAAGTAAATTTTCTACTATATTCATTTCTACTATTCAGAACATTTTTCATTAATTTATATTTTCTCTTAATATATGAGAATGAAGGGAACTTTGTCAACTTTAAAAATACTTAAATTTTAATTTAAATTTTAGAATAATTATGAATATTTGATCTTTATTTTAATATATATATATATATGTGGTGTTGTCCTGTTCACTCTTGTAGAATCCTGTCGACTAAAACTATGGTGTGAGTCTCTGTCAACTGTCACTATACTGTGTTGACCGAAAGGAACAGTCAGGGCGTGGAGAGTTTTCCATTACCTCTCTGCACCTTGGGAGACCTTCAACAGATCTCACGGAGTACAGGCAGTCGTGGTCGAGGCAGAGTGGAAGCTTGGGAATGTCCATACACAAAAAACGAAGACACAGTTGCACTAGGAAAGTCTGTGAACAGATAAAAGTTGAGCTAGGAGCAAAAGATGGAGAGATAGAAGAGTTCTTACTGGTTTACATGGTGGATGAGGAGGACCTTGGTGACAACCGACGAGGGCTCACGCTGATGGTGAAGTGACTGTATTTTTGGCTAGGACGGAGGCCTTTTATATCTTTTCTGAGAAAGGGAGTATTGCATTTCAGCAGATGCGAAGAGTGTGGATCGTCTGGCGAAATTCTAAACTGGCGCCATCCTGACAGTTTCCAATCTATCTTTAGACTTTGTTGTGGGAATTCTAAATCTATCTCGATTTTAGACGTTTTTGACCTTTTGCTTTAGCTCAACTCTTAATCTATTACAGAGTTTTATTTATTTATTCTCAGTTTGTACAAAGTACATTACATATGATGATGTAATGACACATGTCAATCATGCGTATAATTATTTACAGATGTGTTTCTATTATACAACATGAAAATCTTGTTATAAGTTATATACAATATGGGGTTGTTGCTTTAAATTACCATTAATATATATAGTCACGACCGTCTGTCGTGGCCTCTGTCACGGATAATATACAGTTATCATCGACATGCGTTCTTAATTATGTCACCGTTTGCTTTTGGTTCAGTGGTAGAATGCTCGCCTGTCACGCGGACGCCCCGGGTTCGATTCCCGGCCGATGCATTTTTTTTTTACAATTTTTAAAACTCATTTATATATTATACAAGAATGACATCCACGGCGCCAATTTATAATTTTAACGAATAGTATTTGAATAAAAGCATTTAATCGGGTAAACCCCGGGCGTTGTAGATTATAAACACAAGGTAATAAGACCACATCCATGATAAGGTACAGTTTGGATTATCAACATATATAGTCACGACCGTCATGGGCGGGCGGGCGGGCGGGCCGGCCGGCCGGCCGGTTCTGTCACGGATGCGCGCGCATCATCACTATGATCATTATCATTATCCAAATAATTTGAATTATAGATTAGAAGGTAATAAGACCAAATCTACTGATAAGGTACAATTTGGAATATCAACATATATAGTCACGACCGTCATGGGCCGGCCGGTTCTGTCACGGATGCGCGCGCATCATCATTAGTATAATATAAAAAGCCAACAATGAAGAATGAATGTAAGATAAAAAGCCAACAATGAAGAGTAAATATAATATAAAAAGCCAACAATGAAGAATAAATGTAAGATAAAAAGCCAACAATGAAGAGTAAATATAATATAAAAAGCCAAAAATGAAGAATGAATGTAAGATAAAAAGCCAACAATGAAGAGTAAATATGTTTTAAAAAGCCAACAAAGAAGAATGAATGTAAGATAAAAAGCCAACAATGAAGAGTAAATGTAATATAAAAATCCAACAATGAAGAATAAATGTAAGATAAAAAGCCAACATTGAAGAGTAAATATAATATAAAAAGCCAAAAATGAAGAATGAATGTAAGATAAAAAGCCAACAATGAAGAGTAAATATGATATAAAAAGCCAACAATGAAGAATGAATGAAAGATAAAAAGCCAACAATGAAGAGTAAATGTAATATAAAAAGCCAACAATGAAGAATAAATGTAAGATAAAAAGCCAACAATGAAGAGTAAATCTACTTATATATTTGCCTTATACTGTCTGTTTGTTTGTCTGAAGCTCACGGATGGGAATTTTCATAACCATCGGTGGTTCAGTGGTAGAATGCTCGCCTGCCACGCGGGCGGCCCGGGTTCGAATTCCGGCCGATGCATTTTTTTTTTTTTTTTACAATTTTTAAAACTCATTTATATATTATACAAGAATGACATCCACGGCGCCAATTTATAATTGTAACGAATAGTATTTGAATAAAAGCATTTAATCGGGTAAAACCCGGGCGTTGCCCGGGTCATTCGTATATAATAATTGTATAAACGAATGCAAGACAAAATCACCGCGAATGTTTCTTTTTTTTAAGGCAAATATCGTTATTTATCGTTAATTTTTGTTTCGATTTTATTGAAAAAAAAACGATATGGTGCCTTTAAAAATTATCTTTATTACTATGCAGTTTTCTATTTAGTCAATATACCTAATTTCATGTTGCAAATGTAATTATCTCTATCGATTTAGTAGGTGAAATGCAAAAAAAAAAAAAAATCGACATGATGAAATCTTTATGAAAATTCACATTTTTATTTTTATATTTTCAAGACACACACAGTTTGGGGCGGGACGTTTCACAAGAGAGACATCCACGGCGCCAATTTATAATTGTAACGAATAGTATTTGAATTAAAACGTTTATAAAATATATACGCACTCGGGTAAAACCCGGGCGTTGCCCGGGCCATTCGTCTAGTAGATTATAAACACAAGGTAATAAGACCATATCCATGATAAGGTACAATTTGGATTATCTATATTAATAAAATGCAAATTTCATAAGTGTTGTTCACTAAAAACTTTCGTTACAATGCATCAATTTCGACCAAATTTTCAACATTTATGTAAAACGAGATGGAGCAGGTTTTGCTTAACATCAAAATATTTTTCCCTAACATTAACATGCGTAACTTCGCTGTTATCGATTAAATTCAAAAAAAAAATCAACAGAGTTAATTTTATTTATATATAAATACAAAATTAAATTTCAACAGAGTTAATTTTTTTACATACTAGCTAATAATCTCAATCTAAAAAATATTCAAAACAAGCAATTTTAAGATAACACCATATGTAAAACAGTCGGCCAAGAAAACAAATAACGTGTAATATATATATAATAAATATAATATATATAATATAACGGTATAATAATGGTATAAAGAAATAATGAGCCTATCGTTCAAATTTATAATTGTAACGAATAGTATTTTAATTAAAACATTTCAAAAACACACAGTTTGGAACGGGACGTTTCACAAGAGTGACATCCATGGCGCCAATTTATAATTGTAACGAATAGTATATGAATTAAAACGTTTTTAAAATATATACGCACTCGGGTAAAACCCGGGCGTTGCCCGGGCCATTCGTATTATATAAATATATAATAAAAAATATAATGTAATGAATATTATTATCATTATTATCATAATAGTCTATGTTCCGGAAAATTATTTTCAATAATATTCGTTAGGCAAACTTTCACTCAGATAAAACCCGGGCGAAGGCGGGTACACATCCGCTAGTAGATTATAAACACAAGGTAATAAGACAACATCCATGATAAGGCACAATTTGAATTATAGATTATAAACACAAGGTAACAAGACCACATCCATGATAAGGTACAGTTTGGATTATTACTATATATAGTCACGACCGTCTTTCCTCATCGGCCGCCTCTGTCACGGATAATATACAGTTATCATCGTCATGCGTTCTTAATTCTGTCACCGTTTGCTTTTGGTTCAGTGGTAGAATGCTCGCCTGCCACGCGGGCGCCCCGGGTTCGATTCCCGGCCGATGCATTTTTTTTTTTACAATTTTTAAAACTCATTTATATATTATACAAGAATGACATCCACGGCGCCAATTTATAATTGTAACGAATAGTATTTGAATAATTAAAACAATAATAAACAATAAGAGGAGCTTCTTGTGTAGATTTCTTTATTACCGCAAGGTTTCGAACAGAACGTTCTTCATCGGGCGTGGATAGTAAAACGTGCTAACATGCTATTAGAGGAGAAAAAATTAATATATACACCAATAAATTTACATATTGAAGAGAAAATAGCGTAAAAAGAGAATAAAACATAAATATTTAAAATGAAATTTACATAATACAAGCGTGACGACTAAAAAATAAGCAATAAACTTGAAAGAGACTAAAAACTAAGGTAAAATTATTATTAAAACGGCGACATCCCTACACCAAAAGAACAAAGAATAAAACAGTATATGGAAGTTAAAATCTACCAGACCAAGGAGGGTCCCACCCAGTGCTGCCACCATCTTTGAGATATAAGAGGGGGGGGGGGGTGAAAGACAAGCTATTTATAAAGTATCTGGTAAATGTCTGGGAGGTCTATTTTGCGGTTACAACTATTGTTTTGTGTGGAAATAATAGATTCTAGGCAGGTAGTATTGGAGGAGATATGTAGATGATATCTTTTGCATTATTAAAACAGACAGCCTTCAACTCACATACAGTACCTTGCACGATTTCAACCCCCATATTAAGTTTACATACGAAACAGAAATAGGTTCTGTTTTACCTTTCCTAGACATCCTTATTATTCGCACCCCTCAGTCTTTTCACACCTCTGTTTTTCATAAGAAGCATATCCCTCCCCAATATACGCATTTCTCCTCCAATAGTCCCATCTCCTTTAAAATTAATACAGTCAGGACCTTAACTAAAAGAATTGTTACCCATTGTTCCTTACCCATTTTTAAAACAATAGAAAGATCTAGAATCCATTCCTTATTAACAACCGCTGGTTATCCCATAAATTTCATAGTAAAACATACTTTTGATCCACGTGTCCAAAGAACCACTACAATTCACAGGGCCACTTGTTGGCTCCCGTTCTCCCCTGCCGCAGTATCCATTTCCAGAGTCCTACGCCCATACGGCATAAAAGTTCTCTACAATAGTCCCCCCAGCTTAGCCACCATCCTTAGACATCACATCACCAAATCTGACAAACCCACCCTACCCATAAACTCTACCGGCGCAGTTTATTCCATACAGTGCCTGGATTGCCCAACTTCTTATGTTGGAGAAACAGGAAGAACCACTGGCATCCGTATTTCAGAGCACAGACGTAACATCCGCAATAAAGATCCCAAATCCTTAATTTTCACGCATATAGCACAAACAGGCCATAGTTTTGATCTCGACCATCCTCAAGTTAAATACCGGCATATACATAACAAATATCACCGACTCTGCCTAGAATCTATTATTTCCACACAAAACAATAGTTGTAACCGCAAAATAGACCTCCCAGACATTTACCAGATACTTTATAAATAGCTTGTCTTTCACCCCCCCCCCTCTTATATCTCAAAGATGGTGGCAGCACTGGGTGGGACCCTCCTTGGTCTGGTAGATTTTAACTTCCATATACTGTTTTATTCTTTGTTCTTTTGGTGTAGGGATGTCGCCGTTTTAATAATAATTTTACCTTAGTTTTTAGTCTCTTTCAAGTTTATTGCTTATTTTTTAGTCGTCACGCTTGTATTATGTAAATTTCATTTTAAATATTTATGTTTTATTCTCTTTTTACGCTATTTTCTCTTCAATATGTAAATTTATTGGTGTATATATTAATTTTTTCTCCTCTAATAGCATGTTAGCACGTTTTACTATCCACGCCCGATGAAGAACGTTCTGTTCGAAAGCTTGCGGTAATAAAGAATTCTACACAAGAAGCTCCTCTTATTGTTTATTATTGTTTTAATGATCGTTTCAAAGAGTTTAATTTCCACAGTATTTGAATAAAATCATTTAATCGGGTAAACCCCGGGCGTTGCCCGGGTCATTCGGCTAGTATATATATATATATATAGTGTAAAACTATATAATAAAAATATAATAGTGATTCTATATTTAAAATTTAAAGAGTAAACTGATAATAATGATAATTTATATCAAGTAGATTTGATTAGATTAGCAAGCTAAATCTAAATTAATTATAAAAATAAATAGTTGTTTAGATTTATAGTTTAGTTTTGTATTAAAATTATCTTTATTACTTTGATTATTTAAATTCAAATTATACAATTTATAAATTGTTATTATTTAATAGAGAGAGAGAAAAAAAATTCTTTACTTCTTACACATCATCCATATATATTTATAATTAATAACAATAAAATTTAACAACGTAACGTCTTTTGCAATCGGCTGTTACACGTCATTTAGACATACTCTAATTTGTATATAGAATAATAGAAGTGAGAATATATTTAATAGTATAAATTTTAGTAGTTATATATAGAGAGAGAAAAGAGAGCAAGACAGAACCATGCACTTTTATTCAAACTAATAATAAGAAAAAAAATATTTTTAAAAAGGTAGATAAGATTGTTAGTATATATATATATATATATATATATTTTTTATAATTTTATATTTTATCCTTTTTTTTATGATTAAAAAAAATTATTTTATAATATGAATATATCTAGTTGTATTTAGTAATATATCTATAATATGAATTAACTTTTGTTATAAATTTGGTTATTATGTTTTGAAACCCTAATGGTAGACCAGACATATACAAAAAAATTTAAAATGAAATAATTAGTGGAAAAAGAGATCTGCTGGACCGGAGATTTTCAAATAGAATTCCAGCGACATTTCACTCCTGCTCTATTATGCCATAGATCTCTTTTCGACCGGATTCTATGTGTTAATATTAAGTTTTTTTAGTGAAACATTTATATACACAGATTTAACCACTACAAGTGTTAAGAAATTTTAACTGTAACCTACATCTTCTGTGACGCCTTCCTCTGTAAACAGCTATTTCTGGTTAACATCTGTTGCGGGGGGGGGGACACGTGTTCATCCCTTCAAAAATAGACTGCCTTCTCAGAAATTTCAGATTAATAAGACAACTGAAGAAGAAAGAAAATAGTTAAGGGAAGAAAGCCAATCTTTATAATCTTTACAATTAGTTATATTAATATAACTGATTCAATTATTATTTATCTTTTAATTTTCCTTTAAAATGGTAAATTATTAGATGATTAATAAAGCTATTAATTTTGAAAATTCATTATTATTTAATTTCCATTTTCCCCCCAGAAATTGGAGATTAAATAAAATGAATTTCATACAATATTACTTTAAAAATCTTGTGAAAAATTTTCAAATTAGTTATATAATTTAAGTTTAATTACCTGTTAAAGATTATAAATTTGTATTAGTTATTATTGAGAGAAATTATAAAAAGTTGATTTAATAA
This sequence comes from Cordylochernes scorpioides, assembly GCA_030710605.1. Lineage (NCBI taxonomy): Eukaryota > Metazoa > Arthropoda > Arachnida > Pseudoscorpiones > Chernetidae > Cordylochernes > Cordylochernes scorpioides. Next base: position 119,042,650 of record CP092865.1, on the reverse strand, counting down.
ATGGATACTTCCATTTATTTTTTTAAAAGTATTTTATAATTGATATACTGTTGAAATATTTTACTTGTTTAATACTAAATTTGTTTTTAATAAATTCCATGTTTAAATTTTTAACATCTTCTACGAAATTTTTTAATATATTATTTATTCTATAAAATCTTAGAAACTGACCAAAATACACTGCGTGACATTGAAAATGGAACACCAAGAAATAGTGGCCAGAAAGTGATGAAACTCGGCAGACAGAGAGAGACAGGGACGAACAATAATTGATCTTCATTTCAAAATGATAGTCATAATACAGAGCGAGAACGGCGTCGGCTTAGTAGCAAGTAGGACAACCGCGGACGGCGATGCACGCAGCAACACGTCTAGGTAGAGAGTCAATCAGAGTACGGATGGCGTCCTGAGGGATGGCTCTCCATTCCCTCTCAACCATTTGCCACAGTTCGTCTTCTGAACGCGGCTGTGGCAAGGCATGCAAACGGCGTCCAATGATGTCCCAGACGTGCTCGATTGGTGAGAGATCAGGAGAGTACGGTGGCCAGGGAAGCATCTGTACATCTTGCAGAGCTTGTTGGCTAATGCGAGCAGTGTGCGGTCGGGCGTTATCCTGCTGATAAAGGGCATTGGGTACCCCCTGAAGGTAGAAGAGTGTCACCGGTCGCAGCACATCATCAACGTATCGTTGGGCCATCATAGTGCCCAGAATACGAAGTAAAGGTGACCTAGAATCATACGCGATTTCCCCCCAAACCATGATTCCACGTTGTCGCACGGTGGGGCGTTCCACAATTGCTGCCGGATTGGACCTTTCTCCACGTCGACGCCACACGCGTACACGGCGACTATCACTGGACAAGCAGAAACGCGACTCATCTGAGAACACGACCCTGTGCCATTCCGTCATCCACGTCGATCTTGCCCGGCACCATTCCAAACGTTGGCGCCTATTCGGTGGGGTCAATGGCAGTCTTCTTAGCGGACGGCATGAGTGCAAGCCATTAGCAACCAATCGACGTGAAATGGTTCTGGTCGAGATGGAATGATCTAGGGTGTCTTGCACATGTTGCAGGATGGCGGTACAAGTGGCTTGTGGGGTCGCCACTGCTTGTCGAAGGATACGCCGATCCACACGTGCTGACGTCACTCTGGTTGCACCGGCATTCCTATAAATTGCCACATTTCCTTGTTCCAACCATCTTCTCCACAGTCGGTGCACCGTGGACGCACCAAGGTGTGTATCAGCTGCGATTTAACGTATGGACCAACCTGCCCTTTTCAGTCCGATCACCATGTCCCTCGTAAAAGCGTCTGTCTGCTTGAACTGCCTCCGTTTACGATGACCTGGCATTCTCTGTTATTACACGTGTCTTTTGACACAAGAACAAAATTTCTACAATGATTTTCCTTGAAGAAATAACGACACGAATACTGTCCTTTCTGCAAGTTCCTTCCCTTATATCTTACTCCATGTGCGCACGAGAGCTGCGCATTTTACATCATTTGCATAACTCGGTTAGGCGCGTCTACCCTGAAATTTGCATAATTTTCTGGCCACTATTTCTTGGTGTTCCATTTTCAATGTATATACCTTTGCAGCAATTTAATGATATATTAGAATTTATATTGCAGTATTTTATAATATTTAAATTATAATTACATTTTTTATTATAAATTTTAATAGCATTATCTGTAAGGTTTATATTTAGGTCTAAAAAGTTAACTTTTTGTTTCTATTAATTTTTTCATTGTTCTTAAGTTTCAAGTATTTAGGATATATTTCAGGTATTATGTTTTTAAATTGTGGGTTATTAAATATAATGATGTCATCTACAAAACGGAACATTTGCCAATTAACATTATTTTGTAGAAAGTATTCTCTTTCGTACCAGATTAGTATTAGGTTGGCTAATAAAGGACTTGATGAAGTTCCCATTAGAACGCCTTCTGATTGAATATATATTTTATTTTTAAATTCTATATAATTAAAATTTAAAAATGTTTCCAGTAGAGTTTTTGCTGTTTTAAGATCTAATTTAATTGTTTTATATCTGTTATGAATAATTTTAATGTAGAAAGTTTTGTCATTAATAAACTCGTTAAATAAATTGGTTATTTTACTATTTAGATCTCTTAAATTTATTTTAGAATATAGGTCCTCAAAGTCAAATGTGTGTACTGAATCAATGTTTGTCCAATTGTTCATTAAATAGTTAATGATTTTTTTATTTGAGTCGATAAATTTTTATAATTATATTTATTAGTTAATTTATTTATAATAAATTGTAGTGTTGAAGCTAATTGTATATCAATGTTTTTTATAACTGAATTTATACCAGATGTGATTGTTCTGAAAGAAATAGGTTTTTTGTGTAGTTTAGGAATTATATAGAACTTTGGTGTGTTTGGATTTTTGTTGTAATTATAAATCTTTAGAGAATTTTCCACGTTTTTGATGTCTTTTTTTTTTTATTTTTGTGGCTGTAGTTCTAGCAAAAGTGTATTTATTATTATTATCAATTTCCTTTTTTAGCATATCGTGGTATAGATTTTTACAAATTATAGATAAATTATTGGAACATTCATCTATAGGATTGATAATAAAGTCCTTCTGTAATTTAATTATATTTTCTTTAAAAGAAGGAATATCTGAATTAGGTTTTGTGTATTTAAGTATTATTATAATAATTTATAATTTCCTTTTTAATATTATGTTTCCATTCCAGAAAAGTAAATTCTGGAATACTGTATTTTATACTAGTTTTATTTATGAAAATGTCTATATCTTTTAATATAGATTTAATTGTATTATTATAATTGTGTTTAATTTGAGGTATATATTTATACCCTTTATTTAAAATATCCTGATATTCTGGATTTAAAAAAGAAAAATTGCTAGTTAATATATGACCTGAGAGCTTATATCTATCTATATAGTTGTTGCAATTACATTTAATTTTTTTAAAATTTGCCAAATTATTAATAAATTGGTTATAATTGCAAACTAAACTACCTATATTTTTGTTGTATCTCCAGATTGTTTTTTCCCTATAATTCCCTATATATTTTACGGGACATCAATTTTCAAATGAGACATTAAAATTTACCAGAATTTTTATAATCATTATTTTATTTTATATGAGGCATATTGCTTTTCACATGTGTAGACATGTGGTGCACTTACAGTAATAAGAGTCGTCAACTTATACCCACCATAATTATCATGGCCTGTACCACGTGTACTAGGAATTATAAAAAATAAATAGGCATTTCAATTTAGAATAGTGTTTTCGTTCAAACCTAATAAAGAATTATCGTAGATAGAGGCTTGCCTGGCCGATATTCATAGTTCTTAAAATTAAAGATTCTTCGGCCAGTAAATCTTTTTATTATCTCGACGTTTCAACAAAAATCGTTTGTCCTCGTCAGGAGCGAATATTCAATTTGAAGAACTATGAATGCCAGCCAGGCAGCCTCTATCTTTATGATAATTAAGACCAATTTTGGTCCTGAGGTATTCAAGATGGCAAAGCGCTCCTGACGCGGACAAAATATTCTTGTAGAAACGTCGAATAATAAAAGATTTACTGGCCGAAGTATCTTTTATTCGAAGAAATAATAAAGTACACCTATGTCCCGATTTACACGGTACTTGTTTTACACGTTTTCGCTTTTACACGGTTCTCCAAATAAGTTTTTTTTTTGTTTTTATCGCACTATACTAAATGCTACTGTGATTGAACACATGCGCTGTGTACACATCTCACGAGGAATCCCGAGCTTATGTGCTGACTTGCTGCACACGCACACTGTGTCTGTATTTCTTCGCATAAATATTTCGCGAAAATTGTTAATTTTCGATTAACACGTTTTTCTCAGGAACGTATCTACCTTGTAAATCGGGGGATGGGTGTATATCTCTATATACGGCATATAAAAGTAAATGTCTGTCTGTTTCGCGATAAACTCAAAAACTACTGAACCAATTGGTACCAAATTTTAAATGTCGCTTTTTATAAACCTGAGGAAAATTTTCGGCTACATTTTGATCAGTATTTTTGGCTATTTCTTTTTTTCATTTGAATAACTTTTTTACGCGGAGTAAATATGAGGCGAAGTAACAACACGAGGCCAATTAAGCGACCAATGAGCGTTCTGCATTTCTTTTCAAGTTGCTTGCGTACTTTTTTTAAAATATCTTTTTATACGAGTGTCACTTTTTTTACAAAAGTTTTGAGAGAGAAATTTATATTACTAAGTTACGGTAAGTGCACACAATGCAATTTAAAAAAAAAACTTTACAAAATTAGCGTTACTGTATGTAAACAATGGCTTTCGTATTTTTCATTAATTTTTGTTCTGGCCTTTGTTTTTTTTTTATAATAAATAAAAGTTACAGTCAGTATGATAATTCTTAAAATTAAACAAACAATAGTCAATATGCAAAAAATACAAACTAACTTAATAAAATATTCTAATATCAAGCAATATGCAAAATCTCTCCTAATATTTAAATGTACATATTATTAGCATCTTAACGGCGTTTATTCGTTTTTATGTACTCCTGAATTCCCGGGCGAAGCCGGGTCATTCGTCTAGTTGAATATATAAAAGAATATGCCTTGAAATATTTGACACTCGATAATATACATTAATAATGATCTCTATTTACAGGTGAAGCAGAAGATGAATTGGATTAAAAATTCTTTCAAAAAACATATTCCAAAACAGACCTGGTTGGATGAAGAAACTAAAATGGCAACGGAAGAAAAGGTAAGAACAATTTCTAGAAATTAGTGACCTTATATGTAAATCAAAATTATACATTCCAAAGATGATTAAGATAATATTTATACAGTATAACTTCATGAGAGAACATTCTCATTAGAGGACACCTCTCTATAAAGGACAATTTTCATTGCCTAAATTAACATTTTTACTATCTAACACTTCTCCAGTAAGTGGACATTTTCCTAAAGAACACTTTGGCTCTGCAAATAGGTGTCCGTCACAGGAAGGTCCTACCGTATTTAGAAACTCTCCGGTAGGAGGACATTTCCCTAAAGAACACTTTGGCTCTGCAATTAGGTGTCCTTTACAGGAAGGTCCTACCGTATTTAGAAACTCTCCGGTAAGAGGACATTTCCCTAAAGGACACTTTGGCTCTGCAATTAGGTGTCCTTTACAGGAAGGTCCTACCGTATTTAGAAACTCTCCGGTAAGAGGACATTTCCCTAAAGAACACTTTGGCTCTGCAATTAGGTGTCCTTTACAGGAAGGTCCTACCGTATTTAGAAACTCTCCGGTAAGAGGACATTTCCCTAAAGAACACTTTGGCTCTGCAATTAGGGGTCCTTTACAGGAAGGTTCTACCGTATTTAGAAACTCTCCGGTAAGAGGACATTTCTCTCTAAAAGACACAGGCTCTGCAATTAGGGGTCCTTTACAGGAAGGTCCTACCGTATTTAGAAACTCTCCGGTAAGAGGACATTTCCCTAAAGAACACTTTGGCTCTGCAATTAGGGGTCCTTTACAGGAAGGTTCTACCGTATTTAGAAACTCTCCAGTAAGAGGACATTTCTCTCTAAAAGACACAGGCTCTGCAATTCCCGCTAGAGGACACCTCTCTACAAACGACTGCTGCTAATGGGCAGATTTGGTTATTGAGAATAATCCATTTTTTGGACAGTTTCTTACTTCTCATGTAGATAAAAAGTGATATATTATGTTGTATCAAGTGCCAGATAACAACAGATTGATTGGGATAATGGAAGTATTCCACGGTGTGCGACAGGTAAATTTCCTCAGAGTGACAGTTGGCTACCCTCCATATCTTCTCATCCCTTTCACTTTGGACAGCAACTATCAAATTGTAAGTTTTTATATAATATCTTATTAATAATCCTTCAAATCCCTTATGGGGTCGGTGGAGGACAACATGCATATATTTATATTATATAATCTAAAAACTCAAATATTTCTATATTTAAAAAAATATATATTTTATTTTTATTCATTGATATTTTTACTTTTGGTTATCATCGTTTTTAGAAAGACTTTCAAATCTGTTGTATAGTTTTGTTGTAAATATGCTTAGTTAACATATCTATCCTTTTAAATCACTAATATAGGATTAACTTTATAAATTCTATATAATGTGAAAATAACTAATGTGTAATATTTCCTCAAGTAATTGAAAATAAAAATTAATTGACGGTAAATAATTATCTTTTTCTTATCACGACTGCACCTCAACCCTTCATCTTATCGATCCTTTGTCTTATCAAGCCTTTATCTAACAACAAACAAAAATTATTCATAACATATATATATATATATATATTAAGAAAAAGGCATCTCCTTATCGTGTAACTGAAAGTTGCTGATGGCTTGCGCCATCTTTCGGAATAAATATCAACTATTCTCGTTGATATTTATTATTCCAGAATTGGCCAAATACCCATTCTTGGTTAATCAAGAAAAGCTAACCACGGACGCGTTTCGGGCTGTTGGCCCTCATCAGCGTGGTGCAAGCTGTACCTCAACAACCAAAATATTGGTCATTCAGGCATTCTGAAAAATCATGAAACGGGTAGTTATGGCCAGAATTGCGTGAGAACGCTACACAATGTGAAAAGATAGTACAAATGTGATATTGTACTGGGAAAAGGTGCATAAATTAAGAAAAAGGCATCTCCTTATCGTGCAAATGAAAGTTGCTGATGGCTTGCGCCATCTTTCGGAATAAATATCAACTATTCTCGTTGATATATATATATATATATATATATACATATCGTATCTGTCGTGATCGAATGGAAAGGAGCGACCGTTGTGCATGTAAGCTTCGTAAAAAAAATTGTTCCACACTCGTGATCGCGCGCACGCGGGCTCCCACGTCTATTTTGTACAGTGTTTTTATAGATGGATGAATTTATATTTACATTTTGATATATCAATTATAAGCAGCAAACCTAAAATTCCGAGGATAAGTTTCTTTTATTTCAAAAATAATAATACTTCGAGCTTTCGGGTAAGTATTATTATTTTTGAAATAAAAGAAACTTATCCTCGGAATTTTATGTTTGCTGCTTATTATACACCAGAGGATTCCACCTTACGACATATTAATTATAGCGAAACGAAATTATACCTATTGGGCATTAGGCAAATTTGACATATATATATATATGAGATATGATCCTGTCGACTCTTCTGTGTGGCAATATGATAATAATGTGGAGAGAGATAAATAAGGAAACAACAAGTTTTGGTGAGGAATTCCAGGTAACCAGCGAGAGAGAGGAGCGCGAGGGGATGCCACCGCTGAACGACCGTTTGTGTCGCAAACCACCCCCCGACTGCCCAAAAATAGTTCTGAGGTTCTACGAAAATGGCCCCCTTGGAATGTGACTGATATATCAAGTGACCGGCCTTTACATCCTCCTCCCTACGTCTCTCTCTGGTCGACTGTAGATTTACTTTATTATGCCTGGAAGGGTAATATTATTACATATATATATATATTGTTGCACCAGATTGCGGCTTGGCAGACTCTTCAGCCATGATTCTCTCCTGTGCTGGGTCTTGCATCTTACCAGAGCGTGTTTCAACCATCCTACAAATTTATATAAGGGAATAATGAGATAACTCTACTTTAAGTAGCCTCCAGAATCATTTATTTATTTCTCACATCAAAGAGAGCAGTGAAGTCACACGTGTACCTAAATACAAATGATGATTCCATAATACATATATTCTTTTCATTCTTTCCTGAGTCTTCTCTGTGTTGTTAATGACTACCTGTCTCGTCCTTGCTATTTTATCTAAGTAGTTTTCTATATATTCGTCGTAATCGTCCATGTTACTGTCCGTTGGGATATTCTCGTCGTCTAAGAGGGACATGGGTTCCCTTCCAAACAACAGGAAAAATGGAGAGTAGCCTGTGGTTTCTTGAATCGTCGTATTATACGCGTGGGTGATAAAAGGGATGATTTCGTCCCAGTTCTTTTGGTCTGTGTTCACATACATGCTGATCATATTGATTAAAGTTCTATTTAGCCGTTCCGTTAGTCCGTTAGTCTGGGGGTGGTAGCTCGTTGTGAAGCAGTGTTTAACATTGCACATTTTCATTACCTCCTTCATCAAATTGCTAGTGAATTGTGAACCTCTATCGCTAATAAGAAATCTTGGGGCCCCGTGACGTAAAATAATATGTTCGATTAAAATTGTAGAGACTTCTTTCACGGTTGCTTCTGATACTGCCTTTGTTTCAGCATACTTGGTATAATAATCAGTCAACACAATTATCCACTTCCTTCTTCTTTTCGTTGATGGCAAGGGGCCAACAAAGTCAATTCCGATTCTTTCAAAAGGGTAGTTAGCTGGGGGAATAGGTTGTAAAAGTCCAGAAGGCAAGTGATTTGAACCTTTCCGACTTTGGCAAAGATGGCACGTCTTCACAAATTCTGAAACATCTTTGAACATGGAAGGCCAATAGTATTTATTCTTCAATCGGTAAGTGGTTCTGGCTACGCCCAGATGGCCATTCAGCATATGGTTGTGGTATTCACTCATGACTTCCTTCCTTCTCTTCTTTGGCACTACCAGCAACCATGCCCTACCTTCAGGATTTGGATTTTTCTTGTGGAGACACCCATTTTCTTTTTTAAAGTTCTTTGTAATTGAACGCTTGTTTCCACTAAGGTTCTCCTTAATATTCTCAATAAAATCATCCTTTTCGTCTATTATTTGATTCAGAAATAGTCTTTCATAATCTTCGTCCCATTCGTTTTCCGGTAAGGGTTCTCTAGATAGACCATCAGCGTCCAGATGTTTTTTACCCGATTTGTGTATAATTTCGAAATTATATTCCTGAATCTTCAGTGCCCATCGTGCTAATCGGCCGGTCGGATCTTTCAGATTCTTAAGCCAGCATAGTGCGTGATCATCAGTTACGATTTTGAAGTGCCTTCCATATAGGTAGGGTCGTAACTTGGAAATTGACCACACAACAGCTAGACATTATTTTTCGGTAGTCGAATAATTTTGCTCAGGTTTGCTCAGTGTTCGACTTAAAAATTAGATAACTTTTTCTTTATCGCCGAACTTTTTGACTAATGTTGCACCCAGGCCGATGTTAGATGCGTCAGTATGAATGTAAGTAATTGCATTCGGATCAAAGTGCCCTAAGATTGGGGGATTTATCAATGCTTCTTTAAGGGTTTGAAATGCTTTTTCTTGATTTTCTGTCCATGTAAAAGGTACATTCTTTTTTATAAGTCTGGTTAATGATTCGGCAATTTTTGAAAACTTTTGATAAATTTTCTATAATATGAGCACATTCCAAAAAATGATTGAACTTCTTTTATCTTTTTGGGCCGAGGAAAATCTCTAATAGCCTTGATACTATGCTCCGCTGGTTTTATACCATGTTGATTAGTTATATGGCCAAGAATCTCCAGTTCTTCGAAAGCAAATTGGCATTTTTTGTTGTTCAATTTTAAATTAGCTTCGCGAAAACATTTTAAAACAGCTTCTATTCTTTTGAGATGTGTTGAAAATTCCGAGCTATAAATGATTACGTCATCTAGATAACATAAGCAAATTTGCCATCTAAGATTACCAAGCATATTTTCCATGTTCCTCTCAAATGTAGCAGGGGCATTGCATAGACCAAAGGGCATTACGTTGAACTCATATAGGCCATGTGCTGTAGTGAAGGCTGTCTTTTCTTTATCTTTCTCCTCAACCTCTACTTGCCAATATCCTGATTTAAGGTCAATTGCTGAAAAGTATTTGGATCCTTGAAGTGTATCCAATACTTCATCTCAATTCTGTGAATTGGGTAAACATCCTTAACTGTTACATCATTCAATTTTCTGTAGTCAACGCAAAATCTGTACTTACCATCTCGCTTCTTGACCAAGATTACAGGGAAGGACCATGGACTCGAGGATGGTCTAATTATGCCTTCTCTGAGCATTCCATCAATTTGTTCTTTTATGATTTCTCGCTCTTTCGCGCTCACCCTTTACGACTTGTGTTTGATCGGTTTCGCGCCTTCTGTATCGATCCGATGTTTCGCTAAGTTGGATCTTCCTAATCCCGACGAAAACAAATCCTCGCACTTTTCCAAAACTTGTTTCAATTGCTCCTTTTCCTTATATGACAAATTTTCGTTTATCTGAAATTGGGGTTCTTCATGCTCTTTTTGTTCACTTTCTTACATAAGATACACTTCGGCTGGCTGGCTTCCAAAGCACAATGTTTGGTTTTTTAATATTTTTAATGGTCGAGGGTAAGGGTTTGTTATCCAGATATATGTTTCCTTATCCACAACGTTTATTAAGCTTTTCGCTAGTCGAAGTCTATTTGTTTGAAACATTTTATGGTTCTCCTCGATGATGTATTCGCCATCCTCTGCTTCTACAAATGTATTAATCAATTTAATAGAAAGTTCTGGTATAATGGCATCCTTTTCACTTTTTATTTTCTTCTGTTGATATTTGATTACGTCACGATTTTCTGTCAAGTCATATTTGATTATTTCACGCTGACAATCATTTTTTGCGTTCATTTTCTTAAGAAAATCTCGTCCAAGTATAAATATTCGCAAATGTGTTCTCATTATCACAAATTGATGTATAATTGTTTTGTCATCAAATTTTATATTTAAAATAATATTCCCTACGATATCTAATTCTTTGCCATCGGGTCCGGAGCACATTTTATCAGGATACTAGCGGGTGTACCCGGCTCCGCCCGGGTTTTACTCGAGGGAAGTTGTTTTCTTGGCCGACTGTTTTACATATGGTGTTATCTTAAAATTGCTTGTTTCGAATATTTTTGACGTGACAACGTCTTAAATTAGGTTGCGGCTGGGAGTCACTTATGAAAAAGTGTAACGCCCGGTAACGTTACGATGAGTCACCGAACGAGAGTGCTGCGCGCGCAGCGCTAGAGAATTAGGCGCATTGAATCGGCGCATGCTTGTCTCTGTCTTTGTCTTTCTCGAACGTTCTTGGCGTTGGAAAAACAAGAAAGCGTCATAATACAAGTTCACACGTGTGGTTATAGTATCGTCAGCTGTGTCTGTAGTGAAAATGTGGAGTGCTTAGATTCGTCATTTACAACAACTACAACAATAAAGGTAAATAATTGTACACTGATATTTCATTATCGTAAACTATGATTGATTGATTAATTGTTAGATTGACACAAAAGTTGAGAAACTGAGTTTATAGGTTATGTCATACTATTGATAAATGTTGATAGTGTTAAGTAAATTATTAGTTTAAAATTAATTAATTAATTAATTATTATTTTACAAATTTTAAATAGTTTCAAATTTATTTAGCAAAAATTTGAACCTTCGATCTGAATAAATGTTTTGATTTTCGAATTGATTATTTAAAATTACAAATATTAAGAAAAAGTGGCAGATATAAGAAAACTTTATTTAAACTGTGTTGAGCAAGAATTTTAACATCTAATATAAGTAAATGTTTTAATTTTCAACTTCATCATTTACAATTACAAATTTTATTTAATTTCAAATTTATTTAGCAAAAATTTGAACCTTCGATCTGAATAAGTGTTTTGATTTTCAAATTGATTCTTTAAAATTAAAAATTCATCCATTCAATTTCAAATGTTCAACAGGAATCACCACTCTCAAAACAATGGAAACAACGGACTCGGTCCGTACATTCACAACAGCCAGTACGTGCCACCGTTCGTGCAAATTGATTCTAGTATACCGATTCTTCTGTGTGGTGATTTTAACAAAAACGTAAAGCCTGACAACTCGTTTCTTAATTTCATGAAAAATACGTATAATCTTGATTGCGTATCAAACGTTTCTAAGTCAACTACGTTAAAAGGAACAACTATCGACTTGACTTTCGCAAGACACATTACAGCAGAAACACTTCCTTTCATTTCATATTTCTCCTATCATCGTCCTATCCTCAACAAAATCACTCAAATAGGAATTAGTTAAGTTTTAGTTTACATGTACAATGTTTTAGTGAAAATAATATATTTCTATAGTTAAAATTTGTGCAATTCTTATTTTCATTCAATTCCTTGTTCCTATTGTGCAATTTAATTATATTCATATCAATAAATATTCTACCGTTGTCACGTAAAATCTTCGCCCGTAAAACCGACTTTACAGGCAACCATTGTTTTTTTTTTAGATTGAGATTATTAGCTAGTATGTAGAAAAATAAACTCTGTTGAAATTTAATTTTGTATTTTATATAAATAAAATTAACTCTGTTGATTTTTTTTTTTGTATTTAATCGATAACAGCGAAGTTACGCATGTTAATGTTAGGAAAAATATTTTGATGTTAAGCAAAACCTGCTCCATCTCGTTTTACATAAATGTTGAAAATTTGGTCGAAATTGATGCATTGTAACGAAAGTTTTCAACGAACACCACTTATGAAATTTCCATTTTATTAATATAGATATTATTTCAAGACCTGTGTTAAGAGCTGTAATAAGGTCGACCACTGAAAGATTGGCGCCTGTATCAATCAAAACTTCGCAGATACCGATTCAAATTCACGTTAATGTTCATTTTATATTTGGGGTCCAACTTTTTAATTCCATTCATGGTCTACTTGCTTTGATTGACGGACTCAGGCGCGATGCTCAGTTTAAATCTTCTAATGCGGCATATCTATTCCTTGTAGGGATACTCGAGTACGTGCTATTACTTACGTCATCGTAGAGCAGAGGTCTCGACTTCTCAGTTCCATTATCCATTCGGATTTCTTCTTCGACCTTGTCTTGTGTAACTATAGGGTCCTCTTCCACAATTCTTACAAACCTGACTCTGCAATACCAGCGCTACGTGTCCTGGCTTGTTACACTTGAAACATATCGGTCTCCCGTCTTCTGTCCTATTCTTATTTGAATTTGGATTCTTATTATATGCTTTACTTGGGTAGACCGGTTTTGGCTCAGGATAGGGAGTGTAAGATCGTCTATGGGCAGATACCTGGGGCAGAGGCTTGTTCTGGTAGTACCTCGGAGTGGGGGCCTGGGGCTTGGAGGTGTTCTGGTAGTACCTCGGAGCGGGGGCCTGGGGCTTGGAGGTGTTCTGGTATGGTCTTCTGAACGACGAAGCGCTCTTCCATTTCTCTTGATGATGGGGACGAGGAAAGCGTGGTCCATTATATAGAGCTTTTGATTTTTCTACACGTTCTTGGTAATTCTTTACGAACAAATCCAGCTTTTTACAAATTTCTAGAAGTTCATTGGTATTTTTAGGAGGGTTTAGGTGAGGGACAAAAAAGTATTCTTTCTTTAACCCTCCAATAAACCAGTTTATTTTAGTCTCTTCTTCCATTTGGGGGTCGACCTTGTTGCACAGTACAAGGATATCCTCTGCGAACCTGATTGCAGGTTCATTCCACTGTTGCATCCTGTTTAGTCTCATCTTCATTTCTTCTTTGTTGGCGTCTGAGGCAAAATCCTCAATTAGGCGGCTCTTGAAATTTTCCCAGCTGGTGAAACTTATCTTGTGTAGGTTCAGCCAGGTTTTGGCGTTACCAATCATATTCATGGCAGCATAACGAGAGATAATGTAGTCTGCCCAATGGTACAGGAAGCCAATTTCTTCAAGAGATTCAATCCATGGGCGAGGGTCTTCCGTTCCATCATACTTGGGGATGTCGATGTTGGGATTCAGGACAACTGGGTCGGAACTAGCATCTCTACCAATTGTTGCACCAGGTTGCGGCTTGGCAAACTCTTCAGCCATGATTCTCTCCTGTGCTGGGTCTTGCATCTTACCAGAGCGTGTTTCAACCATCCTACAAATTTATATAAGGGAATAATGAGATAACTCTACTTTAAGTAGCCTCCAGAATCATTTATTTATTTCTCACATCAAAGAGAGCAGTGAAGTCACACGTGTACCTAAATACAAATGATGATTCCATAATACATATATTCTGTTTATAATACATATATTCTGTTTAATAAAATAAATAAAAATAAAATATATAAAAAATAATATTACTAATTAAAATAAAATAGGTTCATTAGCCATGATGCAACAATATTTTAAATGTATTTCGTTTTCATTATTGACTATTATTTTATTTTTGACCATAGATTCAGAACATAACACTTTGAATATTTATAAAATGAAAATTTTGAATATTTGTTTTAAATATGTATAGTTAACCTACCTCTTTTTAATTCACGAATATAGGATTCATTTTATAAATTCTATATTACAGTGAAAAAATTCAATGGGTAATTATTTTCAAGTAATTGAAAATAAAAATTACTTGATTAGTAAATAACCATCTTTCCTTTTTCACGACTTCACCTCAAATTCTTTATCATTCCAACAAAACATTATAATCATAACATATATATATTTAAAAATAAATATATAATACATTTCCAATTAAAATAACATATTCGGATCAAAATATATTATTTTACCAATATTCCAGTTGTCTGAACGCCAACATTTTCAAGGTATTTCAACATATTTATCTCAACAGCAAACTCAACGCCACATAACGCCAATAGAATTATGTTAAAAAATATTTTTGCCTATATTCAATGGGGAAAGAGTAAATATTTTGATATATAGATGGAAAATTTGCCGGGAGGAAATTAATCCATAGAAGCATAGGGCTTTCTCCCGTTAAAATAAACGTCAAAAAATAGATGGCGTCAGTTTTTAACGTTTATTTTGACGGGAGAGGCGCGCTATGCTTCTATGGATTAATTTCCTCCCTGCAAATATTCCATCTATATTCTAGCCATAGATTTGGCCCAGCCACCTTGCCAGCAAAACACCTCTTTGGTAGATTGTGAAGATTCCATTAGATCCCGTGTGGATCTAATGGAATAAAGTCCGTCCTAGACTGGCGAGGGCCATTAGCCCGAAACCATGGTCTCTAGGTAGACGCTTCTCAGTTTGCCAAAGCTGGTGTTGTGGCTTTGTCACCTACCCGAGGCCGCTAGTTGCGGGGACGGTCAATAGATGGCGTCAGTTTTCGACGTTTATTTTGACGGGAGAGGTGCCCTATGCTTCTATATACACTGCGTGACATTGAAAATGGAACACCAAGAAATAGTGGCCAGAAAATTATGCAAATTTCAGGGTAGACGCGCCTAACCGAGTTATGCAAATGATGTAAAATGCGCAGCACTCGTGCGCACATGGAGTAAGATATAAGGGATGGAACTTGCAGAAAGGACAGTATTCGTGTCGTTATTTCTTCAAGGAAAATCATTGTAGAAATTTTATTCTTGTGTCAAAAGACACGTGTAATAACAGAGAATGCCAGGTCATCGTAATGGGAGGCAGTTCAAGCAGACAGACGCTTTTACAAGGGGCATGGTGATCGGACTGAAAAGGGCAGGTTGGTCCATACGTCAAATCGCAGCTGATACACACCTTGGTGCGTCCACGGTGCACCGACTGTGGAGAAGATGGTTGGAACAAGGAAATGTGGCAATTTATAGGAATGTCGGTGCAACCAGAGTGACGTCAGCACGTGTGGATCGGCGTATTCATCGAAAAGCAGTGGCGGCCCCACAAGCCACTTGTACCGCCATCCTGCAACATGTGCAAGACACCCTAGATCATTCTATCTCGACCAGAACCATTTCCCGTCGATTGGTTGCTAATGGCTTGCACTTATGCCGTCCGCTAAGAAGACTGCCATTGACCCCACCGAATAGGCGCCAACGTTTGGAATGGTGCCGGGCTAGATCGACGTGGATGACGGAATGGCACAGGGTCGTGTTCTCAGATGAGTCGCGTTTCTGCTTGTCCAGTGATAGTCGCCGTGTACGCGTGTGGCGTCGACGTGGAGAAAGGTCCAATCCGGCAGCAATTGTGGAACGCCCCACCGTGCGACAACGTGGAATCATGGTTTGGGGCGCAATCGCGTATGATTCCCGGTCACCTTTACCTCGTATTCAGGGCACTATGACGGTCCAACGATACGTTGATGATGTGCTGCGACCGGTGACACTCCCCTACCTTCAGGGGGTACCCAATGCCCTTTATCAGCAGGATAACGCCCGACCGCACACTGCTCGCATTAGCAAACAAGCTCTGCAAGATGTACAGATGCTTCCCTGGCCACCGTACTCTCCTGATCTCTCACCAATCGAGCACGTCTGGGACATCATTGGACGCCGTTTGCATGCCTTGCCACAGCCGTGTTCAGAAGACGAACTGTGGCAAATGGTTGAGAGGGAATGGAGAGCCATCCCTCAGGACGCCATCCGTACTCTGATTGACTCTCTACCTAGACGTGTTGCTGCGTGCATCGCCGTCCGCGGTGGTCCTACTTACTACTAAGCCGACGCCGTTCTCGCTCTGTATTATGACTATCATTTGAAATAAAGATCACTTATTGTTCGTCCCTGTCTCTCTCTGTCTGCCGAGTTTCATCACTTTCTGGCCACTATTTCTTGGTGTTCCATTTTCAATGTCACGCAGTGTATATATGGCACATCCTGACCAGGAGCACATGTGTTTTTAGATGGCAGAGCGCCATCTAGTAGAATAGAAATAAGCTAAATATTGATTTAGACTGTTCCCTAATTCCCTGGCTAAAACAATGTTTAGTTGGAACAAGGAAATGTGGCAATTTATAGGAATGTCGGTGCAACCAGAGTGACGTCAGCACGTGTGGATCGGCGTATCCATCGAAAAGCAGTGGCGGCCCCACAAGCCACTTGTACCGCCATCCTGCAACATGTGCAAGACACCCTAGATCATTCTATCTCGACCAGAACCATTTCCCGTCGATTGGTTGCTAATGGCTTGCACTTATGCCGTCCGCTATATCAGGAATATAAACGGTATGCTTCTAAGATGCCTGAAGTGATCTTACAATGGATATTTACATTGGTTTCTGTTTTAGGTCAAGATTAATACGAAAAACTTTCTCCTCAACCTGTACCAAATAAGCAGGTCCAGGGCAATACAAAATTTGGAATCTCTTTTCTCACTAGACGGCGCTCTGCCATCTAAAAGGCACATGTGCTCCTGGTCAGGATATGCCTTCTTTAATTTTTAAATTAACACCTGACTTTTTTATTATTATTTTTTAAATATTATTTTTCCACATATTTTTTATATTTTGAAAATAAGGCAATCCACATATTTAAATCATTAGATAATAAAAAGGCATATATTGGATTGAATAAATGATTTATTTGCCAATATTTTATTCAATCCAATATATTCCTTTTTATTATCTAATAATATATATTAATATAAATAATATTATGATTGAGAATATATATTATTACCTATATTAAAAACTATATTTCGTATATCAGGAATATAAACGGTATGCTTCTAAGATGCCTGAAGTGATCTTACAATGGATATTTACATTGGTTTCTGTTTTAGGTCAAGATTAATACGAAAAACTTTCTCCTCAACCTGTACCAAATAAGCAGGTCCAGGGCAATACAAAATTTGGAATCTCTTTTCTCACGTGAATCATCGTAAGTATCCTGATTACCTTTGTTAATTCTGCCATGCCAATTATACAAAACTTTATCAAATGAATTTAATATTCATATAAAATAGATTCCTTGGTGAAAACCCAGGAAGGAAGCATAGATGGAGCTCCTATACTCCAGTACACATAGCCACACATACACTTACATACAGCTTTATAAAGACCTACGGTCTTATACAAATTCACCACAGAAAGAAAGCATAGATGGAGCCATTATACTCAAGGCAGAGAACCCAACAACACTCTCCAGATCCGACACATGTCCAGTGGCCACACCGTTCCCTATATATAGTCACGACCGTCTTTCCTCATCGGCCTCTGTAACGGATGCGCGCGCATAGGGAGGTCACGTGCTCGCCGGCAGCCAATAAAAATAAAAATAAAAAAACTCCCTCGAGCTGAATTGAACCAGCGACCTAAGGATCACCGTTGTAACATCTACAGTCCTCCGCTCTGCCAACTGAGCTATCGAGGGATACAAACTGTATTAATAAGTTTACCTTATAAAGTCAACTAATCCTACACAAAATGTAAAATATATTATTATCCCTATATATAGTCACGACCGTTTTCCTCATCGGCCTCTGTCACGGATGCGCGCGCACAGGGAGGTCACGTGCTCGCCGGCAGCCAATGAAAATAAATAAAAAAACTCCCTCGAGCTGGATTTGAACCAGCGACCTAAGGATCACCGTTGTAACATCTACAGTCCTCCGCTCTGCCAACTGAGCTATCGAGGGATACAAACTGTATGAATAAGTTTACCTTATAAAGTCAACTAATCCTATTTCTACACAAAATGTTAAATATATTATTATTATTATCCCTATATATAGTCACGATCGTCTTTCCTCATCGGCCTCTGTCACGGATGCGCGCGCACAGGGAGGTCACGTGCTCGCCGGCAGCCAATAAAAATTAAAAAAAAAAACTCCCTCGAGCCGGATTTGAACCAGCGACCTAAGGATCACTGTTGTAACATCTACAGTTCTCTGCTCTGCCAACTGAGCTATCGAGGGATACAAACCGTATGAATAAGTTTACCTTATAAAGTCAACCAATCCTATTTCTACACAGAATGTAAAATATATTATTATCCCTATATAAAGTCACGACCGTCTTTCCTCATCGGCCTCTGTCACGGATGCGCGCGCACAGGGAGGTCATGTGCTCGCCGGCTCCCTCGAGCCGGATTTGAACCAGCGACCTAAGGATCACCGTTGTAACATCTACAGTCGGGTAAAACACGGGCGTTGCCCGGGTCATTCGGCTAGTATAAAATGATTATGATTGAAATAAATAAATATAAAATGTTTGCAGAATTTCTTTATTCGGATATTGGGAGGCAAGCTTTCGCGCGGTCTCGCTTCATCAGGCCACTGGCTCCGCAAAGGCGTGCAACGCACATACAATAGAGATTCACAGAATTATATTTCCAAAAAATCAAATATAAAATAGTTTCCAGTTGTAGAGGGTTAGGGGGACAGTTTCAATGGGAGTGGGATTATATGCGTTGAATAAGCTGTAACTGTTAGGTTAGATCAATTCTTCTGTTTATGCTGTTATTGTCTTTGGAGATTAAAGATTCTCTCTAGAATGTGCCAATTGTATTTGGAGAATATGTTATGGAAATGACATATGACATCGCGAAAGCTTGCCTCCCAATATCTCTCTCTCTCTCTCTCTCTCTGAATAAAGAATCTCTGAGAATAATTATCGTTAGCTAGAAATATAATTAAACTGACGATCTCATACAAGGTTAAATTTCAACTTTCTATTGAAGAAATCAAAACAGTTTTTATTACGACAAACAAACTGATCCGAGCATTGCTGCCGACACCAATTACACGATAGAAACATATCCTCTTTTTGTTTGCATTTGAAAGGGGGAATATATATATATTAAAAAACAATGGAAAAAAATAAAAGATAAGTGGGTCAGGTGTTGATATTAAAAATAAAGAAAGCATCTCCTGACCACAAGCACATGTGCTTTTTAGATGGCAGAGCGCCATCTAGTGGAGCAAAAATAAACTAAACGTTTATTTAGCTTGCTCCGTGATATTTGGCCAACCCAATTTCTTGATAAATCAAGTAAAGCCATCCACGAACGCGTTTCGCGCTGTTGGCGCTCGTCAGCGTGGAGAAGGCTGTAACCACGGCGACCAAAAGGTTTTTTGGTCCCAATGGCTTCCCGAAAAATCAAGAAATGGGTATTTAAGGCCAAAATTGCGTAAAGACGCTTAACACATGAAAAAACAATAGAAAAAAATAAAAGATAAGTGGGTCAGGTGTTGATATTAAAAATAAAGAAGGCATCTCCTGACGAGCGCCAACAGCGCGAAACGCGTTCGTGGATGGCTTTTCTTGATTTATCAAGAAATTGGGTTGGCCAAATATCACGGAGAAAGCTAAATAAACGTTTAGTTTATATTTGCTCCACTAGATGGCGCTCTGCCACCTAAAAAGCACATGTGCTTGTGGTCAGTAGATGCCTTCTTTATTTTTAATATATATATATATATATATATATATATATATATTTATATTAAAACTAATATGCATAGTCTAACATTGAAACTATGAAAATTTCTCTTTCCAGAGCTATCTCTATATTTTACCAGAAATATATAGTAAAAGAGTTATCGTGAAGATAGAGGCTGCCTGGCCGGCATTCATATTTCTTGAAAAAAGACACCTCGGCCAGTATAAATCTTTTTATTACCTCGACGTTTCGACAAAAAGCTTTTGTCCTCGTCAGGAGCAAATAAAAATTAAAACATACAGCAAGGCGTTAAAAATCAGTCTAAGGCTCTAAGGGCGTTCTCACGCGATATTCGAAATTTTGTACAACATCCAAAGCACGAGTCAAAAATAAATATTTAACTCACAAAGACTACGATCTTTGAAATAAAATTATGATATACATATTTATATATATTAAGAAATTATAAACAAAAATAAATACAAAAATAATAATAACATTTAAAAGATTTCACGATAGTATATATTAATCGATATCTATTATGTACAATTTATACTTACCCTTTATAACTACTTTTTTAAATTTAAAAACAAATTGTACTGTAGCGGAATATCTTCATATACATTTAAAGTTCTTTTCCCCATTTCCCGTGATACCCACCCCTCTAAAAATAATCTTTCTTTTTTAAATTTTATATTCCTATGAAATATCTCAATATCATTCCAATCTGGCCTATGTCCTGAATATAATGCATGTTCCCCAATTTTGCTTAACGCCCTTCTCCCCATTAAACCCTGTTGGTGTTCTTTAATCCTAGTCTCTAAATTACGGCCTGTTTCTCCTACGTAAATTTTGTCACATTGTGTGCATTTAATTCCATAGATTTTTTTATAGACGTTTTCAGAAAGCCAACAGACTGTGGTATACATCTAAATTTTAATTCCAATAATCCTATGATGCATAAAAGACAGGTGATAAAATCTCTTGTACAAAGAGCCAAACAAGTATGCAAAGACCGAGATATTTATAAAAAAGAGATAATGAAAATTCGAGCAGAACTAGAACAATCTGATTATCCAGTTGGTTTCACAAACAAATGGATTAGAAGATATGAAATAGATAGGCCAAATTCAAATAGGAATAAAGATGATTACAATAATATAATTATTCCATATTTGAGAGATATAGATAACGAAATATCTAGAATTTTGAGAAAATTTAAATATAATATTTGGTATAGTACGGGGACAAAAAGGGAATTTTTAACTAGAAATAGAATAATGAAGGATAACATAGGCACATTAAAACCAAGTAATGTAATCTATGGAATTAAATGCACACAATGTGACAAAATTTACGTAGGAGAAACAGGCCGTAATTTAGAGACTAGGATTAAAGAACACCAACAGGGTTTAATGGGGAGAAGGGCGTTAAGCAAAATTGGGGAACATGCATTATATTCAGGACATAGGCCAGATTGGAATGATATTGAGATATTTCATAGGAATATAAAATTTAAAAAAGAAAGATTATTTTTAGAGGGGTGGGTATCACGGGAAATGGGGAAAAGAACTTTAAATGTATATGAAGATATTCCGCTACAGTACAATTTGTTTTTAAATTTAAAAAAGTAGTTATAAAGGGTAAGTATAAATTGTACATAATAGATATCGATTAATATATACTATCGTGAAATCTTTTAAATGTTATTATTATTTTTGTATTTATTTTTGTTTATAATTTCTTAATATATATAAATATGTATATCATAATTTTATTTCAAAGATCGTAGTCTTTGTGAGTTAAATATTTATTTTTGACTCGTGCTTTGGATGTTGTACAAAATTTCGAATATCGCGTGAGAACGCCCTTAGAGCCTTAGACTGATTTTTAACGCCTTGCTGTATGTTTTAATTTTTATTTGCTCCTGACGAGGACAAAAGCTTTTTGTCGAAACGTCGAGGTTATAAAAAGATTTATACTGGCCGAGGTGTCTTTTTTCAAGTAAAAGAGTTATGTTGTAGAAAATAAACAAATTTTTAATATTCATATAAAAATATAAAAATCATATGATCCATATTTCCCATAATATGGTATACTAGTTATTCATAATAAAAGATATTTTGTGTTTAGAATATGGATGTACGATCCAGGTGATATTAATGCCTTCAATTGGAAAGATAAAAACTGGTTAAGTATGTTTAAAAGATCATATCAATCCCAAAATGATATTCTATAATGTGATTGGTGTTCCAGTTATTCCAATCAGTATTCTCTTCCCGCCATTCTACCAGATGAAGAGACCTCAGTAAGTCTAAATTGTAACCTACTCTCAGTTTTGTCCACAAACACATTATCAGGATATAAGGATCGAGCACCAGCGCTTGGTATTGATAACTATACTAACCAAAAACTTTAAAGGAATCAATAGATCAATTGATTTGCCCTACGTATATGATAGTTTTGAAAATAGAGCAATCCATAAATAAATCTTTAATTAAAAAGGCATATATTGGATCAAAATATCATTTATTTTACCAATATTTTAATTGGCTGAACGCCAACCTTTATCAAGGTGTTATAACATGTCACACACACAATAAAAATGTTATAATACATTGATAAAGATTGGCGTTCAGCCAACTGAAATATTGGCAAAATAAATGATATTTTGATCCAATATATGTCTTTTTAACACAAAGCAACAACGTGCCATCTATATATATATAAAATGAAAGGATTTAAAAGCACGAATGTTTCTTTTATACATAATGTAATTTTGTATATTAAGTGTAATTCTACTGTCCTATAAGCTTTATGTCCATAGTTTTCTTGAAAACTATTTCTGAGATTCCATCCTTCAGTGCGGCGTATATAAGCAGAATCGTCCAATACAGTATTAGAGCTCTGAGAAGCGGTCTGGTGGATTAAATTGGCGAAACCGCTGGGAGGGTTCACCACTGATGAGCCAAGCCCTACCAATATATTTTTTCATCGCAGTAAGGGCAGCAGAAGTTTGTATTATGTATAAAAGTAACATTCGTGCTTTTAATCCTTTCATTTTATATGCCTTTTTATTTAAAAATATGATAGTATAAACCCAGAACCTCCTACCTACATTATCTCCAGGTTTCTAATTTGTATCCTTCCTATAATCACACCTAACTTCAGTAGAACATTAGCATCAACTAATAATTTATATAAAAGATAGACACTTCGGCCAGTTGGAGTTTTTTATTTTCTCAACTTTCGACAAAAATATTTTGTCTTCGTCAGGAGAAGTAAATAAAAATAAAGCATTTGGCAAGGCGTTAAAAATTGTTCTAGAACGCCTGTTGTTCTTTTAACGCCTTGCCAAATGCTTTATTTTTATTTACTTCTCCTGACGAAGACAAAATATTTTTGTCGAAAGTTGAGTAAATAAAAAACTCCAACTGGCCGAAGTGTCTATTTTTTATATAAATATGAATGCCGGCCAGGCAACCTCTATCTTTTCAATCAACTAATAATGTCTAGTTTTTTCATTTTTCATTGAATTGTATTATATTGTCGCGGAGATAAATAAAGAAAGGGCAAATTCGTAGATAATTAATTTATTATAATGGTGGGTATTTACCTTTTAGTTCTCCAATAAAATTATTTACAAGAGGTATTTATAGGGAGAGAGAGTCAGATAATAATACAACTTACCCCAAGGTAAAGATAATAATAATGAGCGGCGTCAGCCACAGTCCCGTTTTCCTTATTTGCAGATCAGCTTCCGAGAACCCCTTACACCTGTGGTCCCCCCCCCCCCGGGGTCCAGGGATGATTGACAGGTGTCCTATCTGGATGGATATAATTATACTTAGTCTAGCCATAAATATTGTTACAAAACAAATCAGTGATGAAAAATTAATTTGACCGCGTTAAGTATTCAAAATACAGTTGTTTTTTGAATATCTCGTGCACACGTGCTCAGAAAAAAAATCGAAATATATTTGTTTTTTGATAATGGGTTTGGGTATTAAAGAAAACCCTATAGTTGTAATAGCCTTACACAAGGTAGGCCAAAATCTTTCACCCTTTTAAAACTTTTACAAAATTTGAATATTACGCGTCAATTTGTTTATCGAATCATTGAAAGGTTCAACAAGGCTTGCACTATTGATGACCTTGAAAGATCTGGTCGACCTCGCATGCAACGAACGCAAGCAGCTATAAAAGCCATTCGCGAAAGAATTCGTCGAAATCCACACTTCAAACAAAAGATCTTAGCAAAGCAGATAAATTTAGCTCCAAGAACCGTTTCCAGGATAATCAACGAAGACCTTGGACTGAGAGCTTTCAATCGACGCACAGGTCATTTGATAACCCCTGCTCTTAGAGATATTAGAAGGGTTAGATCAAAAATGTTGTTG
Source organism: Cordylochernes scorpioides (assembly GCA_030710605.1). NCBI lineage: Eukaryota > Metazoa > Arthropoda > Arachnida > Pseudoscorpiones > Chernetidae > Cordylochernes > Cordylochernes scorpioides. Next base: position 119,018,229 of record CP092865.1, on the reverse strand, counting down.
GCGCAGCATGATGGTCGGTGGCATGAGAGAATCCTTTTCACAGACGAGAAGTTTTTCACTTTCGAGGAAAAGATTAATCGTCAGAATGATAGGATATATGCTCGTAGCTCTCTAGCCTTCTTCTGTCATGGTTTGGTGGGGAGTTAGCTACCAAGGTGTAACAGATCTCCACTTCTGTGCCAAAGGGGTAAAAAATACAGCTAAAAACTATAAATAAGACATTTTGTAACAAATAGTGAGGCCTCTGAATACAAAAATGTTTAATGGAGAACATTGGATATTTCAACAAGATTCAGCTCCTGCTCACAAAGCTAAGTCAACTCAACAATGGTTGGAGACGAATGTTCCGGAGTTCATAAAGGCCAATGAATGGCCCTCTGGAAGCCCTGATTTAAACCCCCTTGATTACAGTTTGTGGGCATATTTAGAGGAGAAGGTGTGCTATAAAAGATATCATAATTTGGATAAATTGAAATCAGCATTGGTGAGAGCAATGAAAGAAATACCCTTAGAAAAAGTGCGAGCCACCATAGATCAGTGGCCCGAACGTTTGAGATCCTGTGTCAAAAATAAGGGAGAACATTTTGAATGCTTGTATATATTTAAATTCTATGTCTTCTTGGCTAATAAAATATGTATTTATATTCCATTAGTTTTTGTTCTTAATCATTTAATTTATAAAATTGTTTGTAACAGAATTTATGGCTAGACTGTGTATTTGCCTGTTTATACCTGTCAAAGGGCTTTCACACCCGAAAGGCATTGTATTGCCGTTATATAAAAAGACTTCTTCCCTCAGGGAATTTTATTTTATTTAAAATGATAATATATCAATATTTTTATAATAATCTTTTTCATCGGAGTTGGGACAGTAGAAGTTTGATATATTTTTGAAAAGAGACCTTCGCGTCTTAAAGTATTCATTTGTTAAGATATATATTCATTTTAAATAATTATGAGGCTGCAACATGCCTTATAGACCGAATGGCAGCTTATGTAACTTGTATTGGCCACATCTGGTCTAATCGGAATGTGTAAAATCAATTCAAAACTGTATATAAAATTAATTCCCATATTATAATCTCTATATTGTTGAGAAGATATATCAAAATATTAACTCCAGCTTTATTTTTCAGATACCTCAACTTTGCTTCACTTGGAAGCACTTTGGCTCATGAAATGGGGCACAGTTTTGACAAACATGGTAATTTCGTAATTATTTTATCCATTAATATTTAACTCACTTCTATTGTGTTTTATAAGGTAAGGGCAAACAATGTAGGAGTCCTAATATCACTGGCTAGAATAGAGAGCGTTTTATGCCACTTTCCTGCTTACTTAGGATCAGAATAAATCCAGCTTATATGCTGATAGTGACGTTAGAAAAGGACGACTTCGTTGACCAATCAAGGACTGGCAATCCACACTCTAACTTAGCTTCTTTAAACATGGTTGATGATTCCTGTTTACAACATTTTGGGTCACTCTTTGTATATATAACATATACATATATATTTCGTACTTACATAATTACTTTGAGAATGAACCTTTACTTTTGAAATCTCTAATGAGTTCTACATGAGGAAACCGCAAATTTCTACCACTTTCCAGCGTTTTAAAAAAAATATTATCCCTAGTACACGTGGTACAGGCCATGATAATCATGGTGGGTAAAAGTTGGCGACTCCTTTTATTTTAAGTTGTTCCCATCCCTTGACACTTTTATTTTTCCGTTTATCCTTACTTTTCACAATTCATCCTTCCATACTTCATCTCTAAGGGTAGAAATAATCGTTATTTCTCCTTTAAATAAATTTCGATTTTTCGTTCAAAAGAAACACATGAGGAATAATTTTCAAATGGCGTTCTACAATTATAAGCCGCATTATATTGTATTATAAATTACTTTGTACAATATTGTCTGTAACTCTACTGCTTTTAACCATTTATCAAACTCTGATATATCTTTTTAAATTTTAAAAATTCTGTGTTTGTTTATGTGTAGGTATACATTACAGTATTGATGGAACCCGGAGTTTCTTCAGTGGGGAAATGCAGAATATTTACAATCGCAGAGCTCGGTGTATTTTAGAACAATATAACAGGTTCATTTTCAACAGATCAGGATTAGTACGAAAGGTAAGTATTTCATTTATCCTATAAAATTTGACATATACACCTATACCTCGCTTTGCGTCGGAGTTACGTTCCAAAAAAACATGACGCAAAATGAAACGACGCAAGTGAAAATAAAATTTTGATGGCATGGCGCAATCAAAAACAAAGGTGTTGCCATATTTTAGAAAAAAAAAATTAAAGACTCGAATCAAAAACAATGAAACTTCGAAAATCTAACGACGCACAGTGAAAATCAGTAAAAATTAAGCAGCGACGCAATTTCGAAAAAAACGCAAAACGAAACGACGCAATGCGAGGTATTGGTGTATCTGTTTATAAGCCCTTGAGGTTTATTATTTTTAGAATTATAATTTAGATTTATTCAAATTAGTTATTGTTGAAATTTCAATTCCAGATATTTCTACGAAAGAATACTCATGATTTGCATAGCACTTTAGTATTATCCATCTTAATTGACATCTCTGTCTATATAGCGTTGTTGGATTGTTAGTTGGCTAGCGGTAATTGGATAGGACAGGCTAGCTGCTGATTTACATATAATTTGTCCTTCTTTTATATTTTTATACCTTTAAGTAATAAAGGATATTTCTCTTCCTGATTTATTTTATTTTATTTATTGTTACAAAAGCACGAAGTCCAAATGACTATTGTGCTGTTTTAGTATTATTTACATATATATGATTAATTATTTACACGATGGATTAGTTGTGTTTTGTAAATTATTGTACAAATAGTTCTAAACTTAACAATGTTCTCATAAGATAGAAAATCTATATTTTTCCCCAACAGTTATTTTATTATTAACTGAATGAATGACCTAGGTTTTACCCAATTGAATGTTTTTTATTGAAATACTATTTGTAACAATTATAAATTGGCGCCGTGGATGTTACTCTTGTAAAACGTTCCGCTCCAAACCTTGTATGTTTTTAAAATATAAAAATGTAAATTTTCACAACGATATTTGAAAATTGTATTATTTTGTTTTTTATATGAATATATATTAAATTTGATATATATATACTTAAAATTATAGCAAGTTATTTCTTGCCACTACGCCGTCATTACCTCACTCAAGATCACTCTTGTGTAACGTCCCGCTCCACCAATCCCCGTCGCCCCACGTGGTCCATCCTTCCCCAACTTTACTTCTCGCAGTTGCCGCAGTGAGGCGCTGGTTGTGAGTGAAATAGGGATATTTTGTTAATAACTTTAAGGATATTCGAGATAGAAGCCTGAAAAATGTCCTATAAGTTTTTCCATATTCAACTCTATCTACTGTTAAAATGTCAGCCAGATTAGTTAGGTATTGTGGACGTGTATAGCCGACAAACATACATACATACATACAATGAATTTTTATATATATAGGGATTTCACTCCCCCCCCCCCTAAGAGAATTGTAACCAATTTACTATTCATATAAATGAATTCAAATTTGGTCAAAATCTATTTGAAAAATATAAAATATTTAACGATGAGCCAGATATTTATGATAAACCTTTTATATCTATATCTTTTCTATTTTTATTATAAAATTATTTAATTCGTAAATAAGTCTATTGAGTATTCAAAAAATATATAATATTATTGACATAATCAATAAGGAATCAAGGGTTTGGTTTCTTTTCTCATTTCTTTTACTTCTAGAGCTTACGGGCTAACATGTCCTTCAACAAGGAGATCCAGAAGTACAACTTCTAGCCAATTATAACAGGTCTAGAAAATAAACCAAGCCCTTAATTCCTTATTGATTGTATGAAATGTAAAGGCAAGGAAGAATCTTTATTATATAATCTTATACAGATAAATATTATTAAAGAATATAAAATTTGTGCCTGTGTTTCCCCTTAGTGGAATACTTCCAAGTCCATCGACGATGACATCGCTGACGGAATTGGACTTCAGCATGCTTATCTTGTAAGTCTTCAAATCACACATACACAGACCTTTTACTTTACAATTCAAATTGAATATATAATATCCTATTTTAATTGATTTGCCACTTGTAGAAAAAGAGTAACTTTACCTTTGCCGGTCCCAAGCCCGGATTAAAAAAAGAGGAGGGGGAGCAGTAACAAGCTCGCTAAAAAACCTGGGCTCAGTTGGCCATGCTGATAGTACTTTGCAAGGGCTTCTGATCCAGATATACAGGATGAGCAGCGTTTGTACTCCATTTAGGAGAGGCTGCACATGGATTCTGTTCCTCATGTCAGAGGCGGCCATTTCTTTTGGAGCTAAGTCGATCTGTCACTGAGTAGTGCTCCAAGTCTTGATGACAAAGACAGGCGCATTCTACTTCACCCAGTGTGGAGATAAGAAAGAAGAAGAAGAGAAAAAGAGAGAGATAGATTGATATTGAAACTTCAAGTTTTGGTCGCAACAATTCTAAATGACATTTTATATCAGTGCAAATCTTTTTTTTATTTTGCTCATCCTTAGTACACGTGGTACATACCATGATAATAATATTGGGTAGAAGTTGGCGACTGCTTTTATTGTAAGTGCACCATATGTCTTATACATGTGAAAAGCAGTTAGACTTTTGCACTTACAAATGTGCCAGAGCCTGGTTTGTTCACTTGCACTCGCTGATAGGGGTTGGAATTTTGCAAGAATCAGGGGCCATTGGAGTATTTTTTTTTTAATTAGAAAAAGTGTCTCATGCGGGATTCGGTCCCAGGTCGTAGTACTCGAAAACCAACGGTTTGGACTAATTTTCCACCGACCCCCCTCACCAACCTCTATATATCTATATTAATAAAATGAAAATTTCATAAGTGTTGTTCACTAAAAACTTTCGTTACAATGCATCAATTTCGACCAAATTTTCAACATTTATGTAAAACGAGATGGAGCAGGTTTTGCTTAACAGCAAAATATTTTTCCTAACTTTAACATGCGTAACTTCGCTGTTTTCAATTAAATACAAAAAAAAAATCAACAGAGTTAATTTTATTTATATATAAATACAAAAAAATTCAGCAATTCATTCAACTCAATCTAAAAAAATATTCAAAACAAGCAATTTTAAGATAACACCATATGTAAAACAGTCGGCCAAGAAAACAACAACGATATTACATCTTTCTCACATATTCACACACAATCTTGATTAATAATTAAAACTAATCTTTAACATTGTTTATTATACTTCATAATATATAATATTCGTTAGGCAAACTTTCACTCGGATAAAACCCGGGCGAAGCCGGGTACACATCCGCTAGTAATATATATATATTAAAATACAATATAACGCGGCTGATGATTGTAAAACGAAAATTAAAATTATACCGCGAATGTTTCTTTTAAAGAAATTAAAAGAAACATTCGCGGTATAATTTTAATTTTCGTTTTACAATATATATATATATATATATACACATACACTAAATATTTAGTATTCGAATTTGAAGAGGTTTGTGGTATTTGGTAAATTTTGCACGAGTCTATATATCCCAGATCATATCCAGTTACCTATGCTTCAGAGCTACCTGGACTGGGAGTCCATTAATGGCCCCGAACGTGGACTTCCCGGACTCAACTATACAAACCACCAGCTCTTTTTTATCCAATATGCACAGGTAGGTTGGAAATCCAATTTGAAAAGGTTAAAACAAGTAATGCTACATAATATCTCTTTAATGAACAATCTAACTTTATTAACAGGATGCAAAGCGCGCCATCTGTTATGAAAAATATGAACTATTTTGACGCGTATGTTTATTTTTTGGATTAAATCAATTTTATACTGGACTTACAGTAATTATCAAATTTTAAATAGTTTCCAACTACTTATGCCACAATGAAATGGTTCTAACTGAAAGAAAAAAACTTTCGATCTAAAATAATCTCATTTTTAATATATGGATAAAGCGTTGGTGGTGTCTTGCCCATCCATGGAAAGGAAGGTTGCCATTGCTCCGTTAGTCAGCCACATTTCAGAGTTCCCTGTTTACGGTTACCGTAACGGCTCGGGGCTCACGACACCGTGCTACAGGGCAGTCCCTTACTTGTGCTGCTTCTCCCGCCCCTCACGTAGAGGACAGGTTAGATTTCTGGGCAGGGATAATGCTTAATGACTAACCTTGAATATCGTTGGTCAATTCGGTTTGTTGTTTAAGAATGAGATGATGCGGAACTCATTGGGAATTTTTTTCCAGATCTATGTGTATAGTCAGATGAAGATGTGAGAAGATTTATTCTATACCGCGTACTGTAATTAGTAGAAACTTCGAAAGAATATGCGTTGTTTATTATAGCATCTGGCTAACAATGACATGGTGATCGTTTTTGGACGAATATCATCTATCTGTTAATGGCCTTTGGCAAACAATTTATCCAAACAATCTGATTCTCTAAGACGTTGTTCTCCCCATATACGGCCTTCGAAGTGACGGGATATTTCTCAAGCTTGTTCACTTAGCAATAGAGAAACATATTGTTAAATATCCATTAGAGAAAGCGAGCAGCTCGGGAGAACAGATCCCATCGAGCAACACGTGGAGGCGGCTGTTGTGGTTTGCGCCTGCGCGGGATCGAGACTATAACTGTGGCTTGAGGAAAAGAAAAGTCTAATCAAAATAATAAATAAAGTAATATAATGATAATAATCACAAAGATTCCATATTATTTTATAATTTTTTTTATATAAATATTTTGTTATTAATTAACACATATTTCTGTTCTTTCTTCCTGCTTGGACGCTTCTAATGCAATATTTATAGAGTAAAACTGAGTAATACTCACTAACGCAGCCTCTTTCAAGCGAGTGATATTAGGTGATTGGTAAAAAGTCTTCATTTTTGTGTATTACTATTATTTATTTTATATATGTATGTTATTCAACACTTAAATCTTTTTTTCATTTGGCTCTTATAACCTTTCTACAAGGAAGGCATTTGAAAATTTGTTTTTCTAAATAATTTCACTTCGAAGAATAATATATGTAAAATGTTATGATTGAATGTTGCATAGAGTTTGGATGGAATTTAACTTATTATTGATATGTGTTCAGCAATTCTGCAGCACCTATACCCTTGAGGGGGCTCGAAAATTCTTTAAAGATGTGAACCACAGTCCTAACGAAATACGGTAAGTTGTTGATATTCTAACATCGATGTTGTATCGCTAGATAGAGATGTAGCTAGGTGTTTAAATATAGATAAGTAATTCTTCCTGATTTGAAATTAAACGAAAAATCATGGTGAAGGAAGACGAGTTTCTTTTATTGATGCATAGGTGCAAGCTCTCGGGTAAAAAACCCTTCAACAGGCGAGAAATGAAGCGCGACCTATAAGAACTATGGCATTCCTACCATTTGTACCATAGTTCTTATAAGTCGCGTTTCATTTCTCGCCTGTTGAAGGGGTTTTTACCCGAAAGCTTGCACCTATGCATCAATAAAAGAAACTCGTCTTCCTTCACCATGTTTTTTCGTTTAATTTAAGATTAGGTGTTGTTTCTATTATGCCAACAAAATTAGATAAGTGAGGTTTGAACTTATATAGGAAATACATTTGATATTATTTGCATATATATTGTTTTAAATATTTAATATTGTACTCTATACTCTATATCTCTATTTCCACCCAAACCACCCCTGGTACACCCCCATTCCTAGCGAATCTTCTTTCCACACCCTTACTAGAGAAGAACAAACGGCGATTTTGATATTATGAACAAGACATCTTAGAATGCTTAAATTTGATGAAAAAATCAAAATATTCCCGAAATGCCCCAAATGCGAATATCAACCAGCCAGTCCTGAACATCTATTGAACTATATCAAATCCTTGGAAAACCCCAGGACTATAATAGAAAAGCTGAGTCAATGGGACCTAATGGAGATCGTTTAAACGATTCGAGGAATAAGCAACAACAACAACACATATCTCTATAAATATTTTCAATGTGAATATTTACAAACATGGTTAAGTAGAAAAAAGACTCTTTATTGTTATGTTTTATTCTTTTTTTATATATAACTTATATAATAGAAATATAAGTTATTTGTTGATTGAAGTGATTTTATGTTTTGGCCGGGTGCTGTTTAATAAACGGTAATATGGTGGGATATCTAGTGTTCTGTTCATGCTATTGTATTTTGTTGAAACTGCGTCAGCAAACAAGATGAAACATCTAATTATCACTTTAATAGAGTAGTGCTATAACGTAAGGCTTATTTAATCAATATATTGTAGCAAATTAAATGTAAAAATTCTTCTGAAATATTTGATATACAGTAGAACCTCCCTGTAAAGGACAACACCTAATTACAGAGCCAAATTGTCCTTTAGGGAGAGGTGTTCTCTTACTGGAGAGTTGCTAAATACAGTAGAATCTCCCTGTAAAGGACAACACCTAAGTACAGAGCCAAATTGTCCTTTAGGGAGAGGTGTTCTCTTACTGGAGAGTTGCTAAATACAGTAGAACCTCCCTGTAAAGGACACCTAAGTACAGAGCCAAATTGTTCTTTAGGGAGAGGTGTTCTCTTACTGAAGAGTTGATAAATACAGTAGAACCTCCCTGTAAAGGACACCTAAGTACAGAGCCAAATTGTCCTTTAAGAAGAGGTGTCTTCTTACCGGAGAGTTACTAAATTGTAAAAATTGTAATTTTGCAAATGAAAACTGTCCTTTGTGGAGAGGTGTCCGCTAAACGGAGGTTCTACTGTATAATGTATTTATATAAGAATATTGTGTGAATAATACATTTTCGTTAAATTATACTATGGTACACACCAACATGAAAAAGTAAAATAATACTATTTTAAGTATTATCAAATTTGTCATGCAAATATTAGGTATATATAAATAAAGATCAATTTTCTTACCAAAACAGCCACATGTTGGACAATAAGATAAATTTAGAGCTTTAAAGCTGCCCCGATTTTATTAAATAATGAATCATATAGCTGTTTTGATATATTGTAATTTTGAATATATGTAATATACCTCACAATTGTATGTTAACATTATTGGTTCTGTTTCAGGGCATTTGGAAGCATCCAGAATTCCGTTCATTTCGGAGATATCTTCAAATGCCCGATGGGAACTCCGATGAACCCTAAAAGGAAATGCAACATTTGGTTATAAGAAGAATTATATTATAATGCATTAGCGTGCCATCGAAAATTCGAAACTATCATAGACGCGTATTACAGTAAGAGCAGTAAAATATGTCTATTTTTAAAAGAATCATACGATCTTTTATAAAGCTTTAAAACTATTCTTGACACGCATGATTTCTTTTCATATATATATATTTATTAGCTTAATAAAATATATAGTAATAAATATAAAGTGTTGTATATTTGAATGCCAAAATCTTATTTTTTATGTTATCGTGATATAGTGGTTGATTCTTTCAGCTCTGAATAATTTTTGTATTTGAATAAATTTATTTTGAGATTCATCTTGTACATTCTATTTTAAACGGATATCTTTTGAACTCAAAGTATATAGAGGGTAATTATTCTAGTTTTCTAGGCATACTTAACAATTCCAAATATTATAAGGATAATTAAAACATTGTACATGACTCTTAATGAAAAAACTGTAAACTCTTTCTAAAATTTTCTTCTTTACTTATCAAAGGTTAAATAAACAGAGTATCGAATATTTTGCATGCATCTTTTTCTTGTATATATATAAGGGAAAAAGCTAACGGCAACGAGATTCTATATTAACGAGATATAAGAGATTGACAAATTTCAGACAATAACGTCCTATAACAGGCTGTAACGTGAATACAAGAAACTGAAGAAGAAATGATATATATTTATCATTGTATTAACAGATTATCAATGTTGTTGTTGCTTATTCCTCAAGTCGTTTAAACGATCTCCATTAGGTTCCATTGTCTCAGCTTTTCTATTATAGTCCTGGGGTTTTCCCAGAGGTCTTTTATAGAGGATTTGATACAATTCAATAGATATTCAGGACTGGCTGGTTGGGAATCGCATTTGGGGTATTTCGGGAATGTTTTGATATTTCCATTAAATTTGAGCATTCTAAGATGTCCTGTTGGTTATCTTGAAATCGCCGTTTGTTCTTTCCCTAGTAAGAGTGTGGAAAGAAGATTCGTTAGGAATGGGGGTGTACCAGGGGTGGTTTAGGTTTTATTATCAAAATATTTGTTTATATTTTGATACTCTCTTTAAACTTTCCTCATTTCTTATATTTTAAGCTCGTGCCTTAAATAAATTTCTGTGTCATCCTGAAGTTTTGTCTTTTCTAATTTTTCACCTGACAATAAATAATTAAGTAATTAACATATGTGTTAATATATTTTACAAATTTGTTTAAATATCATTTTAATATTTTTAGTGATAATAAATTTATATACAGATTTATTGCGGATTTTGAAAAGAATGAAGAATAAATAAAACCAAAAAGGCAGAAACCAATATATATATACAGTAGAACTTGGATAATTCGAACCCCAAGGGACCATAAAAAAATTCGAATTATCCAAAAATTCGAATTAAAAACGGATATTCTATTTATAGGAAATTCTAGGGACCAAGATAAATATTCGAATTAAAGAGGTTTTCGAATTAAAGAAGTTCGAATTATCCAAGTTCTACTGTATTAAGAAAAAGGCATCTCCTTATCGTGCAACTGAAAGTTGCTGATGGCTTGCGCCATCTATCGGAATAAATATCAACTATTCTCGTTGATTTTTATTCCGATAGATGGCGCAAGCCATCAGCAACTTTCAGTTGCACAATAAGGAGATGCCTTTTTATTAATTTATGCACCTTATCCCAGTACAATATTACATTTGTACTATTTTTACATATATATATATATGTTGTAATTTTTTTCTTTTTGCCATTTCATTTTTTATGTGAAAAATGCTATTTTATTTTCATAGATTAACTCTATAACGCCGCCGTCGAGAAGTCCAGTTGGCGCTGTATATATAAAAAAATCCAATTATTTTTTCTGCCTGGAAGAGAGAGATTTTGGACATTTTCTTTTTCCATCATGTAAATTGGCCATATTTTTAGTTAAAATTAGATAATCCTCAAGATAATCAAAATCTTATTACCTAATATATACATATAAAGATCAGATAACATCAAATACATTATTCTCTGCTCATAGAAAACCAGTTCCCCGTAGAAGAATTGAGAATATAAAGACGCACAATGAAGGAAGAAGAATAGGTCACGTGATACCCATACAATGCTACTTGAAAAGGATCACGTTTCTATTAGGTAACAATCTCCTCATTTAGGACCGCATCCTCCATACAGCCACAATCAGCCATCATGTCCTGTTATACACATTTCTATAGTCCATTTTTATATGTTGATAATTGCACATTTTTGGTTCGTGATATATATAGAAGATTGACATATGAAGATTTTCTGGTGATTTTTATTATCTTGAGCATTATTCTATGGAATTGTTTTCTGGTTCTTTTTTTTTTTTTACTACATGATATTGGTAATGCAGTCGTAGCAGAAATCTTGAAAATCTATATATATAAAAATGAATGTATGTGTGTGTGTCTGTCCTTTATTCCTGACCAAACCACTCATTGGAACGCCATGAAACTTTGGGAGTTATTTAGTATAGTACTGGGAAGGTTTCTAGCAAATAAATTTTTGAAATAACTTTTCGCCTAAAAATAATCAAGATAAAATTATAATTTATCTGTTATAATTCAACAATCTGCTCTAAATATTATCATGATTACGATGACTTTGTAATGTAGAAAATTAGGAAAGACAAAATTCAGGATATGACACGGCAATTTATTTGAGACAAGAATAATGATACAATTCCAAGGCAAGATACTATTCCTTTAACTTCCAATTACCGAGGGAACCAAAATTAATATTGATTTTATTCAACTTATCGAGTATTTTTCAAGGGACCGGGAAAAAATGTTCACTTTATCGAGAGATTCAAATTTACGAGTTTTAAATTATCAAAATATATCTATTATATTTTTTATAAGTTTATAAAGAATTTTTTAACAAATGTTCGTTAGACAAACCTCTACTCGGGTAAAATCCGGGCGAAGCTGGGTACATCCGCTAGTATAATAATAAAAATAGGTTTGATCAGTAATTGCTTTAATTGAGCTAAAGAAATATATAAAAAATAAAGTACTGCCTGGCTTAAGGCGTAAGAATAAAAAAAAATGAAAAACTTATTTACATAATATATATAAAGGTTTGAGCCGGTCATCGAGAAACAACAACAATAGGATATATAATATAAAAGGAACTCGCGACATCTAGTGGTATACTTAACAGAATATTTTAATCTATAAAATAATATTTAAATAAAATAATATTATATATAATATATATGCATATCCTTAACCTTGTGTCGTTAAGATACCGCCATTGTGTATCCAACGAGCTGCACGTTTTACTTTGATAATGGTGAGAGCCGAGATGTCGGTTAGTAAATCTTACCATACAAGCTATTTGTTAGAAAAATGCTTACAATAAAAATAAAGAGGTTTTGAATTATATCTATAGCATTACCTATCATATTTATTGTTCTAAACAATCGCTGTGAACATTGCGACTGCTGTGAAAGAGATGCACGGGGACATCTGAGGCTCTTCATTGGACATGACAACAACAACACAATACAGTGTACCCACCCAAGATAGAGGACATTGCGACTGCTGTGATAGAGATGCACGGGGACATCTGAGGCTCTTCGTTGGACATGACGACAACAACAGAAACTGACATGGACCCAGAACAGCAGCTTTACACACCCAAGATAGAGGGCATTGCGATTGCTGTGATAGAGATGTATGGAAACCTCTGAGGCTCTTCATTGGACACGACAGCAACAACAGAAACTGACATGGACCCACAACATCAGCTTTACACACCCAAGAGAGAAGACATTGCGACTGCTGTGATAGAGATGCACGAGGACATCTGAGCCTCGTCATTGGACATGACAACAACAACACAATCGCTGTTTCTTCCTGGTTATATTGTTAATAAATCCTCATATTTGAAGGAGAAATCGATCTGTACTGTTCTAACGCAACAAGATGAAACCAGTGAACAACAACTCGGTCAATTCTCTACATCCAAAGTTGGTCTTCACAATATTTATAAACTTATACATATTTAACAAGATCACAAATATGAAGGGATATTTAAAGATTAATTACACCAGAAAATGTATTGAGACAATAGAATTGAACTATTCTCGTGTCACTAAAATTCTATATAATGGAATAAAGAGAACATTGTTGTGGGTGAGTCAGATCCTTATTAGGCAAATAATAACTAACCCTATAATAATAATAAAGACAACTTTCAACTGATTTTGATTATGAAGAGTACAGATAGAATCCTAAAAAATAATACTTTAGCAAATAAAATTAAAACCTACTAGAATCGGACACGCGAAATACTATAAATTACTAGTATTGCGTCGCTAACCCGACGTCGTTCATGTTTTTTTTTTTTTTGTCTGTTCCTTTCTCGTTATTATAAACCTTTGAAACCTTTGTAATCTTGGAAAAATCACATTATTAAGGATTATAACCCTTTACAACCTTGGAAAACACACACTATAAAGGATTATAACCTTTTACAACCTTGGAAAACACACACTATAAAGGATTATAACCTTTTACAACCTTGGAAAACATACATTATTAAAGATTATAACCTTGGAAAACATACCTTATTAAGGATAATTACCTTTTGTAACCTGGAAAAACACAATAAAAGATTATAACCCTTTGTGACCTTGTGTACAACATATTATTAAGGATTATAACCTTTTACAACCTTGGAAAACACACACTATAAAGGATTATAACCTTTTAAAACCTAGGAAAACATACATTATTAAAGATTATAACCTTGGAAAACATACCTTATTAAGGATAATTACCTTTTGTAGCCTTGTAAAATACAATAAAGGATTATAACCCTTTGTGACCTTGTGTACAAAACATTATTAAGGATTATAACCTTTTACAACCTTGGAAAACACACACTATAAAGGATTATAACCTTTTACAACCTTGGAAAACACACACTATAAAGGATTATAACCTTTTACAACCTAGGAAAACATACATTATTAAAGATTATAACCTTGGAAAACATACTTTATTAAGGATTATTACCTTTTGTAGCCTTGTAAAATACAATAAAGGATTATAACCCTTTGTGACCTTGTGTACAAAACATTATTAAGGATTATAACCTTTTACAACCTTGGAAAACACACACTATAAAGGATTATAACCTTTTACAACCTTGGAAAACACACACTATAAAGGATTATAACCTTTTACAACCTTGGAAAACACACACTATAAAGGATTATAACCTTTTACAACCTTGGAAAACACATACTATAAAGGATTATAACCTTTTACAACCTAGGAGAACATACATTATTAAAGATTATAACCCTGGAAAACATACCTTATTAAGGAATATTACCTTTTGTAGCCTTGTAAAATACAATAAAGGATTATAACCCTTTGTGACCTTGTGTACAACACATCATTAAGGATTACAGACCTTTGTAACCTTGTAAAACACACATTATAAAATATTATAAACCTTTGTAAGTTTGGAAAACACATTATAAAGGATTATATAACACTATGTAACCTAGGAAACTTTCCTCAATTAGTCTTGGACCTTCGGAATGCCTAGACTACTTCTCGTAATGTATCCCATAGTAATGAGGATAATGACCCACCCTGAGGACATCCTTTTGTTAATTTTTCACTTTGTAATATTTTCTTATAGAAAGTTTACTTTTCTTTCTGTATATAAGATCATGTTGTTGTTGCTTATTCCTCAAGTCGTTTAAACGATCTCCATTAGGTCCCATTGTCTCAGCTTTTCTATTAGAGTCCTGGGGTGTAGACATCATGGAGAGTAAAGAGAGGTGCACCTACTGTTGGTCTGAAGACCTGTAAGTACCACTCAGTGTGACTTTGCTTCTTTTGATCTCCTGACATGGAGACTATGGAGAACAGAATAGAATAGAAATTTGGCTCAAAGAATGAACCAGGGACGATATAGGCTCAATGGCCCTTGCATCCCCTGTCGATCACACAGCCAGAAAGGGAATGATGCATTCTCCATGCACCGAGCGGCCATTGGTAGGCCCCTCGCGCCCGCCATTATGGTCTGGCTACAATGGGGTTGACGACTATGGAGAACAGAATAGAAATTCGGCTCAAAGCCAGGGACGATATAGGCATCAAAGGCCCTTGCATCCCCTGTTTTCGCTGAAAACCATGTCACACAGCCAGAAGGGAATGATGCAATCTCATGCACCGAGCGGCCATTGGTAGGCCTCTCGCGCCCGCCAGTATGGTCCGGCTACAGTGGGGTTGACCACTCACCCACAGGCGTCTCCGAGAGTTCATTGGCAAGGTTGCTGGCCGAGCCCTCTTGTTCGGACTTAGTTAAACCCGTCCTACGCTCCAATAGGACTCCCCCCCCCTTTGGCCCTCGAACCCTTATCCAGTACTCCCTGAATCTGCCGTCGAATCAAGGACCTCTGAGGTACTGAGGTTTACGCAGGGAACGCCGTGAACGCGGGGGGGTGGTACTACTGTGTGCACCCCTTGGTTTTTCATGGTGCGCACGGCAAGGACGCTCCCAATGGCGCACACACAGAGCGAAGACCCAAGAGTTTCAAGACTCGTGCGCCCCGCGACCAGCTAACCAAGGGCGGACCACCAGCTTACAGCTTCACTGAGGATCAACCAGTGGTACTCCGGCGCAAGGCAAACACGCAGAGACGCCTCTCCACTCCACTCCCCTCTAGGGTGAGTGTAGAGGGTGGGAAAAACTTCTTCCCCACGACTATGGAGAACAGAAGAGAAATTCGGCTCGAAGCCAGGGACGATATAGGCAGCAAAGGCCCTTGAATCCCCTGTTTTTCGCTGAAAAACCATGTCACACAGCCAGAAGAGAATGATGCAATCTCATGCACCAAGCGGCCTTTGGTAGGCCTCTCGCGCCCGCCAGTATGGTCCGGCAACAATGGGGTTGACCACTCACCCACAGGCGTCTCCGAGAGTTCATTGGCAAAGTTGCTGACCGAGCCCTCTCGTTCGGACTTAGTTAAACCCGTCCTACGCTCCAATAGGACTCCCTCCCCCCCCTTTGGCCCTCGAACCCTTATCCAGTACTCCCTGAATCTGCCGTCGAATCAAGGACCTCTGAGGTACTGAAGTTTACGCAGGGAACGCCGTGAACGCGGGGGGGTGGTACTACTGTGTGCACCCCTTGGTTTTTCATGGTGCGAACGGCAAGGACGCTCCCAATGGCGCACACACAGAGCGAAGACCCAAGAGTTTCAAGACACGTGCGCCCCGCGACCAGCCAACCAAGGGCGGACCACCAGCTTACAGCTTCACTGAGGGTCAACCAGTGGCACCCCGGCGCGAGGCAAACACGCAGAGACGCCTCTCCACTCCACTCCCCTCTAGAGTGAGTGTAGAGGGTGGGAAAAACTTCTTCCCTACGACTATGGAGAACAGACAATTGATACATTAGCTGGGTACAGGGTGGCCCTTCCAAGAGGTAAACTCCCGACCTCCTGTGTTACCTGTTTACACCTTCCCAACACTTTGAGGTGTAGGATTGGAATTTGGGAGGAAATAAGATCATACGTAATGAATTGATGTAAACTATAAATGTTCATTCTCTTTACAATTGTTGACTACCATGACTCGAGGTCGCTAGTTTGCGGAGACGGGCAATAGATGGGGTTTAGGTTTGACGTATATTTTGACTATAAAAATGTCTTTTGTCCTTCATTTCCGGCACTAATTAATGAAATATCAAAGAATAGGTATATAGTGGTGGCGATATTTGGATTCCACAGGATTATATCCCGGATAAAAGTCACACAGTGTTCCCCCCATCTCTTGTGAACTGGCGAATCCTGTATAAGGCGAGAGGCCCTAAATAAAGGCTTTGTTGTTGTTGTTGTTTATTAATTTTCTAATGAACCTTACAGGTCATTCTGATGAATTCAACATAGACCACTCTAGTGAAAAAATATGTGTTGTTATTATTTAGATATTTAATGACTATTGGATCAATCTATAAATGAGTTCAAACTTTTATTGTCTTCATAGAATCGTTTTCTCTAATAGGTTTAGTTAACTAATCAATTTTTGCTTTGTATTCGTTTGTAGATTGAATAAACAACTGTAAATTGTATATTTCCACTGCATTTTATACACCTAAAATTTGTACTTGAAATATAGATGCAAATAATATTATAATTAAATTAAATATTTTTAAATTTATTTAATTCGATTATAATTATATTTGCATCTATATTTCAAGTACAAATTAGTATGGAATCCTTTCTTTACGATTTAGAGAAGTACAAGAGAATCATTTTATACAAATCCCTCCAATTGGCGAGATGGCGTTCAATTTGAGATTCAACATCATAAGTCAAGAATAAAGAAACTCTGCAAAAAAATATTTAAAATTCATTAAATTCAATACCTTAAATTCTTTACGACTTTCTTAGTCCCTCTATTTTCATTGTAAATTTAGTTATACGAGTATAATAACGCGCGTGTTAGCACATATTCCCTTGCACAAAACACATCATAGCAAATAAACATACGAAATAGCGAAACTATCATAGACGCGTATGATTCTTTTAAATATTAAACAATTTCTACTACCCTTACTGCAATGGAAAATTTATTGTGAAGGCCTGGAACATACGTGTCTATAATAGTTTCTGATTTTAATAACAGATGGCATTCTAAGGCATCATAAATAAAGATAGGTAAATTTAAGCATTTATAAAATATCAAAAACATTTCGCATTAATGTGAAAAATTAGTACAAATGTGATATTGTACTGGGATAAGGTGCATAAATTATGAAAAAGGCATCTCCTTAAAGGAGAAACGTGTCCGTGGTTAGCTTTTCTTGATTAATCAAGAATGGGTATTTGGCCAATTATGGAATAATTAAAAATCAACGAAAATGGCGCAAGCCATCAGCAACTTTCAGTTGCATGATAGGGAGATGCCTTTTTCATAAATTTCGTATTAAGTTTCTTTATTCAAATAAAAAAGGTTAATGCGGAAGGTTTTTGGTGTATATTTTATAATACTAAATCGCAATTTATCCTTTATCTAAATTGAAGCATATTGAGATTTCCCACTTAGCTGGAATAAACTAGAACTACTATTGGCTACAATTACTTAGAAGGAAGTGGCCACGATGTTGAGTAGAGCTGATGCACTCGGAGAGTGGGTGCGCTGTCAGCGGAGACCTTGAGACGTGCGTCAGTCCTGCGATGGCGACGACTCAGGGTATGTTGGAGCAGGAGCGCCTCAACGGGGAGTCGGTCCCTGAGAAACCCACGGGGAGGTGGGTGTTATTCTGATGTTACCATCAGAAATTGCATTGTCTACTTTATAGCAACTACCACTGAGCATCTAGATATCAAATATAAATGCCATAAACTATTCTTCTCTTCTTCTTTCTTATCTCTACTTAATCATATCAGGGTATCAAGCTTGTAGAGCTTGTTAATCGTGTCTTCTGGGGATGAGTCTCTTCTTCTTTCTTATCTACACTCAATCATATTAAGGTATCAAGCTTGTAGAGCTTGTTGATGGTGTCTGCTGGGGGATGAGTCTCTTCTTCTTTCTTATCTACAATCAATCTTGTTAAAGTATCAAGCTTGTAGAGTTTGTTGATGGTGTCTGTTGGGGATGAGTCTCTTCTTCTTTCTTATCTACACTCAATCTTATTAAGGCATCAAGCTTGTAGAGCTTGTTGATCGTGTCTGCTGGGGATGAGTCTCTTCTTCTTTCTTATCTACACTCATTCTTATTAAGGTATCAAGCTTGTAGAGCTTGTTGATGGTGTCTGCTGGGGATGAGTCTCTTCTTCTTTCTTATCTACACTCAATCTTATTAAGGTATCAAGCTTGTAGAGCTTGTTGATGGTGTCTGCTGGGGATGAGTCTCTTCTTCTTTCTTATCTCTACTCAATCATGTTAGGGTATCAAGCTTGTAGAGTTTGTTGATGGTGTCTTCTTGGGATGTGTCTCTTCTTATTTTTTATCTCCACTCAATCATATCAGGGTATCAAGCTTGTAAAGCTTGTCGATGATGTCTGCTGGGGATGAGTAGAGCTCATCAAATGGATTAATCAATACAGTCATTGATGTGGTTTGGTTCTCAACCTGCAACCCCAAAACACATTATTGACTGTATTAACTCATCTATTGATGAGAGATCTAGCAGACACCATAAAAAGTCTCAAGGTTTACAAACTTGATACCATGATATGATTGACATCTTGTCAATACATACAAAGGTGCACAGTCTGCACTATTTTAAAAAAAGATAATTATATTATATATGCATCATATTATGTACAATGAACATGGCGCCTCTACCACCGCTGCAGAATTTGGTGGAGAATCACCAACAGGTTTCCAGCGACACCGCGCATTTCGCGATCTACGAAGAATACGTAGATCGCGTACTTCGCCTCTTAGGAGATATTATTATATGTGATAATATGTATGAGTGGAGATAAGAAAGAAGAAAATTAGAATATGTGGTTTGGGATGCAGGTTGAGAATTGCACACACATGAGCTATTAATGAATGAAATGGATAAGAAAAATCCCTTATTAAAATCCATATTATGAGTATATACTATAAACACTTAATTTTTATTTTAATACAAAATCAAAAAGCAATTGCCTTCATTAAATATGTTTTAATATTATCAAGATTTATGTACTTGAAAAAATTGTGCATTTGATTTTAATCGCATTAAAATATCGTCTGTATTCTATTCAACACTTCCCACGTAATTCAAATAATGATTCGGTTTGAGTTTGTTAAAAATTATTCGTTTATAATTTCAAAACGAATTTTCATCCAAGAACCAAGTAATTATAGGTTCTGGTGGTATTTTATACAGTCATGGGAAAACCTCAAGGAAGTTGTACCTTTTAGTATGTGAATATTTATTATATATTTGTTTATTTTATAAGATAACCTTCGAATTTACATGTATGGAGAATCAGCCGTTACATAAGCAAATGATGAGTGGTTATGCTCAAAATATGTGTGTATTATGAATATAATTTTGGAAATAAAATTGTCCCAAAAATTAGGTGGAGTGCATATATAAACCAAATGCATTAAATATAGATACCTTTCTTTAAAATTCGAAAAGCATTGACATATCGAAGCTGGGAGCGGTAAACAATCTTACTTTGCATATCGAATTCCATCAGATCAGAGTTTAATGCAGAAGTTGGTTAAAATAATTATTTTTGAAAATTTCCTAAACTCAGTGCGACGAGGTAATAAAACACACCTGTAAGATTTACGACCCAAAATTTGCAAAACAAATGTATTATGTGTATGAAATATAGCATAGTGAATTCAAATTTTAGGTAAAATTCTTGAAATACAAAATTAACACACTACACGTTTTTGAATTGTATAAATCATCCAATTTGAAACTTTTCTCGATTTATTATCTGTAATATAATAGTAATAATTTCTTAATTATTTCTGTTAATATGTACAAAAATGATTTTATTTATATAATAAGCATTTATAAAAGCAAATGAATATCAATGGTTTGAAATGATTTATGATTTATTCAATGTAATATTTCAATTCGAAAAGGAAAGAATAATCATTTTCAAGATGAAGCAGAAGAATGAAAGAACACGCATTATCCGGTACCTCACAGACGCCCACTGATCCTTTTATGCTACAAATAAAACTTTGGCCAATTCTTAAAATGTAGGACTATGCTGTTCATTTCTAATTTTTGCTCTACAAGCTTTTAAATTGTCAAACGTAAAATATCAAAAATTGTAAAATCCTATGAATAAATATAATAGAAATTATTTTTCGGTGAAAGTGTATTCGTTGAAATAACGAAAGGATTTTTGAAATCCTATTTTTGAAAATAAAAAGGAAGATAAACAATGGTTGCCTGTAAAGTCGGTTTTACGGGCGAAGATTTTACGTGACAACGGTAGAATATTTATTGATATGAATATAATTAAATTGCACAATAGGAACAAGGAATTGAATGAAAATAAGAAGTGCACAAATTTTAACTATAGAAATATATTTTGTTTACTAAAACATTGTACATGTAAACTTAAACTTAACTAATTCCTATTTGAGTGATTTTGTTGAGGATAGGACGATCATAGGAGAAATATGAAATGAAAGGAAGTGTTTCTGCTGTAATGTGTCTTGCGAAAGTCAAGTCGATAGTTGTTCCTTTTAACGTAGTTCACTTAGAAACGTTTGATACGCAATCAAGATTATACGTATTTTTCATGAAATTAAGAAACGAGTTGTCAGGCTTTACGTTTTTGTTAAAATCACCACACAGAAGAATCGGTATACTAGAATCAACTTGCACGAACGGTGGCACGTACTGGCTGTTGTGAATGTACGGACCGAGTCCTTGCCATAGTAACATTCCAATATCCTGCATACTAGCTCCTGGATGAATATATACAGCACCGAGTATAAACTTGAAGCTAGTATTAGCGGCGAAGCAAGTAACTTCAGTCATGCACATGTCACCCTTGGTTTTAATGACACGAGTTACGTCTGTAATCGCAACTTGGAACACTTCCGCCGTAAATGTCGATGATAATTTACGATAGATCGCCACTCCACCAGCCGCGTTGGTATTTGAAAATCAAAACACTTATTCAGATCGAAGGTTCAATTTTTTGCTTAATAAATTTGAAATTAAATTAAATTTGTAATTGTAAATGATGAAGTTGAAAATTAAAACATTTACTTAAATTAGATGTTAAAATTCTTGCTCAACACAGTTTAAATAAAGTTTTCTTATATCTGCCACTTTTTCTTAATATTTGTAATTTTAAAGAATCAATTCGAAAATCAAAACATTTATTCAGATCGAAGGTTCAAATTTTTGCTAAATAAATTTGAAACTATTTAAAATTTGTAAAATAATAATTAATTAATTAATTAATTTTAAACTAATAATTTACTTAACACTATCAACATTTATCAATAGTATGACATAACCTATAAACTCAGTTTCTCAACTTTTGTGTCAATCTAACAATTAATCAATCAATCATAGTTTACGATAATGAAATATCAGTGTACAATTATTTACCTTTATTGTTGTAGTTGTTGTAAATGACGAATCTAAGCACTCCACATTTTCACTACAGACACAGCTGACGATACTTTAACCACACGTGTGAACTTGTATTATGACGCTTTCTTGTTTTTCCAACGCCAAGAACGTTCGAGAAAGACAAAGACAGAGACAAGCATGCGCCGATTAAATGCGCCTAATTCTCTAGCGCTGCGCGCGCAGCACTCTCGTTCGGTGACTCATCGTAACGTTACCGGGCGTTACACTTTTTCATAAGTGACTCCCAGCCGCAACCTAATTTAAGACGTTGTCACGTCAAAATTCTTGGAAAAATATATAATCAGGCTACTGATACAATCTTATGCCTAACTTTAAATACTTAGTATAAACTAACTGCATATATATACAATTAGGTTAAACGTATGAGGAGATGTTACCCTGCCGTTTTAAATATTACAAAAACAAAAACAACAACAACAAAAATATTTATTAAGACATTTTAGTCTTATACGGATTCTCCAAGCACGGAAATGTAGGGTACATGCAAGAATAACAGTAATAACAACAACAAAAGTCCCTGTTATGACCCTTTGGTCCTATACAACTTCTCCAAGTAGAAGAGTGTATATACAATAGTTACAATAAATGTTATTTACAATGTGTCAAGGGGAGAGAAAGGCTTGCTGGGGAAGCTCTACATAAATCAATGACCGAAGACAAATGACAAATAACAAAGCTTCATTGACATTCCGTCAAAATATAGGGGAAGGTGCACCTGCCGTTCTAAATATTATAGGAACAAATCGCGGATGATAGAAATTTGAGACGTGGAACTGAGCCTTGAGACGCCGGCCCTGGAAGACTAAATTTAGACGATGATGCAGCTTGTCGCTTGGAGACAGAATATTCAAATGGTGTCCTTCTTCTTAGATTATTCCACTCAAACCACATCAGACATAAGTGGTGCTGGTGGTGTCTTGCCCAATTTCTCCATGGAAAGGGGAGGTGTCATTGCCCCGTTAGTCAGCCACATTTCAGAGATCCCTGTTCACGGTTACCCTACCGGCTCGGGGCTCACGACACCGTACTTCACCCTACAGGGCAGTTTCTTACTTGTGCTGCTTCTCCCGCCTGCTACGTAAAGAAAGACTTCTGGGCGGTATCATACAAAGGTGCAACATACATATCGATTCATAATAAAGATATTATACACCAATAGAATTTGAAAAATTGGTTATAATAGGTGATAAAATAAGGAGAAAAAAGTTTCTTTAATGAACGGATTCGTGACAAGCTTTCAGGCTGTCAAGCCCTTCAACAGGTACAATGAAATTTCAGGCTTGACAGCCTGAAAGCTTGTCGCGAATCCGTTCATTAAAGAAACCAATAGAATTTCAAAAGATAATTCTCTAACACTTCTTCAACGTTCCGTTATATAAGCTGATGAAAAAACGCCGTCTAACAAAAATAATTTGCTTTTTCAGTATCTCATTGCTCTTCAATTGAGTGACCATTCATCCCCCAGTTGTCTATATATTGAAGAAGCAGCTGGACACTACTTCACTTAACCACATTCAGTTACCATTCTTCATTAATACAAGAAGAAAGTATCATGAAAAAAAGGTTGTGCCTGGCCGGCATTCATAGTTCTTAAAATTAGAGATACTTCAGCCAGTAAATATTTTATTTTATTCTCTTGACGTTTAGACAAAATTATTTTGTCTTCGTCAGGAAAAAATAAATTTGAAAGCATTTGAAAAGTAGTTAAAAATTATTCTTATTCATACTATAATTATTTTAACATCTTGCCGAATTTTTATACGTTCCTGACGAGGACAAAAGATTTTTGTACTCAAGTTCGGAGATGAGTCAAAAATTTACTTCAGAAAATTCCTGGATATCATGAAATACGCCAGTGAATAATGATATCTTCTTATTTTGACAAAAGGGCATAATATAGTATTTGAGCTCTAAGAAACGGTCTAGTAGATTAAATTGGCGAAACCTCTTGGAAGGTTCACCACTGATGACCCAAGCCCTCCCAATATTTTTTCATCGCAGTAAGGACAGTAGAAGTTTGTTTTATGTTAAAAGAAACATTCATTTTTAATGCTTCCATTTTTATATATAGATGGCATGTTATATCACCTTATAATTAATATTGACAAATATAAAACATTCCCATCCCTGGGCACTTTTTTTTTCGTTTATCATTACTCTTCCCAATTCATCGTTTCATACTTCATCCCTAAGGTTAAAAATAATCGTTATTTCTCCTTAAAATAAATTTCGATTTTTCGTTCAAAAGAAACACATGCGGGATAATTTTCAAATGTCGTTCTACAATCATAAGCCGCATTATATTGTATTATGAATATAAAATATACTCTGTATATTTCTCGCCCAAATCCACTGAGAATATTGGAAGAAAGACCTAATCTTAAAATGAGTGTTGTGTGGTGATTAAAAATATGTAGATCTATACAATTATTATTCTTCTTTATTAATATCATAATCCCTTCGGTAAAATTATAAATAAAAAACAATTCGATTAGGGAAGTTCAATTCATTTTGTAAATACATTCTAAACTTTCTACAAAATCTGAATCTCTAATGTTTCCATGCGTTGAATAATGTAGATAACTTATGTAAATAAACTTTTCTCCTTGTTTGGCGCAAGTATTCCTTGCGGGATATAGCGCTTTGGAAATGAAATAATTGTAATTGAAAAGAAACTCTTCCCTCAGCGAATTGTCATTTATTTATAAAACTTCTTTTTTTCTGACTTCAGTGTATAAGATAAAAATAAGCATCTCTCCACATGTATGTGAATATGACCGAAACAACAAGTGTGTATCGTGGACCGTGAGAGCTATGTACACTTATATTACCAGTTCTGCAATTTGGAAGAAAAAAACTGAGAAAAATATATCGTTATAAAAAAGAGAATGACTAAAAGAAACTCAACCTAATTAGGGCTCTCCACTAAGAGATTATAAAGCTAATGAGATTTTTTTCCTTCTTTTTCATTTCTTTTTCTCCTTGTTGAGCTACTAGGACTAGTTTTTACAAGACCACATGTGTTAATAGAAGGCTTTAGTTGTTGCTACCAACAATGGAAATGGGAGAACGCAGTTTGAATATCGCATAGGACATGCTGGACTATAAGACAAAGAACTACCCCAACTATGCAGAGGTACAACCTACACCACTCTGGCTAACATCCCGGAACGCGTTCGTGTATTTTGGGTTGGCCAAATATTAAGTTATAGGTTGAATCAACATTTTTTTCGATTTCTGTTCCATTAGATGGCGCTATGCAATCTAAAAAGCTCATATTTGTGATATCTGAATTATTTTAAATATACTTAAATATACTGTGTATATCTCGATGCACTAGCGCGCCATCTGTTATCAAATTACGAAACTATTTTAGACGCGTAATATTCTTTTTAAAATAAAACAATTTCTACTACCCTTACTACAATGGAAAAATTAAAGGGAGTGCCTGGATCATCAGTGGAGAACCCTCCCAGCGGTTTCGCCAGTTTAATCTACCATACCGCTGTTATATTGCATTTTTAGAACTTTTTGGCTGGGAAAGTTCATTACTGATGAGCCAGGCCCTCCCTTTAATTTTTCCATTGCAGTAAGGGCAGTAGAATTTTATTTTATTATTCAAAAATAATATTAAGCGTCTAAAATAGTTTCGTAATTTGATACTGTGTATATATAAACATTGGATTGTATAATTTTAATTTGTAATTCATAAACAAAGATTGAACCTTCATCAATTCAGCCACGATGTTTCATGTCGAGATGTATTTATGCTCACCAAGAAGTGTTTCG
The DNA here is from genome assembly GCA_030710605.1 of Cordylochernes scorpioides. Classification (NCBI taxonomy): domain Eukaryota; kingdom Metazoa; phylum Arthropoda; class Arachnida; order Pseudoscorpiones; family Chernetidae; genus Cordylochernes; species Cordylochernes scorpioides. Next base: position 118,992,069 of record CP092865.1, on the reverse strand, counting down.
GAAGTCATTAAGAGTAGGCTGGAAAGAATGTGGCAGTTTGCCCAACAGGATTTGCATCAAGGTAAGGTCATGCCTATGTTTTAGTTAAGTGTTATATTCTTCATGTCCTTTTTTGTAATTAATTTACAAATATCATAATGATCCATCCTTATTAGAGATTATTGTTAGAAATAATGGCGATATTTGTAGATAATCATTCCTTTTTGGATAGAGATTAAATTTTCTTACAAACACTTCTTTCGTAGTTCATTAAAAAAGTAAGCATTGATATAATTTATCAAAATGAATTATTCAATGAATCAGAGGAAGGTTTTTTGATAAAAAGGCATATATTGGATTGAATAAAATATTTATTTGCCAATATTTTGGTTGGCTGAATGCCAACCTTCATCAAGGCATTACATTTTGTATAAACAAACTCAGCGCTGCATAAGGTTATTTTATTACCTGAAGATTTAAATATGGATTACTTTATTCTCAGAAAGAGGAATGCTTGTATATATTAATTTGATGAATTGAAGTCGGGAACAATAAAGAAAACTATGATATATCAAATATTTATTTTCCTAAAAACTCATATTTTAAGAAAAGGGTTTAAAAAACAGAAAATAAACGTTTCTTTTGTTGGCCATTGATTATTTTCATTTTAAACGGCAGATTAGAGAGCAGGAATTTTCAATCATAAACGAGTATATTAAGTGTACATAGTTTTTTTAATATTTGGGGTCCCTAAATATTTTTACCTGATCTTTCTGAATAGATTGTTCTCTATTGATATTAATATTTTGTTCGGGGGGAGATTACATTTGTATATCAGAAAATGGTTTTACAATTAATCAGAAAGAAGACCTCAACAAAACAATAATAAATCTCGTTTCTGCTACCTTTTTATTTATTCTTATTTATTTATTAAACTCAACCAGGCTCGATATTGAAATATTTGCGCCTATTACAGAAGAAAAATATAAAATACAACAAACAAATTAGAACTTAGAATTAAATATTTACAAATTTACATGTATATTATTCGACAGAGTTCATAAAATTTATATAGACAAAGTGGCTAATGTAAGAGAGTTAAATCATTTAGATCAGGGAACAAACGATGTCTCACTTCGGTAAAGTTCGGACAGTCGTAGATAAGGTGAAGAGCAGTTTTTTCAGTTTCTCAGCAGGAACAATTTGGTGTTTCTGATAGACCTCTTGTTTCTGCCATCTTTAATAAGGATATTCTGAAGGCGAGACGCACATAAATACGGAAATCTAAATTTGACCATTCAAAATACGGGAAGTCAATATTTCAAAGTCAATTTGATCATAGTGACTTGAGAGATATTTCGTTCACGGTAAACAGCCAGGTGTAAACTTGAGTAGACTTAAAGGTCGTCGGAGTAACTGTCTTAGGTTTGTGGCCGTCGGATATCAGCCTGAAAGTATCAATGTATATTTTATAGATGATAGTATATAAAATAGATTTTTAGAGAGCTCTTTCTAAAATTGACAATACAACTTCCTGCATTTTGCCCTGAAATAATTGCCTAGCTTGAAATATTCCATTTTATGTTTTATGCTTCCTTTTATATTTATATGTGTGTGTTCTGAATATAGAGCAATCCATATTTTAATCTTTAGATAACAAAAAGGCGTATATTGGCGTGAATAAAATATTTATTTGCCAATATTTCGATATTATAACACTATTTGGCGCTGATTTTTGTTTATACAAAAGTGTAATGCCTTGATAAAGGTTGGCGTTCAGCCAACCGAAATATTGGAAAATAAATATTTTATTCAATCTAATATATAAAAGCACATGTGCTTCTGGTCAGATTATGCTTTCATTATTTTTAACATATATGTTTGTGATAATATGCGTAGAGTGGAAGGAAAAATAAAAGAAACGACTAAATTAATTAAAATATAAAAAGATCGGGCCGATTTCAGGGAGAAATAAATGGCTCCAGCTAGGTTAACAGCTATCCTTCGAATAACAAGAGTGTGGCTATCTATAGAAAATCGAACACGTGCAGCCGGCGTACCAGGAGTAGGCAGCGAGTCCAATTTCCGACTCGTTTTCTCCTCAAAAGGTTGTCCCAATCTCTATTATTTTTTCAATTATCACATAGTAGTAAAATCACTCTATTCGTTATCGAACATTGTGGCCCATTGTACGTAATAAATCCAAAACACGATGCGACGCCAGCCATCTCTGTCGTGAGCTCGATGTACCATCGTGTCGGTGGGCGTCCAGGTATGTGTCGCCCAGACGTCTTTCCTGTCAGTATGGTGTACTCCATTCCCCTGTGTCGCACGATGTGACCGAAGAATCTCAAACAATCCCATTGAATTATTACACATATATCATAATATCACATGTAGATATCCATCTAATAGAGATATCTATATATATAAATATCAATGTTTGTATGTTTGTTTGTTTGTATGTCCGGTATACAAATTCGCAGTAGTTCACTAATTCAAACCAAAATTTCCATACATAGGTAAAATAATTCGGGGAATACGATAGGCTATTTTTAAAAATATATAAATCAATTATTAAAACTATATATTCAAATTATTCTACTTAGCTCACGAACAGCGCCCTCTATCAAATATTAGATCAAATTATGCTGATGCAAGCAAATAGATAATGCTAATAACAAACAATTATAAAAAATTCTTATCTAAATATATATCACTCGGGTAGATATGCACACGGGTCAATCCCAAGGCGAAGCCCGGGTCACCCGTCTAGTATATCAATAAAATGATAACGTGTATGGGTTTATAAAATGGAAAAGAGAAAATATGCTGGTCAGAATTAAAAGTAATTTAAGAATCATATTCAAAATAGTAGTGTTAATGCTTAGTTAAAGCACGAGCTCAGCTAATCTAAACTGCTCATTTCTTCAGTACGAGTATTTTAGGTGTTCAAATCAATAAGCTTGAGGGATGAGTTTCTTTTGCTTAATCAAGCTTATTGATTTGAACATTCTATTAAGGGATTAGCCTATTAATAATAATATTAATAATAATAACGAGTATTTTAGACTTATTATTCAGCTTAGCACGAGCTTTTTTCTAATATTTCATTTTATTTTTGCAGTGAGTCTATTTCTACTGTATCTATGCCTCGCCAAAGGATTCGTGATCATTACAAACATATGTCAGAATTTGAAAGAGGTCGTGCCATTGGTTTGAAAGAAGTTGGTTGATCAAATCGACTAATCGCGCGACATCTATGTCGAAGTGATGCGGCTATTAGATGATGTTGGCAAGAGTTGGTGGACAACGGAAGAATACAACGTCAGGACGGCAGCGTTCGACCAAGGGACACAACAGAACGGAAGGACAGGGCGATTGTCAAAACAGCTGTCGCAGCACCGGATTCGACGTTATCTACCATCCAATGCGTGACAGGCACTATATTGTCCAAAATGACCATCAACAGACGACTGAGAGCACGGAATCAAAGATCTCGCCAGCCGTTACAATTCCTATACCCGTACACCGACATGCCCGACTACAGTGGTGTCGGTATATCGGTAGCGAAAACTTGGAACTGCGTTGAATGGGAAGTATGGTAGTACACTGGTGTCCAAAATTAAGGTAACAAAAACTTTGTTAGTTTTCTCAGAAAATATAAAATTGGTTTAAAACGATTTTTTAGGCAGATAGACAAAACTATAACATATAAAGATGACAAAATAAATTTATTGTTGACATTTTTTTACAGAGTTATGCAAATTTATGTTAATTAGTCCAATAGTCAGGTAGATCTTGACCAATATTTGATTACTTAATAGGGTGTGTGGTCACCTCTAACAGCTAGACAGCTGTCAAACCGATATTTCGTGCTGTTTAATAGGCAATTAAATGATTCAGTGTTTTAACCTCAATTTTAGACACTAGTGTATTCAGTGACGAGTCTTGTCTCTTACTGTATCCTGACGACATTCGCAGACATCCTGGGCAGCATGTAGATCCTGGCCTTACTTTCGAACACCATACAGGTCAACAACAGGGCTTTATGGTCTTGGGTGTCTTTTTATTTGATAGCAGAATACACATAGTTTATTGCTATTGTTGCGACTCTTCTCAGCTGTCGTTGTTTGTGTGCAAAGTTTCTGAGAAAACAATGCGGGTTCGTTTTGGATACAGCTTAGTACTATGGATTTATTCTAGGAGCTTTAAAAAGGATATTAATAACTAGACATAGAAGATGAACTTGCCTTCAATGCCCGCCCCGGGTAGCTTCCTCCTCGTCCTTCTTTGCACCGTCTTCCTCTTGTTGATCCACACAGTCCCGGAGCCCACTTCCCGTCGCCAACTTGCCGCGTCTGTCTTCACCGCCGTTTTCCTTGCTGCAGGTCCCGTTGTCACCAGACAGACTTCTCCCCCCAGACTGCCATGTCTTCTCGACGCACAAACCCCCCTTTCAGGCCGGCCGCTCTCTCCGCTCCTTCCTTGACTACGGCACCAGCTGGACTCCCTGTCTGCCGCCCCCTCCTCTGGAATTTGTCAATCAACACTTCCTTGAAGGGGCCCCTGCATACCTTCTTCTCTTGGCTTGCCCACTTATTCTCTTCTATTTCTTTGCTGCACCGCTTCACTATTTTGTACAGCAACCCATATTAGAGTCACAAACAAAACTAACAATTTCATTTTTAATATATATGGTATATATTATTTTGAATATCCATCAATTCAAAATTGGTTGAAAGGTTCTTCTATATAACAAAAATGAAAGTGATTACAAAAATCATACCCATAATATCATCGCGGAGATAAATAAATCAAGGGAAAATTTGGATATAATTAATTTATTTTAAAGGGTATTTACCTTTTAGTTCTCCAATAAAATTATATACAAGAGGTATCTATAGGGAAAGAGATAATATAACTTATCCCAAGGTAAAAATAATAATAATGAGAGTGTTCAGCCACTGAGGTGTCTCGTTTTCCTATTTTCCGATAAGATTCCGAGAACCCCTCACACCTGTGGTCGTCCCTCCGGAGTCCAGAGATGATTGACAGGTGTCCCATGGAGCTTCCTTTGGCCGGAGTTGTAGAGCTACTTGACAATATTCTGAATGACTATCTAATGATCTAAATTATCATGAACGAAGATCCATCATGAAACAAAGACGTCAAAGATGAAAAATACTAAGAAAGCATTGCAATATTTGTGATACTACATTTATATATTGCGAAGATAAGTACAAAATAAACTCTAAGAAAATATAAACTACACCCATACCTCGCTTTGCGTCGGGGTTACGTTCCAAAAAAACACGATGCTAATTGAAACGACGCAAAGTGAAAATAAAATTTCGATGGCATGGCGCAATCAAAAACAAAGGTGTTGTCATATTTTAGGGAAAAAAATTCGAAAAAAAAAAATTAAAGACTCGAATCCAAAACAGCGCATCTTCGAAAATCTAACGACGCACAGTGAAAATCAGCGAAAATTAAGCAGCGACGCAACTTCGAAAAAAAACGCAAAACGAAACGACGCAAAGCGACATTAGTTTCATTTAAATTCCTAGCAAAGTCCTTAATATCAATAATTATATTAATTTTGAATTTTTTTCTGAATCAAGTGTTAGCGTGTGGTTTATATTTGTATATAATTTTTATAATTAGTTGCAATTATAAATTAGGGAGAGAAAAACAAAGATTTTCTAAAAAACTCTAATAAGCGCCTTTGTAGAGATTATAATAATTAACTTATTCTAAAAAACATAAATAAACGCAGTGTTTGTAAGGTCTTTCCTCCAAGACTGTTTATAGCTGATTATCAGTTTACTTGTTGTTACTTTCCACTATTATCTCCTCTTGGAATGTATGAAAGCCTCAAGACAGGACCTGTATTCCAACCCTACCAATATTGTGAATTTGATCTATGAATATAGTCTTCATGACCTTGTATAATTATATAATGTGTAATATAAAAAAACAACTATTATCGCAATTCTAGTTAATTAAGTGGACGAATATATATTAAATATATATAAGATGATTTATTTACTATCGCTTTGATTATTGTTGCATTGTTTTTATATTCACTTCTATTTGATAACTATCTACCATTGTATCTCTTTATCAAGTATCAAAGATATATCAACATTATACACACAAACCTATCTAAGGCAATAAGATAATTTTATTCACTATCGCTTTGAGTATTGTTGCATTGTTCTAATTTACTTCTACACTTGTGATAACTATCTACCATTGTCTGTTCATAGAGTGAACAAAGATATATCAACAATATTCACACTATCAAAGGTGATAAGATGATTTATTTACTATGGCTTTGATTATTGTTGAATTATTCTAATCTACCTCTACACTTGTGATAACTGTCTATCATTGCCTGTTTATCAAGTGAACAAAGATACGAGGTGTGTTGAAAAAGTATCGCGACTTTTGTGTTTTTTCAAAAATTATTTATTTATTAATGAATACCAATTTTGTCACCTTCAAAGTAATCCCCATGAGATATTATACACTTGTGCCAACGGTTTTTCCAATCTTCGAAGCACTTCAAAAATCTTTTTTTTTATCTTTTCAGCTCCTCCTTCAATGCCGTCTTTATCTCGTCAAGCGAAGCGTAACGTCGTCCTTTCATGGGCCTCTTCAGTTTAGGGAACAAATAAAAGTCACAGGGGGCCAGATCTGGGGAATACGGTGGCTGCGGCATCATTAGTGTGTTGTTTTTGGTCAAAAAGTCGCGCACAAGCAACGATGTGTGAGCAGGGGCGTTATCGTGGTGCAAAAGCCAATTTTTGTTCTCCCACAAATCCGGGCGTTTCTGGCGGATTGCTTCGGGCAAATTGCGCATAACTTGAAGGTAATATTCCTTATTGACCGTTCTACCCTGTGGCAAGAACTCATGATGCACCACGCCCCTGCAATCGAAGAAAACTGGCAGAAAAATTTTCACATTCGACCGAACTTGGCGCGCTTTTTTCGGTCTTGGTTCGTGCGGCAGCTTCCATTGAGATGATTGAGCTTTGGTGTCCACGTCATAACCATAAACCCACGCTTCGTCACCAGTTAGGACCCTCTGGAGCAAATTTGGGTCGTCGCGGACAGAGTCCAACATCTCATTAGCAATGTTCATGCGATGCTGTTTTTGGTCGCAATTGAACAATTTTGGTACGAATTTCGCGGCGACCCGTCTCATGCCCAAATCATTGATAAAAATCGAATGGCACGAGCCAATCGATATGTTTAGGTCCTCAGCAACTTCTCTAACGGTGATTCGACGATTGGCCAATATCATTTTCTCCACTTCATTAATTTTTTCGTCTGTTGTTGAAGTGCTCGGGCGTCCGGCACGCTCTTCGTCTTTCACATCTTCTCGGCCTTCTGAGATAATTTTGTAACACCGATAAACGTTGCTTCGGTTCAAGGTAGCTTCTCCGTATGCCACAGTCAACATTCGGAATGCATCCGCGCACTTTATTTCGTTTTTGACACAAAATTTGATACAGGTTCTTTGATCCATTATTTTTAATAGGTAAAATTCGAAGACGATCCAAAACACCTGCAAGCATAGCAGCTTTCAACAATTAAGTGAACATTCAAAATGGCCGAGCTTGTCGGCATAAGTGAGAGACATGAGTACCAACATAAAGCCACAAAAATATCGAAACTCGAATATACGTCCCCCGCGAAAATTCGAAATTTGCGATACCTTTTGAACATACCTCGTATATCAACAATATTCACACAACACTATCAAAGGTGATAAGATCATTTATTTACTATGGCTTTGATTATTGTTGCATTGTTCTAATCTACCTCTATACTTGTGATAACTGTCTCCCATTGTCTGTTTATAAAGTGAACGAATATATATTAACGATATTCAGACAACACTATCAAAGGCGATAAGATCATTTATTTACTATCGCTTTGATTAGTGTTGAATTGTTTTCATCTATCTCTATTTTTGAAAACTTCTACTATTGTTTTTTTTCTCTCTTTCTTGGACTCCAGAACTAAACTATGGAAGCCGATATATCTATAAAAAATATTTTGTTGTTGTTATATATATTGTCGCGGAGATAAATAAAGCAAGGGCAAATTTGGGAATAAATAATTTATTATAAGGGGTATTTGTAGGGAGAGAGAGTTTTGTACAACTTACCCCAAGTTAAAAGGTAATCCTAATGAACGGCGTTAGCCACCGTCCCGTTTTCCTTATTTACATATCAGCTTCCCAGAAGCCCCCACACCTGTGGTCCCCCCTCCCGGGGTCCAGGGATGATTGACAGTTGTCCCATCTCGATGGAGCTATTTGACATTACTCCCTCTTTAGAAAAAACAGCGACCCGCTGATTAGCTTGTCTCAGCCCTTGTTCTGGAAGGAAATCTATCACGGCCTGTGTTCCCTAGCAGAATGGAATGTTGTCCTTCAGGGTCCAGGTAGGGCTTCATCCGAATGACATGAACGATATCCTTGGATTTCCGTGATCGGGGAGACGGGTCCACGGGCTCTACTTCATACGTAACTTCTGAAAGCTTCTTGGTCACCTTGTAGGGACCGAAGTATCTCTTCAGTAGCTTTTCTGAGAGCCCTACTTTTCGGATGGGAGTAAAAACCCACACAAGATCATCCTTCTGGTAATAGACTGGAGTATGTTTCTGGTCGTAAAGTCTACGTTCTTTCGCCTGTGATTGTAGAAGGCGTGATCGGGATAGTTGACGCGCTTTCTCAGCTCTGGTCACAAGTTCCCCAACGTAGTCGTCAGAGATCTCATCTGGTAGGTAGGGTAGTACGGCATCGATGTAGGTCTCGGTCTCGCGGGCGTGGACAAGAAAGAACGGAGTGTAGCCAGTCGCCTCCTGTTTAGCAGTGTTGTAAGCAAAAGTCACGTAGGGTAAAACTTGGTCCCAGTCCTTCTGCTCGACACCTGTGTACATGGACAACATGTCTCCCAGAGTTTTGTTGAACCTTTCAGTCAGGCCGTTGGTCTGGGGATGGTAGGCCGTTGTAAATCTGTGCACAATTCCGCACAGAGCATTGATCTCTCTTATTACTTGAGAAATGAAATTTCTTCCGCGATCTGTTATCATTTCTCTAGGAGCTCCATGCTTCAAGATAACATCTTCAACCAGGAACTTAGCTGTTTCGATTGCTCCTCCGTCTGGGATCGCTTTCGTTATGGCATACCTTGTCATATAATCGGTGCCCACAATGATCCAACGGTTTCCATCTTTAGAAACTGGAAATCTTCCAAGGAGATCGACCCCGACCTTATAGAATGGCTTTTCTACGGGCGGTATGGATACAAGTTGTCCAGCCGGACGTCGAGGTAATTTCTTCCTTCGTTGACACTCCCGACAATGGCTTACATATTGGCGAACAGTTCTATAAAGGCCAGGCCAATAAAATCGTTTCTTGACTTTGTCATACGTTCGGGCGAAACCCAAATGCCCAGCTGTAGGAGCGTCATGTAAATCTGCCATAACTTCCGATCTTAAGTGCTTAGGGATCATCATAAGCCAGGGTCTTCCAGTTGTGCTATAGTTTTTCTTGTATAAGATGCCGTCGATAATGCTGAATTCCTTTCTGGTGTAGCCCGAGTTTAAATTATCGATTATTTTAGGCAAATCCGGGTCTTTAGTCTGCTCTATATCGACGTTGGTTAGTGACATCACAGCACTTGGTGGATCGTTCTCAAGCGGGCTCTTTGACAGACAATCGGAATCCTTATGTTTGCGTCCGCTCTTGTAGATAACGGTCACGTCAAATTCTTGCAACTTCAGCGCCCATCTTGCCAAACGGCCAGAAGGATCTTTCTGCCCTACCAACCAACATAGAGAATGATGGTCAGTGACAACCGTGAATGGTCGACCAAACAAATATGGGCGGAATTTGCTAATAGACCAGACTACAGCAAGGCATTCTTTTTCCGTTGTAGAATAGTTATTTTCAGCCTTTGTCAAGCTTCTAGATGCATAAGCTATAGGCCGCTCCTTTCCACCTTGTATTTGTAGAAGAACAGCTCCAATACCATGTCCGCTTGCATCCGTGTGTAGATGGGTATCAGCGAATTCATCAAAGTGTCCTAAGACAGGCTCTGAAATTAGAGCTGTTTTAAGGACTTCAAACGATTTCTCTTGAGCTGCATCCCAATAAAATTGTTTTTCAGTCTTCAGTAGGTCATGCAAAGATCTAGCTTTGTCGGCAAAGTTCTCAATAAATCTTCGGTAATAGGAACATAATCCAAGAAAGCTCCTCAGTTCAGAGATATTCCTTGGCCTCGGAAATTTAGAGACGGCTTCAACTTTATCTGGATCTGGATGAATTCCATTGGCGTCAACAAAGTGTCCCAAAATCTTTATCCTCCTTGATCCAAAAAGACACTTTTTGTGGTTCAAGCTTAGTCCAGCTTTCTGGATGCAGCTCAATACAAGTTGTAGACGACGTAGATGTTCCTCAAAGGTAGGTGCGTGAACTACGATGTCGTCCAGGTATCAAAGGCACATGTTCCATTTGAGACTGCCCAGAACACTATCTATCACCCTTTCAAACGTTGCTGGAGCGTTACAAAGACCGAAAGGCATTACTTGGAATTCATACAACCCATCTGGAGTGATGAAAGCAGTTTTCTCCCTGTCTTTTTCGTCCACTTCAATCTGCCAATACCCGGACCGAAGATCCATCGTGGAGAAGTAACTAGAGCTGGCTAAACTATCCAAGACATCGTCAATGCGTGGCAGAGGGTAAACATCTTTTTTTGTTATCTTATTTAATCGACGGTAATAAACGCAGAATTTCCAGGTGCCGTCTTTCTTTCGAACTAGAATAACTGGAGATGACCAAGGACTTTCAGAGGGCTCCACGATGTGATTTTCAATCATCTTGTTCACTTCATCTTGAATTAGTCGTCGTTCACTTGGTGCTACTCTATAGGGCCTCTGTTTGATAGGAGAGTGGTCTCCTGTGTTTATCTTGTGCTTCACAGTACTGGTGGGCTTAATAGAAGTACTCCCAAAGTCAAATATGTCGATAAACTCGTCAAGGCATGAAACAAGCTGTAACCTTTGAATTTCAGACAGCCCTGGATCTAGAGTAAGGTTTATCTTCTGTGACCATTCATGTGACTTTAGCTGCGTTTCTTGTAACTTATCGCTGGATTCAATAAGACTGCAGATATTCCCATTCTCATAACTTTCCATGGTGCACATATTCATTCCTGATGGAATCAGTTGCGGCCAAGACGCTCCATTCGCCACCCAAATGCTACCTCGGCCGTGTCGAAATGTAACCAATGAATTTGGTATAAGAACTTCTTTTCTTAATAATAAGTCCTTAGAAGTTGAGACTAAAACATCTCTAACACCGCATACTTCTTCGTTTATCACACTGATCTTCTTTATTGATTTAGGCGGGATGACAAAGTCGTCGGAAGCAAACAATCTCTGGTTTTCCTCCTCTCGAGATTCCAGGACGGAGGTTTCCCCGAGATGGAGTTCATTTCTGCCACAATCAATGACGGCCTCGGTGGCCTTGAAGAAGTCCCATCCGAATATGATGTCAAGGCTGCATTCCACCATAACAACGAATTCAAAGGATATCTTCAGACCATTAACTTCTATGTTCAGGACACATTTTCCTAGGGTCTCTATTAAATTTTTATTTGCGGCTTTAAGAATGGGACCTGGTTCTTTGAAGAGAGGTGTCTTTAGTTCGCGTCGAAATTTGTCTGAAATAACAGAAAAGTCGGCTCCTGAATCCACCAATGCTCTAATTTTGCGTCCATTTATTTCGACCATAACAAAATTTTCTTTTAATTTAGGGGCGATATACCCTGGAGGATTTTCCTCAATGGCGACCTCACCCCCGTTAGAAGCCGCTCCACTTAGTTTTTCACATTCTGAGGCTTGGGAGAACGGCTAAAACGACGGGTTGGCGACTGGGATTGTCTTCGGGCTGGCGACCTTGCGCGGCTTGGATGTGGGGAAGAGCTCCGGTAGAAGTACGTCGAGGTTTGGGGCGTTACATAGTCGTCGTCGGCGTCATATCTCGGGGGTCGACTCGAAAATCCAACATTTCTTCCTTCTCCGCCATTCCTTGTCCTGGCTTCAGCGAAGACCTGCCGTCGTTCCCTACAATAACGGACGACATGTCCGGGTCGTCCGCAGTGGAAGCAGATAGGTTTGTCGTCGTAGGTTCTCCAATGTTCCGTCTTCCTGGGTTGGGTTGGTCGGTCGATATTATAATAGGGCGTTCGTGGTTGTTGTTGTACCACGTTGACTTGTGGTCTGGTAGGTTGTAGAGCACGGCTGACCTCTTCCCTCACAGTCTGTTCCAGGGCGTTCACCTCTCGGAGAGGATTGATCACTTCAGGTGCTGAGAAAACCTTTTGTATCTCTTCTCTAACGATGCGGCGAATTAAGCCGGCCAAGTCGTCTAAGTCGTCAACACTAGAAATGGGCATTACGTTTGACAACCTGGCGAATTTCGTACGGCCGATCCGGCGCTGCTTGACGGTTGTCAGATGACGGCAGAACTTCAGGATCTCATCTACCGTCTGTATGTCTTTCGCCACCAATACCTGGTATGTGTCCTCCGAAATTCCTTTTATAATGTGAGCAACTATCTCACCTTCTTCCATGCGAGGGTTCACCTGGTTGCAGAGACTAAGAATCTCCTGGATGTATGACTCGCTGGATTCTTCGGCCTTCTGTGCTGTTGACTTCAGAACTTCCTCGGCGCGTCGAGCAGAATCCTCCTGCAGTCCGAACACACCGCGGAATGCGTCTTCAAAGCTTCTCCACGAGTTGAGTGATTCTTCGTTATTATCAAACCACCTTCCAGCAGTTCCGTTCAAGTAAAATTCGACGTTGGCAAGCTTCATGGTCTCGTCCCATCTGTTGTACTTCGAAACTCTCTCGTACTCTTTCAACCACTGTCCAGAGTTTATATTTCCATCTCCAGAAAAGGTAGAAGGATCTCGTTGGCGTTAACAAGGGAGGTAGGATCCGTTAACAGTAGGTCTGTGGTCGTCTTCCATTTCTATTCGTTGTGGCAAAGGTTGAAGAATTGGTTCACGTCCCTGTAGACGTCGACTTCTTCGAAGTTCCGTCACGCTACCCAGCGTCTCCACCAAAATATGTCGCGGAGATAAATAAAGCAAGGGCAAATTTGGGAATAAATAATTTATTATAAGGGGTATTTGTAGGGAGAGAGAGTTTTGTACAACTTACCCCAAGTTAAAAGTTAATCCTAATGAACGGCGTTAGCCACCGTCCCTTTTCCTTATTTACATATCAGCTTCCCAGAAGCCCCCACACCTGTGGTCCCCCATCCCGGGGTCCAGGGATGATTGACAGTTGTCCCATCTGGATGGATCTATTTGACAATATTATTATTCTAATATAAAAACACAATTCAAGTAATATGAATTGGTTATTTATAATAAATACTAGCCGAATGACCCGGGCAACGCCCGGGTTTTACCCGATAAAATGTTTTCATTCAAATACTATTCGTTACAATTATAAATTGGCACCGTGGATGTCACTTTTGTGAAGCGTCCCGCTCCAAACTTTGTGTGTTTTTGAAATATAAAATAAATATGTAAATGTTCACAACGATATTTGAAAATTATATTATTTTGATTTTCAAACACTATTCGTTACAATTATAAATTGGCACCTTGGATGTCACTCTTGTGAAACGTCCCGCTCCAAACTTTGTGTCTGAGAAGCGATATTTCTATAGAAAGATGATCTGGCTTTTGTTTTCTGCTTGAATGAATGTTTTTCTGTTAGAATTTTGTTCCTGCGTACAAAATAATAAGCTGGTTTCACCCGTGGTCTCTGCTTTTTGGAATTTTTTCCGATATAATTTTGTATCTGATAATCAAACATGATACAGCAATATCGTCATCATCATTTTCCGACTAAAAATATATAGTTTTAATAATTGATTTATATATTTTTTTAAAATAACCTATCGTCTTCCCCGTATTTCTTTACCTATGTATGGAAATTTTGGTTTGAATTAGTGAACTACTGCGAATTTGTATACCAGACATACAAACAAACATACAAACATTCATTTATATATATATAGATATTGAAAAGTTATATTTTTTCTTTCTAAATATTCTACGACTAATATTTATGTGTATAAGTTTGAACCCCCCATTACAATATGAATAATTATTATTCATTATTCATACCACTTGAAGTAGAACTACTCGGTTGAAGTATCTTTTGACAAAGACACAAATAATAACGATTCTTGTGGTAGTGAGGTCTTGTCCATGGAGCAGATCAGATAGGTCCGTGTATCCTGATCACAATACCGGCCAACTGATGTGGTGGTGTATTTTGCATGGAGAAGATCAGATCGGTCCATGCTTGTCCGTATGGATGTCCTCTTCTGGATTGATTTCTGCCATATAGAGGGCTGCAAGGATGGCCGGGCAGCTGTATATGTGGTCCGTAGTAAGTCGGGTGTTGTAACAGTTATTGCAGTTCCTGTAGGATCTTGTCACGTCTGGGTTTAGCTTCATTCCTTCAAAATGTCCTCTCCTGGATTGATGTCTGCCATATAGAGGGCTGCAAGGATGGCCAGGTATATATGGTCCGTAGTGAGTTGGGATTTGTGACAGTTATTGCAGTTTCTGTAGGAACTAGTCATGTCTGGGTTTATCTTCATTCCTATAAAATGTCCTCTCCTGGATTGATGTCTGCCATATAGAGGACTGCAAGAAGGCCGGGTATATATGGTCCGGAGTGAGTTGGGTTTTGTGAAAGTTATTGCAGTTTCTGTAGGATCTAGTCATGTCTAGGTTTATCTTCATTCCTTTAAAATGTCCTCTCCGGGATTGATGTCTGCCATATAGAGGGCTGCAAGGATGGCCGGTTATATATGGTCCAGAAGGAGTTGGGTTTTGTGACAGTTATATCAGTTTCTGTAGGATCTAGTCATGTCTGGGTTTATCTTCATTCCTTTAAAATGTCCTCTCCTGGATTGATGTCTGCCATATAGAGGGCTGCAAGGATGGCCGGTTATATATGGTCCAGAAGGAGTTGGGTTTTGTGAAAGTTATTGCAGTTTCTGTAGGAACTAGTCATGTCTGGGTTTATCTTCATTCCTATAAAATGTCCTCTCCTCGATTGATGTCTGCCATATAGAGGACTGCAAGAATGGCCGGGTATATATAGTCCGGAGTGAGTTGGGTTTTGTGAAAGTTATTGCAGTTTCTGTAGGATCTAGTCATGTCTAGGTTTATCTTCATTCCTTTAAAATGTCCTCTCCTGGATTGATGTCTGCCATATAGAGGGCTGCAAGGTTGGTCGGGTATATATGTTCCGGAGTGAGTTGGGTTTTGTGACAGTTATTGCAGTTCCTGTAGGATCTAGTCATGTCTGGTTTAACTTCATTCCTTTAAAATGTCCTGTTCTGGATTGATATCTGCCATATGCTACTACTAGTAATGCTATAACTGGATGTGCAGCTGTCTGTTGTGGCGCCTACTGCCTCGGAAGCTGAAGATCCTCATCATCGCCATCCTTGTCTTGGCCATTTTGGCGGTGATACTTTTGATCGTCGTGATTATCATGGGTGTAGTAAAAAGTAAGTATTTTACATATTTGCCAGGTGGATAATTAGGGAAGACAAAAACTTCAGGAGGAGACAACAATTTATTTCAGGCAAGGACAAACTATGAATGGTAAACAAAAGATAAGCCACGAGGGAAATTTACAGAGTCGCCAGATATAAACATAAAAATGACCACTCTGTTAATAAAAAATAATAAAATTAATAAATACTATGTTACTCAAATAAAATTAATCAATCTACTTGATCTACACTCTAAAAATCTTTTTATCTAACTAACTTGCATACTAATTCTGTACACATTTAAAATATCTTTCTTTCTTTTCTTTCAAAATATTTGTTTATCTTTAAAGTGCAAGTGTCCCTAGGGGGACATAGCGCTCTAAGTCGAAATCTACTTATATAATTGCCTTATTCTGTCTGTGTGAAGTTCACTGTGTGAAGTTCACGGATAGATTTTGGTCAGAATGGATAAAATAAAAAAAGTGTCAAGGGATGGGAATCGAACTCACGACCTTCCGCTTACCGGGCAGATGCCATGACCACTAGGCTACCCTGGACATATTTTTCCGTTCATAAAGTTAATATATGATGCCAATATATATAATAATTGTATAAACGAATGCAAGACAAAATTATTTTTATATTTTCAAGACACACACAGTTTGGGGCGGGACGTTTCACAAGAGAGACATCCACGGCGCCAATTTATAATTGTAACGAATAGTATTTTAATTAAAACATTTTAAAAACACACAGTTTGGAACGGGACGTTTCACAAGAGTGACATCCATGGCGCCAATTTATAATTGTAACGAATAGTATTTGAATTAAAACGTTTTTAAAATATATACGCACTCGGGTAAAACCCGGGCGTTGCCTGGCCATTCGTCTAGTACTATATACTACAATATATTAGTTATCTTAGAATAATAGCTTGGGTCAATGTGCAATAATTGACAAAGAGAGAACAATATTTCGAAATATTTTGAGAAAAAAAAAGATATTTTTTCACAGATACAGGAATACGCTATTTATTATATAAACATTGCATAGTAGGTCTATGAATGAAACGACCATCAGTATGTGTTTTCTTTAATTCAACTGCAGGAAAAGTGGAATTTGGATATTTTAGATTGATATTTTTTTACTTTCAGGGTGTTCTCTTCCATAAATATGTGGTAAGACAAGAATATTTTACACATATACATTTACTGACAATGCGTTTCTTTTAAATATCATCAAATATTATCTCTACAGACCTTACTGCAATGATATGAGTTATTGAATGAGAGGGCTTGGCTCATCAGTAGTGAACCCTCTCAGCGGTTTCGCCAAATTAATCTCTAGACCGCTCTACTATTGTATTGGATTGGTTTGGAATATACCCTGTGTTTTCTATGGAAGGCAGCTTAGGGGTGTTTAGTGAACTATGGACATAAGCTTATAGGTCTGTAGAAGAACAGGCATATAATTTCAAGGTATTGGATGGACATAGTTCACTAAACACCCCTAAGCTGCCTTCCGTAGAAAATACAGGGTATATTCCAAACCAATCCAATACAATAGTAGAGCGGTCTAGAGATTAATTTGGCGAAACCGCTGAGAGGGTTCACTACTGATGAGCCAAGCCCTCTCATTCAATAACTCATATCATTGCAGTAAGGTCTGTAGAGATAATATTTGATGATATTTAAAAGAAACGCATTGTCAGTAAATGTATTTGTGTAAAATATTAATGATAGATGGCAATTAAATTTAATTTACAACAATATATACCAAGTATATATTTGAATTGATGTTTTATGTTTATCATTATACAATATAAAGTTTTGGGATGCGATTATGTTGATTATAGTACATACAAGTATAAACCACACAAACACTAGCATAGATAACTACTACACTATTTCATAGTTTTTACCTCAATTTTAATTTATATATTATTTTATTTTGAAAAAAGAGCAATCCATAGATAAATCTTTAATTAAAAGGACATATTAGTAAATTAAATTTAATTGCCATCTATCGCTAAAATTTTACACAAATTAATTTACTGGCATGCGCTTCTTTTATATATCATATAATATTAAATAAGGTCTGTAGAGATAATATTTGATGATATTTAAAAGAAGCGCATTGCCAGTAAATTTATTTGTGTATAATTTTAACGATAGATGGCAATTAAATTTAATTTACTAAT
Source organism: Cordylochernes scorpioides (assembly GCA_030710605.1). Taxonomy (NCBI): domain Eukaryota; kingdom Metazoa; phylum Arthropoda; class Arachnida; order Pseudoscorpiones; family Chernetidae; genus Cordylochernes; species Cordylochernes scorpioides. Next base: position 118,974,268 of record CP092865.1, on the reverse strand, counting down.
ATATATTTGTTATGAAAACATATTTTGCGGAAGAGCTTTGCTCGATGCAACACCTTGAAATTATATGTATGTTCCTCTACAGACCTATAAGCTTATGTCCATAGTTCACTAAACACCCCTAAGCTGCCTTCCATAGAAAACACAGGGTATATTCCAAACCAATCCAATACAATAGTAGAGCGGTCTAGAGATTAATTTGGCGAAACCGCTGAGAGGGTTCACTACTGATGAGCCAAGCCCTCTCATTCAATAACTCATATCATTGCAGTAAGGTCTGTAGAGATAATATTTGATGATATTTAAAAGAAGCGCATTGACAGTAAATTAATTTGTGCAAAAAAAGGCATATATTGGATCAAAATATCATTTATTTTACCAATATTTCAGTTGGCTGAACGCCAACCTTTATCAAGGTGTTATAACATTTTAAAGTGTGTCAACAACAAACTCAGCACCACATAACGTCAACAGCATTAAGTCTTTAAAAATATTTAAAAATATTTTGTCCATAATATGAATATATATATCAAAATTTTCCTCCCCATTGAATATAAAAAAATATTTTTTAAAACTTAATGCTGTTGAAGTTATGTGGCGCTGAGTTTGTTGTTGACACATTTTAAAATGTTATAACACCTTGATAAAGGTTGGCGTTCAGCCAACTGAAATATTGGTAAAATAAATTATATTTTGATCCAATATATGCCTTTTTAATAAATATTCTTTTATATTTAATAAAATCAACAGAGTAATCCAGGATTGAATATTTTTTTTACCATCGTCATATCTCTAGGTGTCAGAATAACATGCCCTTCAACAAGGACAATCTAGAAGTATAACTTCCAGCTCTTCCGTCGAGTATACTCGGCGTATATAGTTAGCTGGAATTTATATTTATAGGTGATCCTATTGAAGAGCATGTTAGCCCGTGAGTTGTAAACATTTCTGATACCTTTTCTTATATAAATATTGTCGCGGAGATAAATAAAGCAAGAGCAAAATTGAGGATAATTAATTCATTATAAAGGTGGGTATTTACCTTTTAGTTCTTCAATAAAATTATCTACGGTATTTAAGGGAGAGAGAGAGAGAGAGATGATAAACAACTTAACCCCAGGTCAAGATAATAATAATGAGCGGCGTCAGCCACCGTCTCGTTTTCCTCATTTGCAGATCAGCTTCCGAGAACCCCTCATACCTGTGGTCCCCCCCCCGGGTTCCTGGGATGATTAACAGGTGTCCCATCTGGATTGAGCTTCTTGACAATATTTTGTTATTGAAAATAAAATATTTTTTTCAAATCTTACATAATTAAATAATAAAGTTAAAGAACTTAATAGATTTGAGAAAATTTGAACTTTTAATACTGTAAAGAATAAATATTCCATAAAAAAGCGATGGAACGATATGTTAGATGAAACAAAACCAGAGTGAGATAAAATTTATACCAAATCGAACAACAATCGTTATAGACATTTATCAACCCAGGGTTAAATATTTTTTACCATTATATTCCTCTAGCTTTCAGGATAACATGTCCTTCAACAGAAGCACCTATAAGTATAACTTCCAGCTCTTCCGCCAAGTATAATCGGCGTGTATAGTTAACTATAAGTTGTACTTTTAGGTGCTCCTATTGATATGCATGTTAGGCAGAAAGCTAGAGAAATATAAATAGTAAAAGAAATTTAACCCTGAATTGCTTGTAGATTTTATTAAATTATAGATCAGGGATAATTGTTTATTCTATAATCATTATACAATATTATTATTTCTTTATTTCGACTTAGAGCGCTATGTCCCCCTAGGGACATTTGCACGTTAAACATAAACAAAAATTTCGAAAGAAAAGAAAGAAAGATATTTAAATATGTACAGAATTAGTATGCAAGTTAGTTATAGATGAAAATAATTAAAAAATAATCAACACAATTGATATATGTACAAAGGGATGGTATGCAAATTTAGTTAAATGGAATCAAATTGTAAAGTATTGTGTGTATTCGAGAAAAGCCATTTACAGATTAAAAAAAGGTTTTAAGGAATATTTTTGAATGAAAATATGCTAGATATTAGAGAATTATTCAATTGAAACAATACTAAAAAAATTAATTTCTAAATAAAAGCGTTCCAATATTATTATGAATTCGAAAAACAAAAAAGGAGAGTATTATAAATATGTATATATTATGAAATATTCCACAAAGTATTGTTCGATATATACAAAGGCAACAAATATTCCTGTGATATTTCAATAAATTCACTGAGAAAATGGAATGTACTAGCAATATAAATCGACCTCAATCAATCTGTCACTGCTGACGCCCTTGTGAAGGCTTCAAAATAAATAAAAACGTTTTTTCACAAATTTTAACCATATATAATGCACTTTTATATATAAAATATAGTCTTTAGAAGTATGGAAAATTTTGAGAATACACAAATCGGCATATTTAAAAATATATATTTGAGATATTAAACAATGGGTGTATATAATGTGTATAAAATAATATGGTGGTGGTGTCTTGTCCACGGAGCAGATCAGATCAGTCCGTGCACTGTGATCACAATACCGGCCAACTGAGGTGCCTTGTTCGTATGGATGACCTCTTCTGGATTGATGTTTGCCATATAGAGCTCCAAGGATGGCCGGGTATATATGGCCCAGAGTGAGTTGGGTGTTGTGACAGCTAGTGCAGTTCCTGTAGGATCTAGGCATGTCTGGGTTTATCTTCATTCCTTTAAAATGTCCTGTTCTGGATTGATGACTGCCATATAGAGGGCTGCAAGGATGGCCGGGTATATATGGTTCAGTGTGAGTTGGGTGTTGTGACATTCATTGCAGTTTCTGTATGATCTAGTCATTTATGAGTTTAACAAAATACAAAATAGTATAAAATAAAATTTTCAGTAACGCCTGTGAGTTGAAACATTTTCGATTCCTCTTCTTGCCAAAATCCTTTGTTAATAAATCAGAAATATTATTATTAAAGCTTACTTAGTTCAATAATAAAGTTAAAACACTTAATAGATTTGAGAAAAATCGAGCCTTTATTACACTTTATAATTCCATAAAGAAGCAGTAGAACGAAATGTGTTAGATGTAATAAAACATTCAAACATTTCAAAAATATAATTTTATTCGAATGGAAAACAACAAATTTTTATAAAAGTATCTAATTAATAATTGTTATTAAGAAATAATAGATGGAAATGAGGTTCAACCTTTCATATTAGATTCTACGTTTTCTAACACTAGATAGAAGTAAGGATAAATGAATGATCTCGTTCAAACATAATAACGACGTCTTTTTATTGCCTCGTTAATTTAGAATGACTGTCGCCAATTACGGAACAATTTCCGTTGGAAGTAAATATTAATCTAATCTATTCATTGCCTTACTCGCAGGATGGAGAGAGTTATTTAGGTTTTAGCCTCCTATCTGGTATGCATGTATATACGAGAAATTTTTCCCACAGAATTATTTCATATTAAGTTAAATGAAAATTGAATAGAAACTTTTAAAATAGGACAAAACTCTTTTTCATATTGTCATGAGTCATCAGTCAAAAAAGAAACATAGAACTTATCACCATAAAAAAAACAAGAACAAGGAAGAGAAACAAATGAAAAGGAAGAAAATTTGTTATTTAAAAAATAACTATATATTTTTTTTTTTCTGGAAAATTAGTAATAATCTTGTGTTAAAAGGCTCTATTTAAATGAATACAAGGTAGGATCAAAAATTTCCCGAACTTTTTAAAATTAATTATTTATTTATATAGTATAGAAATTTAAACATCAAATTTTCAAAATAGGAGCCTTGGTTATCTACACATTTTTTTTTTCAGCGTGAAAAAAATCTGTTGAAATGCTAGTTCAAAGTCAATATTCCTAAGCTTGTTTAGTTCCACCGTCGCATTTCCAATTACTTCTGATGACGATGAAAAGCGCCTCCCTTTTAACGTCATTTTAAGTTTTGGAAAGAAGAATAAATCACATGGGGCGATATCAGGAGAGTAAGGAGGATGCGGCAAGATAGATACAGAGTGTTTGGCTAAATAGTCTTGAACAATAATGGCTCTATAAGCAGCGGCATTATCATGTAGCAATTTCTACTGTTTTGATTTAAAGAGTTGGTTTCTTTTTCTTCACAAGTATTTCTTTGTATGCCTGTTTATTTATAGTAACCCCTCTTTAATAAATTCCAAATAGACAAATCCTTGATAATCGAAAACATTACAAGCATTACTTTTCCTTTTGACTTGTCAAGACAAACTTTCTTCCTCCTAGGAGAATTTGGTGTGTGACATTCGAGTTATGTTTTTTGGTTTGTGAATAAAGAAGAAAGCACCATATTTCATCACCCATTATTATTGTTTTTAAAAAATCAGAATCATTATTTGCAGTTTAAATTAAATATTTGCAAATTGATAATCTGGTTTCTCTTTGTTGATCTGTTAAATTTCGTGGAACAAAATAACCACAAAGTTTTTTCATGTTTAAATGTTCACCAATATTTTTTGGTAGCTACCATACGAAATCCTAAGTATTTTTATATATTATCAATAGTAATTTTTCTATCAGCAACAATTAAATCACGTACCTGTCCAATATTGCGATCCGTTGTTGACATCAATGGCCGACCTGACCTTGAATCATCTGCGATGCTCTTACGGCCATCTTTAAAACGTTTATACCAGAAATAAACTTGCGTTCGTGACAATTTTTCATCTTCATAAGCTTCATTCATTAATGCTAATGTCTCTGTGAAAGACTTTTTTAATTTTTCACAAAATTTAATATTTGCCCCTTTGCTCAAATGATTACATTGCATGCAGAAAACGACGCGAGCTAAATGCTTACAACAAAAATATGCCTAAAATGAAAACTACGCATTTTTACACAAATTAAAAAAAAAAATCTTCGCTTATTTTATATAGACCTTTCGAATATAGAAATGTATAGACATAAAATCCATGAGAAATCACACACATTACAATGAAATTATTATTTGTTTCAGACAAAAGCGTTGAGGATGATGGAATTTGTACTACTAGAGAATGTTTAGAATCAGGTAAGATTTGAATAAAAACTTTTTATAAACATATTCATTTAATTTTCAATAAATTTGAGATCACATTATATTCTATAAACATTGTGATAAACTGACTGACCGTGTTTTTACAGCTGAATTGATCCGGGACTACATGGACTCTACAGCGGACCCTTGCCAGGATTTCGCACAGTTCACCTGCGGAGGTTTCTACAAGAAATACAAAGACAGTGGGAAAGCTTACGTAAATCCCTACACCCTCCTGGGAGCTGCAACCATTCAACCGATGCGTAGTAGGTGATGATTTTCATAAAACTTCTTTAAGATAAATTTATCGAGTTTTAAGCATAAAAGGATGAGATTTTTGATTATGATATCCATCATCAAATTCTTTCTCAATTTTTCTATTTCACTCCAATACAAGTATCTATATTGAAACCAATGTCTCTCTCTTCCTCTGTATTGTTGCACCAAGTTGCAGCTTTGCAGGGTCGTCGACCTTGATTTCTTCCTTCTTGGTGTTATACACCGAGCGGGTTTCCATATTCAAAGCAAATGAATGAAAGTAAATAAAAATAAATTACCTTTTAAAGTATTGTGTTTATTTATTCGTTGTCTTCCTCGTTGGTCGTGATCCGCCGTCTTCGTCTAGGTCCTCTCTCGCTCCAATAACCAATCAAGATATATGTACAATAAAATATAACAAAAGGAATGAAACATAAAAAAAGCGATTATGATAATCTGAATAATTATTTTTAAATAAATAGTAAATATCATAGAATATTTTGAATAAATGTAGGGTGCATTAAAATTGATACAACAATATAGAAACTATTATAGGGAGGAGATAATCTCCCCTTCTAACAGGGAGGACGGGTACCTGTCACCTGAGCAGAGGTCTGTTCTGAACCTATTCCTCGACATGGCAATAGTCGGGGAGATCTGTCCGACTTCAGGACGTGACATCATACCAGACGACCCTCAGTGGGATTCCTCTTATGTAAATAATATTTAATTTTACCTTTTCTCTCCTATTAACCCTTTATAATCTTATATGGACATTGTAATAAAGTAGTGTCAATCTCAATCTCTCTAATTTTCAGTCATAGAAGTGAATTAAAAAAGATCCAGTATCAAAGCGCCATCTTTAAATCGAAAATTGCACTCTATTTTAGTAATAAATATTTCATTTGATGCATTCAGGTAACATGGCAACGTCTTTATTAATCATAGAAATTAATTTACTTTCTAATTCAATTTCTATTTTTATTTTATGAGAGAGAGAACAATAGAATTAATTTTATTAAATATTTCAACTATTTTTACACGTACGATTCTTTTTAAAATGAATAATTTCCCACTACACCCATACCTCGCTTTGCGTCGGAGTTATGTTCCAAAAAAACATGACGCAAATTGAAACGACGCAAAGTGAAAATATGTGAAGGCGCAATCAAAAACAAAGGTGTTGCCATATTTTAGAAAAAAAATAAAGACTCGAATCCAAAACAACGCAACGTCGAATATCTAATGATGCACAGTGAAAATCAGTAAAAATTAAGCAGCGACGCAACTTCGAAAAAAACTCAAAACGAAACGACGCAAAGCGAGGTATTGATGTACCTTGCAATATAAAATAATGGGAGTTTAGTCTATTTTTTGTGTGTTCATTTCTTATTTTTATATAGGCGCTAATTTATATTACTTAGTATTAAAAGGTTATCATCAATCGAACAATAAAAAATAAACTATGAATGAATATATTATTAAAAATTCCCTTTGTACGACTTCACAATATTAATCAACAATTATTTGAAATATTTCTTCCATATTGTAACAAATTATTTATAATATTTTATGCACAGATTATTAATTTTTTTTTTAATATTTATATTATTTATATCTTCTGCTACTTTGTAAACCTCCCTTATTGCTTATCTCGTATTATATAAATTTTAGTATGTGCCTTAAATAAATTGCAGTGTCATCGTGAAAAAACTTTTCTAATTTCCTACGTGACAATCTATATTAATAAAATGGAAATTTCAAAAGTGGTGTTCGCTAAAAACTTTCGTTACAATGCATCAATTTCGACCAAATTTTCAACATTTATGTAAAACGAGATGGAGCAGGTTTTGCTTAACATCAAAATATTTTTCCTAACTTTAACATACATAACTTTGCTGTTATCGATAAAATACAAAAAAAATTCAACAGAGTTAAAGTGTTTAGACTTTCAAAAGTGTTTACTTTGCGCTTCTTGCAAAAATTAGTTCTAATCTTTTATATATATATATATATATATATATATATATATTTTAATTTTAATAATAACTTTTATACATGGTAAGATACTTTTATTTTATAGTTTTCATATTTTATACCGAAAAAAGTTGAAGCCTTACTTGATGAGATCAATTTTATATTTTAGATAAATTTTTAGGCTAATTTATAATAAAATATATATGGTATTTCTAACTTACGTGGTTAGTATTTTTATAAGACTAAGGTAATTTATATTATTTTTTACAAATTTAGGGTTATTTCTATTTTTTTCACTAAAAAGCTAGAAATTTCATTCATGTGCTCAATTTTATGTCTTTTTTGAAGACCTTAACAAAATTTTTAATTAATTGTTTAGATATTTTAATAACAGTATTATTTATGGTGTTTTCCACTTATATGGGTTGTTTTGTAAAAAATATTTGGGTTATTTCTCTTTTTTTTTCACTAAAAAGCTTGAAATTTCATTAATGTGCTCAATTTTATGTCTTTTTTTGAGGACCTTAACAAAATTTTAATTAATTGCTTAGATATTTTAAATACAGTTTATTTATTATATTTTTTACATATATGGGTTGTATCTAAAAAATAGGTTATTTATATTTTTAAATAAGCAAGGGATTTCTTTTACGGATTCATTTATTTGTCTTTTTGAGGTCCTTTTTCAAATTTTTTCAAATATATTTTAATTTATTTGATTAAATATTTTATATTTAGATTATTTATAGTTTTTTTTAACATATAGGGGTTGTATTTTGTATTTTAGAAAATTATTTCTATTTTTTACCTCAAAAAAGCATGCTTTTTCATTGCCGTATCCAGCGGTTGGTCTATTTTTGAAGCTTTTTAATGATAACTGGTTTTGTACATTAATTTTTTGGTAATATATAATATTATGATTTTAGTTTTTTGAAATCTTTTTAACATATCTGAAGGTTATTTTGAATAAAAAATTTAAAAATTTTGATTTTTTCCTCAAAAAGACAGGAAATTTCATTTATTTGTTTTTTGAAGTCCTTTTTCAAAATTTTTTTAAAGATATTTTAATTTATTTGATTAAATATTTTATATTTAGATTATTTATAGTTTTTTTAACATATAGGGGTTGTATTTTGTATTTTAGAAAATTATTTCTATTTTTTACCTCAAAAAAGCATGCTTTTTCATTGCCGTATCCAGCGGTTGGTCTATTTTTTGAAGCTTTTTAATGATAACTGGTTTTGTGCATTAATTTTTTGGTAATAATATTATGATTTTAGTTTTTTGAAATCTTTTTAACATATCTGAAGGTTATTTTGAATAAAACATTTAAACATTTTGATTTTTACCTCAAAAAGACAGGAAATTTTTATGCTTTGTTTAGAAATTGCTGGTTTTGAAACTTTTGTTATTAATCTCAATCTAAATTTTTTTTCAGAATATGCCTCGCCACAGCCGACGTTTACTTGGTAGGAATACGGCTGCTTCCAGGAGATATAGGAATGCTAGAGCTATTGAGACACCACTTCAAAGTGAGACGCGTCGTGCGCTTCGCCGTCTTAGGTATTCTGAAGCCCGCGTCGCAGCTACACAAACTATGCAAGTTCCTGTTCAGCGTATTCAGCTTTGAACTCATAAGCCGTTTTCAGGTTTGCAGTATAATGCCCATATTGATTATAAAGCTGATTCATCTGTCGATATAGGCCAAATGTCTCGGGTATGCCAGTTTTGCTCTGCTTTGAGATTCAAAGATGATGTAATGTAATAGAAACAAAATAAACCTCATCCTACCTAATATACATTACTTCTGAGGATTAAAGATTTTGATTTGTGTTGAGAATTTTGCATGCATTTCTCTATTTCTTTTCTTATCTTGCAAAGTTAATGGATTGTTTAGGTTGCTTATTTTTGACTCGCCAATTTGTTTAGTGATAAAGTGGTATAGCGTTCTTTTTCAGAGCATCACCCTACAAAAAAATTACCTGACCTTTCCTAATATTCAGATAGATTTATTATATCAACATACTAGACTACAAACATTCCCTCGAGTAAAACCCGGGCGGAGCCGGGTACACCCGCTAGTATTCCAATATAACTGAACTTATATATATCAGACTTGAATAAACCAGATAACTACCTTGGTCCTGGTGTTTCAGACATCTTGGAGGATACCAGTGAGAGCAAGAGTGAGGCGGTGCTTAAGATGAAGTTGGCCTATCAATCTTGTATATCAGCCTGTAAGTTATCTTCTATAAACCTACTGTAGGGATGGTTGCCTCTCTTGGTGAAAGGATTAGGCCAAATTTTATATTAATTGGTTCTATATATATGTTATAAATGAGGATGAGATTTTCTGCTTGATTTTGGAATATCTTGAGGATCATACTGTGTTAATGCAGTCGTGGTTAAATCTTGAAAGTACGATAATAAAAATAATTTTGATCAGTAATTTAATTGAACTAAAGGAATATATAAAATAACATAATTTGATAAAAGTAATGCCTGGCTAAAGGCGAGTAGAATAAGGAAAACAAATTATTACAACAACGAGTTTTTATAGGGGAAGAGTGAACTCTGGCGGTCGATTTAGCAGAGTATTTGAATCTATGAAATTATAATTTAAAATAAAATAATATTTTTATATAACATATAATTAAAAATAAAGACGACCTTTTGTGACCAAAAGCACATGTGCCTTTTAGATGCAGAGCGCATATATAAGCATAGGTTTCCTCTCCCATCAAATTAAACGTCAAAATTAATTGTCACCTACCCAAGGCCGCTAGTTTGCGGCGACGGTCAATAGATGTCGTCTAGTTTTGACGTTCAATATGACGGGAGAGGAGACCTAAGCTTTTTTAGATAAATTCCTCTCGGCAAATATCTGAAATCGTACAGAATGTAGTGATGAAGGCCATATCCCAGAACCATGGTATATAGGTTGATTTTGTTTGAATTTGACCACTGGTGTTGTGGAACTTTATTGAACCCATCATAACGGTTCATACCTGGGTGATAAACAAATGCATAGTTTTATTACATTTTAAGAATAAAGGTGTCACTTTTGGTACTTGAATGCAATCCACTCGAAACTTTGAGAACTTTGTTATTTTCTGATATATTTTGTTTGATATATACATACACTTTTGAGTTATGCGGTATATAAGATTACTAGAGGATGTACCCGGCTTCGCCCGGGTTTTAACCGAGTAAAGGTTTGTCTAACGAACATTTGTTAAATTAATTCTCTATAAACTTATAAAAAAAAGATATATTTTGATAATTTTAAACTCGTAAATTGGAATCTCTCGATAAAGTGAACATTTTTTCCTGGTCCCTTGAAAAATACTCGATAAGTTGAATAAAATCAATATTAATTGGTTCCCTCGGTAATTGGAATTTAAAGGAATAGTATCTTGCCTTGGAATTGTATCATCATAATAATATAAATTAGTTTTAAAAATTGTAAAAAAAAAAATGCATCGGCCGGGAATCGAACCCGGACCGCCCGCGTGGCAGGCGAGCATTCTACCACTGAACCACCGATGCTTATAAGAAATGGGCATATTTGGGTATTTATTCCATTCACAAAAGCAAACGATGACAGAATTGATTGTTGATGACTCTGATACTTGTATATTTTAATGTTTTGTATTGGATAAATTTACAAAATATTTGACTAAATCCTTTATTCTTTATTTCGACTTAGAGCGCTATGTCTCCCTAGGGACACTTGCACTTTAAAGATAAACAAAAATTTTGAAGAGAAGAAAGAAAGATATTTTAAATATCCAAAGAATTAGTATGCAAGTTAGTTAAATAAAAAGATAAAAAAATATCAACACAATTGATATTTGACTAAGTCTGATTGTTTCAGTGTCAATTGATGATGAGAAAACTTCAATGAGGAAACTCAAGGATTTCCTCTCCGGCACACTGGAAGAATGGCCTCCCAATCTACAATCTCTCGAGATGACTAAAATCTTGATGTTTCTACTGTTGTTGGATATTCCTTCAATATTTTATTTAGAGTTTGGTTTAAACAGTATTTATAGGTACAATGTGTTACATGTACGTAATCCTCTACTTTCTAGTTTTATATTATGTTTTACCATTATTTATATATCATTCTATGTTTTTTTTATCATAATGAATATCAAGTTCATGTTTTCACACTTTGAAAAATAGAAAGTATATATTTTTTTGCTCATCCCTAGTATACGTATAATATACGTAGTACAGGCCATGATAATCATGGTGTGTAGAAGTAGGCGACTGCTTTTACTGTAAGTGCACAACATGTCACCCACCACAGAAAGTATCCTACACATTGTCATTAAATAATTTTTTTATAAATATTTTTTTCAGCAGAAATCTCTATTTTTGTCACAAGAACCAATAATATGGTGTTTCTAATGCATATTTTCAGGATGAAATTTCGAAACTATAATAAGTTTCCATTAACCATTGTTTTTGCCTGGCAGTATTTTATTTCAAATATTTTGTGTATACGATTGTTGGGAATTACACTAATAATTCAAACAACTCAAACCTTTTTCTTAAAACAATTATATTATGATGCATTAGCCGGCCATTTGTTATGAAAATTCGAAACTATTATAGACGTGTAAGATTATTTAAAAATAAAACAATTTCTACTGCCCTTACTGCAATGGAAAATTAATAGGATTGTCTGGCTTATCAGTGGTGAACCCTCCTAGCGGTTTCACCAGTTTAATCTACCATACCGCTGTTTTATTGCATTTTTCGATCTTCCTTTTATAGTGATACTGATGCTAGACTCTTGGAATGGGTATTTTAGATGAATGTGGACATAAGCTTTGCATAATCAACTTTACATGAGACAGTTTCAAGAGATTTCTCAAAGGTATATTCTTTTTTGATCTTCAATCTGAATGCATAAGTGAAAAATATCAAGCTTATAAAATTTCATTGTCAACATTTTAAAGAATATAGTAGTTTAAACAGGAATATAGGAATATAATCAACACGCCTCATATATGGCCCTAAAATCAGGTTAAATATATTCCAATATAAAACAATTTTATATAGGATAAATTCTTATGTTGTAACAAAGTATTTATTATTTTATTAGCAGAGTATTATTTTTTACGTTCTTATTTTGCAATACTCTGTACACTTCCCTCTTTTGCTTATCACTCATAGTTTGTTCTTGCCTGTAATAAATTGTTGTCTCATCCCGAAGTTGGTCTTCCCTAATTTTCCACGTGGCAATATCATTTAATTTAAAATAGTTTGAAATTATTTTATCTTTATTGGAAAATAATGATTCTGCATCAACCAATAATTTATTAATTTTTTACCTTTCTGTGACCTGCTGTGAATCTCCTTAGAGGAATGATTCTTTTGATTCCTAGTTCTACTTACATACATACACGGTTTTCTAAAATATATTAAATACATATAATACATCAAATACATAGTTCTTTGGATTAAAAATACTTCGGCAGACTAATTATTTTTATTGTCTCGACGTTTCGACAAAAATATTTTGTCCTCGTCAGGAGCGAACAAAAATTAAAACATTTGGGAAAGCGTTAAACATTATTTTAAGGCTACTTGGGCGTTCTCACACGATATTTCAAATTTTATACAACATCTAAAGCACGAGTTAAAAATAAGTCACTATAAAAAAACATTCACTGGCAGAAGTATCTCTAATTTAAATAACTATGAATGCTAGCCAAGCAGCCTCTATCTTTACGATATCAAATACATTTATAAATTTAATTGCCATCTATCGTTAATATTTTACACAAATAAATTTACTGGCAATGTGTTTCTTTTAAATATCATCAAATATTATCTCTACGGACCTTACTGCAATAATATGAGTTATTGAATGAGAGGGCTTGGCTCATCAGTAGTGAACCCTCTCAGCGGTTTCGCCAAATTAATTATATGTATGTACCTCTACAGACCTATAAGCTTATGTCCATAGTTCACTAAACACCCCTAAGCTGCCTTCCATAGAAAATACAGGGTATATTCCAAACCAATCCAATACAATAGTAGAGCGGTCTAGAGATTAATTTGGCGAAACCGCTGAGAGGGTTCACTACTGATGAGTAAAGCCCTCTCATTTAATATCTCATATCATTGCAGTAAGGTCTGTAGAGATAATATTTGATGATATTTAAAAGAAACGCATTGCCAGTAAATTTATTTGTGTAAGTATCTAATGATAAAATGAATATTTCAATCAGCTCGGTATCAGCCATTGAAATAATTCGAATATTTCTGTGTTTCACAGGTTATTCCTCCTCCCGGTTCCTCTCTCGACGCTCTAGAAAATCAGAAGATCTACAAAGAATGGTGTAGCTACCTGCTCAACGAATTGAATTTTCCCAATGCAAATCAAACTGCCGATGCTATTTTAAAGTTTGAATTGAAAATTAACAAGGTAAGTATTGAATTAAGATCACAATTAATCCTTTTTTCACACTATTATCATATATAGTAAACAACATACCAAAAATATTTCCGAATAAACTTTCATAATTCTAAATTCATTTCTAATCATGGAAATTTCAGAATTTTTTTTAAAAATTATTAAGCGATGAAAGACTTGCGTTGTTTTTGTGGACATGAGGAACAAACCTCAATACATCTTTTACTGGATTGTCCTGTTTTTCAAGACTATAGAATCGACAATAATTCAATAGTAACAGATCCAAGTATTTTTATTTCCAGTAATGTATATTAAATGCAATACCTTTTGTAGATATATTTTAAATTATAAAGCAACAAATATCTTTTAAGAAACTGATAATTCATATTATGGTGATATATTATGATTCTTTAAATATTATTTGAATTAATTATAATATCATTACAATTATATATTACAATTTATAATATTTCTAACGTCCACTACAAACATGTTTACAACATTGTGAGCAATACTATACATGCCTATAGATTGCGATTTTATATCTAAATTTATAATTAAATGTATGAGAGTATAATTTTAGTAATATAAAGTATTTTAGAGTACATTATAGAGATGGTTATATGAATTATATATATATTACCTGTTTGAAATTGGCAAAGCTGAATCACCTGGATGCTCGTGTGGAGGCGAAGAACAGAACCCCAGACACTTATTAACTGACTGCCCGCTGACCTTAGGGAACTAAATCAACTTCCCATAACAAACATGTGGTCTACACTAAGGACATACACCAAATATTCAACAAATTCTGCAAAATGTACTTAACTAAATAAGTGACTACTATTGTAATCAATACTGATATGTAAATATGTATATATCCCTTTAAACTACTTTCCTTTCTTTCATTCAAATGTATATATTTCATACGCAAATATCCGAGTTGTGGATATAGCGTGTATTCTGCAATTGTTAAATAAAATAAACATAGATGGTAGCTTTATATAGTGTTTAAATATTCATTATGGATATATTATTTAAAATAATATTTTATAAAGATTTTGAGTATATACAATTGATTTTAAGTTAATAGTTTCCCCATAATTTACAGAATACGTCTGTATATATATATAAACATTAATTCTATATATTATGGATGATATCTAAAAAAGGTTGAGTTTATGTTTTCAGAAATAATTGATTATTGTAATAATTGTTTAAATTGACAATTGCAGATATTTCTACGGTATTTGATATGTAGATATTTGCATAGTCAAATTAATTATAATATATATTACAATGGGTTAAAAAATATATGTAGACATGTGATGCAAGTTAATGTAAAAGCAGTCGCAATTTCTGTCCACCATGATTATAATGGCCTGTACCACGTGTACTAGGGATAATTAAAAAAAAGATATTGAAGAAAATAGGAAAAAGAGAGGAACCAAGCATTAAAAAATTAGACGAAGAGCTTTTTGGGTTGAAAAGTTGCTAGGTTGCCAAGATAGGCATTGCATAGTCCAAGAAGGATGGTTGGACCAACATGTCTTGTGGTGGTGGACAGATGGAATATGCAGATATTTGCATAGTTTTAGTATTGTCTATGTTAGTTAACATCTCTGTCTATATATCACAGCTTTGTTGGATTGTTAGTTGGCTAGTGGTTATTGGATAGGACAGGCCAGCTGCTGATGTACATATAATTTGTCCTTCTTTTATTGTTTTATATCTTTAAGTAATAAAGGATCTTTGTCTTCCTCTACGGATCCATAATTTTATCCCAACAGTTTTTCTGTGTGTTTTAGCTATTGAAGGATGAAGGCGATGTAATGGAAGGGGATCATACTTCCGCAGATATGAACAGATTATTTCCACAGGTATATGTAAATATGATATCGTATATGATATTTGAACAGATATTTGAATACAATATAATATAATGCGGATTATGATTGTAAAACGACATTTGAAAAATTATCCCGCATGTGTTTCTTTTCAACGAAAAATCAGAATTTATTTCAAGGAGTAATAACAATTATTTCTAACCTTTTGGATGAAGTATGGAAGGGTGAATTGTGAAGAGTAATGATAAACGGAAAACTAAAAGTGTCCAGGGATGAGAATCGAACCCACAGTGTCCAGGGTAGCCTAGTGGACATGGCATCTGCCCGGTAAGCGGAACACTGTGTGTTCGATTCCCATCCCTGGACACTTTTATTTTTCCGTTTATCATTACTCTTCACAATTCATCCTTTCATACCTCATCTCTAAGGTTAGAAATAATCATTATTTCTCCTTAAGATGAATTTGGATTTTTCGTTGAAAAGAAACACATGCGGGATAATTAAATAATGTCGTTTTACAAAAATATTTATTTTCTATTATACAGGTATACAGGTTGGCTTTTTTTTGTCTGAATTTGCCAAAACTGATATCGTAGGTGATTCTTATCAACACTAGCAAAGTTTTTTTTTTACTGGGGAGATGTAAAGGTGACATTGTTCTGATGTGCAAAGGAAGAGGGGTCTTATTTGGTACATTTTCCCATTAGAATTCGAATTCAATTGGGATTTAACAATTATACATTTTGAAATGATTGCTAAAGAATTCAATAGGTAGGGTGTACAAATAACAATTTACTTGTTTCTCATATGTATTTCATGAATATCCTTGGGAATTTGAGCCAAAAACATTCTGAAATTTTTTAAAGTACCTCCTTATCTATAGTTTCTTATATCATTTTTTTCACATAAAAAAACAAGATTTATTGTTTCAAAAAGCCGGGTTTATAACCAAGAAATTAAAGTAGGTTGAAAACTCAAAATTTATTATTAATAATAGAAAAATAGCCACTTTAGGACATACTTATTCGTGGCCATTACGAGGAGATTGACAGCAAGTTACTGAAACATTGAGAATTAAATAAATCTTTGTTTTTTTTATTATATTTCAAATTAAAGCGCTATTTTCCCCTAGAGACACTTTCGCTGTCATACAAGGTATGTCCCATAAGTTCCCGGACTGGGTCCATGAAAAAAAAGGTAAAATTTTTTTAAAATTTTTTTATTAAAACTTTTCAAAGTAATCCCCCCTTGCTTCAACGCACCAGCGCCATCGTTTCTCCCAATTGTCGAAACAGTTTTTATAAGCCTCTTTTGGAATGCTCTTCAATGCCAGCAGCGATTTTTCTATTATGTCTTCCCTGGTGTCAAAATGTCTTCCTTTTAGAACTGCTTTGAGTTTGGGGAACAGGAAAAAGTCATTTGGTGCGATGTCTGGGGAATAGGGTGGTTGAGGTAGGATTTCTGTCCCGTTTTTCGCCAAAAACCTCGTCACCAAGTGCGCTGTGTGAGGGCGGGCATTGTCATGGTGTAGGATCCAGTCACCATTAGTCCATTTTTCTGGCCTTTTTTTTTCGAATCGTTTCCCTTAGACGGCGAAGAATGCTCAAATACATTTCCTTAATAACTGTTTGGCCTGCAGGAAGATACTCGTGATGAACAATGCCCTTGTTATCCAAAAAGGCGACCAGCAACACCTTGTTTCTGGATTTCAATATCCTGGATTTTTTGGGTCTAGGCTCACCCTGACCTCTCCACTCGGCAGATTGACGCTTGGTTTCAGGGTCATAGCCATAGACCCATGTCCCATCGCCTGTGATTATCTTGTCTTTCCATTCCGGATCCGTTCTTGTCATTTTAAACATGTCTTCACAGGTTGCAAGCCGACACAGATTTTGCTCATTAGTGAGGAATCTTGGGATGCATTTTGCAGGAGTCTTTTTGAGCTTCAAATCTTCGGTTACGATCTTTCCAATCGTTGTTTTAGAGATGCCTGTGTCTTGCTCTAGCTACAGCAAAGTGGTTCGAGGATTTTCTTTTATCAAATCGGAGATTTTTCGCACATTTTATCAGTACTTTGAAATTTTGGGCGTCCTTGACGAGGAGCATCTTCAATGGAAATTCGGCCAGCTTTAAATCTAGAATGCCATTCAAAAACAGTTGTTTTAGGCATTTCAAAAGTTTCGGTTGCTGATATTTGAAGTTTCACACAAAATTCTATGCAAATCCTCTGTTTCAATTTTTTTCCATCGTAAAATCGCCGCAGCGCTAGGTGTGACCTTTAAATAAATTAGAATTACCTTGGCGCGCGCGCACCTACCGACTCGATATTGGTACCACCGTGTTGCCAGATATTTTTTCTATAATAAACAGTCAAATTTATTTACATTCTCCATTTATTTATTTTTTTTATGGACCCAGTCCGGGAACTTATGGGACATACCTTGTAGATATATGCCTCTACATGTATCTATGCATATTTACAATAATGTTAGTGTTTAAGTAAATTAGAAGGATGAATCCGTAACCAATTTAATATTGCATATTATTTATTATTAATAGTAATTATATGAAACAAATATTGGTATATATGTCTACATGAAAACAACGAAAACAATACTTAAACATTATATACATACAAGTTCCTTTTCAAACTCAGTCTCATCTATAGCCATTGTTACTCTGTAATATTCCAACAATTAGGCCGTAAAGGATTGTTATATGATATTAACATTGATATAAAGATATTAAAATAAACATTTCTATCAATTATTTACACTAGAATTTTGTTTAATTTGCGTTATTACCTAAAGATAAGAGATTATATGTAAGAGTGTAAATATTTCTAAAGAAAAATTAAGCTATTTAAATAAATTATTAGTTGAGGGAGCTATATTTTTTCAAACCAACTTACAACCAACAGATGATCTACAAAAATATTCATCAAAATGAAACTTTAATAAGACTTAGGGCTGGCTGTGATTGTTAAATGGACTTTGTCTATATTTTACAAGTTTTAATTACTTTGAACTAAAAAAAAATGGCCGGGAATGTTAGGAAGAAATGTATTTTATTATTTTATAAGTAACAATAGTATTCGAAAGAGAGTAAATAGAAAGCGAAAGAAAACCTAAAAATACAATTATGAAGTATCACGCAAAGACATTAACGTAAGAATTTAGAGATAGGAACGATCAAAAAATGTGGAAAGTGAGGTATTTCAAGATTGCCCTATAAGTATTATGTCGAGAAAAATAAAGTGAAGAACAAAGAATTGTGAAAGATCGCATAAAATTTCAGATGCACAAATATTGTGAATTAAATTTAAGACAGAAGACCAAATACCTGCAGAATTGCACTTATAATCAATGATTTATTCATTGATATACTTATTTTTCCGTTAAATTATAGAAATATGGTACTTGATCTTCTGATTATGTAAATGAAAAAAATTGACATCGTGAGTTATATTTTTCAAGTTGATATATATCTAGATTATTATTTTGCGCGCGCGCGCCTATTAATATAGAGCCTTTAGTAGTGTTGTAGATCAATTTGGATAGATATGAGAGATGCCATGTCATGAGTAGAAGATAGGAAACATATTTATGATGATTTCTATGATATTTTCATAACTTGCTATTAAATATAAACTTTGCCATGCAGGTGAATTGGGTGGATATTGGCGAAGAGATGGCGCGTCCTTTAGGCGCTACAGGTGAACTGGAACCATTGTTGAGATTCCAGGTTGAGAAAAAGACCTACATGGAGAAATTGAATGAGCTGCTTGGAAGAACACCAAAGAGGTAAGTGTTTCGCATGCTAGATACATAGAATGTTGTTACAAAGTATTTATTTTCTTATTAGCAGAGTATAATTTTTATGTTTATATTTTTCTACTCTGTAAACTTCCCTCTTTTTCTTATCTTTTGTTTATCATTCATAGTTTGTTCTTGCCTGAAATAAATTGTTGTCTCATCCCGAAGTTGGCCTTCCCTAATTTTCCACGTGGCAATATTGTTACGACGCTTTTCAGTGGTCTTTGTTTGGGTACAAGGTTTAATGTAGATTCGTTGTGGATACAGCTTAGTTCGATATACTTTATTGCCAGAGATGTTAATGGAATGGGGAAATAATTAGATGGACTTGTCTCAAATATCCGCCATCAGAAGGATCCTCCTTGTCTACGGCCGGCTTCCATCCAGGTCAAGCAAGCTTCTCTGGTACCGTCTTATAGGATCATCCACAAGCCTGGAGGCAACTAACTGCCTACTTCACTCACCACAGATGTGACCATCCTGTCGTTGTTCCCCACATCAGAATGCCGTTTTTTTTTTTGCGCCTGTTCTCCTCATACATGACAGCTGGAACAAATGTAGTCCCCACCGATCTTACCACAAATATATCCTGAAATTTTGTTCTCTCGGATAGCTTGTGTTTCACAATATTTATTGATATACCGGAATCTCTTCGGTAGTTAGTTAGGATCTTGTTGGTATAAATAACATAAAGCATTTGGCAAGGCGTTGAATTGTTCTCTTTTTATTTATTTCTCCTGACGAAGACAAAAATATCTTTGTCGAAACGTTGAGAAAATAAAAAAAACTCTAACTCTGGCCGAAGTGTCTATTTTTTACAGAAAAAAAATCTTACCCATGTCTGATAAAGCGAGTGACAATTTGTGTTGCAGTACCATCGTGAGTTACCTTCTCTGGAAGTACGTCGACTGGGCTTCAGCCTACGTGGGACCAGCTATCTCGGCTAAGAGAAGCGTCAGTTTCTATGCCAGGAATATCAATCAGAAAATCATTACTCCAGTATGGAAGAAGTGTATGAACCTGATCAAACCAGTTTTTATCAAGGCGATGACCTATGAATATGCAACGGTCATGTTTAACCAGCAGAGATTGGAAGATGTAAGTATTCTATTGTCGTGAAAAAAGATCTTCTTCAGTTTATAAGCTTTTCAGATGGTTCTTAATTCCATGCTTGGTGTTTCTATGTACAGCATATATATAATAAAACAGATATGTCCCTGATAAATAAGTTCTACAAGAGTGAAAAAGGGTAAAAGCTTCGTATGAATATCATTTAATGGAAATATTAGAGAAATAAAATTAGTTATATATAGGATTCATCTGAGGTAAATTAATAAGGTAAAAACGAGAAAAGGCTATATATATGTTATGAAAAAAGATGAGATTTTATGCTTTATTTTTTATTATCTTGAGGATTATGCTATGCAAATGCAGTCGTGGTTAAAAATTTGTAACTATAATTATAAAATTAATAAAGATTATAAATAGCTTTAATTGAGCTTATGGAACATATGAAAAACGTAATTTGATAAGAGTAATGCCTGTCGGCTGCTGTGATAGAGATGTATGGAGACATCTGAGGCTCTTCATTGGACAAGACAACAACAACACAATACAGTATACACACTCAAGATAGAGGACATTGCTGTGATTGAGATGTATGGGGACTTCTAAGGCTCTTCATTGGACATCACAACAACAACAAAAGGTTGACGAAAGTACTATATAAGATCTCAGAAGAGAAATTCAATGATTATTTTATTGAATTTCAGAAACGATGGCATGTGGTGTAGTAGATTCATTAGTTTCATTAGTAAAGAAGATGATTATTTCAAGAAGTAATTAGAATTGTATTCTCTTTTCGTTTGCTTTTTAAAATTGTTAAATCTAAAATTGTCTCAGTTTTACTGTATATAGAACACTTGTGTGTGTGTGTGTGCGCTGTCATACATGTATGCCTTTACATTTGTCTATACATATATATACAATAATTTTTGGCCGTGAATAGAAAGGTTATATGATAAAAAAAATAAAAAAATAGGTTTTTTTGTTATCAAAGGATGTCCTCAATCGTTCATACAATGTCTCTCTATCAAATGTTTAAAAAATGAAATGATTACTCTATTGCCTTATTCTAAAAATTCATATTACAAAATAATAATACGAGAATTATATTGATATAACTATATATTGAAATGATATTTTTTTTAATTAAAATATTAACACGTATCTTTGAACCCCTATCAATTTGAATAAAAAATTAAAGAATATTGTTTTTTTTTTAAATAATATTTTCATTCAAATATATACAGTAGTACCTCCCTTTAGCTGACACCCCGCTAAACGGACACTTCTAAAGAAAGGACAGTTTTTATTTGCAAAATTACAATTTTTATAATTTAGCAACTCTTCCGTAAGAGGAAACCTCTCCCTAAAGGACACTTTGGCTTTGCAATTAGGTGTCCTTTACAGGGAGGTTCTATTGTATTTAGCAACTCTTCCGTAAGAGGAGACCTCTCCCTAAAGGACACCTTGTCTTTGCAATTAGGTGTCCTTTACAGAGAGGTTCGACTGTATTTAGCAACTCTTCGGTAAGAGGACACCTCTCCCTAAAGGGCACTTTGGCTCTGTAATTAGGTGTTGCCCTTTACAAGGAGGTTCCACTGTATTTAGCAGCTCTATGGCAAGAGGACACCTCTCCCTAAAGGACACTTTGACTCTGCAATTAGGTGTCTTTTACAGAGAGGTTCGACTGTATTTAGCAACTTTACGGTAAGAGGACACCTCTCCCTAAAGGGCACTTTGGCTCTGTAATTAGGTGTCATTTACAGGAAGGTTCTACTGTATTTAGCAACTCTCCGGTAAGAGAACACCTCTCCCTAAAGGATACTTTGCCTCTGAAAATAGGTGTTGTCTTTTACAGGGAGGTAGTTCTACTGTATTTAGCAACTCTCCAGTAAGAAAGAACATATCTCCCTAAAGGACACTTTGGCTCTGCAATTGGGTGTTGTCTTTTACATGGACGTTCTACTGTGTATATTGGTTAACAATGACTTCATTATAATTGAATGTTATTTTTGCAGGTGAAACAGCAATTAGAGAGGATGAAGAAATCTTTCAAAAAACACGTCGACAAACAAACCTGGTTGGATGAAGAAACAAAAAAATCAACTAAAGAAAAGGTAAGATACATTTTTGGTATGTAACAATTTTAGAGATGAAAAAATAATTTTTATTTACAGATATTGGTGTTACAAAAATCAAACCAAAAATTGCACAAATAGCGACCTTCATGTTGACTCTTCTAGGCTATATATGTTATAATTTATATATAAAAGAGATATATAAATTGCTTAAGATTTGATAGAGAATTATTGAGAATTTGTTTGACCTTCGAATACATAAGTATTTTAAGCTATTCTTTTGCAGTCATGGAAAATACAAGAAAGTCAACTTTGAATCATTATTCTTAATTTTTTTGAGCTTTTGGAATATAAAATCTCTAATTTGAGAAAGTAGTACCTAAGGCGAATAGAATAAAAGAAAACAAAATACTTATTTACATATCTACAAAAAGATTTGAGCCGGCCAACGGGAAACAACAACAATAGGTTT
The DNA here is from genome assembly GCA_030710605.1 of Cordylochernes scorpioides. Taxonomy (NCBI): domain Eukaryota; kingdom Metazoa; phylum Arthropoda; class Arachnida; order Pseudoscorpiones; family Chernetidae; genus Cordylochernes; species Cordylochernes scorpioides. The sequence goes on along the minus strand of CP092865.1, from coordinate 118,951,239 downwards.
ATATAGAGAAAGCCGCGACATCTGTTGGGCGAATTTACAGAGTAGTTAGTTCTATAAATGATCAAATTAACCATAATTTTATATAACATATATACATATTGTTTTATAATCTATATTCAATTCATTAGATAGTAAAAAGGCATATATTGGATTAAATAAAATATTTATTTTGCCAATATTTCGGCTGGCTGAACGACAACCTTTATCGAGTCATGATTTCAACTGTGATATTATAACACTATGCGGCGCTGAGTTTGTGTATACAAAAATGTAATGCCTCGATAAAGATTGGCGTTCAGCCAGCCGAAATATTGGCAAAATAAATATTTTATTAAATCCAATATATGCCTTTTTGTTATCTAATATATACATATATATGTGTATATATTTGTGATAAATGTGTTGTGGGTGTGATTTGTTAATTATAGTTTGTCATATAATAATAGATACATAAATCTTCTCTACGCTATTGATATTTGTTTTAAATAAATTATATGTGAAAGAATATAAACAGAGGGAAATTGCAAGAAACTCAGCTATGAATGCTTTTTGATATTTAAAAATGGAAATATATAATTATCTTGGATTTGTAATCGTTAAATTTGGTGTGTTCATTGCAGGTTGATCATTTCCAAGTTACAATCGGCTATCCTCCTTCTCTATTGATTAGCTCTACTTTGGACCACTCCTATACACCGGTGAGTTCTCTTAATCATGATCTTTGAATGCCATCTCAGTTTTATATATTAAAGCAGTGGAAGACTCGAGTTGTTTTTGTAGACATGGGGAACAAACATCAATGCATCTTTTACTGGATCGTCCTGTTTTTCAAGACTATAGAATCGACAATAATTTACTAATAACAAATCCAAATATTTTTATTTCCAGTAAAGAAATGTATATTAAATTCAATACCTTTTGTAGATATATTTTTAATATAATATCAATAAATATTTTTTAAGAAACTGATAATTTATATTATGTTGATTGTACATATTGTCAGACATTTCTTTCTTTTGTACACAGTTCTTTTTTCTCGTTTTTGTCTCTTTTTCTTATTGTTAGTATCATATTACTATTCTTTACGGCGCAAAATTATTGTAAATTGTATAGATAAATGTAAAGGTATACATGTATGACAGCGCAAGTGTCCCTAGAGGGACATAGAACTTCAAATTGAAATAAACCTCAGTTTTGCATATAAAATATTCACAGTTAGAGTACAAGGTGCGTTCATTAATTTCCAGGACTGCTCTGTATCTTTGAAAAAATAAAACAAATAAAAAAACTAATTTAATATTTTTCAAAATATGCCCCTCCTGCCTCAATACACCCGTTCCATCTTTTTTTCCAATTGTCGAAGCAGGAGATAAAATCACTTTTTGAGAGGTTCCTCAAGGTTGCCTTCGATTCAGCTTGTATCATATCAACGTTGTCAAATTTCCTTCCTTTCAAGTTCATTTTCAATTTAGGATAGAGGAAAAAGTCATTGGCGGCTAAGTCGGGGGAATAGGGTGGATGAGGGATCTGTATGGTTGAATGCTTGGCCAAGAACTGCAAAACAACATGGGCTGTGTGCGGCCGCTCATTACCGACGTGAAGTATCCAGTCATTGTTTTGCCATCTTTCAGGTCTTTTAAGGCGCACTGCCTCCCTTAAGCACCTCATTATCCCCAAATAAACAGATAGTCCAGTCTCTGAAGATAAGTCTTTAATAGAAATTCTTCTGTTAGATTTAATTAACTCCTTTATTTTGAGCTTTTTTCCTCGCAACGAAATGATCTTGGACGCCCAGTATGCTGATCATCATTTACCTTTTCCCGACCTTTTTGGAAGCGTGAAAATCATTCAAAAGTTCTTGAACGGAATAAAGCTGCATCGCCAAAAGCTTCTTTAATCAATTCATACGTCTCAGTAGCACTTTTTTCAATTTAAAACAAAACTTAATGCAGATTCTCTGCTCTTCGAAAATGGCCATTTTAAAATTAGAAATGCGAACCTTACAAGGAAGTTGTTTTGTCTCGTGCTTTCAGTCAGGTGTGGTCGAATGTCCAATATTCAACTCTGTAAAAAAATATTTTCTCTAGTTTTTTATTTATTTTATTTTTTAACCAGTCCTGGAAATTAATGAACGCACCTTGTATTTATGTAATTTGGTACTGTATTACAACGCACAATTCATTACAAATCATGGAAATTTTAGAGAATTTCTGGCGAAATTCGGGGCAACGGATGATCCTAGCTGCTTCTGTGGAAAAGAAAACCAAGACTCAATACATTTATTAATAGAATTTCCAATCTTTCACAGCTACAGAAGTAATAATTTTTATCCCATCGAAGAAATGTGAGAATTTATATATTACAAAGACACCTTTGTAAAATTTAATAATTTTTGTAAATTTATTTTAGATTTTCTCTTCTGTTTGAGAAAACCAACCTTCCAGTTTTAAAATATTTTTTTAGTCTTGTTTATTTATATATATAGAAAATGAATTGTATATAAAATTATTTTTAATATAAAATAAATTTCTACTGCTTTCAATGATAAATTTCATTTTAGAACAAACCATGGCAATCAGATGACATCATGCATTTATAAATCATACTTGTTTTTCTATTAGAATCTTTTTTTACAAGCTATCTACTCACATTTATATTTTCCCTTTCACATACATTGTTGAAATTGACAATGCATGCGCATTTCTACGTATGACAATAATATAATTATCATTATTTGACCGATGACTTGTTATTCTGTAGTATGTAACTCTCTGTATATATATCAATAGATTTCTATGATACAATATAATACGGCTTATGATTTTAAAACGATATTTATTCATATTTTCATCTCTAAAAATAGAAATAGTCGTTATTTCTCTTTAAAATAAATTAAGAATTTTCGTTCAAAAGAAATATTTGCGTTAAAACTTGTTAAATTTCGTTTTATAAATAGATGTCGTTTGTTATTCAAGATATCTGTGCTTTCTTCGTTTTATAATGAGGTTGATTACTGTGAATCTTTGAGTATAAATTCCTTGTTAAATAAAATCATCCAGAAATCAATTTCTTCTCCTTTCTTCCTCCTTTTTTCAACAACCATTTTACATAATATTAAGGATAAAAGGCACAATTTGGATTATAGATTATAAACACAAGGTAATAAGACCAAATCTAATGATAAGGCACAATTTGGATTATAGAATATAAACACAAGGTAATAAGACCAAACCTAGTGATAAGGCACAATTTGGATTATAGATTATAAACACAAGGTAATAAGACCAAATCTAATGATAAGGCACAATTCGGATTATAGATTATAAACACAAGATAATAAGACCAAATCTAATGATAGGGCACAATTTGGATTATAGATTATAAACACAAGGTAATAAGACCAAATCTAATGATAAGGCACAAATTGGATTATAGATTATAAACACAAAGTAATAAGACAAAATCTAAATAAATAAATAGTGTGTGATTAAAAATACAATGTAATGCGGCTTTGATTGTAGAACGAAGTTTGACAATTATACCGCAAATGTTTCTTTTGAACGAAAATTCGAAATATATTTTAAGGAGAAATAACAATTATTTCGAACCTTAAGGATAAGGCATAAAAGGATGAATTGTGAAGAGTAATGATAAACGGAAAAATAAAGTATCCAATCGTTTTTTCTCCTTAAAATAAATTTCGATTTTTTGTTCAAAAGAAACATTTGCGGGATAATTTTCAAACTTCGTTTTACAGTGTATGATTATTCAAATTAAACGCACTATTTAATTTATGATGCAATAGCGCGCCATTCGTTATGAAAATTCATAACTATTATAGACGCTTATGATTCTTTTAAAAATTGAACAATTTCTACTGCCCTTACTGCAATGGAAAAATTAACTATTTAATAATTTGGATTTGGTTTTATTACCTTAGATAATATTACGTATGTTTAAAAGTCGTGGTTCTATGACCATTCATAGATGGCGAAATACGTGGTGTTGCTGGAGACCCACTGGTGATTCTCCACCAAACTCTGCTGGCAGAGGCGCCATGTTCATTGTACATAGTATGATGCATATATATTTATATATATAAAGGTTTTATAATATTTTTTCAAGGAAAGTTATAGAAAATTTCGATGTTGATTTAAGAGTATAATGTCGAATTGAGAGTATAATGTCAGTATAGCAAGCCATTACTGAACGAATAAGTAGAATTAAATATAATTTATATGAAAGATAGTTGTAAATTAATGATGATTAAAACAAATTATTAAATATTATTATGTGGGTATCAAATAATTTGTTTCAATAATCATTAATTTACAACTATATATCATATAAATTATATTTGATTCTACTATTTATATATTATATATTCTAAAATGCAAATATTTTATTTTTTTAAAACATGTATTTTATTTTCATCATTGGCTATTCTACATTTTTGACCATAGATTTGGAACATAACACTCTGAATATATTTGTTGTAAAATTTGTATAGTTGACCTACCTTTTTTGAAATCACGAATATAGAATTAATTTTATAAATTCTATATTACTCTGTGAAAAATAATTAATGTGTAATTCTGTCCAAGTAATTGACAATAAAAGCTAAATGATAAGTAAATAATTTATTTCCTTTTTCACGACTGAAGCTACAATACTCTATCTTTTTTAAAAACATAACATTATAATCATAACATATTTTATTAATATATTCAATATATTCAATCAATAATATTTTAATATAACATATATATATATATGTTATATTAAAATATTATTTTATTCAAAATTATTATTTCAGAGATTCAAATACTCTGCTAAATCGACCGCCAGAGGTCACTCTTCCCCTATAAAAACTCATTTTTGTTGTTTTATCCCGATGGCCGGCTCAAATCTTTGTACATTATGTAAAAATATTTTGATTTCCTTGTTCTATCCGCCTTAAGCCAGGCAGTACTTTTACCAAATTATGTTTTATATATATTTATTTATTTATTCCTAAGCTCAAATAAAGAAATCTCTGATCAAGACTATTATTACCACGACTGCAGAACAATAACGTAATATACTCATGGATACCAAAATCAAGCAACAGCTAATAATTCTATAACTCAAGATAATCAAAAATTAGCAGAATATATTTTTATTTATATAATATATATTGTTACGTTTTTTTATTATTATTATTGTATTTTATTAATTAATTATATTTCATATTCATAGAATTTTATTGTTACTTATCATCATTCTTTTTGTTGCTTTTTTGTGTTAATATAGTCTCTTTTTTTCTTTTATGTTATAAATACAACTAAATCGCATTAAATCTTAGTGCAATTCTTTTTGTTGTTTGAAATAAATCGAATTGAATCGAAGTGAGTCAGCTCGTTCTTTCTAGAAGAAAGTTCAAAGAAAACGTGCTAACATATATAATTATAGATAAATAATTCTTCCTGAATTGAAATTAGAAGAAAAAACATGGTGAAGGAAGAAATTTTTTTTTATTGATGCATAGGTTCAAGCTTTCGGGTAAAAACCCTTCAACAGCTCGCCTGTTGAAAGGTTTTTACCCGAAAGCTTGCACCTATGCATCAATAAAAGAAACTCGTCTTCCTTCACCATGTTTTTTCGTCTAAAATATAATTATCTTTTTTTTTAAATAGTACAGACTGTTCACTTTGAATGTATTGACCAGATGTCAATAAAATTATTTTAATTGTCAAATTATCTATGACAATGGAAATACAATTTTGTTTTTTTTTTGTTTCAGATCAAAATCAATCCTGATAACTTTCTTTTTACCCTCTTCTTAATGAAGGTTGTCCACACCACGGAAAAATGGAAATACCTGCTAACAAGTGAACGAGAGTGAGTTTCACGATTATACCAACGTTACCTTTATTAATGTCAAATTTGAAAACATGGGTAGTATGTCAAATTATATATACACACACACACACAGATAATCAAATAATAGAAATAACATTCAGTTGAATTTAATAAGATACATAACTCCGCCATTACCGGTCCCAAGCCCGAATGAAAAATGAGGAGGGGAACAGTAACAAGCTCACTAAAAAACCTGGGCTCAGCTGGCCAAGCTGATAGTACCCTGTAAGTGCTCCTAATCCAGGGATACAGGATGAGCAGCGTTTGTACTCCATGTTAGGACCGGCTGCACATGGCGTCTGTTCCTCATGTCAGAAGCGGCCATTTCTTTTGGAGCTAAGTCGGCCTGCTACTGAGTAGTGCTCCCAGTCTTAATGACAAAGGCGGACGCATTCTACTTCACCCAGTCATGATGGTTGTCAAACAGACACCATCAAGGGTCACAACATGATACCCTGATATGATTGAGTGAAGATAAGAAAGGAGAAGAAGTAGATAAGGTACATGAAACTGTGGGAGATATGTGTTCACATACAGAAGATAAAAGGTCTAAACCTTTTTATAAACTTACCTCTTCTTTAAATGAATTTTTAAATCTAATATAAACTTCTTATATAGAAGGTAGTTTTATAAACATAAGGTAATGACATCAAATCCAAATAAATAGTGTGGGATGTTTCGATAACAGTTACCATCTTCAGACAAAAGTACAGAATGAGATATTTTACCACAGCATGTTTTAAATAGTTACTGTTATCAAGTGTGTAAACAAGGTAGCAGATAAGAAGAAAATAGTTTTTTGAGAAACAGAGAATATTATTCTTAGAATTAAAAGTGTAAAACCCCTTCTGTTTCATAAATATAATCAAAAGCATATTTAGAAATATCATTGATATTACTTCTTTCTTCCATTCTGTTAATTGTAGACTTATTTTGCCTTATTTGTGACTTCTTTATTTATTTTTGATTGTGCCTTATTGTAGTTTTATCAATTTCAAGAGAGATTGAGATTGAAACATTAACCGTACATATAAAATTATATAGGGTTAATATATATTTTTGAAAAAAAATATATATATATAAATAAATAAACTTAAATATTATTTTCATCAGACGAATTCCACTGAGGGTCGTCTGGTATGATGTCACATTCCATCCTGAAGTCGAACAGCGTTCCGCGTAGATCAGACATCTCCCCCACATATGCTATTGCCATGTCGAGGAATAGCTTCAGAACAAACCTCTGCTCAGGCGTCAAGTACTCGAGGACGTCCCCCCTGTTAGAAGGGGAGACAACAGCGTCTTCTAACAAGAATAATGTGGTCAGGATGGATATCATACTCGCGGTCTATTACGAAGAAGAAACGGAGCACCGCCCCGGGCTACTCACGCCTGAAGACAAGATTCTTCTTGACAAATTCTTCGACATTATCATCAAACATGTTCCGAACATGAACTCCCCAAATGGCAGGGATCTGTCTAGATTCAAGGCGGCTTTAAGCTCCTGATCCGGACGTGCCCTCGGAGAGGGCTACGTCGATTGTATATATCTCTCTTCATTCTTACCATTATTATTACCTTTTTTTATTTATTTTTGATAGTGCCTTATTGTATTTTTGTCAAGTTCAAGAGAGAGATTGAGATTAAAACATTAATATGTTCACAAACACAAATATCTGCTTGATAATACTAATACTGTCCTCAAAGCTTATGTCCATATTCCTTCTAAAATATCCATTCAAAGAGTCTACCAACAGTATCACTATAAAAGGAAGTTCCAAAAATGCAATATAACAGCGGTATGGTAGATTAAACTGGCGAAACCGCTAAGAGGGTTCACCACTGATGAGCCAGGCCCTCTCATTAATTTTTCCATTGCAGTAAGAGCAGTAGAAATTGCTTAATTTCAAAAAGAATCTTACGCTTTTAAAATAGTTTCTAATTTTGATAACAGATGGCGCGCTAGTGCATAATACTAATATTTGTTATTCAAAATTTACTTAGCATTGGAGTATGCTTTCTAAATTTATATGTGTATTATAAAATGTATATGTGTATATAAATGATATGTCGTTTAAAATATATTTTCGAATTTATAAAGAAATAATTAATACTGTAAAATTCTTGCGCCTCTCTATATTATTAAATACCCATTTCTTGGTTTCACAAGAAGTGTCTGTAACCAAAAGATCCACGCTGACGAGGGCCAACAGCCCGAAACACTTTTCTTGATTTTATAAGTAAATGTGTTGGCTAAATATGAGGGAACCGGCTAAATCAACGTTTATTTGGTTTCTGTTCCAATAGATGGCCCTCTGCCATCTAAAAGGTACATGTGCTTATGGTCAAGATATGCCTTCTTTATTTTTAATATCAACACCTGACCTTTTTTCCATATTATTTTTTCACACATATATATTGTCACGGTAAGAATCGCAAGCAACAGGCGAAGATAAATCGAAAAATAATCGTTTATTGCTGCCAACGAGCAGACTACTGCAAATCAAAGAATACACGAATATATATACCAATTATTAATTCAATATATGCAAAATAAACCCATACAAAATCTAAAACTTAATTATGTAAAACAATACAACAAATAACGCTACAATATTAATGGAAAATTTGCCGGGAGGAAATGTATCCATAGAAACATAGGGCGCATCTCCAGTCAAAATAAACGTCAAAAACTGACGTCTTCTCAGTTTGCCAAAGCTGGTGTTGTGGCGGTTTGCGGCGACGGTCAATAGATGGCGTCAGGTTTTGACGGGAGAGGCGCCCTATGTTTCTATATATATATATATATATATATATATTTATTTATTTTTGTTGTGTATTGTTATCCAATATATTTCAAAACCCATTCATTATTGTTATTTTAATGTAGGCTTATTAAAACAGATAGTAATTATTTAGAAATTGTTCAGAAAATTGATTGAAATCATACTATATTATGTAGATATTCAATAATCAAATATAATAGTAATTTTTTAATGAAATATATTTTGTGTTCAGTGATTGGAATTACGATCCAAGCAATATTAACGCTTTCAACATGCTGAATAAAAACTGGATAAGTAAGTTGAATAATATTAATATAAAATTAATAAAATTCTATAACGTGATTGGTGTTTCAGTAATTCCAATCAGTATTCTCTTCCCCCCATTCTACCAACTGGAGAGACCTCAGTAAGTCATATCTATGGTCGAAATTTATTCAGAAATATATACAGAATGTTTCAGAAACAATGGTTAAACACACATTAATGATATTCTTTATCGTAAAGATAGAGGCTGCCTGGCCGGCATTCATATTTCTTCAAATAGCAGACACTTCGGCCAGTAAATCTTTTCATTGTGTCGACGTTTCGACAAAAATCTTTTGTTAGCTTCTGACGAGGACAAAAGATTTTTGTCCAAACGTCGAGACAATAAAAAGATTTACTGGCCGAAGTATCTTTAATCTGAAGAAATAAATATTCTTTGTTATATTTAAAAAAATATGCATATATTTGATTTATAATTATTTTATTGTTCCAATATTTCGAGGGGCAATTCGCCTCTCTTTATCGAGGATGTTTGTGTTTTTCACTAAAATATGCGCGCACGCGTACACCACTCTCGTTCTACAAGGCCAATGAAAGAATTATATCTTTGATTCAAATATTACATTCATTATATATACCGCCAATAATTATATTTAATATTATAGATTATTATTTTATCTATGAAAGAGAGAGAGATTTATATACAACAGTGTAATTGTAAATAATTGTGTGTATACATATTAATTCTAAATTACTATATTCTTTATTATAGGTCATATAATCACCTGGATGACTTGAGTTGTTTTTGTAGATATGAGAAACAAACCTCAATACATCTTTTACTAGATTGTCCTGTTTTCAATAATATAGAATCAAAAATAATTTAATAGTAACAAATCCAAGTATTTTTATTTCCAGTAAAGAAATGTATAATAATTTCAATATCTTTTGTAGATATATTTTAAATTATATAGCAACACAAATATCTTTTAAGAAACTGATAATTCATATAATGCTCATTATACATATTGCCAGACACTTCTTTATTTTGTACACAATTATTTTTTATCGTTTTTTTTTTTCTCTCTTTCTCATCGTTAACATCATATGACTATTCTATACACGGCCTAAAATTATTGTAAATATATGTATAGACAAATGGCATACATGTATGACAGCGCAAGTGTCCCTAGGGAGACATAGCGCTTTAAATTGAAATATAAAATGAAAATAAACATAAAAAGCGCGAAATCATAGGGAGAAAAGTTTTTTTTAAAGTATTTATTATTTTATCTATACTTAAACTTTGAACGAAACATTTTACCTTATGATTTCACGCTTTTTATAAATATTATTTATTAAATGCATAAAAGGCTTAATAACTTCTTCAATAAATAAAAAAAGATATAATATCTCTATCTAAAAGTACTTACTCGGTGTGGAACTGAGGAGTGAAGACCTTGTCTGGAGGAGAACTCTCTCAAGGTGGGGAAACTTTCCTTGCTGAAGAAATTTATTCCTACATATTATCAGAACGTTATTTATTCTCTATTATATATTGTCCTTTTATAATACAATATAATGCGGCTTATGATTGTAGATCGGCATTTGATAATTATACCGCAAATATTTCTTTTGAACGAAAAATCGAAATTTATTTTGAGGAGATATAACGATTATTTCTATACTTAGGGATGAAATATGAAAGGATGAATTGTGAAGAAAATGATGACACTTTTATTTTCCGTTTATCATTACTCTTCACAATTCATCATTTCATACTTCATCCCTAAGGATAGAAATAGTTGTTATTTTCTCCTTAAAATAAAATACGATTTTTCGTTCAAAAGAAACACATGCGGGATAATTTTCAAATGTCGTTCTACAATATTGTTCTTAATTTGATCTCTTTTTTCTATAGAAATTAATTAGAAGAATCAATAAAAATGTTTAATTATAATAATCAAATATTAATGGCAACCTGCGGATCACCCTGGACCCATGAAATATTTGACCAAATTCTGGTTCGTTTCCAAGGTCACTAACGTGGCAACGGCACCCATTTTCCAAAGAAGAGAAATGGCCGCAGCCTTGCAGAAAGCTGACATGGACCCAGAGCAGTATCTTTACACACCCAAGATAGTGGACATTGTGGCTGCTGCGATAGAGATGTATTGAGACATCTAAGGCTCTTCATTGGACACAACAACAGAAAATTGACATGGACCCAGAGCAGCAGCTTTACACACCCAAGATAGTGAACATTGCGACTGTTGTGATAGATATGTATGGAGACATCTAAGGCTCTTCATTGGACACGACAACAACAGCAGAAAATTGGCATGGACCCAGAGCAGCAGCTTTACACACCCAAGATAGTGGACATTGCGACTGCTGTGATAGAGATGTATGGAGATATTTAAGGCTCTTCATTGGACACGACAACAACAACAAATATTAATGCTTTTTTAAATCAATATGATTTCTTTATATTTCCATATAGGTTTCTGGAAATTCAAACCGTTCATTACCGCGTATGTCTATTTAAAAATCGTAAAGATAGAGGTTGCCTGGCCGGCCGCATTCATAGTTCATTAAAATAAATATACTTCGGCCAGTAAATCTTTTTATTATCTCGACGTTTCGATTTTTGTCGAATCCTTGAGGTAATAAAAAGATTTTATGGCCGAAGTATCTTCAATTTGAATAATCTTTCAAAATATTGAATAATTATAAAAACCCTCTCAATAAATAGGTTAAATTTCAAATAACAGATAACTAATTAATGTATCAGATTGATATATGTTCCTGTTCATAGCTTCTTTCTATTTTGAATCTGAAGGCCTTTTATTGTTAAACTAATAAAAAGGGTACCTCCATTTCACGCAACTGATTATAGCTAATGGCATAGTGCCATGAAAATAAAACGTAGGTTTTAAACCTATAGTTTTTTTTCCAATGCGTACAGCATTCAAATACTTCAGAGATACAGCAGAACCTCCAAAAGAGGACACTCACACTAGAGGACACCTCTCTACAAAGGACAGTTTTCATTTGTAAAATTACCCTCTTTACTATTTAGTTGTTGTTGTCGTGTCCAATGTAGAGCCTCAGATGTCTCCATACATCTCTATCACAGCAGCAACAATGTCCACTATCTTGAATGTGTAAAGCTGCTGCTCTGGGCCAATTTTCTGTTGTTGTTGTCGTGTCCAATGAAGAGCCTCAGATGTCTCCATACATCTCTATCACAGCAGCAGCAATGTCCACTATCTTGGGTGTGTAAAGCTGCTGCTCTGGGTCTATGTCAATTTTCTGCAAGGCTGTGGCCATTGCTGGGCATGAGAATATGTGGGTAAGTGTGAGTTCCACACCAGGACAGTTGTTGCATGTTACTATTCAGTAACTCTCTGGTAATAAAACACCTCTCCCTAAAGAACAATTTAGCTCTGCAACTAGGTGTCCTTTACAGAGAGGTTCTTCTGTACTTGATAATATTAATTTAACCTAATATATACTATAGATTGTGAATAATATGCAGATCGAAACTTCGGTTTATATTTGATTCCTGATTTTTCCAGATACCTCAACTTTGCTTCACTTGGAAGTACACTAGCTCATGAAATGGGACACGGCTTTGACAACTCAGGTAAATTTATGGATATTTTGGTGTTGGTGTTTTAATATTTTAATTTATTTTGACCAGAGATATATGTCTATAATTTAAAATTTTAATAATGATTTAAAATACCGCATATCCCTATATATTCTAGTTTTGAAAATAGGGCAATCCATAAATATATTTTTAATTAAAAAAGCATATATTGGATCAAAATATAATTTATCTTACTAATATTTCAATTGGTTGAACGCCAACGTCATTCAGATTGACGTTATGTGGCGCTGAGGTTATTGTTGACACACATTAATCTATATATATATAAATTAATGTCTGTCTGTCTGTGTGTGTGTACTCTATAGATTCAAAAACCATACATCCAATCGCCGTGAAATTTTGGGATATTATTAGGTATATCCCCGGAAAGGTTTTCGAAAAATAATTTCTTAAATATCTTGAATATCCTTAGAGTTATTTGCAGATTTGTAGCTTTAACCCCCAAGCAGCCCCATCTTGCGACGGAGAAAGGCTAAGGTCTGCCCAATCCCCTGTCGAGATAATGTAATCGTCCGGCCGCCGGCCGGATGGACAGTCCAAGTACCCACCGACCAATCAGAGGGGTCGAGAGGTCCTGGGGCGCGGGGGCAGAGTTGGTGACACAGCTGTGCCAAGTAGACAAGAAAAAAGCCTCGCGGGGGCTTGCCCAAGATGACCTCCGGGAACTTCGTCCATCTTCCATAAACGACCATGATTTTATTCAACTTATCGAGTATTTTTCAAAGGACCGGGAAAAGATGTTCACTAGATAAAACGATGATTTTGTAATGTAGAAAATTAGGAAAGACAAAATTCAGGATGACACGGCACACAGGGACCGGGAAAAAAGAATCACTTTATCGAGAGATTCAAATTTACGAGTTTCAAATTATCAAAATATATCTATTATTTTTTTATAGGTTTATAGAGAATATTGTTTTAACAAATGTTCGTTAGACAAACCTTTACTCGGGTAAAACCAGGGCAAAGCCGGGTACATCCGCTAGTATTTTATAATACCTTGATAAAGGTTGGCGTTCAGCCAACTGAAATATTGGTAAAATAAAAAATATTTTGAACCAAAATATGCCTTTTTATTTAAATAAATTTTAGTGTAATTTATAAGTTTATTTGTTGAAAGTAACAATTGCAGGATATTTGTACGATAAATAATTATTTATTGTACTTTGTCCATACTGATTTATATCTCTGCATAAATAGCGCAGCTTTGTTAGATTGTTGGTTAGTGGTTATTGGATAGGGCAGACCGCTGATTGGTATAAGCTGCTGGTGTACATATAATTTTATCAAGTTTAATTTCTTTAATCTCTTATCCTTCCTTATTTTTCATAAATATTTTAAAGTAATAAAGTATCTTTGTAATTATCAGCTTTCTTTCTCTTTTACAAATCTATATATTTTCCCCAACAAGAATGATGTTTTCATCTTAATATTTCTATTTGTTGTGTAGGTATACAGTTCAGTATTGATGGTACTTCGGGTTTCTTTAGTGAGGAAATGAAGAAAAAATACTATCGCAGGGCCCTATGCATTATCACCCAGTATGGCCAATTCATCTTCAACCAATCTGGAGTAGTGGAAAAGGTAAGTCAACACCTAGGTCTATTCCTCTCACAATATCCTTCACGTATTTGCATATATAATTGATATTTACATCAGAGCTAACATAGAATGTAATTTAAAGTATTGAGGGTATAAAATTTTTTTGAATTTTTTGAAGATATGCATTTTTTAAATAGCGAATTAGATATGCAGAGAGAATTTCATATATAGTAATTATTTAATATATATTTATATATTACAATATTAGTCAACAAGATTTTATAAACAATATCGTAAAATACACATGGATACCAAAATCTAAACAACAGCTAATAATTCTATATATTTCAAAATATTCCAATATCAGCAGAAAATCTCATTATTTTTATAATATATATATGTTATATTAATTAACTTTATTAACATCATGAAACGCGATATCCCAAACTCAGGGATATTTGCGTCGAGACCTCTCTCTACATCACAACAAATCGGCTATATACAATCCTGTTCAATTCACTATTTTACATAATTAACAAAGAAAATTGTCCGAAGAGAAAAACAAACAACAAAGCAGGCATCGCAATTCTTTTCCTTCTAATTTTCCCTCTCCCTTTTCCAATTTAAAAGAAAGTTGTAAATAAATTTGCAAAATTGATCAAAACTTTTGAACCTCTCTTTATTGCCTACAAATTCATCAAGCCGTCCAATACGACCAAATTTGTCTTCTCTATAAACCCGGAAAATTGGGCAATTCATAAGTAGATGTTTCGAGTCCTGAATTTCACCTCCGCAGAAGCATCCTAGTTCCTTCACCGCGCCGATAGTTGCCAAAAATTTCCCAAAATTACCATGATCTGTAATGAATTGGATATTATAAAAATTTGGACGGAAAAATCTTGGGATTCCAGACACGAAAAAGCTTCTGAAATTTTCATTAGTATTGTCAAAATTTTCCTTTATTTTTGCGTGTAAGAATGATTTGACTATACTTGGAGCATGGGGTTCGTAAGTAATTATATCTTCAGTGGACAGATGAGTTAGATCATATTTGATTATTCTAGATTCTATATAGTCTATTAGGAGTGGAATTTTTGCCAAACTATGCACACAGTTAGATGATGTGGTTTTATAAGCTCTAACTGCCCATAAAATGATCTGGTACTGCATGGAATTCAGTTTTTGTTTAGAACGATTGTTTAAATATTTAAGCCAAATTTCTGATCCGTATGTAAGTACAGGCCTTATTATAGTTTTATATAAAGTTAACCTCTTTTGTGTATCTAAACCCCACACGTTGCCGCTTAGTGAACATAATAAATTTTTCATACGCCCTGCCTTACACAGAATATCATTTACATGTGGAGTAAAGTTAACTTTATTTTTCCATTTGTGATTTGAAAATTTCATTCCCAGAATTTTTACTTGCTTGACCGGCCTGATTATATTGTTATTAACCTCGATAGGTATTTCTTTCTCTGTTATGCAGGTATAGCAAATTAGTTTTCTCTGTACTGATCGTTAATTTATCTCTATTACACCATTGGATCACATAATTTAAGGTGTGTTCACTTGCGGTTTTTAGTCCTTCAATAGTCTTATTCCAGCAAATTATTGTAGCATCGTCTGCATAACATATAATATCTGCATTAATTGATTCGAAATGTATCAACAAATCATTTAGCAAAATATTCCACAGAAGTGGTGATAAAGGTCCACCCTGTGGACATCCTTTAGTTATTTTCTTATAAAAAGTTTTTGATTCGTATGTAAATTTCACCTCCCTTTCTTTATTCAAATAAGATTTTATGATCCGTATTAAATCTGAGGGAACGTTGTCATTATCCATTCGTTTTATAATCGCAGGCCACCATGCATTGTCGAATGCACCAGCTATATCTATAGCTATCAAGGAAGTCAATTCTTTTTGTTTATGTTTCAATATAGTTTCTATAATTTTTTCCATTCCAGTAATAGTTGATCTAGATTTCATAAAGCCATGCTGCCTTGAGCTCATTAGATTATTTTCTAAATAATAGTTACTTAATTTATTTTTTATTATATTCTCAAATGTTTTAGATAGATTAGATGTCAATGATATAGGTCTATAACTTTTATTTACTTCATAACTCGTTTTGCCTGGTTTTGGAATTATTTTTAAGAATGATTTTTTCCATTCATCCGGATAGTATCCCATTTCTATACATTTATTGAATAATTGATGCAGAATTGGGATTATTTTTATTTTAGCTTGTCTGATCATATTGTTACTAATGTAATCAGGGCCCGGTGCTTTTTAATATTAGTTTTTAAAATTGTTTCCTCTATTTCCTTAGATTCGATATGAACACTACTTTTATTTTTATATTTAGGAGTATAATTTCTAATCAAAATATGATCATCTTTATCCAAACCTACAATATCATCCGGAAATAGATCGTTCATTAAACTTTTTATTTTGTCGATCTTTAAATGATCTGGTAAATTATCAATTAGAGGTAATCCTAAATTTCTATTTTTTGATCTCAATGACTTGTAAATCCTATAAGCATTACCAAATGCGTTAGTTGAATGACTTTCTTCTATAAAATTTCTCCAACTCGCTCTTTTTGCCTTTTTAATTTTATTTAAATATTTATTTCTCATTGATTTATAGGTCTTTTCATAGATCGCTCCATGCCGATGGTACAAATTTCTAATATAGTGGAAATCGTTTTTCAATTTCTCCAACTTCCCATCCCACCAGTAGGTATTTGTTTTATGATTTCCGCTTCTTGTCTTGACATTTAGGGACAGATAAGCTGCCTCTCTAAAAATATTATATAAAAATATTATTTTATTAAAAATTATATTTCATAGATTCAAATATTCTGTTAAATCGACCGCCAGATGTCACGCTTCCCCTATAAAAACTCGCAGATGTTTTATCCCGATGGCCCGCTCAAATCTTTTGTACATTATGTAAATAATCTTTTGTTTTTCCTTGTTCTACTCGCATTAAGCCAGGCATTACTTTATCAACTTATGTTTTCTATATTCCAAAAGCTCAATTAAAGCTATTTCTAATCTTTACTATATTTATTATATTTTCAAGATTTTTGTCACGATTGCATTAACATAGTATAATCCTCAAGATGATCAAATATCAACAGAAATCTCTATCTTTTCATTTATAATATATATATATGTTGTGTGTCCCCCCAGTGGAATCCTTCTAAGTCCATAAACGACGATATCGCTGATGGAATTGGACTTCAGCATGCCTATCTTGTAAGTCTTCAAATTACAATAATGTTTCTATTCTAAGAGAATTTGGCATTTATGAAAATATTTAATTGATTCAATATTGTGGAATACAATCTAAAACAGGAAACATAAAGGCTTTATCTCTATCTTAATTCGTAGTTAGATATTTCAAGAAAATGGGTTGGCCAAATATCAGGTAATAGGCTAAATCAACGTTTTGTTGTGGTATATACAAAGAAATACAACAGAGTAACAGGTCACTGGTCAATAACAATAATTATTATATTCAGAAATCAGAGAGAATTGTCATTTCAACAGCTATGTTATATATCACCATATATTACTACATTAGCTAGGTGATATATGTTCCACTAGAACTTTATATGTGTTTGGGATTTAGATATGATTCGTGTGTATTTATATGTTTTATGTTTGTGTGTTGTCTTGTGTGTCTGTAGAGTGTGTTTGTGTGCATTCTGTGAGTTCATTTGTATTTAGGCAAAAGTTATGCCAAAAATTACTATTTACGGGATAACACACAAATTTGCAATAAACTAGGGCCTACCGTAAGAGTAACTAACACACAGAAAAGCGCACAACGCGTACAACAACAATAAAAAGGAGAAAAAACTCACGATTTGCTATATAAAAACAAAACAGTACTTTATTGTAGCGTTGGTAGGGAGCGGAC
The DNA here is from genome assembly GCA_030710605.1 of Cordylochernes scorpioides. Taxonomy (NCBI): domain Eukaryota; kingdom Metazoa; phylum Arthropoda; class Arachnida; order Pseudoscorpiones; family Chernetidae; genus Cordylochernes; species Cordylochernes scorpioides. The sequence continues at coordinate 118,933,133 of CP092865.1, read as the reverse complement.
CGGGGTCACACAGGCATGTGAGGAGATCACCAGACACGGATAAATCACGCAGAGAACACTTTAAGCGTCTCCACACAACTGTATTTGTGTTTGGGGTTTAAATATGATTTATATGTACTTATATATTTCAGGTTTGTGTGTTCTGTCTTGTGTGCCTATAGAGTGTCTTTGTGTGCATTCAGTGTGTTTTATGTGTGTTCATTTATATTTAGGATATATTTTAGTGTTTTGTGTGTCTTTTTATATATTTTGTGTATTTATATGTATTTTTGTGTGTTTGTGTGTGGTGTCTATGTTTCTGCATGTGTTTGTATGTGTTTTATATCTAGGTTTGTGTGAGTTTGTGTGTTTTGGCCTTTTTGTTGTGCGAAATATGCATTTTAACTTTTGATGAGTAATTATACAGTAAAACCTTCCTGTAAAAGACACTTAATTACACATCCAAAGTGTCTTTTGGGGAAAGGTGACCTCTTACCGGAGAGTTGCTAAATTGTAAAAATGGTAATTTTGCAAATGAAAACTGTCCTTTGTGGAGAGGTGTCCGCTAAAGGGAGGTTCGACTGTATTAAATATTTTTCTCAACGACTTTCAATTTATCCTTGTTAATTCGAACCATATTTCTCTGCCATAGAATGCTGAATTTTGCTTTTTGCTATCGATAATTGCTTTCTTACATTTTAATCAAATAATATTTTTGTAGCTTAAAAAGTTCTCCTGTTGTTTCCTAACACCATAAATATTTCATTAATTATGTTTTGCAATCATTCTTGTCACAAGTAAAGCTAATGTATTCATATTTGGTGATATATAACATAGCTGTTGAAATTACAATTCTCTCTGATTTCTGAATATAATAATTATTGTTATTGACCAGTGACCTGTTACTCTGTTGTATTTCATTGTATATAAATAGATGTTTATAATATGATACACTAGCGTGCCATCTGTATTAAATTGTTAATTTCAAAAAGAATCTTACGCCTTTAAAAAAGTTTCGAAATAGATGTTTAATTAAAAAGGCATATATTGGATAAAAAAAAACATTTATTTTACCAATATTTCAGTTGGCTGAGTATGTGGCGCTGAGTTTGTTGTTGACACACATTAAAATGTTATAATACCTTGATAAAGGTTGGCGTTCATCCAACTGAAATATTGGTAAAATAAATTACTTTTTGATCCAATATATGCTTTTTTAATTAAATATTTATTTATATATGGATTGCTCTATTTTCAAAAGAACGAATACATGTTTTTGTTAGTTGTTGTGCTATCTTAAATTTTAGTATGTGATTACCGTGACCGTTCAATAAAATCATCCGGTGATCTGTTCCTTCCCTTATCTACCTTTCTTTTTCTACAATGACTATCACAGATGATAAAATTTGGTATAATTCCAGATTATACCATTTGAATACTAAATTATAAAGGACTTAATCGCAATTTTCTTTTAAATAAAGTGTTTTTGTAATTTTCCGTTCTTGTCCATTCTCAACCTGTATTTAATATAATTAGAAGATACAATGAAAAATCAAATACTCATATGTACGAATGCAAGTTATTTACTAAAGATAGTAAATAAACTACAAAAAGTGATGTGAGTAAACAAATTATAAATATATAAATAAATAAAAGCATATCCTAACCAGAACTCATGAGCTTTTATAGATGGCAGAGCGCCATTACGTGTAACAGTAATCAACTAAACATTAATTTAGCCTGTTCCCTGATATTTGGCCAACCCATTTTCTTGATAAATCAAGAAAATCCATCCACGAATTTACTATTATACTATTTTTTTCCCAAATATATAAGCAATATATACAGCAGTAAAAATCTTATTAATAGAGTGGGATGATTGATTTAATAAGTGAATTAAAATATAAGGTAATGGTATTTAAAATGTAAATATTAAAGAGAGAGATTCCTGATAATTTTACAGCGTGTTTTCAATAAGATAATCCATATTGGGTGTTCTTGAACGTATACATCAATGTCTCAGAAAACACCATTACATCCAGTTGTGTGTGTTTCAGGCCTACAAGGATTGGGAGTCCAGTAATGGTCCCGAGCTTGGACTTCCCGGACTCAACTATACAAACCACCAGCTATTTTTTATCCTCTACGCCCAGGTAGGTTGGGAATTCCAATTTGATAGGATTACAGACCAAGTAAATCTGTGTGGCATCAATACAAATCTGAATATATCAGAATTCGAATTAGCAGCAAATTTTAATAAAACGATTCGAAAATAATGTCAAGTAGCTCTACCATCTCCGGTCACAAGAAGCTCCATGGGACACCTGTCAATCATCCCTGGACTCCGAGGGGACAGGTGTGAGGGGTTCTCGGAATCTTATCGGCAAATAAGGAAAACGGGACGGTGGCTGACCACTCTCATTATTATTATCTTTACCTTGGGATAAGTTGTTCTCCCTATAAATACCTCTTGTATATAATTTTTTCGGAGAAATAAAAGGTGAATATCCACCTTTATAATGAATTAATTATTCCCAAATTTGCCCTTGCTTTATTTATCTCCGCGACAATATTAATGATTTACAAGATCAAAAATAAGTACACTAGACTCTCGATAATTTGAAACTCAAGGGACCAGAGAAAATTTTCAATATATCAAGAGTTTAATCTAACAGGAGCTTAAACAACTAAGAAGGAGGGAGAGAAAAAATCAAGTAAACAAGAGTTTGATAAAAAAATCGTAATTTATAATTTTAAAATTTGTACAATTCACAAATGTTCATTTATGGCAAGATACTATTCCTTAAATTTCAAATTACCGAGGGGCCAATTAATACTGAATTTATTCAACTTATCGAGCATTTTTCAAGGGACCTGGAAATTTTTCAAATTATCGAGGGATTCGAATTAACGAGTTTCATATTATCGAGAGTCAACTGTATTTGACTTAATATTAAGCTTAATTAGTCATTAGCAGCATGATACGTTCGTGAATAGTATGCAATTTAGTCAGATTTATCCAATAGACGTGTCTACAATATTTCATCACAACAGAAACTCCGTTGTAATTGTTTTTTATTTTATTTGTCCTGGCATGGAGTTACCGATTACTTTGGCTATATACACTGCTGGGAATCCAAATTGCAACAACAAGAAAGACAAGAGATATCACAACAAAATTTATTTTGTAGATAAAATATTGACCAAATATCAAATGATTAAATTTATAGACTTATACGAAGTTCCTGCCAGAATCAGTAGCCAGAGTAGCCGTCATTATTGGAGATCACCTCTGCCATACGCCTCGGCATAGCCTGCAGTTTTATGAAGTAATATTATAAAAATAGTAAGCTTCCAAAATTTCTACCTTTTGGTAATAATTCTGTTTATAAAAATAAAACGGGGATTGAAGAGGAGTATCTCGTGCCAATTTTATTAGCAAGCTTTCGGACTCATGCGTCTTTCTACAGACTTTTCACGAAAACTAAACAAAAGAACGAGATAAGTTTATATAAGACAAGATGCTTGAAGTTACACCGCATGAGTTTCTTTTCAACGAAAAATCAAATTTTTATTTCTAGGTGAAATATCGACTATTTCTAACCTTTTTGGATGCGGCATGAAAGGATGAATTATGGAAAGTAATGATGAACGGAAAAATACGTCAAGGGTAGCCTAGTGGACATGGCATCTGCCCGGTAAGCGGAACATTGTGGGTTCGATTCCCATCCCTGGAAACTTTTATTTTTCCATTCATCATTACTCTTCATAATTCATTCTTTCATACCTCATCCAAAAAGGTTAGAAATAGTCGATATTTCACCTAGAAATAAAAATTTGATTTTTCGTTGAAAAGAAACTCATGCGGTGTAACTTCAAGTGTCGTTTTACAATCACAGGCCGCGGTGTATTATATTGTATTATAAGACAAGATATTTTCATACGAGAAAAAAATATAGCATTTTTAAAAATAAAAAAAGAGAAAGTGAAAACTTAAATTTCGTATGTACAGCATTGATATGCAAATATTTGTGCTAAGGACTTTAAATTTATGAAATAAAAACCATTTTACTATTTGTGAATTCAATACGATAAAGGTAATGGCTAATGTTGAAGGACGTCCGAAAGCTCACTAATAAAATTCGTACAAGATACTTTTCTTCAATTCTCGGGCTACTCACGCCTGAAGACAAGATTCTTCTCGACAAATTCTTCGACATCATCATCAAACATGTTCCGAACATGAACTCCCTAAAATGGCAGGGATCTGTCTAGTTCAAGGCGGCTTTAAGCTCCTAATCCGGACGTGCCCTCGGAGAGGGCTACGTCGATTGTATATATCTCTCATCATTCCTACCATTATTATTACCTTATAACTCCCTTTGAGTGTAAAGATTGACGAGATGTCAATAAAGTTGTTTAATTGTCAATTGTACTCTTCAATCTCCGTTTTATTTTTCTATTTTAACCCGAAGAGTTCATTTTAGCCAATAATTCTGTTTATAGAGATGAATGTGTGACTTATTCTTGATGTGTTTTTAGCAATTCTGCGCCGCCTATAGCTCTAACGGGGCTAGGTATTTCATTGAAGATGGCACTCACAGCCCTGACGAAATACGGTAAGTTGATGTTTTATTTCAAGTTATAAATTTTAATGAGGGGTGAAGACCTGAAATGCACTTTCTGTGGATCAGGAATAACAATGAAGATGTTGCACTACTTACTTGATTGTGCTGCTCTGTCTGAGGAAATACGAGAACTAAATGATAAAACGGGGCAACTTTGTCCTTCATTTCCGGCTCTAATTGATGAAATATCAAAGAATAGGTATATAGCGGTGTCGATATTTGGATTCCATAGGATTATATCCCGGAAAAAGGCCAAACAGTGTTCTCCCCATCCCTTGTGAACTGGCGAATCCTGTATAGGGCGAGAGGCCCTAAATAAAGGCTTTGTTGTTGTTGTTGTTGTTGTTCTAAGTTATAAAGATTTTAACATAGTTGATTTGATTTGAAATAGTTTATTTTGAGCCCATTTTGTACGATATTATCATGTTTGGGGATAGTATATATAAAAATATAATTGATATATTAAATCAATTAGGATGTGAGGTAGTTAACTATATAATAAAAGTCTGTGATCGATTTATAATATACAACCTTCTTCTTCTTTCTTATCTTTACTCAATCATATTAGGGTATCAAGCTTGTAGAGCTTGTTGATGGTGTCTGCTGGGGATGTGTCTTTTTCTTATCTCCACTCAATCATAGTAGGGCATCAAGCTTGTAGAGCTTGTTGATGGTGTCTTCTTCTTTCTTATCTCCAATCAATAATCATATCAGGGCATCAAGCTTGTAGAGCTTGTTGATGGTGTCTTCTTCTTTCTTATCTCCACTCAATCATATTAGAGTATCAAGCTTGTAGAGCTTGTTGATGGTGTCTGCTGGGGATGAGTCTCTTCTTCTTTCTTATCTCCACTCAATCATATCAGGGCATCAAGCGTGTAGAGCTTGTTGATGGTGTCTTCTTCTTTCTTATCTCCACTCAATCATATCAGGGCATCAAGCTTGTAAAGCTTGAGACTTTTGATGGTGTTTGTCGGGGATGAGTAGAGCACATCAATGGAGATTTGACAACCATCATGACTGGGTGAAGTAGAAAGCGTCTACCTTTGTCATCAAGACTGGGAACACTACTCATATACAATCTGATCACATAGAATTCTTAAAAAATTTAAATTTTGTTCAATCCAGTTAATAATGTAAGTTCATACAAAATATATGACATCTAGGTGGCTGTGTTCGAAATAGACTATTGAATAGAATTTGTAATCATCTTTTCCGTCAATATTTACGTCAAAACTAGACACTATGAAAGATTGGGTCATAGTTGACTTTTTTATTTTATTTATTAATATCCTCTCTCGGAAAAATTTCAATCTATATTTTGGCCATAGAATTCCCTAGCCACTTTGTCAGATAGTTTGCAGCGACGGTAAACAGATGGCGTCTAGTGTTGACATCTCTTTTGACTGGGGATGTGATCTTTATTTTCATTGATAAAATCCATCCGGCATATTTCCACTAATATAATATTGTGTTCAATTTAAAAGCATATATTGTATTCAAAATTCGACACTATTTTAAAGGCTTTTTTTAAAAATAAATATTATATTCAAATAAAATATTTTAAAATATTTAAAAATTAATTTTTCCATTGCAGTAAGGGCAGTAGGAATTGTTTAATTTCAAAAAGAATTTTACGCCTTTAAAATAGTTTCGAATTTTGTTAACAGATGGCGCGATAGTGCATCATATATTGTATTAAATTATAATTTTAAGAAATTTGAAACTATTATAGACGCGTATGATTTTTATTTAATTAAAAAATATCTACAATAGATTTGTTTAATTAAAAAAAAAAGAATCATACGCGTCTATAATAGTGTCAAATTTTCATAAAAGATGGCGCGCTAATGCATCAATATATAATTTATTTTACCAATATTTTAGTTGACTGAACGCCAACCTTTATCAAGGTATTATAACATATTAATGTGTGTCAACACCAAACTCAGCGCTACATGTTTGTTGTTGACACACATTAATATGTTATAATATCATGAAAAAGGTTGGCGTTCAGCCAACTGAAATATTGATAAAATAAATGATATTTTGATCCAATATATGCCTATTTAATTAAATATCTATTTATGGATTGCTTTATTTTCAAAATAATAGTGTGTGTATCAATGAAATTTATTTTTCTTGCTTCAATAAAAAGCATTGCTATATAAATGATATTTTTATCAATTATTTTAATAAATTTTGAACTAAATTCGTTTTTCATTGATACAAAGCAATAATGCGTCATATATATATATCGAATGAAGAAATTAATACGCGAATGTTTCTCTTACAAATAATTCAAACTTCTACTGTCCTTACTGCAATGAAAAAAATATATTGGGAGGGCTTTGCTCATCAGTGGTGAACTCTCCCAGCGGTTTCGCAAATTTAATCTAACAGACCGCTTCTTTAGATCTCTAATACTGTATTGGATCATTCTACTTTTATGTGCAACACTGATGATCAAAGCTCTCCCAATGTACTTTTTCATCGCAGTAAGGACAGTAGAAGTTTTGATTTATTGATAGAAGAAACATTCGCCTATTAATATCTTTATTCGATTGTATTTCATACTTAAACTTTATATTTAGTTCAAATATAAATATCAGAAAACAAATTTAAGGCAATAGTTTACTATAATTATTTTAGATCATTATTATGTAAGGACCAGTCAACAAGTGAATGACTTTGAGACGAAGAGTAAAGCCAGTTCAATTTCTATGTGAATAACACAAGATGATTATTACCTTACCCAATTGGGAGAATCTGTATGGGGCAAGTCCCTAATACAAGCTTTTGTGTGTGTGTGTGTATTCAGCTTAAATATTAAAATATAAAACATATTTTTCTTTAAATTAATATGAAACCTATGTCTATTTCAACAGTTCATCTTATCTAAGTATTAAATATCTCTGTTTCAGGTTGGTTGGAAGCATCCAGAATTCCGTTCACTTTGGAGATATCTTCAAATGTCCGGTTGGAAGTCCTATGAACCCAAAGAAGAAATGCAACATCTGGGAATAATAAGAGGAAAATTCTCTCTATATTTCGAATATAATCCATTAAATCAATATTAAAATACAAACATTAGGCCTCCAGCGAAAAGTTTCTTTTTTGCAAATCTTTTATTTATAAATATCTCTAGCTTTCAGGTAAGAAATCCTTTCTACAGGAGAACATATTTACATTGAATCTCCAATAGAAAAATAATTAAAATCAAATAAAATACTTCGGATGTTTAAAGTTGTTTGAATACAGATCGCTGATAATGTATTCAACTTGTGGAAACGAAAAACAAACCCCTGAACACCTTCTGATAAACTGTCCATTAACTTCTGATCTAAGGGAAGAAAACCAACTTTACCTGACTAATACAAAACAAGTTGCTTTCTCAATAAAGACCAATACATTAAGTTTAATAGATTCTGTAGGATGTATATTTTGAGGCGAAAGTGTTGACTGTACATATTTCAAGCTACTATTTCTAATTACTATATGCAAAATTTGACATCGAACGTTTAATTTTCATGCTTCCCAATGTTCAATTGTATTAATTGTATATAATTTAAGATATACACGCAATTATCCTAATTGGGGATATGGCGTGTCTCTCCCAACTGTTAAATAAATAAATACAGCATTCAAAAAACTGTAAACACTCGAAGAATTTATTTGATTTCAATTATTGTTCTATATTGGCTGTTCAATGTAAATATTTTCTTCTGTAGAACGGATTTCTTACCCGAAAGCTAGAGATATTTATAAATAAATGTTTTGTAAAAAGAAACTTTTTCCTGGAGGCTTAATGTTTGTATTTTAATTTTCTCTCTATATCTTTTGATATTTTAGCTTTCCTCAGATATGAAGCCTATTTGAAGACATGATATTATAACCAAATTTATGATTTGTTCATAATCTGTTTATATTTCTATATATATATATATATATATAGATTAATTTATGGATAGCTCTATTTTCAAAAGGGATAATATATATTATATAATATTATTTTAATATAAATATATTATTTTGAATATATAGATTATATATGGATTGCTCTATATATTCAAAATAATATATTTATATTAAAATAATATTATAAAATATATATTATCCCCTTTGAAAATAGAGCAATCCATAAATTAATCTTTAATTAAAAAGGCATATATTTGATCAAAATATCATTTATTTTACCAATATTTCAGTTAGCTGAACGCCAACCTTTATCAAGGGGTTATAAATATGCTTAAACTAGCCGAATGACCCGGGCAAACGCCCGGGTTTTACCCGATTAAATGTTTTATTAAAATACTATTCTTTACAATTATAAATTGGCGTCGTGGATGGCACTCTTTTGAAACGTCCCGCTTCAATCTTTGTGTGCTTTTAAAATACAAAAATAAAAATGTAAATTTTCACAACGATATTTGAAAATTGTATTATTTAGATTTTTTGTATGAATATATTTTAAATCTGATATATTCATAAAATGATATGATAATGATAGCAAGTGATTTCTTGTTCCTACCCTGTCATTATGTCACTCAAGGTCACCGTCGCGCCACGTGGTGGCGCAGCAAACGGTGACACCTGAATTGCGCTCTCCTATTGGCTCGCTACGATCACGCCAACAAAAGCAAACGGTGACAGAACGCATGACGCTGATAACTGTATATAGGATATGTTATAACACCTTGATAAAGGTTGGCGTTCAGCCAACTGAAATATTGGTAAAATAAATTATATTTTGATCTAATTATCCCTATATTATATATATAAAAAACAATATTTATAACGGATTTCACATTTGTGTGTGTGCTATAAGCCTATATATACACTATATTTTATATCTAAAAACCTCATGTGTGGTCAAGATATGCCCTTTTCAATTTTAATAATTATATTTTGAAGAATTAAAGAGATTTTTGAAGACTATAAATATTATTGAACTCATATAGAAATACATCCCTATAATTTATTTTAAAAATATTTATAAAAATTTTTAATATTTGCCTAAATCTTATTAATAAACATGATACACTATATCTAAACATATAGGGAATATGATTTTTAATAAAAATTGTAAAAATGAATATTTCAGCTACCACCAATGAACAATTAGATTCATATAAATAAACCTAATATATTGGTGGTTAAGAATCGTGATGAATTTGAGTGAAGAGGTGAAAAAATAACTAAAAAAACGAAGACTAATTTCATATTAACTCGAATTAATTTCGAAATTCAATATGAAAGTTCCCGGTCACTCTCATTTATACTCATATAAATCTTTAATTTAAAAGGCATATATGATATCAAAATATCATTTATTTTACCAATATATCAGTTGGCCGAACGCCAACCTTTATCAAGGTATTATTACATATTTAATACCTTGATAAAGGTTGGCGTTCAGCCAACTGAAATATTGGCAAAATAAATGATATTTTGATCCAATATATACCGTTTTGATTAAAGATTTATTTATGGATTTCTCTATTTTCAAAACTCATATAAATCTATTTGCTCAATGATCAAGAATCTGAAATATTTATTTTTAAATTATAAATGGATTATAAATACAATTTCAATAGAATTTTATTGATTAGTTATCATTTTAACACATGAATTATAAATTTAGAAATTTCTCATAGCCATATGATTTCTAAATTTGTTAAATACAGAGTGTTCCATAGGTCCCGGAATCTTTTATTTTTTTATTTTTGTAAAATCTTTGTTTACGTTTTATTTGTTCGGGTATTAGATGATATATTTACTTACAGGTTGTTGTTAGTGATAGATAACGTAGGTTGTTTACATTCTATGTACAGTACTGAACTCTGTGTCGCTGATTTAAAATATAATCTCAATTATATTACAATTTAAAATTAAAAGGCAAACTAGAATGAAATACTATGACTATTATATTTTAAGTAATAAATTAAGATTTATTATATTACCTAAAATAAAATAGGTATAGGTTTTTTTATTATCCTGAAGATAGAGTTTGTCTGGCCGGCATTCCTATTTCTGTGAAAAATAGACACTTCGGCCAGTTAGAGTTTTTTATTTTCTCAACGTTTCGACAAAAATATTTTGTCTTTGTCAGGAGAAGTAAATAAAAATAAAGCATTTGGCAAGGCATTAAAAATTGCTCTGAGGTTGCAAGGGCGTTCTCATATGGCTTTATTTTTATTTACTTCTCCTGAGGAAGACAAAATATTTTTGTCGAAGCGTTGAGAAAATAAAAAAAAACTTTAACTGGCCGAAGTGTCTATTTTTCATTTCAACACACAAAACGCGATATCCCGGCTAGGGATAATTGCGTCGATTTACATTTTTTAAAACAGAAACAGTTATAAACATATTATGAGAAAAGGTAATCAAAAATAAAAAAGAGAAACAATAATATATATTAGGAACCTGAACCTTTCAGGTTAGAAAGATAATCATGAATATATCTTCAAAAATAGTTTAATCTATGATAATTCTCTCTGCTATTTACAAATTGATATAGATCTACAACATTGTCTGTTGTCTAGCGGTGAAGAATAGTGGGCATTCCAGCAGTAGGTGTCTCGAGTCCTAGAATTCGTTGCCACAATGACAGCTAGAGTCCTCATACGCTCCAAATTTTGATAAACATCCCTTAAAATTTCCATGGTTCGTTATAAACTGGGTATTATAAAAATTGGAGCGGAAAAGTGTTGGAGTCTATTTTTCATAGAAAAAGTTTTTTTTTTATTGTTTGCCTTTTAATTTTTATTGATATTGAAATGATTCGAGACTTATAGGCCACTTTGTATATAAACGAGAGTTAAACTATGAATCAATATGATAAACAATATTAAGCAATGATATTTACACACTATGCTATTAAATAATGTGTTACATTTTGCATAATACTTATTTAAAATACATAATTTAATGGGGCACGCGACCTGCTACGTGCTTCATAACAAAATACCTCGTAAAAGATGGAAGATTGGTCCATCGAAATATCGGATTAATAAATAATCTTATTACAATCCAAAATAAGCCTTATATTTAAAATATACATACTTTAATATATTAATTAAATAAAAATACTTTTTTTTTGTCTTTAGAACTTTTTAAAATTTTATTCTTTGTGCACACACACGCTTTAAGTTTTAAAAATTCATTGAAACCTGTTATTTGTGCATGTTATAAGACGGCTTGCTATGTAAATAGTTTTGCCTTACTTTCGTCACCGAGAAAGTTCTACGTGGAAGGTTTCTCGGAATTTCTAAGACTGAACATATAAAGCCCCAGTTCCTCTTCTGTGGGAGCATTTCGCTATTAGCAGTTTGCATATCAGCATGTGAGCTGTAATTTTGTGCTGTGTTGTTGATTTTCATTTATATCTAAATAAAACCTTTACCACTCGCCTACTGCCGTCTTTCATAAACGACACCTCTTTAAACAAAGAAATTTTTCATACTTTTGTACTATTTTTCCACATTTCAAACGTTGGAGAATAATTTTGTAATACGACTGTTACGATAGGATACTTGAATCTAGATTTTAGGACGTCTGCCATGGGAGGAGTTTACTATCAGCTTATAAGCATGTAAGCTGTTATTTGATTGTTGAATTTTCATAAAATACATATAAAAAAGAACTTACCACTCGCCTACTGCCTGTTTCCTAAACAACACTTCCTTAAATTAATAATAGAAGCATCTACTGATCGTAAAACTCGATGGCCTTTTCTTAATTTATCCACCTGATATAATACAATTCAACTTTTGTACTATTTTTTTTTTTCACTTTTTCAAACATTGGAGAATAATTTTGTAATAAGACTGTTACCATATCCGATAGAATAATTGAACCTAGAGTTTAGGACGTCTGCCATGGTAGCAGTTTGTTCTCAGCTTATAAGCATGTGAGCGGTGGTTTGATTGTTGATTTTAAAATAATATTGTCGCGGAGATAAATAAAGCAAAAGCAAGTTTGGGGATAATTAATTTATTATAAGGGGTATTTATAGGGAGAGAGAGACTTTGCAACTTACCCCAAGTTAAAGATAATCCTAATGAGGGACGTCAGCTCCCCCCGCCGACCAGATTCCGAGACCCGTGGCCCCCATCACCGGAGTCCAGGGATGATTGACAGGCGTCCCATGGGGCCTCTCGTGGTTGGAGCCGCTGAGCCGCTTGATATTATATAAATAGAGCACTTATAACTTGCCTACTGCCTTCTTTCATAAACAACACTTCTTCAAACAAAGAAAAAAGCATCTCCTTATTGTACAACATGATGCCTTTTTTTAATTTATCTACCTGATTCAGTATAATTTCTTACTTTTGTACTATTTTTTCACATATTTAAACGTTGGAGAATATTTGTAACAAGACTGTTACGATAAGATAGTTGAATCTACAGTATAGGACACCTGCCATGGTAGCAGTTTGCTATCAGCTTATAGGCATGTGAGCTGTTATTTGATTGTTGAATTTTCATAAAATACATATAAAAAAGAACTTACCACTCGCCTACTGCCTGTTTCCTAAACAACACTTCGTAAAACTAATAAGAGAAGCATCTACTGATCGTAAAACTCGATGGCTTTTTCTTAATTTTTCCACCTGATCCCAATACAATTTCATACTTTTGTGCTATTTTTTTTCATATATTTAAACGTTGGAGAATAATTTTGTAATAAGACAGTTACGATAGGATAGTTGAACCTAGAGTTTAGGAAGTCTGCTATGGGAGCAGTTTGCTCTCAGCCTATAAGCATATAAGCTGTTATTTGATTGCTAAATTTTCATAAAATATATATAAAAAAGGAATTTACCACTTGCCTACTACCTTCTTTCATAAAATACACTTCTTTAAACTAGGAAAAAAGCATCTCCTGCTCGTACAACTTGATGCCTTTTCTTAATTTATCTACCTGATCTCAGTACAATTTAACTTTTGTACATTTTTTTCACTTCTTTAAACGTTGAAGAATATTTTGTAACAAGACTGTTACAATAGCCGATAGGATAGTTGTACTTACAGTATAGGAATTGAATCTTGATAATTCTACAAATGAAGAAAATCTCGTTCACTCTATCACCTTCCAGAACTGTTAAGGACGCCACATTCAAGAGATTGGTTCACCATCATGATCCGCCTTGAGCTCATGTATCGTAGGATGAATATAATGGCTACCTAAGCTAGTATTGCTTGAACGCCTACAGCCGTAGCTGCACCCCTGTCATCCAGTTTTCCAGCCAGTAGGAACTGGTGCATTCTCCATGCACAGAGCGGCTATTTGGTTTGGCCCCTCGCGCCCGCCTTCATGGTTTAGTTCCATGGGGTCGACCAATCAGCCCACAGACGTCTACGAGAATTTTATGGCTAGGTTTCTGTTCTCTCGTTTGTACTTGGTTAAACCCGTTCTACGCTCCAATTGGACTTCGGCCCTCGTACCCTTAGTTCCCAGTACTGAGCTCATGTATTTGATCACATCACGTACCTCTAGATGCATCTAGCACGACCAAGAAAACTTCTCTACAAAGCTCTTCGAGACACTCATTTCTACATCCGAGCTAATAACCTCAATGAGCTACAAACTGTGATTGTCAAATTTAATTTATCCACTACATGTTTTATATATGTGTTTTCACCCATTCTCTCCTGTCCTGGAACTAATACCTACCCACATATTCTCATGCTCAACAATGGCCACAGCCTTGAAGAAAATTGACATGGACCCAGAACAACAGCTTTACACACCCAAGATAGTGGACATTGCGACTGCTGTGAGAGAGATGTATGGAGACATCTGAGGCTCTTCATTGGACACGACAACAACAACCGAAATCTGACATGAACCCAGAACAGCAGCTTTACACACCCAAGATAGAGGACATTGCGACTGCTGTGATAAAGATGCATGGAGACATCTGAGGCTATTCATTGGATACGATAACAACAACAGAAAACTGACATGAACCCAGAACAGCAGCTTTACACACCCAAGATAGAGGACATTGCGACTGCTGTGATAAAGATGCATGGAGACATCTGAGGCTATTCATTGGATACGATAACAACAACAGAAAACTGACATGAACCCAGAACAGCAGCTTTACACACCCAAGATAGAGGACATTGCGACTGCTGTGATAAAGATGCATGGATACATCTGAGCTCTTCATTGGACACAACAACAATTACAACAACCCTTTCTATCAACAATAATTTATTACTTTTGTTTACAAATATTTAACTTGGCTTTATTTTTAGAATATTGATTCCCTCACTTTATATTTACCATTCATTCTATAATCAATTTAAAGTACGATTTTGTTTAATATTTTATTTTTTTCAATATAATAAAAAGACACTACATGCACACGTTTTGAATGTTTATATTAAAGCAAACGAATATTTCATTTTTGTTTTCTAATATTAATCATATTTTTTAGCATGAGATTAAATAATCAAGATTTGCTTAATAATTTATTTTCTTTACCTTTCTTTGGAAACATTTCCAAAATTCCCCTGGTTCTTTCAAATTTATTCTGGAAATATTTCCTGATTAAAGTATATTTCAATATTAAATAAGTTAGAATATTTCCAGGCACAAAACACCTATATACAAATGTAATATACAACTGTGTTGTGAAAGTCGAAGACTTTCCATTGTTATTGATGGCGAAAAGCGTTTAGAAGCCAACACTATTTAAAATCCTTTTGAAATTAGAACAATCCACATTTAAATAAAATTTGATATAAAAAAGGCATATACAGTAGATCCTCCATGAGAGGACACTACAGCTAGAGGACAACTTTCTACAAAGGACAGTTTTCATTGTCAAAATTACTATTTTTATTATTTAACAACTCTCCGGTAAGAGGGCACCTCTTCATAAAGGACACTTTTGCTCTGCAATTAGGTGTCCTTTACAGAGAGGTTTTACTGTATTGGATAGAAAAATATTCATTAAATATTTTCAGTATTTTTCATATTTTATTATATAAGTTTAAGTTTACATTGTAAACCAAGAAAACTGTCTTTAAGAATTCATTTTGTTTCATTAAAATTTATGACGATCAGAAGAAATACTCTCAAAATCCGAAAGTTAGCCATTATAGCTCGCTGTAGAGTTATTTTGCTTAAATATATTTCAATATACTTGGAACATATGCAACACAGGTATAGGATAATCATAGTGGGTGAGTTCTCGACTGAATATAAATTTTGTACGGCGTATATAAATAGGTAAAACATACAGTTCGTCTTTACACTCCCAAGGTTCCATATATCACTCTCACCTAATGATGAGCTTGTGTAAGAATGACAATAGTGGCTATTCCTTCAGAATCTCTAATTGTCGATAACAGCGGTTCACGGCCTTGATCAAATATCGCTGGGCTAACAGACGCTGTTACTCTGGTTAAAAAAACTTCCAAAAACATCACGAGGATAATTATAGTCCGTCACAGCTCGTGCAGCGCTCTCTTTCGAGTCAGATGTCCTTGAGGTGGGCTCTGTCATGGCGCCAAGGCCGTGGCCAAAAGCCAACTGCCGTGGGACCTGCAGTTTATTTGAATTACATACTGTCAATGTTGCATATCACTCGCCCGTATCAGTTTCCTATACTCTATCCAGATACCGTTACATTATCAGAGAATTACCGATTATTGATTCTTGTTGCGACAATATTATTTTAAAAGATTTTCTGTTGATTTTGAAATATTATTTAAATATAGAATTATTATTTGCTGATTCTTTTTTGTAAATAATCACTATCATGAAATGTTCAACAAAAAATTGATATACCATTGAGTACACATGTATCATTGAACAACCTAAGAAAATCTTTTTTGTAATAATAACCGACAGGATAAATTTTATCGTAAAGTTAGAGGCTGCCTGGCCCGCGCATTCATATTTCTTGAAAATAAAGATACTTTGGCCAGTAAATATTTTTTAACACCTTGCCAAATGTTTTAATTTGTATTTGCTCCTGACGAGGACAAAGGATTTTTGTCAAAACGTCGAGATAATAAAAAGATTTACTCTGGCCAAAGTATTTATATTTTCAAGAAAGGATAAATTTTATAACATATATCTTTCTCTCATTATCCCATTGTATAATTATACAAGGTCATGGAGACTAAATTCATAGACAATTAACAATTAACATAATTTTATTGACATCTTGTCAATACATGCAAAAGAACACAGTCTGTTCTATTTAAAAAAGGATGCTATGTACAAAGAATATGCCGAGAGAATATAATATAAACAGAGAGAAAGTTATAAAGAAAGAGCTTGGAGAACAAAGCTGTCTTAGACGTAGATAGACTGAGGTAATGATCAATATGATCTGGATAATAATTTCCTATGATATCATTCCTGTCTTTATCTCAGGAATCTTTATATAACCTGTCTTTCTGCTATATAAAAATGATATCATTGTCAATACATGTAAAAGTGCACAGTCTGCACTATTTAAAAGATATACTATGTACAATGAATATGGCGCCTCTGCCACCGCTGCAATTTATTCATAGATCAAATTCACAATCTTGGTAGGGTTGAAATATAAGTTCTGTCTTGAGGCTTTCATGCATTCCAAGAGGTGGCCTGGTGAGGTCTTTGTATATTGTGGAATAATGGAGATCCAATTCGGGACGTCGGCCAGACAGCTCGGGTAACTAAACAAACAAACCCGCCAGCTGCGACAGCCGGCAATAAAACAGGAGAGCACGGCGTCGTCTGCTGAGCAGTTGTAGTATTCCTCTGTCCTCTTAACATGTTTTAAATAAAGTTAGTTTGAAGGTGACTTTTACCCTCTCCTTTCTGCTATTTAGTGATCTGATTTAAATCCTTGCAACAGCCCACAAAGAATCATCACTGCGAATTCTTCTATCGAACTCGCATCAGTGTTTTGTGAAACGATTACCCGACATTTCTTCACATATGTATCTAATATATATATAATATATATTGATTAATGAATAATAAAAATTCTTCCCTGCTTTTACATTTTGGCTAAATCAGTAAGGAATCTGGAAGTAGTATTTCTGGTGTCTCCGTGTTGAAGGATATGTTGGGCTGAAATCTCGAGAAATAAAATAATTGTAAAAAGAAACCAAACCCTATATTCCTTATTGAATTTGTCAAAATTGATTAATAAATGAGTTTTAACAGGCTCTCTATATGTAGTTAAGATATATACTAATAGCGTTTTTATTTGTAATTTATTCATTTCACCGAGGTATTATTTTTTTTTATATTAGACTCTCTCTCTCGACGTGTCGATGATCCAATGGCAACTTGTCAAGGAAAATATTTACCTTGATTAGTGGCTCCTTTTGAAAAAAAATTATCAAATGTATGCAGAGTGTTGATATTTATATAACGACGTTTCAAAATTATCCCGCAAATGTTTCTTTTGAACTAAAAATCGAAATTTATTTTAAAGAGAAATAACGATTATTTCTAACCTTACGGATGAAGTATGAAAGGATGAATTGTGAAGAGTAATGATAAACGGAAAAATAAAAGTGTTCAGCGATGGGAACCCTGGATATCCCTAGACACTTTATTTTTCCGTTTATCATTACTCTTCACAATTCATCCTTTCATATTAAAACATATGATTACATAAGGTTGGAAATAATCGTTATTTATCCTTAAAATAAATTGCGACTTTTCGTTCAAAAGAAACACATGCGGGATAATTTTCAAATGTCGTTCTACAATTCTAAGCAGCATTATATTGTATTATTTATATATACACTTATTTAAAAAGATTGTGAAAGTGAATATTTTACTTAGAATATAGACCTTTTTTATATAAATATTCTCAAATATTTGTATATGCGAAGCGCTAATATGTTTATGTATACTTATTTGAAAAAAAAAAGAAGAAGAAATAGTGTAAATATATGTCTGAAAGTTATTTTTTGAAAGATACATTAAGTAAGGAATTTGTAGATAATTCAAATCAAAAATAAAATCTCTGATTGAAAAACGGAATTGGAGAATAATTAATTTCATTAAACTATCATAAGCGGCATAAAAAATACGAAGTCTGTGGTAACGAAAGGCCATGGAGTACAAAGGCATTCAGCTACTTACAACTTCCTCTGACCCACGGATGGGCGTTGCCTCTCACGCTAGCTCATTCGCCCTTGAAACAACATAGTCAGATTTTTCGAGAGGTTCCATTCCAATGATGGAGAACGGCCAGGCTAAGAAACCATTGAGAGGTTAAATGGTTTCCTTCATCTTCCTTCCCATCCAGGCCTCTAATTATAATTGATAATTTGATCGAAAAGGGATGTTTATAGAGGTAACTGAAGGTTCCTGTCCTGCGAGAGACAGGAAGCTGGTGGAGATTTGAGATTGAAACTGATTTATTACAACGTCCATAAAAGATTATATAAGGTTAAATATGGAATATATATAAATATGAATAAATATGAAGATGGTGGAGAGGAAACAATTGGCGATGGCCATTCTAATAACTTGTCAAGAAAATTATATTAGGTATTAGACAGAGAGATAAAGAAATAAACATTCGCTCACCCTAAATAATTTATAATTTTGAATAAGGATTATATATATATAATAAACTTCAATTTAAAACGTCGTCTCTTGATCACGAAAGGAAAAATATTTTCGTAGAAGGGGCATTGATGAATGTTTCTTAAATAAGAGACACTTTGACCAGTAAAGCTTTTTAAAATTCTTGTAAAGAGTCGTAAACTGCGCTGCTGAGCGATATGAAAATAGGCTAACGGATCTGTCAAGAGAGAGCTTGGAGAACCAAGATGTCTTCGATATAGATAGACTAGAGTAGTGACCAAAATGGTCTGGATACCAATTTGCTATGATATCATTCCAGTCTTTATTTCAGAAATCTTGATATAACCTATCGTTCTGTTATATATAAATCATTTTATTCGCGATCGAACGTTGTGGCCCACTGAAGGTATTGCATCCCAAACTTGCGACCCCAGCCATCTCTGTCTTGAGCTCGAAGTACCATCTCGGTGACCGTTAAACCAGTGAGTTCCTTTATTTGGTCCACGAAGCGTGTCAGTGGACGTCCAGGTATGTGTCGCCCAGAGGTCTTTCAGATCAGCATGGTGTACTCCATTCCCCTGCGTCTCACGATGTGATTGAAGAATCTCAAACAATTCTGTTGAACAATGCCAATTCTGCTATCTTGATTACTATCCCAGGGCGTATTTTTCAGCTGGATAAATATTCGTTCCCAAACCGCTTCGTTCAACCAAAGTTACCCTACAGCGTGTCAGGATATTCACCTGGCCGACACAATCGTCTGTTATTTCCCTCATCAAGCATGTATGGGACATTGTTTCAACATGACAAATCCGGCTTCATCCACAACTAGCACAGACCTTCTGATCTGAGTGAGTAAGAGCAGCTGGAATGGAATTCCTGCCAGCAACATGCGAGTTGGTCACGCATCATATATACGACCCAATGCTTGTAAGTTCCCAGGCTTGCAAAAATCGAATTTACTTCATCAGTTATGATAGTTACAATTTTCATTTGAAATTGCCCTTTTCGCGCATACTATAACCCCGATAATTGATATTTCGATAAAACAAATATGTAACTTAGAGACATGCCTTGTCTGAATCTGTTAAATGTAACACAAAATTATCTTGTCGTTAAGAAATTGTTCCATCAGTATATATGTAGTATATTTTGAGTTAGATAGTTCACAACCTTCTTCTGGCGTTTATTATGGTCCCATATCTATATAAAAATATGTATCGACTTTGTGGAAATGGATGTAACAAATAAACAAAGAGGCAGGGGTAGACCAGACGGCGACAACGACCCGGCGCAAGGAAGTGGCGTGATTACAGGAACCAATCAGGACTCTCCGCCATATGCGGGGGGTCCAGTATAAAAGGGCCCAGAAAATGAGACAAAGTAGTTGTTTTCAGAGTGACGCCGTTATACGGTCGGATCTCTCACCCCTTCCTCTATCCGCGATGTAGGCTTAGGGCATCCGCGGCGCCCGTGGTCCGACTGCCTTCGTCCGTGGTCTATCTCTACCTCTTGGAGCTACCATCTAGACCTGCCTCTGTCCCTTGCTGTCCCCGTGCGGGAATCCCATCACGTACCCACGACCACGACTGCCCAGTACATTCCACATCGGCTTGGTCGGGATTACTACATATATATAAAAGCTTAATTCCAAATCATAACTTGATAAAATCATAGAAAAAGAATATTTAATAATAAGAAATTTCGTATATAAATATTGATTCTAAATCAATATAAAGTTAAACGGGGGTCGGTGGAAGGATGGTCTAAACCGTTGGTTTTCGACTGCTACGGCCCGGGTTCGATTCCCGCATTGGGCACTTTTGTTTCTGATTAGAAAAATACTCTAATTGCCCCCGATTCTTACAAAAGTCCAACCCCAAAAGCGAGTACAAATAACTAAACGGGGCTCTGGCACATTTGTGACTGCAAAGTCGAACTGCTTTTCAAATGTGTAGACATGGGATGCACTTACAGTAAAAGCAGTCGCCTACTTCTACTAACCATGATTATCATGGCCTATACCTAGTGTACTAGGGATAAGAACATAATAATAAAGTAGAACCTCCTTGAAAGGACCTTCTCGCTAGAGGACACCTCTCTATAAAGGACAGTTTTTATCTGCAAAATTATCATTTTCATTATTTAGTAATTCTCCAGTAAGAGGACACTTTTCACTAAAGGACACCTTGGCTCTGCAATTACGTGTCCTTTACAGGGATTTTCTACAATATATTAATTGAAATACCTAGAATATAATGTTATTAATTTTGTTAATATATTAGAATTTTAAATATACAAGGTATGTCCCATAAGTTCCCGGACTGGGTCCATAAAAAAAAAGGTAAGATTTTTTTTTAATTTTTTTATTAAAACTTTTCAAAGTAATCCCCCCTTGCTTCAACGCACCAGCGCCATCGTTTCTCCCAATTGTCGAAACAGTTTTTATAGGCCTCTTTTGGAATGCTCTTCAATGCCAGCAGCGATTTTTCTATTATGTCTTCCCTGGTGTCAAAATGTCTTCCTTTTAGAACTGCTTTGAGTTTGGGGAACAGGAAAAAGTCATTTGGTGCGATGTCTGGGGAATAGGGTGGTTGAGGTAGGATTTCTGTCCCGTTTTTCGCCAAAAAACTCGTCACCAAGTGCGCTGTGTGAGGGCGGGCATTGTCATGGTGTAGGATCCAGTCACCATTAGTCCATTTTTCTGGCCTTTTTTTTTCGAATCGCTTCCCTTAGACGGCGAAGAATGCTCAAATACATTTCCTTAATAACTGTTTGGCCTGCAGGAAGATACTCGTGATGAACAATGCCCTTGTTATCCAAAAAAGCGACCAGCAACACCTTGTTTCTGGATTTAAATATCCTGGATTTTTTGGGTCTAGGCTCACCCTGACCTCTCCACTCGGCAGATTGACGCTTGGTTTCAGGGTCATAGCCATAGACCCATGTCTCGTCGCCTGTGATTATCTTGTCTTTCCATTCCGGATCCGTTCTTGTCATTTCCAGCATGTCCTCACAGGTTGCAAGCCGACACAGTTTTTGCTCATTAGTGAGGAATCTTGGGATGAATTTTGCAGGAGTCTTTTTGAGCCTCAAACTTCGGTTACGATCCTTCCAATCGTTGTTTTAGAGATGCCTGTGTCTTGCTCTAGCTCCAGCAAAGTGGTTCGAGGATTTTCTTTTATCAAATCGGTGATTTTTTGCACATTTTCATCAGTCCTTTGAAATGTTGGGCGTCCTTGACGAGGATCATCTTCAATGGAAATTCTGCCAGCTTTAAATCTAGAATGCCATTCAAAAACAGTTGTTCTCTTTGGGGCGTTATTGGGGAATGCTTTATTAAGCATTTCAAAAGTGTCGGTTGCTGATATTTGAAGTTTCACACAAAATTCTATGAAAATCCTCTGCTTCAATTTTTGTTCCATCGTAAAATCGCCGCAGCGCAAGGTGTAACCTTTAAATAAATTAGAATAACTTTGGCGCGCGCGCACGTACCGCCTCGACATTGGTACCACCGTGTTGCCAGATATTATTTCTATAATAATCTGTCAAATTTATTTACATTTTTCATTTTTTTATTTTTTTATGGACCCAGTCCGGGAACTTATGGGACATACCTTGTATATCGTTACGACGCTTCTCAGCCGTCGATGTTTGCGTTCAAGGTTTCTAAGAGAACAATGTGGATTCTTTAGGATACAGCTTAGTGCGGTACATTTATTGTAAGAGCTTTAAAGAGTAGATAAGTAACTATACAGTAGATGGACTTGCCTTCAATGCCGCTCCAGGTAGGTTCCTCCTCGTACTCCACTTGTTAATCCACACAGTCCCGGGGCCAACTTGCCGCGTCTGTCGTCACCGCCCTTCTCCCTGCTGCAGGTCCCGTTGTCAGACAGACTTCTTCCCCCAGACTGCCATGTTTTCTCGGCACACACCAATCCCCGGCAGGCCGGCCAGCTGACTCGGCTGATCCCTTCCCCACGGCGGCGCCAGCTGGACTCGGCTGATCCCTTCCCCACGGCGGTGCCAGCCGGACTGCCGACCGTCTGCCACCCCCTCCCCTGGAATTTGACAATCCACACTTCCCTGAAGGAGCCCCGGCATACCTTCTCTCTTGGCTTCCCCACGTCTTCTCTTCTATTTCTCTGCTACATCGTTTCACTATAAACCATATTAATATATTCATAATAATCCTTTCACGAAATAAACATATACGTATAAAGTGTTGAAAGATGACCTTGGCTGTTACAGACCAGTTCCTACTATAAGGTAGAAAACCTACAGTTACAATATATAAATAACAAATAAATATACCAAAACGCGAATGCTTCTTTTCACAAATAAATGAAACTTCTACCGCCCTTACTGCGATTAAAATATATATTGGGAGGGCTTGGCTCATAAGTGGTGAACCCTCCCAACGGTTTAACCAATTTTTTTTTAATCTACCAGACCGCTTCTTTAGAACTCTAATACTGTTTTGATTCATTCTGCTTATACGAGGTGTGTTCAAAAAGTATCGCGACTTTTATGTTTTTTCAAAAATTATTTATTTATTCATGAATATCTATTTTGTCCCCTTCAAAGTAATCCCCATGAAATATTATACACTTGTGCCAACGGTTTTTCCAATCTTCGAAGCACTTCAAAAAATCATTTTTTAAAAATCTTTTCAGCTCCTCCTTCGATGCCGTCTTTATCTCGTCAAGCGTAGCGTAACGTCGTCCTTTCATGGGCCTCTTCAGTTTAAGGAACAAGAAAAAGTCACATGGGGCCAGATCTGGGGAATACGGTGGCTGCGGCATCATTAGTATGTTGTTTCTGGCCAAAGAGTCGCGCACAATCAACGATGTGTGAGCAGGGGCGTTATCATGGTGCAAAAGCAAATTTTGTTCTTCCACAAATCCGGGCGTTTCTGGCGGATTACTTCGCGCAAATTGCGCATAACTTGCAGGTAATATTCCTTATTGACCGTTCTACTCTGTGGAAAGAACTCGTGATGCACCACGCCCCTACAATCGAAGAAAACTGTCAGCAAAACTTTCACATTCGACCGAACTTGGCGCGCTTTTTCGGTCTTGGTTCGTGCGGCAGCTTCCATTGAGATGCTTGAGCTTTGGTTTCCACGTCATAACCATAAACTCACGCTTCGTCACCAGTTATGACCCTCTGGGGCAAATTTGGGTCGTCGCGGACAGAGTCCAACATCTCATTAGCAATGTTCATGAGATGTTGTTTTTGGTCTCAATTGAGCAATTTTGGTACGAATTTCGCGGCGAACCGTCTCATGCCCAAATCATTGATAAAAATAGAATGGCACGAGCCAATCGATATGTTTAGGTCCTCAGCAACTTCTCTAACGGTGATTCGACGATTGGCCAATATCATTTTCTCCACCTCATTAATTTTTTCATCTGTTGTTGAAGTGCTCGGGCGTCCGGCACGCTCTTCGTCGTTCACATCTTCTCGGCCTTCTGAGAACATTTTGTACCCACGATAAACGTTGCTTCGGTCCAAGGTAGCTTCTCCGTATGCCACAGTCAACATTCGGAATGCATCCGCGCACTTAATTTCGTTTTTCACACAAAATTTGATACAGGTTCTTTGATCCATTTTTTTAATAGGTAAAAATCGAAGACGATCCAAAACACCTGTAAGCAAAGCAGCTGTCAACAATTAAGTGAACATTCAAAATAGCCGAGCTTGTCGGCATAAGTGAGAGATATGAGTACTAACATAAAGCACAAAAATATCGAAATTCGAATATGCGTAACCCGCGAAAATTCAAAAGTCGCGATACTTTTTGAACACACCTCGTATGTGCTACACTGTAGGGTGGAATCTCAGAAATGGTATTTAAGCAAACTATGGACATGAGCTTTTAGGACAGTAGAATTACATTTGAATATTTGCATCGAGCAATGCTCTACCGTAAACAATAAAGGACAAGACACCACTGATGAGCCAAGCCCTCCCAATATATTTTTCATCGCAGTAAGAAGAGTAGAAGTTTGATTTATTTGTGAAAGGAACATTCGCGTCTTAATATCTTCATTTGTTATATATAGATGGCGCGTTATTGCTTTGTATTAACCTAGATTAATATATTCGTGATAATCCTCACGAAATAAACATATTCGCATATAGAGTTTAAGATGACCTTGACTGACTGTCACAGACCAGTTTCTACTACGAAGTAAAAAACTACAATTACAATATGTAATTAGACACTTTCCTAAGCGTCCTCCTATATTTGGTGGAAATTTTATCATTTATCTAGGAGAAAATGTGTTAATTCATGATAACAGAATCACCTTTAAATTGCTACTTCTGCAATGTTGGCATCCAAGACAATTTGGTCCACTATCTATTCCATTGCCCATTCCTACATGAAAAGAGACTAGAAATTCGCGAAATTTCGGGGCCAACTCATTATAATGAACAACATGTATATAAAATATTCACTACTCTCCTGCTGGATAAAACATTTGTTTATACACATTTTAAATATTTCAAGGCGATTGATAAAATGAGAGAAGAAGTGCTCAACTTCACAGACAACGGCTGATTGCTCCTCCTCCCCTCTAAATTGCTTTTCCTCCTCACTCATGTACATACGAGTATATAACCTTTATGGGGAATCCCCTTGTAAGACAATAGTGTCTTAATAAATGTTTTTGTTGTTGTTGTTGTTGTTGATAACAGAATCATGAGCTAAAATTGATTATGTGGAACATAACAATAACAGGGTGGTGAACATCCTCGTCTTTGTTGGACGTGTGAGGAGGAAGGATGGAGATTTTGGAGACTGTCCAGAGTGGATTGGCAATCCCTGTCTGACCGACAGTTCCTCGTATCGGAGCACCATGCGAAGGTGAGTCGCTATAACAGGCTGCCTATGCGATATACATTTGGGAGAATTCCTTTAGCAAAGATATACTGTTTTAAAAAATACCAATCACTTTTTGAATAAATTTTCAATCGTTTTATTCTGAAATCTTCTATTTTACGATGTTTACTTTCATTTACAAATGTTTTTCAATGTTATTGTCGTGTCCAATGAAGAGCCTCAAATATCACCATGCATCTCTATCACAGCAGTCGCAATGTCCTCTATCTTGGGTGTGTAAAGCTGCTGCTCTGGATCAGCAAAGCATCATACAATAGATATGGGGAGAATTCCTTTAGCAAATATATACTGTTTTAAAATATACGAATCATTTCTTAAAAACTTTCCAATCGTGTTTTTGTAGAAGCGTCTATTTTACGATGTTTAAATGATACAAAAAATCCATAAACTTTCGTTTTCAAAGGTTTTTCAATGTTGTTGTTGTCGTATTCAATGAAGAGCCTCAAATGTCACCATGCATCTCTATCACAACAATGTCTTCTATATTGGTTGTTTGAGGCTGCTGTTCTGGGTCCATGTCACCTTTCAATGAAATTTCTATCTTCACAGCCGAGTAACATGCAAGGGTGAATTGCTTCAACGATCTGCATACAATATATAGATATGGGGTGGGGATTCCTTTATTGAAGAGATATACTGTTTCAAAATATACGAATCAATTATCGAATAGCATTCCAATCGTATTATTATGAAATATTCTATTTTATGATGTTTAAATAATACAAAAAATCCACAAACTTTCATTTTCAAAGGTTTTTCAATGTAGTTGTTGTCGTATCCAATGAAGAGCCTCAAATGTCACCATGCATCTCTATCACAGCAATGTCTTCTATTTTGGGTGTTTAAAGCTGCTGTTCTGGGTCCATGTCAAATTTCAATGAAATTTCTATCTTCACAGCAGAGTACCATGCAAGGGTGGTTTCTTCAATAATCTGCATACAAGATATAGATATTGGGATTATTCTTTTAGCAAAGATATACTATTTTAAAATATATGAATCACTTCTTGAAAAACCTTTCAATTGTTTTCTTGTGAAAACTTCTATTTTACGATTTTTAAAGGATACAAAAAAAAATCCATAAACCTTCATTTCCAAATGTTTTTCAATGTTTTGTTGTCGTGTCCAATGCAGTCGCAATATACACTATCTTGGGTGTTTAAAGCTGCTGTTCTGGGTCCATGTCAAATTTCAATGAAATTTATATATCCACAGCGGTGCACCATGTTAGGATGAGTGCTCCAACAAGCTGCATACAAGATATAGATATGAGGAGAGAATTCCTTTAGTGAATAGTAAGAGAGAGGTTTGAAAATATACGACTTACTCTTTAAAGAATTTTCACATCGTGTTCTTGTGAGAGCTTCTATTTTACGATGTTTAAATGATACAAAAACTTCTACTTTCATTCCCAAAAGTCTTCCAATGAAATTTATATACCCACAGCGGGGAACCATGCAAGGTTGAGTCGCCTCAACAGGCTGTGTACAAGATAGATATTCTGAGAATTCCTTTTGTGAAGAGATACTGTTTATTGATTAATGCACCAGGTTTCTCTGGAGATGATTTTCTCTTCATTTTAGTAACGTAACCTCGAGCTTTCCGGCATTTCTGCCCTTCAACAGGGGTACATAAAAACGAATAAACGCCGTTAAGATGCTATCTAAATATATATACATGTAAATATTAGGGTAGGTTTGCATATTACTTGATATTGAATATATGTAGTAATGTATAGTTGTTGTATCTTGTTGGATGAATGTAGTGTGGCATGTTGGTTGCAGTCGTAGTGGCCACATTTATTAGAGTGGTTTCAGGCGTGATTAAAATTACACAAAAGGACGAGGCATGTTGGATGGCACCATAGAGATGGCGAAAGCGTGAGTGTAGCCGACACTAGTCGGGGAGAGATCTGTCTATATATATATATATATATATATAAAAAGGGGTCTGTCCATCATTGTGTCTCAAAGCCGACTAATCTGTTTGAGTAAGAAAGGGCACACCTAGGAACCCGACTTGTTTTTCGGACCTCTTTCCTCCTTCTGGCATCGACTGTCACTCACTCGAAATTTTATTTGTCACTTTGGCAATTACATTATACATTTATACAATACATGGAGACATAGATATATTGGAATATATTACAACATATATATATGTTATAATAGAAAGAAAAAACATTTTTCTGTTTGAATTTTGATTATTAGAGTTATATATATTTAATACTTGATGCTGATTATTTTGAGAATAGATATATTTGTTGAGCAGTCTAATTTGATTTCCGATAAAAAATCCTATTTAAAGTTCAATTCATTTTGTAAATACATTCTAAGCTTTCTACAAAATCTGAATCTCTAATGTTTTCATGCGTTGAATAATGTAAATAACTTATGTAAATAAACCTTTCTCCTTGTTTGGCGCAAGTATCCCTTGCGGGATATAGCGCTTTGGAAATAAAATATTTGTAATCTACAGTACACTGAGCAACATCGTGGTCGACTTAATATGTTGTAGGACCACCATGAGCGGCTATGTAGGCAACAACAGGTCTTGGTACTGACTCAATGAGCGTGCAGATTGTGTCCTTGGTGTCTACAGAAGAATTGTTGATTATTCCTTGTCAACCATCAGCCACAGTTCATCCTCTGAACGCGGTTTTGGCAGCGCACGTAAACAACGTCCAATTAGGTCTCGTATTTGTACTATTGGTCAGAAATCAGAAGAGGCTGGTGGCCATTGAAGCACCGAGGTTTCATGCAGAACATGTTGGCTGATGCCTTCTATGCGAGGCCGTGCGTAAATTTGCTGTAAAATCCCCCTAAAGGAAGGATAACGTCACCGGCCACAGCACGATATCCACGTATCATTAGGCCGTCATAGTGCCCTCAATAGGAATCAGAAGTGATGATATCATAAGAGATGGCTTCCCAATAATGCCTTCCTGTCGCGTGGTGCGGCCGGATTGGACCTATCACAAAATATTAAACAACGGTTTAATAGCTTTAGGCCCTAGTGATTTAATTTCAAGTAAGGAAACATATATAAAATTTAATTTCCTTTGTAAATATATTTTGGATTTCATTAAGAAAAATGGTCTTTGATGTAAGATCTCAAGGAAATATTCGACATATTTTATGGTTGTAAACAATATATAGGTGTATGCGTGTATATTTGTGTATATATGTATATATTTTTAAATTTAATGATGTAACTGTGAATAAAATTCAAAGAATATCTCTATATGTAAATAATATTTTAAGTCTTTCTAAGTCACTTTCTGTGGATATTTCCATGTTGAATAATTTCTTTGTTATATTTGTATGTACATTTAGCGCAAGTGTCCCTAGGGGGACATAGCGTTTTGAATTGAAATAAATAAATAAACAAAGAGACTGCGTCAAACTCTTACTCGGTTTAGAGGAGGCAACACCCAGTATGGTAAGGTGGATTATGAGATTCTTGGGACTTGCTGGTTAATCTGGCAGTATGACGACCTGGTTGCTGTCTATACTGTCTTCATTTCAATCCTGTCTGTGAGCTCAGAATGGAAGCCTACTTATTTATTGGAGATAGCGTCAGAGAGGGGCTGACCATTATAGGTATCCATGTCCAATCAAGGACTGGCTTGATCGATATATGTTCTCTTAGCTTCTTGGACAATGTCAATGATCTGTTATTCTACCTTACTGGGTGCTGCGCCCTTTCTTTTCGGTGGCAGATTTTATTGAACACTGTTTTAAGTTACATCTGGCTTGGTGTTTCATGTTGTTTCTATGTATAAAATTCATATGTACAACATATAATACGGAATATATCCAATATATAAAATATATCACAAATAAAATTAATTAAACTATTCAGTAACGTGTCACACATTAGAAATTATAGCTAATTATATAGAGTAACAAAGTGTTCTGTTTAAATGACCATTAAATCCTGTTTTGAAATAAGTAAAAATATTGAATTTGTGTAAAGCTAAAAATATTAATTCTAAGACTTCTCACATTTTCGGGATAACGTCAATAAAAAAGAATTATTGGAGAAAAAGCTGAATTGAAGATGGACACAAAATGTCTCAAGGTATTAATTTACTAAGAGGATTTTCGCCATGAGGAATATTAATAGAGTTGTTTCTCAAAATGAGAAAAGCCCTTGCATTAATCAGATATAAAAAAAATAATTGACGCAGTTGGAACGCAAAGACCAGAAAATACAAAGTCATGGTCGAAAGCCAGGGAAATGATTATACGATTATACTCGTAATTCCTACTTCTTCTTCTTCAAAAAAAGATGATTTACAACAAATTTGAACTATTTAAAATTATTCGAAACAACTTTAATACTATATAAAAGGGCGTACCTGGATCTGTAAATAAAAATAAAAACTTTTTTTTTTCTTAAAATATTTCGAGAGATTGATTCCTCTTTATCAATTAATTTCACGGTGATATTGATACAATTGATAAAGAGGGAGCAATCTCTCGAAATATTTTAAGAAAAAAAAATGTTTTTTTTCCTTTACAGATCCAGGTATGCCCTTTTATATAATCTTAATTGATGAATCGTCTTTTGACTCAAACTTTAATACTGTAAATAAGATAGGAGAAGAGGTTTTTTAATGACAATTTGATTGTTAAAATACAATCATTCATGCTATATACAAGGGAGTATTAATTATTCTGACGGAAGTGACAGTGTTGACAATACACGTCCAAATAAAGTTCAAACCGACGAATGCCAAGGCGGCGCTGAGCCAGGTTTGCGACATGCTGGGACCTTGAGTGGACGGCACTCAGCCCTGAGCGATGGCGGCGTCGCAGGGGATGCTCGAGCAGGAACGGCTAAACGGGGAGGCTGGCCCTGAAAGGCCCAGGGGAAGGTAGGTTCTATATTCATAACTTTCTTGAATATCCATCTTTTATTTTTCAACAAAAACATGTAAAATGTAACGCAAACATAATCGTTTATTCACATCGATGTTCATCAAACATCCAATTCATTTGTTTACCATAATTGAGCTTTTAAATATGAAAATAGAAGATAATATTCATTAAAATGCCATCACAGTTTGAGTCAAAATTCGATCCAATGGATATGTTCATATATAAAAGGCCATACCTGAATCTGTTGTGTGAAGAAAAGAAGCAATTTATTCTTAAAATATTTCGTGAAATTGTTCCCTCTTTATCAATTCATTGAACAATAAACTCAATCTGAGGATCATCTGTTGGTTTGAAGTTGATTCAGAGAAAAACAACAGCTACATCAATATAGCCACTATTAAGAAGGAACAAAATATAACGGCGACGTGTTTATTTTATTAATGTTGTAAATTCGGCAAGCTTTCAGACTTTGATGTTGCCTGTCGAAGGACGTCAAAGTCCGAAAGCTTACCGAATTTACAGCACAAATAAAAGAAAAACGTCGCTGTTAACTTTTAATTCTTCTTCATGATGATGTCTGGTTATTCCTTCTCTTGTAAATAACCCCTATTGGCTGTGTTTTTCTCTGAAATAAACTCAATATTAAGAGGTTGCAATACTTCGAATTATTATGAAAAAGAATTATTTTCTTCTTTAAAAGATCCAGGTACACCCTTTTTTATATACAATGAGCTATTTGAAATATTTTAAAAATATATATATTTTTTTTTTTTTCATATTAAAGAAATTCTTTATTCATATATACATGATGTGTGGAAAGATATACTCATGTATCAAAATAGGAACATCTCTGCTTAATTATGTGTTAGAAAAAATCGTTATTTTTATCATCGTAATAAAAACCCTGTACTAGTGGTTTTATAGTGGTGATACGGAATGAACAACAATACCAGTTACAATGTCTATTGAAATTCTGAGGTAATATCTAAGTTAACACGTTAAGAGAAATTCTGTTAATTATAACGAAGTGTTTTTAATATAAGCCATTAATTGATTCTTTTGATATTTTTCGAATGGTAGGTGATCCTAAATAACTATAATTATTGCTATTGAATCTATTTTCATATATAAGTTACCATTCAGCGGTGAAATATATATCCATGCATATTTTAAAATTATCATGAAATTAAAATATGAAATTATTGATTTTTATTTCATTATTATATGCTAAATTCGAAATCGAATTTTTATTTCTCATAAATTTTAGAGAAAATATAAATAGCTAATAATTCCTGTTTAGTTTCAATGTTCTGTAATACGAAAACAGACGATATTCGAAGTTATTTTAGTGATAAACTAAGGAAGACAATCTTCACAAAACACTTGAGCTATTCGAGCCGTTTTTCAAAAATATGTTTTCTTTATATTAAATAAATTGTATATATATATACATGATTCTATTCATGTATCAAAAGAGACAGCTTTCCGTTTAATTATGCATTATAAAAATGCATCATGGTTATTACCCTGACATCTACTTTAGAAAAAGCAGATTGGAACAAATTTTGTCGCCAACTAGAAACAAATTTCCAGGATATATTAACAAGTCTTGAACAAGACACCACCACCACTACCCTGATACTAATCGTGATACGGAATAGCCATCAACACGAGTTTTAACAAATTCAGACACGAAAATCCAACCTTTTTATAGAAAATTCGAACGGTTTTTTAACTCCTCTTTGTTAATAAGCCGCCACTTTTATGATGATGGCGAGAGCCGGATAACATGGAATGCAGGTTGGCCTCTGGTTTGAAAATGCCAAAACTGGTTTTATGTGACTCATTTCTGATTACTACTAGAAGAAAGGTTCATATTAGGATGATAAATATATGCCTTATTTGGTATATATTAAAAAAGGCCTTTTCTGAACGGTCACATAAAGCTTTTAGATTGCAGAACCCATTGTTTGACCGGCTAATTTGCATAAAATACGTGTTAGAATTCTTTTTTTCGGGTATTCAAATCAATAATGGAATAATAAATTTGTGTATAAAATTTCATTGATAAATGTTCAATAAAATATGAGATAAATGAAAAAAATGTGTTGTTCCTTTAATTTTGCGAACCAGTGTATATTGGAACAAAAATCAACGAACCGTTGACTTAGACTTGTTCCATAATATTCGATCAAACCATTTACTTGATAATCAAGAAAAGTCCACTATGCGTTTCAATCTGTTGATTCTCCTCAGAATGGTGAAGTCTGTACCTCAATGACCAAATATTTGCCAATGTTGCTTACTGAGAAATCAAGAGATGGATATCTAATGCAAAATTTTCTTAAATACGCTGATCATGTGGAAAAAAAAATCATAAGTAGAAAGATAAATGTATCTCAAAGGTTTTCTTTGCATCAAAGAGAAATTTGATATCATTTAGGTTTCTATTAATATTGTGAAGTAGCTCTGTAACTCCGGTCACAAGAAGCTCCATGGGACAAAAAAAGATAAGATTCCGAGAACCCCTCACACCTGTGGTCATCCCCCTGGAGTCGTCCAGGTATGATTGACAGGTGTCCCATCTGGATGGAGTTTCTTGACATTACTCCCTCTTTAGAGAAAACAGCGACCCGCTGATTAGCTTGTCTCAGCCCTTGTTTTGGAAGGAAATATATTCCGAAAAAAAAAGAAAAGATTCCGAGAACTCCTCACACCTGTGGTCTTCACCCCCCCCCCCCCCCCCGGAGTCCAGTGATGATTGACAGGTGTCCCATGGAGCTTCTTGTGACCGCAGTTGAACAGCTACTTGACTATATTATATAATAATTATGTAGAGAAAATTAAGGAAGGTCCTACGAGCTCTTTTCCGCGTAGGTCCTATGATTGGGTGACTCGTCAGATATACCAAGGCCAAGACATAGGGCACTGGGCCAGCTCCAATGATCTAATGGACATTTTTTCGCCCTTAGATAATTTTTGGAAGACGAATATATATCAAAATTCCTTCCAATTTTTTTTTACCATTATTGACTCATGTTTCATTATATGAAATTGTAGCGAAGTATTTATTATTTTACATTCTTCATGGGGAGTTATTTCCCTAGATATTCATCCCTCTCCCGCTCATAGACAATATTCTAACAAAGTATTTATTATGAAAAAGACATCTTTTTAATTCCCTAATTTATGCACCTTATCCCAGTACAATATCATATTTGTACTATTTTTTCACAAAGTATTTATTAATTTTATTAACAGAGTAGCATTTTTATGTTCATATTTTGCTATTCTGTAAACTTCTCCTATTGCTTATCTTTTGTTTATCATTCATAGTTTGTTCTTGCCTGGAATAAATTGCTGTTTCATCCTGAAGTTTGTCTTCCGTTGAGACCGTTCCCTAATTTTCAACGTGGCAATATATTCAAATATATTTTTAATTTATGTTTAACTTTTTTTATTCTCTTTGCTCTGTACAACTTAATAGAATAAGCATATAAATCGATGAATACGAATAAATTTCTTAACCCTTAATTACTCGCGCCTATATTTGTTACGTAAGTACTCGCGTTGAGATCCAGGTCTCACTTTTAAAAAACCGAAATATATGTTAAATTTTAATATTTGGATTGAAAATTAGGCTGCATTATATTCGTAATTGTGTGTAGTTTATGACACATGTGAATTAAGGCAAAAAATATTTTTATATTTATTTATTTTTATTGAAACAATGACTATAGTAAAAACAATGAATGTTTGACATAGTTTTACAAATAGGCTACTATTAAAAGTTGCAGACGGATATTATTCGCAATCTTTGCAAATATTCGAAGAATGACGTTGACAGATGTGTCTCCTGCATTTGTAGCAAATAATTTGTGTCATACTACCTTTGGTACTTGGGCAAACATAGCACCGTTTTCGCTTCTTAGGTTCTGACTCTACATTCATTTCGATCTGTGGTAAACAAAAGATTGTTATGTTTATCATTTTAAATAATTTTATGAAATATATATAACTTACCTCTGGACTTTCAGCCTTCTTGCAATGCAATATTATCAGGTCATGGAGTCTTCTTGGCAAGTTTTTCAATTGGGATCGAATTTTTAAATGATCCTGGAATAATTGTAGGGAAATATTTTTCAAAAAGATTCTTCTTGGAACTCGAGGTGAATTTATATTTAAAGACTTGAAAATTATTTCTGAATTTATGTGCCTGCAACATTTAGTAGGTCGAAAAATAGGCATAGAGGCCATCTGTTGGTTCGACGGCCAACAGAATAAGTTCCACACATTTGGTTCACCATGTCAACCCCGCCTTTAGTCAAATTATAAAATGTTACAATTTCAGGTTTTAATTTGAATCCACTTTCTTCGTTAATTGTGGGAGTTGAGTGCATTGTTGAGAGCAATAGAACAGCCTTGCTCTTTTTTGGGACATAAGATACAAGGGTGGTATTCTGAGTGAAGCCAAATATACTATTATATTTTGGTCTATTCCTATTGGGCAGAAATATTTTAGGGATTTCCTTTTTATTTTATTTTTTTCAAAGTGCCAACTAAAGTGAGTTTATGTTCTGTAAGAAGATCTTGGGATAATTTATAACTAGTGTACCAATTGTCTGTTGTTATGTTTCGGCTTGTCCCAGATATTGGAGTGATCAATCTTTTTACGATATCATCGGGTGAATTACTTTTTTTATATGGACCATTGGGTTGTTTTCCGCAATATATTTCAAAATTAAAGGTATAAAATGTTCTTGCATCACTAATGGTATATATTTTGAGCCCATATTTTGCAGGTTTGTTGGGCATATACTGTCTAAAGCCACACCTGCCACGAATTGGAATGAGCTTCTCATCAATTGTATTATATTCACCTGGAGTATAGAGCTTTTTACAGTTATATACAAAGGCTTCTACAAATTCTCTAATTGGAGCAAGTTTGTCCAGCTTTTTTCGTTCTTTTCTTGTTGTAATATCATCAAATCTCAGGCAACGTAGAAGAAATAAAAAACGATCTTGTGACATAATTGCTCTCACAATTTCTACTCCTGAGCCATCCACCGCCCATAGCTCTTTATAAGTTAAATGAGCAGCTCTTTTGACACCTGACATTATCAAAAGTCCAAATAAAGCTAGGATTTCTGTTACAGTAGTTAATTTGGCATCACTTTCTCTAGAGAAATGTTCTTTGATATTGCTTATATAAGCATTCGTACAATCTACAATTTTTTGTACCATATCATTATCAATTATTTTTGTAAATGCATCCGATTCAGATTCAATCGATTTTGCTTCAGATTTAGGCCCTGGCAATTGAGAAATTATATTTGTACTTCTTGTACGAATCTGGGTTTTCTGCCACATTGTCTTTTTCCATTTTGTGACACCATCCTTTCCAAAATAAAATTCAGAATCATCATTTGGTAATTCTTCATCCGCCTCTGAATTCTGTTCAGAGTCTGTGTCATGATAACTATAAATTTCGGTATCAGAAGTATCGGATAAATCACAAATTATTTCATCGCAATCCATGTCGGATTCACTCTGATTCCTCTCAGAAGTACTAGCCATTTTTTATAATATAATATATATTTTAGGAAATATTTAGTATTAAAATATTGAATAAAAATAAATAAATTCTAAATATCTAAGAGAGACAGAGAGAGAGAATTTAGGATATTTAGGAACAAAAAATATACTTAGAAGAACAATAACTTACTGTTTTACGAAGATAGAGCCAGCCGGAAAATGAAACCTAAACCAAAATTATTACGCAAATACTCGCGTCGAGACGTTTGTCTCAGGCGGTGGCTTTTTTGTTTTATTTTTCTTCCTTCTAGGTGCCAAGCGATAGAACAAATGGTCTAAAATATTTATTTCGATGCTATCTTAAGCTACAAAAACTTACAAATTATTTGGACTCGAAAATTGTATTTATTTTTTCGATTAAAATTTTAGGTGAGACCTGTGTCTCGACGCGAGTAATTAAGGGTTAATAAGGCTTTGTATTTATAAATATATCATCTGTGAATTATTATCTTCAAATATGAATATATTGCCACGTGGGAAATTAGGAAAGACAAACTTCAGGATGACACAGCAATTTATTTAAGGCAAGAACAAACTATGAAGGATAAACAAAGTATAAGTAGCAAAATATAAACATAATATTTAATATTAATACAAAGCAATTTAGTTTTTTATTGTTTGCGGAAGAGCATTGCTGCAAATATTTGAATATAATTCTACTGTCCTAAAATCTTATGTCGATAGTTTACTAAAATACCATTACAAAAAATCTACCACCCCCCCCCCCCCTATATATTTTCATCGCAATAAGGACAGTAGAAATTTGATTCATTTGTGAAAAGAAACATTCGCGTCTTATTGTCTTCATTCGTTAACATTAAAATTGATAAAAAAGAGAAGCATTGAGGGAAGTTCACGCATAGTAATAAAATATATAAACATCAAAATTAAAATAGCCTGTTAATAAAATAATAAATACTTGTTTCTAAGAAAAATAGACATTTCGGCCAGTTAGAGTTTTTTTTTATTTTTCTCAACGTTTCAACAAAAATCTTTTGTCTTCGTCAGGAGAAGTAAATAAAAATAAAGCATTTGGCAAGGCGTTAAAATTTGTTTTCTTCGAAACCTTGAAAAAATAAAAAAACTCCAACTGGCCGAAGTGTCTATTTTTCATAGAAATATGAATGCCGGCAACCTCTATCATCAGGATAATAAATACTTTGCTACGATATTATGGAAATAGGGTGATATAGTGGATATAAAGCAGATATATCTAACAGGAAGGTTTGGTGGCCAGACACGCTGACTATAGAGCTCTGAACAAGTTATGGAAACCATTCTGGTTCCATTGTTTTTATGTCCTTGGTTGACCGCCATGTTTATACCATGGTTACTGCTGGCAACTTCCTAGTACGGTAGCTTTGAACATGTATAAACCTTCCTGGCCAGCACTATTGTTACTTCCTGATATTTGACAAAGATCGATTTTGTATAGGACACATTATTATTTGACCATACCATCAATTATCAATTATTTTATTTCCAGAGCGCTATATCCCGAAAGGGATACTTGCGCCAAACAAGGAGAAAAGTTTATTTACATAAGTTATTTACATTATTCAACACATGAAAACACTAGATATCAAGATTTTGTAGAAAGTTTAGATTGTATTTACAAAATGAATTAAACTTTAAATATGATCTTTTATCGGAAATCAAATCGATAATTTCACAAACAACTAGTTCATTCTTCATTCTATAATCTTGAAATTCTGGGCAATCGATCAGTAGATGTCTTGAGGTTTGTTCCTCAATACCACAAGAACAACTTGAATCCTCCACTGCCTTTATTCGATTTTAAAAACTTTTGAAATTTCCGTGGTTTGTAACAAATTGTGAATTATAAAAATTTGGACGAAAGTATTTAGGGATTTCTTGGGGAAAATGCTTAAGAAAGTATTATTTATATTATTATTAATACAAAGTTGTCCCAAAAGTTTGTAAACACTTGCAGAATATTGAAATACCAATATTATTCTTCGTTATGTATAATCTAATCATGATAAAATTGTGAAAAACGTTTTAAAATATTTTCTCACAATGAGTTTCTTTTTATTACAAAATGCTAGCTTTCAAGCGATAATCGCTCTTCAACGGACTTAATAAACACATCGACTATATCCTACAAAAATATTTATGCGCAACGCGTATGTATTTGTAAATATTTCTTGTAAGATAAGTCGATGTTTTATTAAGCCCGTTGAAGAGCGATTATCACTTGAAAACTAGCGTTTTGTAATAAAAAGAAACTCATTGTGAGAAAATATTTTGTAATAATATCTTTGTGTTATGTATAAAGTAATTGCATTATGTGTTATTATGTATTCTCCATAATAATATTATTCGCCAAGTAATAAGAAAAACACGAACTTTTGGAACAAAATTATATATGTTCATCCGTGACTTCACAATTTATTCAAATCAACATACAATCCAAGGCTAGGTTTCTTTAACTATTTTTATTTCTCTAGTTTCGAGCGAAAATGCCCTTTAACAGAAGAACTAGAAGTATGACTTCGAGCTAAATTTTCTTATATCTGTCTCACAATTTAAATCGCGAAATTTAAACGATAATTAAAACCGATTGTACAACGAATTGATGAAGTTGATTGTTATATATATTAGATAATAAAAATACATATATTGGATTAAATAAAATATTTATATGCCAATATTTCGGTTGGCTGAACGCCAATCTTTTGAAAAATTAATTAAAGTATCTTCTTTTTTAAACAATAGCAATCCAAAAATATTTTCTAAAATGAATTGCATACATTTTAATTGAATTATTCCTACATTTAATATTGTGATGTTCCTTCGATTAAATATATAAATATGCTTTACCAAATTAAGAAACAAATTTTAATTATATAACTTTCTAATGTCAAACATACAATTTTGAATATATTCATAACAACAACAACAGCAATAATTACATTGCTGCCAATTCCAAATATTCAAAAATAAATTAATTAAACGGAG
The DNA here is from genome assembly GCA_030710605.1 of Cordylochernes scorpioides. NCBI lineage: Eukaryota > Metazoa > Arthropoda > Arachnida > Pseudoscorpiones > Chernetidae > Cordylochernes > Cordylochernes scorpioides. The sequence goes on along the minus strand of CP092865.1, from coordinate 118,893,588 downwards.
TATATTATAATATTATTATAAGGTATATTACAAATATATATTTCTCATCTCTGCTAGAGACATTTGTTATCTATTTATAATTTCAGAGAAGAAACTAAAAGATTAAAGTTTACCAAGAATGCGAGAGAAAATGTGTATCCCTATGTTTTACCATGAGGAAGCGACTGTAAAAGATACCTCAAGTAATCTGATACTGTTCTCGACTTGATCTGATATTTGAGGATTCCCTCATGGACAAAGGTTTAGAGAATTACAGAGGGACAACCAGGAGGAAAATGTATTTCTCTGCTAAGTTGAATCATATTTGACCTGATACTTTGTTAGAGAGAGAGATTGAGATTGAAAATGATTTATTACAATGTCCATATAAGATTATATATGATTAAAAACAAAATGAATAAATAAGATTAAATAAGGATAAATATAGATGAATAAATGCCAAATATAAATTTGAAATATATACCTATATTAAAAATAAAAAAGGCATATTCTGACCAGGAGCACATGTGCTTTTCAGAAGGCAGAGCGCTATCTGGTGGAACAGAAAGCAACTAATAATTGATTTAGCCTGTTCCCTGAATTTGGTCAACCAATTTCTTGATAAATCAAGAAAAGCCATCCACGAACGCGTTTCGCGCTGTTGGTTTTCTATTGTTTTTTCATATATATAAAATATATACAAGGTCTTCATTGGTAGCCCCCACCGCGGGTAGCACTCCGTCACTGATGGACTGCAAGAGTTCTTTCCCACAGAGTGGGCAGGTCGAGGTGATGACTGGTGTTACCCACTTCAAGACCAAGATGGCACTTGTAGATGGTAGCGAGATGGTAGAGTGAAGCCTGCCGATATACATATAATATGATTCAATAACTCACAGCAAAAATAAATGGCTTTATATTAATTTTATAGACCTGTATATTGGCACAATAACTACATAATCAGATTTTAAAATATTTTAACAAATAATAATTATCACCTTTATATATAGATTAATTAAATGACACATTTTGGATCTGAAATAAAACAAACATCTAAAATATGCCATTTAATTAATAATTCCATATGGATTGCTCAATATTCAAGAAATATTAATAAACATAAAAATATAATATATATATATATATATATATATATATATATGTATTAATGTAGTTGTTGGATCTTGTTGGATGAATGCAGTGTGGCATGTTGATTTGCAGTCGTGGTGGCCACAATGTTTAGAGTGGGTTCAGGCGTGATTGGGATCACATAAAAGGACGAGACATGTTGGATGGCACCATAGAGATGGCGAGAGACCCAGTTTAGCCGACACTGGTCAGGGGAGAACTGTCAATCGTGTCCCAAAGCGGACTAATCTGTTTGCGTAAGAAGGGGGCATACCCGACTTGTTTTTCGGACCCTTTTCCGGCTTTCCGGCGCCGACTGTAACTCACTCGATTTTATTTGGCATTTTGGCAAATATATATGCATCTATACAATACATGGAGACATAGATATATATTGGAATATATTACAACATATATATCACGGAACAAGTTAAATAAACGCTTAGTTTATTTTTGTTCAACTACATGGCGCTCTGCCATCTAGAAATGCTCATGTGAGCCTGGTCAGGATATGCTTCTTTTATTTTATTTATCATATATATGAATACAATATCTATCTGTCTGAAAGCACGATTTGAGCTCGGAAACTGCTGGGAGTTGAGAATCGATGCTTTATTAAATTATTGTTCATGATCTGAATGTATTAAGAAATCCATAGATTTATATTTCTATCTCAAAACCTCTTTGAGATTACAAGCAAAAACAGACAACAATATAATGAAAAACAGTGTCAGGAAGACAACCTCTGGCAGCAATAACAGCACTTATACGCATCAGAATAGAGTCAAATAGATTAGATATCATGTACAGGTACATATTCTCCTGCAGATTCAACCCGATGCCATAGTTCTTCAACAGTTTTGACTGAAATGTACTGACTAGCCAGTCTTTAGAAAGCCATTGACTAGACGTTTTCTATTAGTGACAGATCATGAGAACGTGATGGTTAGGAAATCAACTGAACATTCACTTAATGCAGGAATGTCAGTATAACACGCAGGCAACATGCGGTCTAATATTATAGGAAAATTAGCCTTTCCCAGGTCTCGAACAAAGAGTATTGCCACAGGCCTTTACATATCAAAAATGCACTGTGACTATTTAATGTGTCGGGAATACAAATAAGAGGTTACCGAGACGTGTATTCAATGGAAACCCATCCTATCACTGTAGATGATGTACCAATATGACGTTATCGAATGACGCTTGCAATTTGTCTTCTCCATGATGGCTTCAAACACGGATATAGCCATTATGGTCCTGCAAACAGAACCTGGATTATGAAAAAATAAAAAGCCATCTACTAATCATGCAAATGAAAGTTGCTGATGGCTTGCTCAATCTATCGGAATAAATATCAACTCTTTTTGTTGATTTTTAATTAACAAATCAACAAGAATAGTTGATTATTATTCCGATAGATGGCAAAAGCCATCAGCAACATTCAGTTGCACGATGAAGAGATACCTTTTTTAATAATTTATGTACCCTATCCCAGTACAATATCACATTTGTACTATTTTTTCACAAAATCTGAATTGTTAAAAAATACGATGCCACGCAATACCTGATTCCTTGGTCTTCGTTGATCATACTATTGAAGATGCTCTTGTCTCTGATGTGATGTCATGGCCAGCAAGCCATGATCGTCGAGCTGATAAACCATGATGCTTAAGAGGTCGTCGAAATGTTCGTGCGGACACTCAGGACTATTAACCTGACTATACTATCCATTAAGGTTATGTTGGTAACATATTGTCACAGTAATGAAGGTGACAAGTCGTTTGGATAGAATAAAATAATAGTTTATTAGATAACTTTAAATGAGGAATAAGTTTGAGGGATGAAAAGAATTAGCGGTAAAACAGCGTTAACTCTCGAGCGCGCGCGCAGAGAATGTAACGTGCGCGCAGAGAATGTAACGTGCTTGCCAAGCTTTACAGTTACAAGCTATGTACATTTTTGGTTATGACATTACTCCCCTTTTCAAAAATAAGCAGCGACCCGCTGCTTAAAAAAAAAAAATTCACTCTGAGATCAGTCCTGTGTTTGTTCTTCTGGGCTTCTGTATGGTTTCATCCGCAGGACGTGGACGATGTCTTTGATATTCCGTTGTCGGGGTCTCCTCTCCAAGGCCTCTACTTCATAAGTTACTTCAGACAGTTGTCTCACAACTTTATAGGGGCCGAAGTATCTTTTAAGTAGCTTCTCCGACAGTCCTTGTTTACGCACAGGTGTGTACACCCACACAAGGTCTTCCGCGCAATACTGGACAGGTCTGTGGCTTTTGTCGTATCGAGATTTGTCTTTTTCTTGCGCCTTCAAAATGTTCAAACGGGCCAGCTGGCGTGCGTCCTCGGCATTTGTGACCAAAGACTCCACGTAGTCTTCCAGATTGGCTTCCTCTCTATACGTCAGGATGGTGTCCAATGGGGTCTCGACATCGCGTCCGTGTACAAGATAGAAAGGGCTAAACCCAGTGGTTTCCTGTTTGGCGGTGTTATAGGCAAAAGTTACGTAAGGGAGAACTGAGTCCCAGTTTCTTTGGTCTACGTCAACATACATAGACAGCATGTCACCAAGTGTCTTGTTGAGTCTCTCGGTCAGGCCATTTGTTTGGGGGTGGTAGGCAGAAGTAAAGCGATGTGCGGTTCCACAGAGGTTGTTAATCTCCCGTATTGTGTGAGATATAAACGTTCGACCTCGGTCTGAAATCAATTCTCTTGGGGCTCCATGTTTAAGGATCACGTCTTCTACTAAAAATTTTCCAACTTCTTCCGAACTTCCATTTGGTATGGCTTTGGTCATAGCATACCTTGTTAGATAGTCTGTCGCGACCACGGTCCATTTATTGCCATCGTTCGAGGTAGGGAATCTTCCTAACAAATCTATCCCTATTTTCTGAAAAGGTCGTGCAACCGGCGGAATTGGCACAAGTTGTCCTGGTGGACGTTCGGTAGAACCTTTTCGCCGTTGACATTCTCGACAATGAGCCACATATTGTCGCACAGATCTATGCAAGCCGGGCCAGAAATATTTTCTTCTAATGCGGTCGTATGTTTTTGCAAATCCCAGGTGTCCCGCCATTGGTGCATCGTGGGCTTCACTCAAAATGTCAACCCTCATTTGTTTGGGTACTACTAAGAGCCAAGGTTTGCCCATGGGATCGTAGTTTTTGCGGTAGAGGATCCCGTCGATTATTTTGTATCCACTTTCACTTTTGGAATCAATTTCCTGAATTATTTTTTTGGTCTGGACATCGCTTCTTTGCTCTTTTCCTATGTCGGTAATTGAAGACAATTCTGGTATGTTATCTTCGTTGGATTGGGGGAGAGGACTTCTTGAGAGGCAATCCGCATCTTGGTGTCTTTTACCATTCTTATACACAATAGATATGTCGAACTCTTGAAGTCGCAAGGCCCATCTTGCTAGCCTTCCCGATGAATCCTTTACATTAGCTAGCCAACACAGGGAATGATGGTCGGAGACGACGGTGAAGTGTTTTCCAAACAAATATGGTCTAAACTTGTAAATGGCCCAAACTACAGCCAGGCATTCCCTCTCCGTCGTGGAATAATTTCTTTCTGCGGCGTTAAGGGTTCTTGATGCATAGGCGATAGGCTTTTCTTTTCCTTCTACCAGTTGGGTCAACACTGCTCCGACGCCATATCCACTCGCGTCGGTATGTACAAGTGTCTCAGCATCTTCCTTAAAATGGCCAAGCACAGGATCGGTAGTTAGGGCTGATTTTAATATTTGGAAAGATTGTTCTTGTTCGTTAGACCAAAAGAACTTCACGTTATTCCTCAGGAGGTCGTGTAACGGCTTAGCTTTATTTGCAAAATCCTTCACAAATCGCCTGTAATATGAACACAATCCCATGAAGCTTCTTACTTCATGTGCTGTTTTTGGAGTCGGGAAATTTGTAATTGCTTCAATTTTGTCGGGATCAGGGCGAATGCCGCTTTCTGTAACCAGATGTCCTAAAACTTTGATTTCTCTTGACCCAAAACGGCACTTCTCATGATTAATACACAAGCCCGCTTGCTGGATGCATCTGAGAACTTTCCCTAGGCGTTCAATATGTTCTTTAAAGGATGTAGCATAGACAATTATATCGTCTAAATAACAAAGACAAATTGTCCATTTCAATCCTGCTAGTAGCTTGTCCATCATTCTTTCGAATGTTGCCGGTGCGTTGCATAGACCGAAGGGCATCACCCGGAACTCATATAAGCCATCAGGGGTGATGAAAGCTGTCTTCTCCCGATCTTCCTCGTCGATTTCTATCTGCCAGTATCCTGTACGTAGGTCCATGCTGGAAAAGAATTTAGCTCCTGTTAAGCTATCCAAAACATCATCATTTCTAGGTAAAGGATACACATCCTTTTTGGTGACCTTGTTAAGCTTTCGGTAGTCTACGCAAAATCTCCAGGACCCATCTTTCTTTTTAACCAAAACTACTGGAGACGACCAAGGACTTTCGGACGGTTGTACAATTCCCATCTTTATCATTTTATCGACTTCACTTTGTATAGCTCGTCTTTCGACAGGAGACACCCGGTATGGTCGTTGTTTAATAGGACGGCTGTCTGAGGTGTCGATTTTATGTTTCACATTGGAGGTTGTACTGAATGATTTTCTATCAAAATCAAAAACCTCTGAGTACTTTTCTAAACATTCTGCAATCATTGACTTTTGTTCTTCGTTTAATCTCTCGTCTACCAGAGATAAGATTTGTTGGCGTCTATCTTCATTCTTAATGTTTGATTGAGTTTTATCGTCTTCAGCTGTGTCAACACTGTATATCCCGCTACTTCCAATTTTCCTCAAGTTTCCTACAAGCATACCAGCTGGGATTATTTGATTCTGAGAAGTCCCATTAGTTACCCAGCATCTCCACCAGAATGTCACAGTAATGAAGGTGACAAGTCGTTTGGATAGAATAAAATAATAGTTTATTAGATAACTTTAAATGAGGAATAAGTTTGAGGGATGAAAAGAATTAGCGGTAAAACAGCGTTAACTCTCGAGCGCGCGCGCAGAGAATGTAACGTGCGCGCAGAGAATGTAACGTGCTTGCCAAGCTTTACAGTTACAAGCTATGTACATTTTTGGTTATACTATTGAAGATGCTCTTGTCTCTGATGTGATGTCATGGCCAGCAAGCCATGATCGTCGAGCTGATAAACCATGATGCTTAAGAGGTCGTCGAAATGTTCGTGCGGACACTCAGGACTATTAACCTGACTATACTATCCATTAAGGTTATGTTGGTAACATATCATTCATCTTATGTTGGTTTAGAATTGAATTTAACGGGCAATAATGATTTGGAATATTCAAGCGCCTAGAATATATAGATGTTCGACGGCTTGTAAAAATTCTCCTTTATGAGAGTAATAGGTATCTTTGGCTTATGCAAATATGAAACATTTTTAGTTTTATGATTGTTGCTGTTTATTCTGGTACTCTCTTTTATCATTGATATTTAATGGATATCCCTGAATGAAATTTGAAGTTTGGACCTCCTTACTCTATAAAATAACTGAAACTTCGTTAGCATAACCGATTACCTCTGTATTTGAGATTTTTCAAATGTTATTTCAATTTAAAGTGCTATGTCCCCCTAGGGACACTTGCGCTGTCATACATGTATGCCTTTACATTTGTCTATACATATATAATAATTTTAGGCCGTGAATAGAATAGTCATATGATGTTAACAAAGAGAAAGAGAGAAAAAAACGAGAAACAATAACAGCGTACAAAAGAAAGAAGTGTCTGGCAATATGTACAATAAGCATAATATATATTATCAGTTTCTTAAAACCATGTTATTCTTTATGATAAAGAGTTATTAAATGATACATTTAACCAGAAAATCGTTCATTTGAGGATTGTCCATAGAGGTGGTGATGAGCATTCTTATCTGAAGATAGCTCTTCGATCTAAATTGTAGTAAAAAGTATATATTATTTTATAAACATATTAAACTGGTCTACACTGAAAAAGATGTTTTTGATAATGCATCAGTTTCTGACTTAAATTGAGGTGCTGATCACGAATATAATGTTAGTTTTTATGTATCTCATCAATATATTTACATATATATACATATTTAGACCATAATGTGGTACATCAGTCCATATAAGCGGTACGAAAAACACATTGAACGCAAAATAAAAACTGAGAACGTCATACCAAAAGGTACTTTATTTACTGTAGTATAAGAAAACAGAATTTTAATAATTATATTTTGCTGTTCTGTAAATTCCATTCATTGTCTTTCTGGTGTTTGTTAAATGTTGATCTGTGATTGCCTTAAACAAATTGCTGTATCATCACGCTCCAGAAATCTTGGGTACATAAATAGAGAGAGAGAGAGAAAGCTGTGTCATCCTGATGTTTGTCTTTCCTAATTCACTATGTGACAATATTTTTGTAAACTGTTGTTTTTAGTAAGTAAAACCTTTTTTTTTACAATAAAGAAAAAAATGATAATTTTTATCAGAGTAACCAGAACGTGCTTATATCTATTAGTGTAAGTACTATTGCAGGCCACACATTGTCGAATGGACCAGTTTTTCCCCTGAACAATGTAATAAAGGTCCTATGCGTTTATACTCAAATTTCTATTTCAAAAACTCTGAAGGTTTATTAAGAAATGTCTGGTATTTGGGTAATAAGCTATTTTTCTGGTAAAATATGGCATTTAATGTGAATTTTCTCGCATTCATTAATGTCCTTTTCACGTAACAAAATTCCATCAACAGAAAATTCTTGAAAAATGAAAGTCTATGAAAAAAAAAGATATATCCATAAAGGTAGAGATTTTTACGAAAGGAAATTGTTCTATCAACATAAAAGTCACCTCTCCCGTCAAAATATACGCTAAACTTAAACGGCATCTATTGAACAACTCCGCAAACTAGCGGATTCAGGTCGGTGACAAATCTACATCACCAGCTTTAGTAAACTGAGAAGTATCCACCTAGAGACAATGGTTTCGGACATAGAATCGGTTGCTATAAACTTCTACGTCTAAAAGAAAATATCAAAATTCTATTTTTTTTGTCTATTCCTTCCCATAACGGCTAATTAAAAGTGTGAACTTTTGTAAACTTGAATTTATAGAAGTATTGAGAACATACAGAATATCAAGCATTATATGTGGTGTGCAAATATATTTAAAAATTAATTACAATATTTGAAAGGAAACATGGATATTAAGCCAATCACAAAAAAACCCGAAACTCTCATATTCAAAATTAGTGAATATTTCATTCTTCACCATTATCAGCCTCTAAAAAGAGGTCGCCTCAAAGATAATGCATCAAGTAGTGATGTTTTAAATTCTAGCAGAGATGTACATAGTCAAATATAGAATAGATTGAATAAGGATTTTGGAGGTTTGCCTAGAGACGATAATATTTATAGATATTTGAAAGTTTTAAGATGGAATCTTTCAATTAGATAATTCTCTCCCCTAGGTCAGGGGCATTGAAAGATCATGCCAGCCATGATCGGAGCTTTTTAAAATCTATTTGAAGAAGTTTATCTGAATTATTATAACAAAAAGGTGATTCGATGGCTATTATTGTATGATTTATACATGAGAATGTTCTTAAAAACTTATTTGAAACAATTACTGTACAATATCGGTATATGCGATTCTTCTAAAAAACACATATTGAGCATTTTGATATAGATATAAGAGAGAGGTAGAAGTTTTTTAGAGAGAGAATAGTTGGCTCAATTCTAGCCTCAGGGCCTTATCGATGATTTTATCACCACCGAACTATTTCTAGCCAGACTGATAGCACGTAATAACTGACTAGATTGAAGTTGGTAATGGTTCGATGGGCCGTTTTATTTTTGATCAAATATTTATAATGCAAATTATGTGTGTGTGTATGTGTGCGTGTGTAAATAAGGATATTTCTAGAAACTACTATTTATTCTCACAATGGGTTTCTTTTTAGATTCAAAATGCTAGCTTGTAAGTGAAAATCGCTCTTTAACAGGCATAATTAAAACATGGATTGTGTTCTTACAATAATTCTTGTAAGATATAATCTATGTTTCAATTAAGCCCGTTGAAGAGTAAAGTTTAGATGAAAGCTAGCATTTTATAATTAAAAGAAACAGACATTTTTTTTAAAAAAGACTCTTTATATAATTCTATGTTTTCAATATTTTAATTTTCAAAAGTTTTTATTTTAAATTTTTAGAAAGTTTTTATATAGGGGCAGATACGTGACGCTGTATTTCAGAAATTCGTGTATGTATATAGGTAGAACTTAGATTCAAAGTAATCATTCCCCTGAAGATAGTGAGAGTAAGTCACTGAAACATCGGGAGTTGATATAAACTCTTAGTTGATGTGGCTGTGTTTTTCCCTGAATCAACTCCCAACCAACAAATGGTATTTGGAAAAAGAAATTCATTATACGATAATATTTATACTTTACTAACGCTTCTCCCAATTTTATCTTTAAAAAGTATATTTCTATAGGAAATAGAGCTTTGAATCAAGAATGCTTCTTTCATAAACAAACTTTCTACTGTAGATTGAAAATTTTAGATGAAAAATTTCCAGGAGAAAATTGATCTGAAAAGCATAAGGGCTCCTCTCCGTCAAATCAAACGTCAAAACTAGATGTCATCTATTGACTGTCTCCACAAACTAGCGACCTCAGGTCGGTGACAAAGCCACAGCTTTGGCAAATTGATAGCTGTCCATCTAGAGATCATGGTTTCGGGCTAATTTTTAAAACTTCCTACCATCTTTAAATAAAGAAAAAAAATATTAGAAGAGTCTGGTTCATCAGTGGTAAACCTTGTAGATATTAAACTCTTAAAATCATGATCATTAAAACAATAATCTCCTCTTAATGTTTATTATTGTTTTAGTGGTAAACCTTCATAAAGGTTTTTCCAAATTGATCCACCAGTCCGCATCTTTATTTTTTTCCACAACTAACCTCATTCATCTAATAATGATGTCTTCCACTTGGCCTCTATTCAAAGAACTTGTCAATTAGCCAAGGAAGTGTTAATTGTCCCTAATGACTACTGGAGGTTGTCTACATGTTCATCACTCCACCGTTGTGAATGGTGACCTTCCGTATTTTCAAAATGTGTCTTCAATTCTAGGGATATACGGATATAACAGCCTTATATATTTTAAAATTGAAATAAATAAGAATTTTATATTCTCGTAAAGGTTAATTTGAATTTTTTTTATATGCACTTGTTGATAAGTATTGACTTGGCTTAGACTTTTTGGAGATACTGATTCCAAGAAGATTAAAATATCCTTATTGATTTATAAGAGAGAGAATAAAATAAAAGAGAAACATTTGTCATAGTAAACAAAGAGAGAAAGAAATTTCCTTTCTTAAGGTTAGCGCCTATTTACTGTTGATCTTACACACATACTCTGTGGGAACAATTAATTATATAAACACAATATATATATATAATACACTGCGGCTTGTGATTGTAAAACAACACTTGAAGTTACACCGCATGAGTTTATTTTCAATGAAAAATCAAAATTTATTTCAAGGTGAAATATTGACTATTTCTAACCTTTTTAGATGAGGTATGAAAGAGTTAATTATGAAGAGTAATGATGAACGGAAAAATAAAAGTGTCCAGGGATGGGAATTTTATTTTTCTGTTTATCATTACTCTTCATAATTCACCCTTTTATAACTCATCCAAAAAGGTTAGAAATAGTCAATATTCCACCTTGAAATAAATTTTGATTTTTCATTGAAAAGAAACTCATGCGGTGTAACTTCAAGTGTTGTTTTACAATGAGGCTGTTCTTGAAAATAGAGGTTGCTTGACCGGAATTCATATTTGTGTAAAAAATAGACATTTCGGCCAGTTAGAGTTTCAATTTTTCAACGTTTCAACAAAAATATTTTCTCTTCGTCTCTTCTTATCGATAGATGGCAATTGAATGTATAAAGGTAAAGGCTGTACAAGTAGAAGGAAGGTTGACGCTGTAGTTCTGGGAAGCCAGTTCTTCCTCTCTGTGTCAATTATTCAGCCAGCTGCTGTGACATGTCCTGCATGTCAACAACGTCACGCTCAACACGTACATTCAGGCGCCAGTCTTATACCTTGTCTGTATTTACTTTCTACACACAGTGATTCAAAACAAAAATACTTTTCTAAGTAAACTTTGAAAGACGCCAATTCAAGAGCAAAAGAAAAACTCATTACAAAAACTAAAATACCCCAGCTCTTATGCAACCTCAACATTAACAGAGAAATAACAACAACAATTTCAAGAATCAGAAAAGGACATTTTAAAGGAATGAAGATAAACCCCAGACATGACTAGATCCTACAGGAACTGCAATAACTGTTACAACACCCAACTCACTCCAGACCATATATACCCGGCCATCCTTTCAGCCCTCTATATGGCAGACATCAATCCAGAAGAGGACATATATATGGACAAGGTACCTCAGTTGGCCGGTATTGTGATCAGGGTGCATGGACCAATCTGATCTGCTCCATGAACAAGCCCACCAATTTACGACAATAAATGGCGAAGAAAAAGCTATTTTTATGAATCATTTGTATCAATCCATTTATAATTATAATTATTCAATTCGCACTATTTTTGAACGAAGTATTCCTACACAGTATCATCCAAATTTTATAGTCACTCAACTTGTCACATGACACGAAAAAATTCAGAAGTACTTACATAAAAGAGGTCTATCAGTAATACCTAATTGTTTCTACGTAGAAACTGAACAGAGAGAGATTCTTTTTCGCCTTATCTACGTCTGTCCGAACTTTATAGAAGTGAGACATCTATTTTTCCCTGATGATTCAACTCTCTTACATCTGCCACTTTGTTATAGACAATTAAATAATAATTACTTTCAACTCTGACGATTAATGCATTTAAATTTGTAGAACGACATTTGAAAATTATCCCACATATGTTCATTTTAACGTAAAAACGAAATTTATTTCAAGGAAAAATAACGATTATTTCTAACCTTAGGGATGAAGTATGAAAGGATGAATTGTGAAGTGTAATGATAAACGGAAAATAAAGTGTCCAGGGATGGGAACATGTAAACTTGTAAAAAAACAATGGTTGCCTGTAAAGTCGGTTTTACGGGCGAAGATTTTACGTGACAACGGTAGAATATTTATTGATATGAATATAATTAAATTGCACAATAGGAACAAGGAATTGAATGAAAATAAGAATTGCACAAATTTTAACTATAGAAATATATTTTGTTTACTAAAACAATGTACATGTTAAGAGGCGTTGCTCGATGTCCTGGTGCGATGTCAAGACAATCCTCTTCATTCCACAGTAGTGTGTGCTGTCTCGCAGCAAGAACTTCAGACTCGGGCGTATATTCGGCGGAGATTGCTTCGATCCGATTAGCAGGATCATCTTGAAGGCCTTCATCTGATGGCAATGCAGGCTGCAGTCTTGACAAATCTATTTTGATATCGTACAAACGATATAGACTTGAATTTTGAAGTACATCTAACCATTCTTTGACCGTACGCTTAGACATGTACCCGCTGATGTAATTTGTTCTGTGTGCAAGATTCCTTTTGATGTTAACGTTGATAACATCGTCCTCTTCTAGATGGCGAGGCAAGCATTTTACCATGTCTTGTACGTTGACTGGGATGTTTATCACTTGTCCAATAATTCCATAAGAGAAATCATGACGCAGTCGACGCACTTGCATAAATGGAAGGCGCGGTGAGACCAAACGTTCACTGATAGGATCCAGAGGCGGTAGACCTGGAGGTATGTCAGGATATGAGAAGCCGTTGACCTTTGCGAGAGTAGGAAGCTTACGCTTATTCAGTGATTGTCTACAGGTGTTGCAAGACTTTGTATAATCCTCCTTGCGTAGCTGCCGATTTTCCTTAACGTACCAATCCGAGATTACCTTCAGTTGTAGTGCAGTGATGGTTTTAAGGTCATTCTTGAACCACAATCTGTCACAAACCGAGCAAGCATGTCCAAAATCGTTGTCCAGGAAAGTAGATTGAAATCTCCGTATTGACGATGACCATTTGGTATACCAGGTGGATTGTTCCAGTTGTATTGCTGTTTGGCTTGAAGAAGTAGTCGGTTGTACATCAGTCCGAGAAGATGCTGCTCTACGTTGTCGGAATGCACGTTGCCGTTGAGCGTTAGTTAGGGGAACGCTCGTTCTCTCCGCCACGACAGGAACGCTTGTTCTCTCCACCACAGAACAAGACGTTGAAGCAGGTGACTCTGACGTACCGCTGGTGAGGGCTATGTTAGCAGATTTACGTAGCTTGAACCTGCGTTGCCTCTCCGCAGCCGCTTTTGCAAAGGCTCTTACTTGTTCAGGAGTTCTGGTCAATGCTTTTCGTAGTCTGTACTCACGTTGTCGCTGAGCATTCGTTCTGGCGGTAGAGGTGGTGTGTGGAACAACGAAAGGTACTGCAGACGTTGACGGCACGATATCCTCCGTCTCCATTGAAGTACTGGAAGTTGAAGGCACCGTTTCCATTGTTTTGAGAGTGGTGATTCCTGTTGAACATTTGAAACTGAATGGATGAATTTTTAATTTTAAAGAATCAATTTGAAAATCAAAACACTTATTCAGATCGAAGGTTCAAATTTTTGCTAAATAAATTTGAAATTAAATAAAATTTGTAATTGTAAATGATGAAGTTGAAAATTAAAACATTTACTTATATTAGATGTTAAAATTCTTGCTCAACACAGTTTAAATAAAGTTTTCTTATATCTGCCACTTTTTCTTTATATTTGTAATTTTAAATAATCAATTCGAAAATCAAAAAATTTATTCAGATCGAAGGTTCAAATTTTTGCTAAATAAATTTGAAACTATTTAAAATTTGTAAAATAATAATTAATTAATTAATTAATTTTAAACTAATAATTTACTTAACACTATCAACATTTATCAATAGTATGACATAACCTATAAACTCAGTTTCTCAACTTTTGTGTCAATCTAACAATTAATCAATCAATCATAGTTTACGATAATGAAATATCAGTGTACAATTATTTACCTTTATTGTTGTAGTTGTTGTAAATGACGAATCTAAGCACTCCACATTTTCACTACAGACACAGCTGACAATACTTTAACCACACGTGTGAACTTGTATTATGACGCTTTCTTGTTTTTCCAACGCCAAGAACGTTCGAGAAAGACAAAGACAGAGACAAGCATGCGCCGATTCAATGCGCCTAATTCTCTAGCGCTGCGCGCGCAGCACTCTCGTTCGGTGACTCATCGTAACGTTACCGGGCGTTGCACTTTTTCATAAGTGACTCCCAGCCGCAACCTAATTTAAGACGTTGTCACGTCAAAATTAATTCTAAGTTCTAATTTGTTTGTTGTTTTGTTTGTTTCCTCGGTAATAAGCGTACATATTTCAATATTGCGCCTGGTTGAGTAATAAATAAATAAAAAATAAACTCAGAGGTATTTCATATATAAAGAAATGATCTCTCTAAGTTTTCATAAGCATTTATACGTATTGAAAGTTACTATCTTTATTATCAATTCGAAGATTTTTATTATTGACAGGGAGAAAGGATTAATATTCAATATGCAATTGTTTGATCAGGAAATTGCAAAACCGGAGTTGCTACATACATTACCAATCTAAATTTGCGCAACAAACATTTGTAATAGGCAATATTGCGTCGTTTTAAAGGTAAATGTTATTGTATTTCTAATCTTCTAACACAAATCTTCTTTTCGGCAAACTTGTACTTGGTTAACTTCTTATTGGTGTTGTATATTCAACTGCTTATATATATAGCATAGATTTTATAATGTTACTTTCATTTTATTAATGGTGGTGGTGGTGGTGTCTCGTCCATGTAGCAGATCAGATCGGTCCATGCACCCTGATCACAATACTGGCCAACTGAGGTGGTGGTGGTGTCTTGTCCATGGATCAGATCGGTCTGTGCACCCTAATCACAATACCGGCCAACTGAGGTTGTGGTGTCTTGTTCATGGATCAGATTGGTCCGTGCACCCTGATCACAATACCGACCGGCCAACTGAGGTGGTGGTGGTGTCTTGTTCATGTAGCAGATCAGATAGGGCCGTGCACCCTGATCACAATACCGGCCAACTGAGGTGGTGGTGTCTGGTCCATGTAGCAGATCAGATCAGTCCGTGCACCCTGATCACAATAGCAGCCAACTGAGGTGGTGGTGTCTTGTCCATGGAGCAGATCAGATCGGTCGGTGCACTCTGATCACAATACCGGCCAACTGAGGGGGTGGTGTCTTGTACATGGAACAGATCAGATCGGTCCGTGCACCCTGATCACAATACCACCCACAAAGGTGCCTTGTTCGTAATTTTTGATTTTGTTGTTCCATGGAATGAAGGAATGGGGGGATGCCATTGCCCCGTTAGTCAGCCACACTTCAGAGTTCCCTGTTCACGGTTACCGTAGCGGCTCACGACACTGTACCACAGGGCTGTCCGTTACTTGTGCTGCTTCTCCCGCCCGCCACGTAGAGGAGTACTTCTGGTCAGGACATTTTATTTATAAAATTCGTATTTTCAATATCAACAAATTATTTAAAACCTTCTTGTCATGAAAAAAATCCTGTAAGAAATTGAAATCTGAAAACAGCCTATCAAATTTAAATAGTCGAAAATTATATTCCCGTTATTGACCGTTTCTGCAATCTAAGCATACTCCGATCGGTGATAAGTAGCTTTAACCATTTTTTGCAACCTTTAAAACGCCCATTTATAGACCATGAATTTAGGTTATGGTTCTTACAGTTGAGGATATGCTTTGAATATTTTTAGATTCGAGAGAATTTATGAGATCTGCAACAATTAAATTTTGGCATTGTGTTTCTTTTAATTCTACAGACCTTACTGCAATGTTGACGTTGTAGTAAGGTCTCTGGAGATAATAAGAAACACAATGTCAAAATTTGATTGTTGCTGATTTTAATGAAAGATGGCAATTGAATTTATAAATATAATTTATGAAATCTTTAAAATTTGTCAAAAGGTTGTCCAGCTGGCAAATGAAAAGGCTAATTTCAGACTGAAAATTTATTCAAATTATATTTTGGCAGAAAATAATTAACCTAGCAATTTCTGGCAGTTAACTATTTGTGTAGATATACGATGCAATTACAGTAAAAGCAATCGCTAATTTCTATCCACCGTAATTATCATGGCCCATATCATGTGTACTATGACCACTTGGACATGCGTCGGACATGGAGGCTGTTGTTTTGTTCTGAGCTGCCTGGAGTATAAGAGATCTATATCTGAAAGGATGAATTGTGAAGTGAAATGATGAACGGAAAAAAAGTGTCCAGGGATACACTTTTACTTTTCCGTTCATCATTACTCTTCACAATTCATCTTTTCATACTTCATCTCTAAGGTTAGAAATAGTCGTTATTTTTCCTCAAAATAAAATTACGATTTTAGTTCAAAAGAAACATTTGCGGTAAAACTTGTCAAACGTCGTTTTACAATCATAAGCCGCATTATATTGTATTAGAGATCAACCCATGTTTCCATCAAGGGTAAATCTGTATAAGACAGGTTATCTTAATAAAACTGAATGATAAAAAAAATTTATATCTTGAAAATTCGACAAATTGAATATTTTAAAACTTTTTTCAATTTTCAATTTCAAAATTTTATTAGAATATAATTTTATAAAATAAAAATATAATCGTCGAAGGGTCAAGTTCGAACTATATCAGCTGCTATTACTTGCCAAGGTTCATCTTGATACCTGTACGCTCCAGGAGCCTGGGTTACCTCTATTTCTCTCTCATCTTGATACCTGTACGCTCCAGGAGCCCGGGTTACCTCTATTTCTCTCTCATCTTGATACCTGTACGCTCCAGGAGCCCGGGTTACCTCTATTTCTCTCTCATCTTGATACCTGTACGCTCCAGGAGCCCGGGTTACCTCTATTTCTCTCTCATATTGATACCTGTACGCTCCAGGAGCCCGGGTTACCTCTATTTCTCTCTCATCTTGATACCTGTACGCTCCAGGAGCCCGGGTTACCTCTATTTCTCTCTCATCTTGATACCTGTACGCTCCAGGAGCCCGGGTTACCTCTATTTCTCTCTAATCTTGATACCTTATCTTCTTTAAACAGATAACGCTGTCTCAGGTATGTAGGTGAGTTGATACTATTATTTACCACATTTCCATATTTGTACACCAAGCCTTTGAAACTCTGATCTATTTGAACAATTTTTGAATGATCATTTTTACTATTCAAGATTTCATTGATTCATAAAGTTTTAAACAGCTTATCAGAAATTTTAATATATGGCTTTCTTTCTCTCTCTTTTTATTCAAAGGGACAACTTTGAAGAACCCCTGGTAATATTTCCTTTGTTTTTGAAATGGTGATTTCAACTTTAATTCTTAATAATTAGTTTTCAGTAAGTTCATTGTAGTTTTTATGACTCTGGTAGATATTTGGCTTATCTGTGAAATATCTGTAAAAAAAATGCATAAACTTCAGTCATTAGATCAGAGGCCATGCTGTTTTATTTCTGTGGCGATAACTACTTGTTGGAGAAGAATATTTTGGCTCTAAGCCAAGCTGTTACAGCATGGTGGAGCTATTTTTATCTTAAGAGCTTTTCAATCTGGGTAGAGTATAAGAATGATCAAAAAATAATTTTGATTGTTGTGATTTACCTTTATTCAGAATGAAAAATGCAATGTTAATTTTATATTTGTCAGGAAAACGTATCAATGTTTCTCTTTAGAATTGAAAAAAGTATTATATGGTAAAACGACTAAATGACCTCATTTGCTATTTTGCCTATCTTGGGCTTTTTTTCAGCAATGAAATAAGTGCTTCTACCTCAAAAATAATAGCGGTGTATAGACCAATTGCTGTATTTTCTCGAATACTTCACAAGGCTGGTATCAATACCTCTTCCAACAAAGAGCGGTGGACGATTATTCATCCGAATTTGTAAAAAAAAAATAGGTTAGTGTATTATATTTCATTCACTTTTTGTGTACGAATTATATAGGATAATTAATCAATAATGATAAAGAAGTCAACTTATTTTATGATTATTTAATTATCCAAATATGATTTTATATTTTCAATTTCTACCTGTATTGAGAGGGGTGGAGTGAAAATGTATATTTTTTAAAAATACAATCTATAACGAAATATTTGACGCTCCAAGAAATAGTTGTCAGATTATAGCAAAATTCAATTCATGTGAAGAAAAGATAAAGGAGAAAAAGGTTAAAATTTCAAAACAATCAATTGTTTTATTCCTGAGTTTTACATATATAAACAGTAATACATGAATAAATAGTAATACATACATGAATAAATAGTAATACATACATGAATGCATAGTAATAGATAGATGAATACATAGTAATACATACATGAATGCATAGTAATAGATAGATGAATACATAGTAATACATACATGAATGCATAGTAATAGATAGATGAATACATAGTAATACATATATGAATAAATAGTAATACCCACATGAATACATAGTAATACATGAAATCCTAAACAGACTTAACACAATGGGCAAAAGATGTACCATGCAATGGATACCAGCCCATGTTGGAATAGAAAGTAATGAACAGACTGATGGCCTAGCGAAGGAGGGACGAAAACAGACACTGTGGAAACCAGTTCAATATCACTGAAATATGCAAATACAATAGCAAAAGCAAAACTCATTACTAAAAACAAAATACCCTAGCGCATATGCAATCTCAACATTAACAGAGAATTAACAACAAAAATTTCAAGATTCAGAACAGGACATTTTAAAGGAATGAAGATAAACACAGACATGACTAAATCTTACAGGAACTGTTACAACACCCAACTCACTCCAGACCATATATACCCGGCTATCCTTGCAGCCCTCTATATGACAGACATCAATCCAGAACAGGACATCCATACGGACAAGGCACCTCAGTTAGCCGGTATTTTGATCAGGGTGTATGAACCGATCTGATCTGCTCCATGGACAAGACACCATCACCT
The DNA here is from genome assembly GCA_030710605.1 of Cordylochernes scorpioides. NCBI lineage: Eukaryota > Metazoa > Arthropoda > Arachnida > Pseudoscorpiones > Chernetidae > Cordylochernes > Cordylochernes scorpioides. Next base: position 118,874,381 of record CP092865.1, on the reverse strand, counting down.
CAGGTGGCCGGTATTGTGATCAGGGTGTACGGACCGATCTGCTCTGCTCCATGGACAAGACACCACCACCACCTCAGTTGGCCGGTATTGTGATCAGGGTGTACGGACCAATCTGATCTGCTCCATGCCAAGATACCCCCACCACCATTCCAGAGTTTGATCGTCATAAATTAAGAAAGGCAATATGATGTTAGGTCCCCACTAGCTTGGATACAAGTCAATACCTACCACCTATACTTTGAAAAATGTGCATGTAGTTTTTTGGGATAATGAAGTGACTCATATTTTCTTAGTTCTTCAAAATTAAAGATACTTTGGCCAGTAAATCGTTTTATTGTCTCAACGTTTCGACAAAAATATTTTGTCCTCATCAGGAGCAAACAGAAATCAAAACATTTGGCAAAGCATTAAAAATATTATTTTTAACGCTTTGCCAAATGTTTTGATTTTTGTTCGTTCCTGACGAGGTCAAAATAATTTTGTCGAAACGTCGAGACAATAAAAAGATTTACTGGCCAAAGTATCTTTAATTTTGAAGAAATATGAATTCAGGCCAGGCAGCCTCTATCTTTACAATCATATATTCCTGTTTGTGAATGACAGGCCTAAGTGGACACTATATAATGTATTTGTCTGTTTTATGTTACAGTAACTGGAAGGCCATGCCGCAGAAGATGAAGACGCTGATCGCAGTCATCGTTCTTCTGGCGGTGGTGGCGGTGGTGTTCCTGGTACTCGTCATTGTCCTCGCTGTCAAAAGTAAGATTGAACGAATTACTATGGTGTCAGAACTGGCGGACAAAGTTATGTTTTTTCTGACACTTCACACATGCTCTAAATATCAAAAATAAAATTGAAAACCTGTTAAAGTAATTAGAAGAAGGGGATATTTACCTCTATTTATTTCCAATAAATGCATAATTTGTCATATAGTTATTTGCAATTTACACTTTTGAAAATATTGATGTTTGTGAAGAAAGTTAGGATTGAAAATTATGTTTGAATTTGAAATGGTTGCAATTTATCTCAAAATATTAGTTATTTATAACAGTAACATATAAATTTACTCGCAATATGTTTCTTTTCAATAATATCATAAAATATTATCTCTATAGACCTTACTGTCATTACTTATATTATTACAGTAAGGTCTGTAGAGATAATATTTCATGATATTATTGAAAAGAAACACATTGCCAGTAAATTTATTTGTTACAAATTTTGTCGATAGGTATCAATTAAATTTCTATAATTTAAATAACAGTTGAAAATATCCCAGAAAATTCTAAATGGCTAGATGTAAAAAAAACAACGAATTTATTAAATGATGTAATTGGTAAAAATAAATAAAAAATTATTCTAATAGTTATATTTTCGGTAAAATTCTGTTATTGGTTAAGAGAAAAGCATCTCTTCTGATATATAAATAAAAATTGCTGATGGCTTGCGCCATCTATCGGAATAAATATTAACTAACCTTTGAATTTAAATTATTTCAGAATTGTCCAAAAACCCTTCTTGATTAATCAAGAAAAGCTAACCACGTAAACGTACGGGTTGCTGGTCCATATAAGCGTGGTTCAAGCTGTTCCTCAACGACCAAAAAAAAAAAGCTGGTCTTTGTGGCATCCTGAAAAATCATTAAATGAGTATTTAAGGTCGGAAAATCATGTTAACCTCAATTAAATATTAGCTGATAGTTATTCCGTTAAATGGCACAAGCCATCAGCAAATATTAGTTTCACGATCAGGAAATTCCTTTTTTTAAATTATCCACATGATCCCAGTATAATTTGACATTAATATAATTTTTATTTGAAATTAAAGATACTTCGGGAAGTAAAACTTTTATTATCTCGACGTTTCTACAAAAATCAATTGTAATATAATTTAATATAATATGTCTCTTGTGTGATTGTAAAACGACATTTGAAAACCATCGCGCATGTGTTTCTTATCAACGAAAAATCAAAATTTATTTCAAGAAGAAATAACGATTATTTCCAACCTTTGGATGAGGTGAAAGGGTGAATTGTGAAGAGTAATGATAAACGGAAAAATAAAAGTGTCCAGGGATGGGAATCCCTTTCACAATTCACCCTTTCATACCTTATCCCAAAGGTTGGAAATAATCGTTATTTCTCTTTGAAATAAATTTTGATATTTCGTTGATAAGAAACACATGCGCGATGGTTTTCAAATGTCGTTTTGAAAATCATTGGTCTTCTCTCGTCAGGAGCAATTAAAAATTAAACTATGTATTAAAGAAAGACCTTAAAAATTATTCTGATAAAAATAATTTTTAACACCTTGCTAAATGCTTTAATTTTTATTTTTTTCCCTGATGAGGACAAAATATTTTTGTCGAAACGTCGAGATGATAAAAAGATTTACTGGCCGAAGTATCTTTAATTTTAAGAATTATGAATACCGACCAGGAAAACTCTATCTTTATTTGTATTATTTGTTTTTGTGTTTTTATTATTTATATACGAGGGTTGTCCGTTATATAAGTTCCACAGAAGTTTTTCATACAAAAAAAAAAAAAAAAGGTTTATTTGCACTGATCTATACATTTTCGAAAATATCAAATTTTTTATTTTTCTACATATTCCCCGTTTCGTTTTACGCATTCTTTCATTCGGGACACCCACTTATGGAACCCAGAGTCAAAGAACTCTGCCGCCTGGCCGCGTAGAAAGTCTAAAACCGCTTCATCCAACTCGTCATCGTCCTGGAATTACTCCAGCCAGGTTTTTATTCAACTCGGGGAAGAGATGAAAGTCACTAGGAGCTACTTCCGGGCTGTAAGGTGGGTGTGACACCAATTCCCATCCAATTTTTTTTATGAGGGCGGTGAGCGGCCGAGCGTTGTCGTGGTGAAAATGCACCCCTTTGGTTAACATCCCTCTCCTCTTGTTCTGAATCGCGCGACGAAGTTGTTTTAAGGTCTCACATTACCGGTCGGAATTGATTGTTGCACCCAGACGCATAAAGTCGCACAACAATAGACCCTTCCGGTCCCAAAAGACGGTAGCCACAATTTTCCCTTTCTTCGGCGAAGAAGTGTGCTTCCACTGCTCGCATTGCTCCTGTGTGGGATAGTGTACCCAGGTCTCATTACCAGTAACAATCGAATCCAAGAATTCCTCTTCGTAAGTTTCGTGGAAATCAAGAAATTTCTGGGCCGCTTCAACCCGCTGCCGTTTATGGTCTTCAGTCAGCATTTTCGGAACCCATCTTGCGCAGACCTTTGAATACCCTAAATGTTCACGTAAAATCTTGTCGATGGTGGTTTTACTGACATCAGGAACCAAATCGCAGAGCTTCCGCACAGTAACCCGCCGATCTTCAAGCATTGCCGCTTTGAATTTGGCAATGGTTTCGTCCGAAACCGATGGCCGTCCAGCACGCGGTTCATCGTGGACGTCTGTTCGGCCGTTTTTAAATTCTCTGACCCATCTGCGCATCATTCCGGAACTCATACACCCTTCTCCATACACTTGACAGAGTTCAGTATGAATGTCCTTCGCCGAATTCTTCTTGGCGGCCAAAAAGCGAATTACTGACCGTAATTCGCAGCTGGCGGGAGACACGAGGGGAAGCTTCATCACTAACGGCTGCTCAGCCAAGACTAAGCTTACCAGCGACGTAGCCTTGGTGGGAAATTGGAGTGGGGAGAACAAGCTACGAGCCCGCGCAGTCGGCTCGCGCCTAAAAGCGATCCTCATGACAGTGGTGCCCTGTGGAAATTATTTAATGGAGAACCCTCGTATGTTTGTATATATGTCAATTAACTTTACTTGATTTGATGTTGTTTCCAGACAAAGGCCACACAAGGAAGGAAGCTGTTTGCGTCACACAGGAATGTATTGAATCAGGTGAGTTTTACCTCTAGCTTGTATTTGCTCATAGTTTTTTTTTTTTGCTTATCCCTAGTACACGTGGTACATGCCATGATAATCATGTTGGGTATAAGTAGGCGACTGCTTTTACTTTAAGTGCACCACATGTCTACACAGGTGAAAAGCAGTTCAACTTTGCACTTACAAATAAGCCAGAGCCCCGTTTGTTTACTTGCACTCGCTGTTGGGGTTGGAAATTTTCAAGAATCGGGAGCCATTGGATAATTTATTTTTAATCAGAAAGAGTGCCCAATACACGATTCGATTCCGGATCGTAGCGGTCGAAACTCAGCAGTTTAGACTATTCTTTCACTGACCCCTATTGTTCGTGTTCGTTTAAAAAAAAAACAAAAAAGGGTGATCGATAGAAAGGAAACCAATGGGGGAAATAAATGCACAGAAACACAGTATAATAAAAGGATTTATTTTAAAAAATTAAAAACAAAAGGGATAAAAACTATTATACTATTATTATGGGTAAAAACAAGAAAAATGGTTAAGCTAAATTATACTTATATCTAAGGGATTATGTATAAAAAACAATAAACAAGGTTAAGCAAAAGAGAAAGTAAAAAAATTAACTAATCTCAGGGAAGGGAGATAAAAATAAATGGCGGGGGGGGTGTCGAGCGTTTGTTTACACAGTACCTCTGGAGTGGCAGCACCGTCGCAGGCTTTTCTTGTCTTGTGCGATGTCCAATTGTCGCGCGTTGGTTGTCTAATTGTCACGACTCGTTGGTTGTCTAAGACGTCCTTTTCCGTCCTCAAGTTGCTGCTTGAGGGATACTCCAATGCGTCCTTTCCCGTCCACGAAACTCTGCTCGTGGGATTTTCTTCGACGTCTCTCCGTCCACGAAACTCTGCTCGTGGGATTTTCTTCGACGTCGTTCCGTCCACAAGACGCTGCTTGTAGGATTTTCTTGGCGTGTCTGCTCCGCCTGGCAAGGGAACTCAACTTTCCCCTCCGCTTCTAACAAGGGAATCCTGCCATCTGACCAAAAAAGAATGTAACATGACGCTCCGTCGTCTCCGCCCACGCCGACCTTTGCCCTCGGTCGGTCCAAGCTGGGGCTATCTATAGATATAGATGTCTTGCTCGTTGTCTCCCTTCACCTAAGACCTTCCTTCTATGTACAAAAAGTAAAGGATCTATAAAATAGTTTTAACATTCTCCCACATAATTTTGCTCCGAAAGAAGCCAAAATTAAGTATAAGACAAAAGAGCATATATATACACAATACACACAAGAGTAGATATGCCTATTACATTACATAAAATACACATAAAAGAATACACTTATTACACTTTTTTTTTCTACATACAGGTACTTTCACTAGTCCTTCGAGTCATACCTTGCAGGCTTTCTGATTACCCTACCATATCTATTTCTAGAGTCCCTGGATTCAATATTGGGCCTATTTCCTAAAAATGCTTCAGATTGGGGTTCGGTATTTGAATTGTCCTTTTGAATCGTCTCAACATTCGGGGATATTTCAAGAGGGTGTAAGCGTTGTAGAGCCCTGATCAAGGTTCCTGTGGATGTTTTAACATGGGCCACTCTCACTATTCCATCTTTTCCTGGTAGGAGATTTACTATTCGCCCTTTAGGCCAAAACATTCTTTTAAGATTTTCTTGCCCGATCAGTACAACGTCTCCTACTTTCAACTGTCTTCTATCAATATTTTCGGATTTCTGAATCAGCGCGCCTAAATATTCCTTTAAGAATCTCTGCTTTAATTCTCTGGTTTTCATAATGTTTTCTTCAACATTTATTTCTTTTGGATTTATCGAGAACTCTGAATTGGGCCAGAATTCTTTAGGTTTTTTCAACCATTCGGGGCCCTCCCACCATCTGCTTTGCACAAACTGGCTTGGAGGGCAACCTCGAGACAGAAGATCGGCCGGGTTCAACTGACTAGGAACGAACCTCCAATCGTTCAAATTGGTAGTGGCCTGTATTTCTCTGACTCGGTTTCTCACGAAAACTCTCCACTCAATTTCTCTCTTTATCCAACTTAGCGCGGTAGTAGAGTCAGACCAAAGAGTTGTTTCACATTTTCTCTTCAAGGCAGCTTGGATTGCATTGGCTAGTCTAGCTCCTAGTACCATGGCCATTAATTCCAAGCGAGGGATCGTAATACTCTTCATAGGAGCTAATCTGACTTTGCTCCAAATCAAAGTTAGAGTATTTTCTCGTCCCGTTTCGCTCCTTAAATAGGCTACAGCTCCATAGCCTATTTGACTAGCGTCACAAAAGATATGAACTTCTGTAGGGAAAATGAGATCATTCCACATATATCTCGGTATCTTTATTAACTCTATTAATTTTATTTGAGCCAACCAGGTTCGAAATTCCTGGGCCATACTTTCGGGTAGAGGTGTATCCCAACCTAGTTTCAGACCCCATGATCGCTGCAGTAACAACTTTGGTGGCAAGAATACTGGAGCGCAAAATCCAAGTGGATCAAATATCCGCTGAACCATGGACAGTACCAGCCTTTTTGTTAATTTGGGTTGAATACTCAAATTGTCAGGGAGTTCGCATTTTAATGAATCTTCCATTTTATTCCAAACAACACCCAATATTTTTGTACAAGTCCCCTTTTCAGGGTTTTCCTCTAGAGAATATTCCCACTCTCGTAAGTCCATTTTAGCCCTGTCCATAATTTCAATTGCGGCCTTTTGAAATTCCTGCACTTCCTGCTTTGTTTCCAGCGAGGTAATACAATTGTCCATGTAGAAGGATTGAGCTAAAATCTTTGCCCATTGAACAAGTGGGCCTCTTATTGATTGAAGATGGTATTCTATTTCGGCGTTCAGCACAAAAGGACTACAGTTTAAGCCAAATACAAGTCTCTTATGCCTGTAAGCTATTAGTTCTCTATCGCTCTCCTTTTCCCACCAAAGGAATCTAAGATAGTTCCGTTCAGATTCTTCAATCGCCACCATCTGGAATGCTTTTCTTAAATATGCCGTGACTCCAAATTTATTTTCCCGAAATCTTATCATCATTTCAGGGATTCTTTCCAATAAATTCGGTCCCTTTTCTAAACATTGATTCAAGGATAATCCATTATGACCTAGACAAGAAGCATCGAAAACCGGACGTATGGGCGTCGTTTTAAATTCCATCTTGTACACAGGGCGGTGAGGTAAATAATAGCCTCTTCTCTCGAGAGGATTTTCCTCGACTCTTTCAATGAGTCCCTCAGTCAGCCAGTCTCTAAAGATCTGACTATATTCGGTCAACTTATTCTGTGAGTTCATTTTCTTAGTGCTTATATCTAACCTTTTTATCGCTATGTCAAGATTGCTGGGGATTGACTCCTTTTCTACCTTCCAAGGTAGACCTACAGAATATCTCTGATCACTTTGTCTTTGAATTTTTGTTATAAACTTTTCTTTTATTTCCTGATATCTGGTCTCTTTGGAGCAAGTTTCAACAGGATCCCTAATGCCTAGTACTTCTAGATCCCACAAATCCTTTAAATCGCATCGCGTTGTTAGCAGATTCAAAGTCTGCTGCACATTGTCATTGCTATCAATAACTGGCGAATTGCCCATTAGTGTCCAACCTAATTTCGTTTCCACCGCAGTTAAATCTGCTTCAACTTGAACTATTTTTCCTGTCAAAATCATACCTAGATAGTTAGCGCCAATCAATATGTCAATCTCTTGTCCTTTAAAATTGTCCTGAGACAATATTATGCCCTTAATCTTCAATTTTTCTAACCAGTCTCCTCTTGGCAAAGGTGGTATGGCGTCGCAAATTTTACGTTGATCCAGCGCCTCAATATGAATCACATCTCTTTTATTACCTAAATTCTCTAATTCTAACATAAATTTACCGTGCTTTTCTTCACCAATCTTATTACCTCCAAAAAGACTTTTAGCTATGGTTATTTCGCCTTTTCTTTCTATTCCTATACTCCAGACTAACGACTGTTTGATATACGAAAACTGACTTCCACTGTCGAGGAGAATTCTAACCCTTCTAGAGGCATTTGGGCCTCTTAACAGTGCTACCGTGGTCATCAGCAAGACCTGACCTGTGCAGGCTTGACTAGAAAGCGATGCAATGGGTTCAGTTGCATTTTCCTTTAGATTTTCTCTTCCTGGTTTCGTTAACCGGTTAGAAGAATTTCCTTCACATAAAACTTCCAAGTGGCTTCTCCCACAGTTTTTGCACTCCAATTGTTCTCGGCACTGACTCTGTATGTGTCCCTTTCTTAAGCATTTGAAACATAGATGGGCACTACGTATTTTATCATTTCTCTCTCCCGGAGACATTTTCATTATGGAGCGGCATTGATGACTCGCATGATTTGTTCTTTCACAAAAGAAGCATTTTATATTAGTTCGCCCTCCGAACAGACTAGACACAGTGGCGGGTCTGAAATTGTTCCTTGTTCTGGTCCCATCATGGTAAGACTTTTTATAGGGTTCCTCCTGCTTAAAGCCTTTCTCCACAAATTTCAGCCGTTGAGCACTCCTTACTTCGGCTTTTAGAAAGTCCAATAATAACCTGAGCCTTTCTTGAGCTCCTCCAACCCCTTTATCTGACTCTTCCCGTTTTGCTAACTCCATACCATAACCCGAAGAAGGATGCCTGTGCCATATTTTCAAAATATCCGAAGGTAATGAAGACTCGACAAGAGGGTATAAAAAAATACCCGACAACTGGGGATCAATGCCCAATGTCTCTAACGACCGGAGGTGACTGCTCAGTTCGTCGTACAGACTGCTTAAATTTCTATTTTCCTTCTTTACATTAGATATAACCGAATTCAATAGACGTCTGACATATAGTTCTGTCAGTATATTCGGGTCACCGAATCGCTCCTGTAGGGCTTGTACTGCCAAAGCATAGTTGGCGCCTGTAACGGGATAGCTTGCTACAACACGATAGGCTTCTGAATTTGGTACAATTGCTTGACGCAAATATAAAAACCGGTCGCTATCGGATAAATTCTTATTTTCGTGAATTTTCGAAAACTGCGCCCACCAGGGCAACCAACATTCCAGAGAGCCATCATAGCTTTTTAGGGCTAACTCTGGTAATTTCACATTTATTACAGTGTCCTCGCTAGCAATCGGGATTGTTTCCTCTTTATCGGGATTCCGTAATACACTGACTTTCTGTTGAATATCAAACTTTTCCTCTTCATATTTATCGCATTCTTGCCATTCCCTATCAATACTTTCCTCTGTAATCCCTTCTTTCACTACCAATAAAGCCTGATATTTTTCGTTTAGATCTACAAGTTTCGTGTAATAAGACTCTAGTCTATTAAACTTAGAATAAATATCATTCTTATCAATTTGAGACTTTTCAAATTCCCCATTTATTTCATTAATAATTCTAGTGAAAGTACCTCTTATGGCTTTTCTGCGCTTTTTAAGTGCATCCATCTCCTCCATATTTCCTTTAAATCGATCACGTCCGGCTCACCAAAATGTTCGTGTTCGTTTAAAAAACAAAACAAAAAAGGGTGATCGATAGAAAGGAAACCAATGGGGGAAATAAATGCACAGAAACACAGTATAATAAAAGGATTTATTTTAAAAAATTAAAAACAAAAGGGATAAAAACTATTATACTATTATTATGGGTAAAAACAAGAAAAATGGTTAAGCTAAATTATACTTATATCTAAGGGATTATGTATAAAAAACAATAAACAAGGTTAAGCAAAAGAGAAAGTAAAAAAATTAACTAATCTCAGGGAAGGGAGATAAAAATAAATGGCGGGGGGGGGTGTCGAGCGTTTGTTTACACAGTACCTCTGGAGTGGCAGCACCGTCGCAGGCTTTTCTTGTCTTGTGCGATGTCCAATTGTCGCGCGTTGGTTGTCTAATTGTCACGACTCGTTGGTTGTCTAAGACGTCCTTTTCCGTCCTCAAGTTGCTGCTTGAGGGATACTCCAATGCGTCCTTTCCCGTCCACGAAACTCTGCTCGTGGGATTTTCTTCGACGTCTCTCCGTCCACGAAACTCTGCTCGTGGGATTTTCTTCGACGTCGTTCCGTCCACAAGACGCTGCTTGTAGGATTTTCTTGGCGTGTCTGCTCCGCCTGGCAAGGGAACTCAACTTTCCCCTCCGCTTCTAACAAGGGAATCCTGCCATCTGACCAAAAAAGAATGTAACATGACGCTCCGTCGTCTCCGCCCACGCCGACCTTTGCCCTCGGTCGGTCCAAGCTGGGGCTATCTATAGATATAGATGTCTTGCTCGTTGTCTCCCTTCACCTAAGACCTTCCTTCTATGTACAAAAAGTAAAGGATCTATAAAATAGTTTTAACACCTATCATAGTGAAATTATAGTTAAAAAATAAATATTTTTTATAGTCCGAAGAGCATATAGCAACATCTAACCAAAATTATCAATACGTAAACCGCACTCTCAATCCGACCCACTGCATAAAATCAAACACATTTTTGTTTTCACAAATGTAGTAACCTCAGACTTTCACTTCTTGTTAAAGAATTTATCGTTAGCAAAGGTATATGCAATTCTTTAAAGAGAATTGTGAAATAATATTTTTCAAGGATGACGGTCCCATATGTTATCCTTTTGAAAATTAGAAACTATTTTAGACGCGTAAGATTCTTTTTGAAATTAAGTTTTTTTTTTTTGCTTATCCCTAGTACACGTGGTACAGGCCATGATAATCATGGTGGGTAGTTAGCGACTGCTTTTTACTGTAAGTGCACCACATGTCTACACATGTGAAAGCAGTTCGACTTTGCACTTACAAATGTGCCAGAGCCCCGTTTGGTTACTTGCACTCGCTGGTGGGGTTGGACTTTTGGAAGAATCGGGGGGCCATTGGAGCATTTTTTTTTTTTAACAGAAAAAAGTGTCCAATGCGGGGATCGAACCCGGGTCGTAGTGGTCGTAAACCAAACGGTTTAACCAGCCTTCCACCGTAATTTCTACTACCCTTACTGCAATGGAAAAATTAATGGGAGGGCAGTAGAAATTATTTAATTTCAAAAATAATCTTACGCGCCTAAAATAGTTTCTAATTTTCATAACAGATGGCGCGCTAGTGCATCGTAATATAAATGTTCCGAAAAAAGACATTATTGTATGTGATTCTGCTGTCCTCAAAGCTTTTGTCCATAGTTCTTCTAAAATACCCATTCCAAGAGTCTAGCATGAGTATCACTATAAAAGGAAGTTCCAAAAATGCAATATTGTGCCCGGAAAAGTCTCCACTGAGACTTGTGCGGGTGAAGGCAAGAATAATTCCTCCAAAAATGCAACATAACAGCGGTATGGTAGATTAAACTGGCGAAACCGCTTGGAGGGTTCATCACTGATGAGCATCGTAATATGTTTTATCCTTGTTTAAAAAAAATACACTACGAATTAACTCTATATTTTTATTTAACAACTATTTTGGAAAAGAGAATAATTTCCCTTTTATTGGAAAATAATAGTACTTTATAGCTTTATATGTGATCTTAAAAGAAAGCAAGTAAGAAACTCTTATGTAACTTTATGGTAAATATTTATGTTTATCACGTTCGAACACGTAGCATGCAAAAATAGGTCTTCTCATGTTTTTGGATTGTAAGATATTCTTTTTTTTCGATGCATATATCTGAGATATATGATATTTATATGGGGGTCGGTGGAAGGATAGTGTAAACCGTTGGTGTCTGACCGCTACGACCCGGGATCCAATTCCGCATTGGGCACTTTTTTCTGATTTAAGAAATAAAATGCTCCAATAGCCCCCGATTCTTGGAAAGGTCCAACCCTACCAGCGAGTGAGAGCAACCAAACGTGGCTCTGGAAAATTTGTAAGTGAAAAGTCTAACTGAATTTCATATGTGTAGACATGTGGTGCACTTACAGTTTCTCTTCTGGAGACCATAATAGAATCGTTTGTAAATAGGATAACTCAATTAAAATACAGTAGAACCTCCCTGTAAAGGACAACACCTAATTGCAGAGTTAAAGTGTCCTTTAGGGAGAGATGTCCTCTTACCGGATAGTTGCTAAATACAGTAGAACATCTCTGTAAAAGACAACACCTAATTGTAGAGTCAAAGTGCCTTTAGAGAGAGGTGTCCTCTTACTGGAGAGTTTCTAAATACAGTAGAACATCCATGTAAAAGACAACACTTAATTGCAGAGTTAAAGTGTCCTTTAGAGAGAGGTGTCCTCTTACCGTAGAGTTTCTAAATACAGTAGAACCTCCCTTAAAAGACAACACCTAATTGTAGAGTCAAAGTGTTCTTTAGGTAGAGGTGTCAACCGGAGAGTTTCTAAATACAGTAGAACCTCTCTGAAAAGGACACCTAATTCCAGATCCAAAGTGTCCTTTATGGATAAGTGTCAACCGAAGAGTTTCTAAATAGTAAAAATGGTAATTTTGCAAATTAAAACTGCTCTTTGTGGAGAGGTGTCCTCTAGCGTGAGTGTACTCTAAAGGGAGGTTCTACTGTACTATATTCATATAAAATTAAATCATATTATTAATTTATATGTGAAAAATATTCGATCGCGAAATGCGTAGTGTCGTTGAAGACTCACTGGCGATCTGCTATCAAAATCTGAAGCAGTGGCAAAGGTGCAATACACAATGTACATATAGCATTTATATGTTAGTAATGTTAGATAGTAAAAAGGTATATATTGGATTGAATAAAATATTTATTTGACAATATTTCGGCTGGCTGAACGCCAACTTTTATCGAAGCATTACATGTTAAAACATAATCATCAACATCTTTGTGAATATTTGATTATTATCCCATATATTGTGCGAACTATGCATTTCTACCCCTGTATTGGCAAGATGTAAATAAAAGTATGTACATTTTCAATTGTCTATGTAAAGATTTTAGATTCATTTATAATGTTAATTTCTATATTTAAAGCACAAAATGAAATTTATAAATCATAATTGCAACGATTTTTATTGTAATAAAAGTATTGATAAAAAAAGACAATGAAAAAAGAGCATCTCCTTATCGTGCAACTGAAAGTTGATGAGGGCCAACAACCCGAAACGCATCCGTGGGTAGCTTTTATTGATTAATCAAGAATGGGTATTTGACCAATCCTGGAATAATTTAAACGAGAATAGTTGATATTTATTCCGATAGATGACGCAAGCCATCAACAACTTTCAGTTGCACGATAAGGAGATGCTCTTTTTTCATAATTATACACCTTATCCCAGTACAATATCACATTTGTATTATATTTTTCAAAAAATGCAATATTGGTCATTCTATATAAATGTCTCTATTTTTGAAACACAAATTAAGAAAATTATGATTAAAGCAAATTTATTATGATGTAAAGAAATGTATTGACACAAATATCCACGAGTTTGGGATATCGCGTTATAGAATGTTAATGAGGTTAATAAAAAACATATATATATATATATATTATAAATAAAATATTTTCGGCTGATTTTGATTATCTTGAAGATAATTCTATGGTAATGCAGTCGTGGTTAAAATCTTGAAAGTATAATAGCAAAAATATTTTTGATCAGTAATTGCTTTAATTGAGCTTATGGAATATATAAAAACATAATTTGATAAAAGTACTGCCTGGCTCAAGGCGTAAGAACAACAAAAAAAACCTATTTACATAATTTACAAACGGTTTGAGCCGGCCATCGAGAAACAACAACAATCATTATATCTATAAAAATTAAATCCAAAATCGATGTTTGTTATCGCGTTGCGCAAAATCTACAGAATCAATAATTATGAAATTTCGCATGTAGGTAGCTGAAGATTTCGTTTAACATATAGACTATTCAAAAAACTAAAAAGGTTAATGTGCTATTTAAAAAAAATGTAAAACCAAAAAGCGTTAGTTCCAGCCTTTTACCGCTTGGGCGCAGCACTGGTCGCGACGATAAATGAATTTGATTGGTTAATAATTTTACACGTAGTTTGTTTACACGATGAATGTTTTAAAAGGTAAGACTATCCAATCGCCGTGAAACTTTAGGAAGTTATTTACTATACTTCTGGGAAGGTTTCTGGTTTGAATTTGATTCTAAATAAATATAGGTTGCAATTTTTTTTGCAAATTATCTTCTTTCACTCGCAAGCAGCGCCTCTCGCGGTTTTGGTGAAATTACATTTATAAATTGTAAAAATGCTAAAATGTGTTCCAAGTATGATAAATTTAATATTTAATTTGAGCATTTAGTAATATAATATTCCGATGACGTAAAAAAATTTGGCATTTCAATATTAATATATATTTAAAGAAAATATCTTATATAAATTTTAATAAATGCTTTAAAAATATATTTGTTTCAAAAAATATATTTAAGCGCATATAAAAATATTTGTAAATTTATACAATTTATAAATCTCTATATAGGTGGATTGGATGTTTCTAGAATCGTTTTAACAAATGTTCGTTAGGCAAACTTTTACTCGGGTAAAAACCGGGCGAAGCCGGGTACATTCGCTTAATATAGTTATTTACAAATGTTCGTTTGTGGCAAGATACTATTCCTTCAACTTCAAATTACCGAGGGGACCAATTAATATTGATTTTATTCAACTTATCGAGTATTTTTCAAGGGACCAGGAAAAAATTTCAAATTATCGAGAGTATAGACAAGTATAGATTCAGTAGGGATTGGTTGTTTGCCTGAATCGTTCAACAAATGTTTGTTAGGCGAACTTTTACTCGGGTAAAAACCGGGCGAAGCCGGGTAGATTCGCGAATTTTTAACGGCGCTAGTTGTCAACATTTGATAAACTTATAAATTGCCAACTTAGCCACCCAGTTTTGGATTCACTATGAAACATCTAAAAAAAAAAAAGAAAATCATATATTTCCATATTATCTAATCCTTTTACATTATTTTTTTTTTATCAAAAGATATTAATAGAATGATTAAGCAATATTTTAGGGCAAATTATAATTATTATATTAAATATTTATTGAAGGGCATCTTTAATTTTTATCTTTTAAGAATAAAATTATTATTTTAATATATAATGTTCTAATTTTGAATATCTGGATAAGTTTTACCTATTTAATTATTTTATAGATTATATTTACATTATCTGTCTATTTCTATATTATTATTATTATATATATCAAATATGATATAAAATTTCGCGTTTCACGTTTTTTTTTATTATTTCAAACCATTTATTTAACTTTGTAATATATATATATATTACATTTTTTTTAAAAACATTCATTAAATTTTAAATAAGATATTTATTATATTAGATCTTATATTTTATATAAGATATATATTAATATTGAAATGCCAAGTTTTTTTTGCTATTTGCAGTTTATCTCCATTGCGCTGAAAGAAAATTCATTCAAGTTTTAAAACAGTTGGAGCTTTATTCATTCATGAGTAAACCCCACTCGAACAATACCCGGGCGAAGCCGGGTCCACTCAGCTATATTATATAAATATATAATTCAACGAATATTATTATGATTATTATCATAATATTCTGTCTATTCCGGAATATTATTATCAATAATAATCGTTAGGCAATCTTTCACTCGGATAAAACCCGGGCGAAGCCGGGTACACATCCGCTAGTAGAGTTTATATAGGGAAAACGGCGACCTCTGGTGGTCGATTTAACAGAGTTATTTAATCTATGAAATATATTTGAAAGAAAATAATATTTTAACTTTTAATGATCATCTGAAACATTTCAATTTATCTTGTTTTCACTCTAAACCTGTATTCTTAGTTATTAACAAGTGTGGCGAAGGTTACCATCTACAAGTACCATCTTGGTCTTGAGTTGGGTAATGCCAGCCAACACATCGAACTGCAGTCCATCGGTGGCGGAGTCTTTCTCGCGGTGGGCGCCACCAATGAAGACCTTGTATATAAATTTATATATATATACTAGCGGACGTACCCGGCTTCGCCCGAGGTTTTACCCGAGTAAAGGTTTGTCTAACGAACATTTGTTAAAACAATTCTCTATAAACTTATAGAAAAAGAGATATATTTTGATAATTTGAAACTCGTAAATTTGAATCTCTCGATAAAGTGAACATTTTTTCCCGGTCCCTGTGTGCCGTGTCATCCTGAATTTTGTCTTTCATAATTTTCTACATTACAAAATCATCGTTTTATCTAGTGAACATATTTTCCCGGTCCCTTGATAAATACTCGATAAGTTGAATAAAATCATGGTCGTGAATCTCTCGATAAAGTGATTATTTTTTCCCGGTCCCTGTGTGCCGTGTCATCCTGAATTTTGTCTTTCCTAATTTTCTACATTACAAAATAATCGTTTTATCTAGTGAACATATTTTCCCGGTCCCTTGAAAAATACCCGAATTATATATCGTTTATGGAAGATGGACGTAGTTCCCGTAGGTCACCCGCCCCCCGCGCGCCAGGACCTCTTGATCCCTCTGATTGGCCGGCGGCCGGACGGGGGTGGGGGCTCTTGATCCCTCTGATTGGTCGGTGGGAACTTGGACTGACGGCCGGACGGGGGGCGGGGTGGGGGGCAGACCTAAGCCTATCTCCGTCGCAAGGTGGCGCTGCTTGCGAGTTAAAGCTACAAATCTGCAAATAACTCTAAGGATATTAAAGATATTCAAGATATTATTTTTCGTAAACCTTTCCGGGGATATGCCTAATAATATCCCAAAATTTCACGGCGATTGGATGTACGGTTTTTGAATCTATAGAGTACACACAGACAAACAGACAGACAGACAGACATTCAATTTTATATATATAGATATATCAATTATTTAATATATTTATTCATATATCTATCATTATTAATCTTATTTATTCATTTTATGTATTTAACCTTATATAATCTTATATGGACATTGTAATAAATCATTTTCAATCTCTTAGTTATTAAAGAACATATTTCTGACTTTCAGTAAACGTTTGGTAACCTAAATGAGCATTCTGCGTTCCAGGAATCTGGTTTATAAATACACCTATCCCCCGATTTACATGGTACTTGTTTTACACGTTTTCGCTTCTACACGGTTTTCCAAATAAGTTTTTTTTTTTGTTTTTATCGCACTATACTAAATGCTACTGTGATTGAACACATGCGCTGTGTACAAATCTCACGAGGAATCCCGAGCTTATGTGCTGACTTGCTGCACAAGCACACTGTGTCTGTATTTCTAATTAAAAATAATAATAATTTTCGATTTACACGTTTTTCTCAGGAACGTATCTACCGTGTAAATCGGGGGATATGTGTATATATATAAGAGATGAAAGTTCCAAATATCCCGCAAATGTTTATTTTGAACGAAAAATCGAAATTTATTTTAAGAGGAAATAACGATTATTTCTAACCTTTGGAATGAAGTATGATAGGTTGAATTATGAAGAGTAATGATAAACGGAAAAATAAAGTGTCGAGGAATGGGAAACGAATCCAGTGTTCCGCTTACCGGGCAGATGCCATATCCACCAGGGTACCCTGGACATATTTTTTCGTTTTCCGTATTTATTTTTCCGTTTATCATTACTCTTCACAATTCATCCTATCATACTTCATCTCTAAGGTTAGAAATAATCGTTATTTCTCCTTAAAATAAATTTCGATTTTTCGTTTAAAAGAAACATTCGCGGGATAATTGTTAAATATTGTTCTACAATATATCATAAGCCGCATTATATTGTATCATATATCTCTAACTTGGATGTTACTGTGCACAGCTGGAATGATAAAGGAGTACATGGACGCATCAGCAGACCCCTGCCAAGATTTCGGACAGTTTGTATGCGGTGGTTTCTATGAGAAGTACAAAACTCCACCTGATCGCTACGCCATCAATCCCTTCAGCATCCTGGGTGAACAGGTTATGCAACCAATTAGAAGTAAGTATTCACTTTTACAAGTGTAATATATATTGTAGTGAAGAATTTATTATTTTATTAACAGAGTATGATTTTTTATGTTAATTTTTTGCTACCCCCTGTAAAATTACCTCATTGTTTATATATATTTTTTTATCGTTCATAGTTTTTTCTTGCCTTAAATAAATTTCTGTGTCATCCTGAAGTTTGTCTTTCCTAATTTTCCATATGGCAATATATAACATATATATTTGCTTATTCTTAGTACACGTGGAACAAGTACACGCATCGAACGAGTTGTTCTTACCTTTTGTATTTCGAATAATAAAGAGGAACTAATGCTATTGAATCCTTTTATTTAATTTAGTAAAAAATAAAGAGGAATATAACAACAAGATTGCATATTTATACAAATTGCAAAAATTGAAAGCTTCCATAATCGAAGTGAATAATAAATAAATTATCTTTTGAAGTTACTTTGTTTATTTGTTGACTTCCTCGTAGTTGGTGGTTTTTAGTCTTCACGTCCGTGTCTCCTCTCTCCAAAATAAATTATCAAGATATAAACAATAACAATGTTGTTGTTGACGTGTCCAATGAAGAACCTCAGATGTCTCTATACATCTCTATCACAGCAGTCGCAATGTCCTCTAACTTGGGTGTGTAAAGCTGCTGCTCTGGGTCAACTTTCTGTTGTTGTTGTTGTCGCGTCCAATGAAGAGCCTCAGATATCTCCATCCATCTCTATCACAGCAATGTTCTCTATCTTGGGTGTGTAAAGCTGCTGTTCTGGGTCCATGTCAGTTTTCTGTTGTTGTTGTCGTGTCCATTGTCTCAGATGTCTCCATACATCTCTATCACAGGAGTCGGAATATCCTCTATCTTGGGTGTGTGAAGCCGTTGCTCTGGTATAAAAGGAATGATACACACTATAGCACATATAATGTTTTGAAATATATTTACAATAAAACAGGGGTTATTTTGAAAAAAATAGAGGGGCGCTTCAAACATAATGTACCAATATAATATACACATAATTCCACCAATATTACGAATAAAATTTTATTTCGGCCTATCTAATAATTGTCTACCTAATTGAATCCTAATGAATGATGGCTGTTGTATCCAGATATTCTAGAAGATCCCAATTCTGCAACCAAGAGCACCGCGGTTCTCAAAATGAAGATCGCCTATCAGTCTTGCCTCAACGATCGTAAGTATGTTATAACATTGAGTTGCGGAAGAGTATAGCATTCATATACCAATACCAAAAGAGGCATATCTAATTATAAACGTAAATTGAAACAATGCATATTATTAATGGCTATAGTGAAAATTTAAAGGTGGTTATAAGAATTGAGCCATACAACATTAGTTTTGATGAATTCAACAGAATTAAACAATTAGAAAAGGTTTCAGGAGATCCGCTAAAATTTTAGAATCAGACGGCGTTTTATTCATTCTGTTTGTTTTCCTGTGGAAGGACAGAGATGCCTAAAAGCTTGAGATAGAATTTTAAAAAAAGAAACTTATCTCTCCGGAAACTTTTTTTAATTTTCTAATTAATATACAGAATATTCAAATCAATTTATGTCTTCTTCTTCATCTTTCTTATATCATGATTGGGTGAAGTAAAATGCGTCTGCCTTTGTCATTAAGACTGGGAGCACTACTCAGTGGCAGGCCAACTTAGTTACAAAAGAAAAGGCCGCCTCTGGCATGAGGAACAGACGCCATGTGCAGCTGATCCTAACATGGAGTACAAACGCTGCTCATCCTGTATCCCTGGATTAGGAGCCCTTACAGGATACTATCAGCCGGGCCAGATGAACCCAGGTTTTTAGTGAGCTTGTTACTGCTCCCCCTCCTCTTTTTCATCTGGGCTTGGGACTGGCAAAGACGGAGTTCCGTTTCATGTGAAATTCAACAGAAGTCATTCTCTATTCTAATTTGAAAATCGGCCCTGTCACATCATCAGCTTAAACACATTTTTGACCAATTAGACTGATTTCATAACTCTTATTCTTGGATGTTAATCTAGAATTTTGTCAATTGAAACCGCCTTTTTCTGATGAGAATCAAAGCCCAAAACCATGGTATACAGGTTGGCTTTTGTCTGAATTTGCCAAAATAAATGTTGTGCTTATTCTTTTTATCACCATATTTAAGTTTTTTTTTACGGGTTAATAAAAAGGTTCATTACTTTAATGTAAATTTAAAGATGAATAATTATATCTCTTTTAATACACATTCCAATGAATAATCATTTTAAAAATTCCATTTGCATATTTTAAACTTATAAAATGTTAAATAGGTGGGAGTTTAAAAATTTCAAACAAGTAAATACATTTGTAAAGTTGATTATGGTGAATTTACAAATATTGTGTATTGATAATTTTTAAAACAAATACTTTTTTTATATAAAAATATATTTTGATATATAAATATATCTTTTTGAAAATAGAGCAATCCATAAATAAATCTTTAATTATGAAGGCATATATTGGATCAAAATATAATTTATTTTACCAATATTTCATTTGGCTGAACGCCAACCTTTATCAAGGTGTTATAACACACTTTATAATGTTATAACACCTTGATAAAGGTTGGCGTTCAGCCAACTGAAATATTGGTAAAATATATGATATTTTGATCCAATATATGCCTTTTTAATTAAAAATAAATACAGTAGAACTTGGATAATTCGAACTTCTTTAATTCGAAAACCTCTTTAATTCGAATATTTATCTTGGTCCCTAGAATTTCCTATATATATAATTTCCGTTTTTAATTCGAATTTTTGGATAATTCGAATTTTTTTATGGTCCCTTGGGGTTCGAATTATCCAAGTTCGACTGTATATCTATATAATGTATTGTATCTTATATACGTATTCTCTAGAAAAGGGGTTAATCGTTTGTGTTAGAATTATTTTTTGCTTACGCCTAGTTCACGTGATACAGGCCATGATAATCATGGTGGGTAAAAGTAGGCGACTGTTTTTACTGTAAGTGCACTACATGTCTACACATGTGAAAAGCAGTTTGACTTTGCACTTACAAATCTGCCAGAGTCTCGTTTGGATATTTACACTCGCTGGCAAGTTGGACTTTTGAACCTGGTTCAAAATCACATTAATAGGTACCGCTCAACAAGAGCAACCTAGTTCATGATAATTGAAACAGTGAATAATATTTAGACGAAAAGACGAAATAAAGAAGAAGAGTTTCTTTTATTATAAATAAATCAAAGCAAGCTTTCGGGCAAAAAACCCTTCTACAGGCGTGTTATATTTAGAGAGATATTAAGAATTAATATATAAGAATTTTTTATGCTTGGAGATTTGAAACTATAGGGGAATATGCCAATGTAAACACCCGCTCACGCGACCACCTCAAAACCCAAGTAATATTGATTTCTAGCTATCTTGTTGAGGTTATTACTGCAAGGTCAAGAGAGCATGATATGCATCTGGAAGTTCTATTTTTCGGTTAATGCTGTTATGTCTGTGGGATTCTATTGACTCGAGAACTAATCGTTGGTGCTGGTTATGAATTTTTCTATAATGTATAGTGGGGTGGTTGGTGTTAAAAGGATGGCCAGTATTGAGAGTGTGCTGATTAATGAGGGACCTGGTGTCATGATTGGAGATGTTTCGAGAATGTTCAGACATTCTGATGGCAACGGATCTACCTGTCTCGCCAACGTATGTGGCAGAGCATTGCTCACACGAGACAGAGTAGACCGCGCCAACAGAATGGAGGGGATCTGGGGGGGTCTACTCTGTCTCGTGTGAGCAATGCTCTGCCACATACGTTGGCGAGACAGGTAGATCCGTTGCCATCAGAATGTCTGAACATTCTCGAAACATCTCCAATCATGACACCAGGTCCCTCATTAATCAGCACACTCTCAATACTGGCCATCCTTTTAACACCAACCACCCCACTATACATTATAGAAAAATTCATAACCAGCACCAACGATTAGTTCTCGAGTCAATAGAATCCCACAGACATAACAGCATTAACCGAAAAATAGAACTTCCAGATGCATATCATGCTCTCTTGACCTTGCAGTAATAACCTCAACAAGATAGCTAGAAATCAATATTACTTGGGTTTTGAGGTGGTCGCGTGAGCGGGTGTTTACATTGGCATATTCCCCTATAGTTTCAAATCTCCAAGCATAAAAAATTCTTATATATTAATTCTTAATATCTCTCTAAATATAACACGCCTGTAGAAGGTTTTTTTGCCCGAAAGCTTGCTTTGATTTATTTATAATAAAAGAAACTCTTCTTCTTTATTTCGTCTTTTCGTCTAAATATTTCCAAGAAGAATATTATAATAATCGTTATCGCTAGTGAATAATATGTGAAGGTTATTTTTTTCTATTTAATTGGATTCGTTCTTTTTGTTGTTGTTGTCTGAATATAATAACAATAACAAGGTATAACCTTAGTGATAACATATAAAACAAAACTTGATTTTACAAGAAATGTTTATGTGGATTATTGTTAATAAACCACCACATAAATTGGTGAGCCGGACAAAAGAACCAGCACAACGAGTTGAGTAAGTACAATTCTTGTGTTATTCCCCAACTTTTGCAAATTTAAAAGTAAAATGAAAAGTGATGAAACAGAGAGAGTTGAGACCTATAAGGTAAATGTTGAACTTCCACCTTTCTGGATTGAAAGACCTGATATATGTTTCCATCAAGTTGAGGCTCAGTTCTTGATAAATAATATAAAGACCGAAAATACGAAATTCAATTATTTAATCGCTTAGTTAGGAGCCAAAGTATGTCGAAAAACTCTGGGATATACATGTGTAAATTTGTAAATATTTAATTCTAAGTTCTAATTTGTTTGTTGTTTTCTCTGTATTAGGCGCAAATATATCAATATCGGTCCTGGTTGATTAATAAATACTGAAAAGTTGGATTTCATGCTTGATATAATAGATGTGAATCTACTGGATATTAATTGATTATTGCAATAGGTTTCTGGAGATGAGTTTCTCTCCATTCTATTATTGTATTATCAAACTATCGGACCTTTCACACTTCTCTTTACAGGAGTACAAAATAAACAATAATTAACGTCTTTAGATGTTGTACTAAATTCGAAAAATCACGTGAGAACGCCCTTGTAACTTCAGAACAATTTTTAACGCCTTGCCAAATACTTTATTTTTATTTACTTCTCCTGACGAAGACAAAATATTTTTGTCGAAACGCTGAGAAAATAAACAAAACTTTAACTGGCCGAAGTGTCTATTTTTCATAGAAATAATAAACGTCGTTCACAAAAAAAAAAAAAAAAGAAACGCATCTCCAGAAATTTGTTGTATCATTTATTAAATTCATTCTAACCCAAGGGAGTCGGTAAAAGGATGGTTTAAACTATTGGTTATCGACCCCTACGATCCGGGTTCGATTCCCGCATTGGGCACTTTTTTCTGATTTAAAAAAAATGCTCCAATGGTCTCCGATTCTTGCAAAAGTCCGAAGTCGGTGGATGAGAGGATGACACGCTCGATTCCTGACAGTCATGAACCGGGATTAAATACCGCGTTAAAAAATATATAAATTAGAGGATAAAAATTTGCATATTTGCAACAAAAAAATATGAAATTTCAAAAGCAAATAAAATTTACATAAAATAGAATACAAAACAATAATTTTACATGTCCCCTACACATGTATTATTCGACAGAGTTCATAAAATTTATATAGACAAAGTGGCTGATGTAAGAGAGTTAGATCATTTAGATCAGGGAACAAACTATGTCTCACTTCTGTAAAGTTCAGACAGTCATAGATAAGGTGAAGAGCAGTTTGTTCAGTTTCTCCGCAGGAACAATTTGGTGATGAATTTATTAAACTTAAGAATAAGCAATATCATTAATTATATAGAAATTTTAGTCAAAAAGCATCGAGACTATTTTTCAGAGTTTAATAAAGGTCCTATCACAATTTAAAAGTTTATATTCTTCAAAATTTCCTAATTTCTTATATGCATGTCACCCCAATATTTTAGTTAGGTTAACAATATAGTCAGTATATTTTCATTTGAAGTCACCTTGTCAATCTCGAATTACGCAAATTTCTTTTAATGACACAGGAGATAACTAAGTTTGAACAAAAATGCCTCTGTCTCCTTTAAAAAAAAAACAGATGAACAGTTTCATCAATGAATATCTATTTTCTTAAGTTTTGTTCATGAGTGTATGTATTTATATTTGATAGAATGTTGGGTCAGTGGAAGGGTGATCTAAACCGTTGGTTTTCGACCGCTACGACCAGGGATTGAATCCCGCATTTGCCTTTTTTCTGATTAAAAAATGCTCCAATGGCCTCCCGGTTCAACGGGACTCTAGCACATTTGTAAGTGCAAAGTCAAACTGCTTTTCACATATTTAGACATGTGGTGCACTCACAGTAAAAGCAGTCGCTAACTTCTACCCACCATGATTATCATGGCCTGTACTACGTGTACTAGGGATAATTAAAAATATATATACACAAGTATAGTTATATGTATTCGAATAATAACCCCTTGAATCAATATTAAAATACAAAAATTAGGCCTCTAGGGAAAATAATTACACCTATCCCCCGATTTACACGCTACTTGTTTTACACGTTTTCGCTTTTACACGGTTTCCCAAATAAGTTTTTTTTTTGTTTTTATCGCACTATACTAAATGCTACTGTGATTGAACACATGCGCTGTGTACACATCTCACGAGGAATCCCGAGCTTATGTGCTAACTACATATTTTAACCTGTCAATGCATTTTATTTTTATTTCTGTGTACACCTATCCCCCGATTTACACGTTTTTCTAAGGAACGTATCTACCGTGTAAATCGGGGGATAGGTGTATTTTTTACAAAAAATATTATTTATAAATATTTCTAGCTTTCGTGATTTCCCCTGTAGATGGGATTTCTTGTCCGAGAGCTAGGGAGATATTTATAAATAAAAGATTTGTAAAAAAAGAAACCTTTCCCTGGAAGCCTAATTTTTGTATTTGAATATATATATTTGATCGAATATGTTTCATATGTTCAAATATTGCTCTCGATACATATGCCAATAATTATTTGCCTCGTTGTTTTCAGTTACCAATGATGACGAGGAAACCTCGAAAAATAAATTAGTTGACAATCTGAAAGAAATGTTCGACGGATGGCCCCCAAATCTGATAGCCCTTGATATAGACCGCGCTCTTGGATTTCTAATGATCCTGGACGTTGAGGCGTTATTTACAATCAAAATGGACTACAACACCGAGGGCACACACCAAGTATTTAAGGTAAGGCGTATTGTCATCAAATAATGTTAATTTATTGTGTTAATTGTAGATATATTGCCAGACATTCTTTTGTACAAAGTTGATAAAGTACAATTTCGAAATTATTTTAAAGGCGTAAGATTCTTTTTGAAAATAAACAATTTCTACTGCCCTTACTGCAATGGAAAAATTAATGGGAGGGCCTGGCTCATCAGTGGTGAACCCTCACAGCGGTTTCGCCAGTTTAATCTACCATAGTAAGGGCAGTAGAAATTGTTTATTTTCAAAAATAATCTTACGCCTTTAAAATAATTTCGAATTTTGATAACAGATGGCGCGCTAGTGCATCATATTATAAAAGTATGATTTGGATTATAGGTTATAATAAAATAAAATAAGACCTAATCCAAATATTTTAATAGTGTGTGACGTTTCGGCAACAGCATTGTCACCATCATCTTTCTGAAAAACGAAGCAAATAATACTTTCTTAAGCTTTTTTCACCAAGAAATCCCTAAATACTTTCGTCCAAATTTTTATAATACTCAATTTGTTACAAACCACGGAAATTTCAAAAGTTTTTTAAATAGAATAAAGGCAGTGGAGGATTCAAGTTGCTTTTGTGGTATTGAGGAACAAACCTCAAGACATCTACTGATCGATTGCCCAGCATTTCAAGATTATAGAATGAAGAATGAACTAGTTGTTTGTGAACTTAACGATTTGATTTCCGATGAAAAATCATACTTAAAGAGTCCAATTCATTTTGTAAATACATTCTAAACTTTCTACAAAATCTGGATCTCTAATGTTTTCATGCGTTGAATAAAGTAAATAACTTATGTAAATAAACTTTTCTCCTTGTTTGGCGCAAGTATCCCTTGCGGGATATAGCGCTTTGGAAATAAAGTATTTAGTAATCATCAAACAAAAGAATAAATAAGAAAAATTACCACAGCAAGTTCTTAATAAGTACTGTTACCAAGTTTTAAACAAGATAACAGATAAGGAAAAATAGTTTTTTAAGACAACTTGAATTACAGATATGTTTTAATTATATTTTAAAAATGCACTTTAATTCTAAGAAGAATATTTCAAGTTGTCTTAAAAAAACTATTTTTCCTTATCTGTTATCTTGTTTAAACACTTGATAACAGTACTATTTAAGAACTTGCTGTGATATTTTTTCTCATTTATTCTTTTGTCTGATAATAGTGATAAAATGCTGTTGCCGAAACGTCACACACTAAATATATAATATATAATATAATATAAATACACTATATTAATAAATTAATTGGATTAGGGTTAATTTATTTTATTGTACAATGTTCTTTGTTCTAGTTTTTTTTCTCTCTCTCTTTCTCCGTGTTAATATCATATGACTATTCTTTACGGCCTAAAAATATTGTATATATATGTATAGACAAATGTAAAGGCATACATGTATGACAGCGCAAGTGTCCCTAGGGGACATAGCGCTTTAAATTGAAATAAATAAATAATATGCATATATAGCCTATATAAATTACAATTACAGTCAAACTTGAATAATTTGAAAGGCCCAAGGAACCAAAAATATTTCGAATTATCCAAAATTTGAATTAAAAACGAAAATTATATTTATAAGAAATTTTAGCAACCAAGATAAATATTCGAATTAAAGGCATTTTCAAATTAAAGATGTTTGTATTATCCAAGTTTTGCTGTATATGCTATATTGCTATATATATATATATATATATATATATATATATATATATATATATATATATATATATATATATATATATATATATATATATATAATAAAAATATTTTCTGCTGATTTTGATTATCTTGAGGATCATGCTATGGAATTATTTGCTGGTTCCTTTTAGTACTAAATGGCATTGGTGATGCAGTCGTGGCAAATATCTTGAAAGTATAATAATAAAAATAGTTTTGATCAGAAATTGCTTTAATTGAGCTAAAGGAATATATAAAAAACATAATTTGATAAAAGTACTGCCTGGCTTAAGGCGTAAGAATAAAAAAAATGAAAAACTTATTTACATAATTTACAAAAAATTTGAGCCGGCCATCGAGAAACAACAACAATAGGCTATATAAAGGGAAGTCGCGACATCTGGTGGTATAATTAATAGAATAGTTTAATCTATAAATATAATTTTAAATAAAATAGTATTTTTAAATAACATATATATGTAGTAATCCCGATGTGGAATGTACTGGGCAGTCGTGGTAGTGGGTGCGTGATGGGATTCCCGCCCTGGGACAGCAAGAGACAGAGGCAGGTCTAGATGGTAACTCCAAGAAGGTAGAGGTAGACCACGGACGAAGGCAGACAGACCACGGGCGCCACGGATGCCTACATCGCGGATAGAAGGGGGAGAGACCCGACCGTATGACGGCGTCGTTCTGAAAACAACTCCAACTGCCTTTGTCTAATTTCTGGGCCTTTATATACTGGACGCCCGCATAAGTGGTGATTCCTGATTGGCCACTATAATCACGCCACTTTATGGCGCCGGGTTGTTTTCGTCTTGCCTTTGTCGTCTGGTCTACCTCCTTCTTTGTTTTATTTGTCACTTCCATTGTTCGATACATATTTTTATATATAGATATGGGGTTATATAATTAATATCAGAAGAAGGTTGTGAACTATCTAACTCAAAAATATACTACAGAATGTGCCCCCGGTGATAAAGGTTTGGTTGGGGGAATGACATGTAATGAATGATGACCTAACAAACCTATTATAAAAAAAATAAAAGAAATAATTTGTATACAAATTAGTTAAAATTATATTTAAGCTACAAGTTAAAACGAGAAAGATGTTGTAATGGTGGTGTATCAATGAAAAAAAAATCAAGGTTATAAAAATAAAAACGCACAAAATGAATGATAAAAGATTAAGAGAAAGTATATAATACAAAATGGTAAATATGGTAAAATGAATCGTACAAGGAAAATAATATCTTATTGCATAAAAGATGAGCGGAAAAAAAGTTAGTTTATTGATTGAACATATAATGTGACGCTAAGGTTGAAAAAGGGAAAGGGGGTATCTGAGCATGTTTCTGCAAAGTAGTATCCCAAGCATTCTGCAATGCAATGCGAACTTGTTCAAGTGAGGCATTGTTTTCATTAACAGAAGGCCCAAGATATTCCATCTGCATCATTAGTTCAGACAGTGAAAAGAGGTGGGAAGATTGGTGGAGGTAAAAGGGAGAGGTAGAGGTAAGAGGGATCCCTGCTGTCCATAATGATTGTGCCCGGTTGAATTATGAGAAAAAAAAAAGTGAAAATTTGAAAAAATGGTGAATTGATATGATGAGTCGGGCGATGAGAAAAAAAAATAAAAATATCGCGCTGGATATCCTGAACTCACTATCGGGAATGGTATAGCGAGGAAGGATTGTTCCAGTCGGATTAATCAATGAAAAAAAACAAAAATGTTCGGCGAACTGGAATCCCTTGGAAGGTGGTTGGAGGTTTGAAGGATGCGGAAAAGGAAAGGTGGGAGTAAGAGATTTATTGCTGTCAATATTGATTGTGTCCGGCTTGTGTGGTGAAAAGAAAAAGTTGAAAAATGAAAAAATGACGAGCCGGACGATGAGAGAAAAAAAAATCTAACTGGGTCTCCTTAGCTCACTGTTGGGAAATGTACAGCGAGGAAGGGTCTTCTAGTTAGTTTAATCAAATAAAAAAAAAGAAAATGGCTGACGAACAATAATCTCTTGATGGATGTAAAAAGTTGGGAGGAAAGGTTCATGGGATAGAGTTAGAGGTTGTAAGGGAAGCGTCAAAAATAACATTTTGAAAATCTATTAAGAAAAATAAAATGATAAATGTTTTATATGTTTAAGAAATATTATAAATTTTGTTAGGTGTAGGATTTTTAAAATGGTGCCTAAAATAGTTGAAGTTGTAAAATGCTAGGTCTAAACATGATGAAAAAAAAATTAGAAGAAAATAAAAATATTAAAGGTAATAATATATAAAGGGTTGATTGGTAGTTGCTGGCATTAATTTTGATGGTTAATAAACAAAATGATATTATCGATTAATATTGAAATGTTTTATCTACATCTGTAAGTTAAAAAACAAAGTTCAACACCACAAAACTAGTAAAACTGTAAGTCTATTTACAAATTAATGAGAGAAAAGCTAGTAAACCTATTAAATGGGAAATAATTTGGGGCACAAATTAGTTACTAGAATAAAAATAAAGATAAAGGGGAGTAGTGGTGACACACTGATATAATATTATAAAACTATAAAAAATATATAAGAGGAGTACATAGGAAGGGGATACATTTAAAGTAAACACACACAATAGCGAAAGTAAATATTTGGGAAAGTTGGTATACTAGTTACAGTTTTTGTTACTTAAGGTGCCTTGAATATTTACAACATAGTTTCAGGGATGTAATACAGGAAGGAGGAGAAGTAGAGGTAATAAAAGTAAAATAAAATATAAAAGAAAATTGACTTAAGCAAAAGGTTTGCGATGGGTAGTGACGCAGTGAGGAATAAAGGAAGAAGGTCTGAATTGGTTTCTGCGAAGGACATCTCAGGAGTCCTGCCCTGCAATACGAGCTTAGAAGCGAAGTATTGTTTTCAGGGTTCAGCAATCTCAAGATGCTCTGTAAGTAGCATTAGATCAAGTGGGCAAAAGGCGTGAAGATCGAAGGAGAGGTAGGTAATGGGAGAATATGGGAAAGAATTTTTTCTGAGAGAGGTTAAAAAGAGATGGGGCTCAAGAGCTGCGCTGCTGTCGGTGATTGAGCTCGACCAGATGAAAAATAAAAGTAAACGAAAAATGAGTGAGCGCTTTGTGCTGAGGATGGCCTGGGTCGAGCGTTAGAGAAAAAAATAATCTCGCTGGTTACTCAAGCTCTCCGTGTGGAGTTAACATGGGGAGGAAGAGTGTACCAGGTCGATGAATCATTAAAAAATAAAAATTAAAAAATGTTGGCGAGCAGGAGTCTCAGGAACCGTTGAAGAGGTTAGAGGATGGAAGGAAAAGAATTATCTTAATGTAAAAGAAATATCCTAAAATATATGGATTGATTCTAAAATATAAAATGGCACACATCAAGGATCGTAAAAATATAAATGAATAAGATTTTAAAATATAGTAA
Source organism: Cordylochernes scorpioides (assembly GCA_030710605.1). Lineage (NCBI taxonomy): Eukaryota > Metazoa > Arthropoda > Arachnida > Pseudoscorpiones > Chernetidae > Cordylochernes > Cordylochernes scorpioides. Next base: position 118,844,179 of record CP092865.1, on the reverse strand, counting down.
GTATTTAGGTTAGTGTGTTCCCCACGTGATTCAATACTTATAAACGCAAATTAGACGATGGTTGGAATAGTGTCGTGGCAATGGACTCCGTTTTGGGGATTTAATTGTCCTTTTAGGCGGCCAAGATGGCGTCTCACATGGTGTCATGTACAGGATCGATTTTAGAGATGGTGGGGACCTAATTTTTTAACGGGTTGACAAAACGATAAACTATCCTATAACATTATAAAAATAAGATTTGCTATAAAAGGGGTTTTATATAATTTTCCTATCCGTTTTAATCTGGCAGGTTATTTGGTGGACACGAATATCTAGTATACCCGGTGTGCCAATAGCACGTGTTTCAAGTACAGGTGTACTGAAACTGGAGTCAATATGGCCGCCATTGTGGGGGCTATGGATGACGTACCGCGCGCCGGCAATAAAAACAAACAGGAGATGACACCGCTGTGGCGGGCGTTATGTTTTGTTTTTGGGAGGACAGTAATATGATAGCTATTTATATAACATGGCTTGTTTGCCACTCAGGGGCACCTGTGTACCAAATGTTTTCTAATCGAGTTAATATTGCGAATACTTTTTTCTATTGGACTAAACAAGTTGGGGTCTAAATGTCGAAAAGGATCTATTATTCTATTTATTTTTAGGATTCTAAAATTTGGGTGGTGAAATATAGAGGACCTCTTCATTATAATATTGTAATTTATAGTTGTATTTGTAATTGTGGGAAAAATGGGAGGCACATTGAGATGAGATAATTTAAATTGATATTTATAAAAATACAAATCTAGGACTAGTTTTTAAAACTTTTAAATATTGAGAAATATCAATTGAAATAGTAATAGGTTAAGTAAAATAAAGAGCGTAATAAATTTAATTTGAAAGTTGCATATTTGGGTAATGCTATTTTAGGTGAATTTAAGAAAGGCATGTAAGATTAGTAAATTGGCAAAAATGCGTGATTGAATATTTTAAATAATAAAATTGAAAATTATGAATTAACATTCATAATTTGATTAAAATAAAGTAAAAATGATAAATGAGAGTGTGAAAGTTTTAAAATTTGAATAAAAATGATATAAAAAAGGTTATAATTGATTTTAAAATGCTTTAAATGAAAATATAAAATTTATGGGGAAAATGGCAGAAACAAAGTTTAAAGTACCTTGAAATGGCTGATGCTGGCTGGAGTTGATCTCTGGAGATGGCTGTATGGAAGAAGGCTGCTTGTTGCGTGGGATCTGTCGAAAGAGGAGGTGAGGGCTTCCTCCGCACGAGGCACGGCTAGTCCCCGAATGGCGTCTGCCAGGCGGCCTACTAGGTCTTCGTAGTGGGGCTGCATGTTGGTGAGGGCATCCGCGAAGTAGTCGTCTCTGACCTCCGTCATCCTCTGCTTGCTGCTGTCCTCAGTTATCCTGTCGACTTTAACGGGTTCTGTAGTAATCCCGATGTGGAATGTACTGGGCAGTCGTGGTAGTGGGTGCGTGATGGGATTCCCTCACTGGGACATCAAGAGATAGAGGCAGGTCTAGATGGTAACTCCAAGAAGGTAGAGGTAGACCACGGACGAAGGCAGACAGACCACGGGCGCCACGGATGCCTACATCGCGGATAGAAGGGGGAGAGACCCGACCGTATGACGGCGTCATTCTGAAAACAACTCCAACTGTCTTTGTCTAATTTATGGGCCTTTATATACTGGACGCCCGCATATGTGGTGATTCCTGATTGGCTACTGTAATCACGCCACATTATGGCGCCGGGTTGTTTTCGTCTGGCCTTTGTCGTCTGGTCTACCTCCTTCTTTGTTTTATTTGTCACTTCCATTGTTCGATACATATTTTTATATATAGATATAGGGTTATATAATTAATATCAGAAGAAGGTTGTGAACTATCTAACTCAAAAATATACTACATATATATATTGTATGTATTAGAGACTGACTTTTTTTTTCAGATCAGCGCTGCCTTCCCGAGTTTCAGGTCTGGAAAACGCTTCAAACAAGTCCACACCAAGTACATACAGGAGGTCCTGGAGAAAATAAACTTTCCCAACCCACAGAAAACTGCTGAGACCATCTTCAATTTAGAGGAGAAACTTTACGACGTAACGTATTCTATTTCTATATTATAACACACAGCTTTATGTACGCCATATATATTGTCATGTAGAAAATTAGGAAAGACAAACTTCAGGATGACACGACAATTTATTTAAGACACAAACGAATTAACTAAAATTTATGAAATATAAAAGAAGTAATAAGGTAAGTATACAGAGTATATAAATATAAATAGCAAAATCAAAACCTTTTCATTATCCCTAGTACACATGGTACAGGCCATGATAATCATGTTGGGTAGAAGTAGGCGGCTTTTTTTACTGTTAAGTGCACTACATATCTACCTACGTGAAAAGCAGTTCGACTTTTGCACTTACAAATGTGCCAATGCGCAGTTTGGTTACTTGCACTCGCTGGTGGTATTAGAATTTTTCAAAAATCGAGGGCCATTGGAGCATTTTTGAAAAATTCAACCCGAGTTCCGATCACGGGTCGTAGGGGTCGAAAACCAACAGTTTAGACCACCCTTCCACAACCCCCTATTTTATAGACAACTGTTCATAAAAAAATATTACCCTACAATATAAGCAATTAATTAATTTGCATAATAATATGAATACTCTTACTACTCTTTAGCAACTGCTATACTATCTCTGGCTACTATACTAGTAGTAATAACAATTATCCAATATTAATAACAATATTATGCTGGGTAACCCTTTCTGGGGAAGAATCTGGGCAAAGGTTATATGTAATAATAATTTTATATATATGTAATATACGATACTTTTTGGTGCGGTTGATTGAGTTGTTTGATTGATTGATTGATGATTGTGGTGGGCGCAGTCGTGTTTGCTGAAATAGTAAGGTATTCACACAGGGGAAAATAACGAGGACACAGGATTGGATTGAAATAGGCCAGCGATCAAGGGAGGAAGGGGTTTAGGCTATTGGCGTTTCTTGACTAATGTGGTTAGGCGATTCACATTCTGAACATTGGACATATCTGAGTGCTGAGAAGATGGTGGCGAGGTCCTGACTCTGGCAGGTCCAGCTGCTAACTGCTCTCGATGCTGTCCAGATCCCAACTAACTAAACTGAGTCCGAGATTTAACTCGTTAACTCCTCAATGTTCTCATTGGATGACTGTCGACTCGTGGCCGTTTCTCATTGGTTCTTAGCTAGTCCTCCTGGACTCTGATTGGATCTTAGCTATTCCTTTGTCTTTGTCTTGTTTTAACATGCTCCCGGAAGCAGAGGTTCTTGAACTCAGTTTTATGAGTTCCTGGGTAATAACTTTTGCTTCCTGGATAATAAAAACCTGCTAATGATCGTTTCTTCTCTGATGGCCTTTCTCCCAGATTCGCTAAGCCTAGTCTTTATTAAAATCTTTAGATCATACATTGCATACATATTGTGGTGGGTTTACATCCAGTTATGTACAAATTATGACATATATATATATATATATATTTTTTGATCGGCATGGCCAGAAAAGCTTTTAAAACGATTACGGTCCATCAACAGCGAATGACACACTTGCTGTTATTTTAAAACAACAACGAAACATCAGAATTAACGCAATATAAAAGTACAGTAGAACCTCCCTGTAAAGGACACCTAATTGTAGAGCTAGAGTGTCCTTTAGGGAGAGGTGTCCTCTTACCGGAAAGTAGCTAAATACAGTATAGCCTCCCTGTAAAGGACACCTAATTGCAGAGCTAAAGTGTCCTTTAGGGAGAGGTGTCCTCTTACCGGAGAATTGCTAAATACAGTAGAGCCTCCCTGTAAAGGACACCTAATTGTAGAGCTAAAGTGTCCTTCAGGGAGAGGTGTCCTCTTACCGTAGAGTTGCTAAATACAGTAGAGCCTCCCTGTAAAGGACACCTTTTGTAGAGCTAAAGTGTCCTTTAGGGAGAGGTGTCCTCTTACCGGAGAGTTGCTAAATACTGTAGAACCTCCCTGTAAAAGACACTTGATTGCAGAGCTAAAGTGTCCTTTAGGGAAAGGTGTCCTCTTACTGGAAAGTTGCTAAATACAGTATAGCCTCCCTGTAAAGTTTACCTAATTACAGAGCTAAAGTGTCCTTTACGGAGAGGTGTCCTCTTACCGGAAAGTTTATAAATAGTAAAAATGGTAATTTTATGATTGCAAACTGTCCTTTGCGGAGGGGTGTCCGCCAAAATGAGGTTCTACTGTATCGAAAAAATTTATCACTCTTATATATCTCAAAATATTGAATTTTAAAATTCGAAATAAACTCGAATTTTTGAATTTCATCAATGTAATAAATATTTCGAAAAGCATTTCCAAAATACTATTGTTTTATCGACTAAATTAAACTCTTCGAATAAAAATACCAAAATATAAAGACGATTGAAGTGTCTTATAAAAACTTTATTAGCAAGATTTCGGACGTCCTTCTACAGGCTTTACTATGACTTTTGTCATTGCGTCCGAAAGCTTGCGAATAAATTCTTATAAGGCACTTCTCCTCAATCGTCATTATATTTTGCTGTTTTTGTTTTATGTGAAAACGCTTTAAGTATTTATAACTCTCTGCTTGTCTCTTTTTGTATCAATGTGAACAGATGCTCATCCTATTCACATATTTTATAGAGAAAACATTGATTAACTCATTTCGATAATTCGAATAATTGAATAGAAAATAAGTTGAAATATTCTTCCTTTTTTAATTATATATACAATTTTTATTTAATCGGGTGATATTTATTCCATTCAAGGTTATTGAATAATTGTAAAGTTTAAGTACAAAATATAATCAGTTTTTTAGGTTTCTCTATCCTGTTTTCTTTATTCCTTATCATATACAACAACAACAACAAAAACAAAGCCTTTATTTAGGGCCTCTCGCCCTATACAGGATTCGCCAGTTCACAAGGGATGGGGAGAACACTATGTGGCCTTTTCCCGGGATATAGTCTTGTGGAATCCAAATATCGCCATCGCTATATGCCTATTCTTTGATATTTCATTAATTAGTGCCGGAAGTGAAGGACAAATTTGCCCCGTTTTATCATTTAGTTTTCGTCTTTCCTCAGACAGAGCAGCACAGTCAAATAAGTAGTGCAACATCTCCGTTGTTATTCCTGATCCACAGAAAGTGCATTTCAGGTCTTCACGTCTCAATAAAACAGATGATGTTCTCTGAAAAAAATTGAAAGAGTTCTAAATTGTGCGATTAATCTGATGACAGGAAAAGGGAGTTCACTTAAGAAATATTCTTCGGTGGTAAACGTTGTATATATATCTCTATAGTGTATTCCTTATCATATAAAGAATACATCAACTCATAGGTAGAAGAAGCAAACCAATCAATAGTCAATACAAGAATAAAGATCAATCAATTATTACTCATATCAATGTTGTTGTTGTCGTATCCAATGAAGGGCCTCAGATATCCCCATGCATCTCTATCACAGCAGTCGCAATGTCCACTATCTTGGGTGTGTACACTGTATTGTGTTGTTTTTGTCGTGTCCAATGAAGAGCCTCAGATGTCCCCATGCATCTCTATCACAGCAGTCGCAATGTCCACTATCTTGGGTGTGTACACTGTATTGTGTTGTTTTTGTCGTGTCCAATGAAGAGCCTCAGATGTTCCCATGCATCTCTATCACAGCAGTCGCAATGTCCACTATCTTGGGTGTGTACAGCAACAACAACTAAAGTCTTTATTAAGGGCCACTCGCCCTATACAGGATTCGCTAGTTCACAGGGGATAGGGAGAACACTGTGAGGCCTTTTTCCGGGATATAGTCTTGTGGAATCCAAATATCGCCATCGCTATATACCTATTCTTTGATATTTCATTGATCAGTGCCGGAAATGAAGGACAAAGTTGCCCCGTTTTATCATTTAGTTTTCGTCTTTCCTCAGACAGAGCAGCACAGTCAAATATGTAATGCAACATCTCCGTTGTTATTCCTGATCCACAGAAAGTGCATTTCAGGTCTTCACGCCTCAATAAAATCAAGTGGTGTTCTCTGAAAAAAACTGAAAGGGTTCTAAATTGTGCAATTAATCTGGTGATAGGAAAAGGGAGTTCAGTTAAGAAGTATTCTTCGGTGGTAAACGTTGTATATATGCCTCTATAGTGGGAATATAACTTTGATTGGGTTATTCTTGTTAGGTCGTTTTGTATTGTTTGCTCTATCGCAGTTCTTAATATTCCAGGGATAGCATTCCTTAGTGAATAAGGATCATTACAATAAGTAAGCCACGAGGATCCGTTATTATTAAGTAAATTGCTCAATTGTTTTATAAAACCGATGGGCGCACCTGTAGCACAGGATACTTGCCTCATTCTAATTAAACATATTCGAGGCAATCTATTTGTATCCATACTCAGCACCCTCAGCCAATATTTCAAGGTCAATTTCAGAGCTGTTATTATTAATGAGACGCGGCCTGTTTCTGGTCTTATTATGTATCCTGGTGTATATCTAGGCAAATTCAAAAACCTACGAATAAATGTATCTTGTATATGGTCTAATAAATATTTATACTCTGTTGCCCAAATTGGAGCAGCATACATCAAAACAGCCATCACAATTGAGTCAAACAGTTTCATTGCAGAGTTTAGTGAATTAATTTTTGATTTTGCCAATATTGGGGTTGTAGCATTTATTGCCTCAAGTGCTTTTCCTTTGAAGAAGTTTGCGGCTTGAGTGGTTTTAGTTGTACTGACCAGAGGGTATCCCAAGTAATTATATCTTCTTGTCACCATCAGAGGTTTACCATTCCAGTACCATCTATCTTCTCTTGAGGGTTTACCACCATTGCGAAATACCATAACCTTCGATTTGGACTCGTTTAGTGTCATATAGTTCACACCAAGATATTCTTTCAATAAATTAATCTTTTTTTGGAGGTTTACCCTCGACTCCCCTATAATAGCAATATCATCTGCATACATCAGCAGGTGAACATCACCAAATTCCGGAAGGTATACACTCGTCAGATCTGAGTTGTCATACATTTTAATCAGGTCCGTCATGAATAATATAAAAAGTAATGGCGATAGTGGCTCTCCTTGTAAAACGCCCGAATGTATCTTAATATTTTCTGTAATTGATCCCCTCCATCTGACTGCCACAGTCGCCTGTTCGTAGTAATTTCTAATTGCATGTATAAATTGATAGCTCACGCCCAGATTGGTTAATTTCTTCCAGAGTAATGAGTGAGGAACTGTGTCAAATGCTTTTCTCAAATCAACAAAAAATACAAATAATTTTCCTCTCTTTTTCCTCAGTGAAAGTTGTATTAAAGTGGTCAATGTGAATATCAGATCCACACACGATCGGCCCCTTCGGAAACCCGCCTGATTTTCTGGAATGACGTTTCTTCTTTCTACCCATTCATTCAGTCTTGATCTTAGTATTGTTGTAAAAAGTTTCGATAAATTACTTATCAGTGCTATACCACGGTAATTTGAAGGGTTATCTTTGTCACCGCTTTTAAAGATTGGATGTATGATCGATTTAGTCCATATTGTAGGAAAGTGTCCCATTATCAGAGCTCTATTGTAAAATTGTTCTAATAAACCCATGTATGAGTCTGGGAGTACTTTTATTATTTCATTGGGGATGTCATCAGGTCCACTTGCCTTGTTATTTTTCAAATCTCTGATTGCCCTGCCTATCTCTTCAGAAGTTATCTCTGGATCTAGTATTGGGTCGGGTGTGTACACTGTATTGTGTTGTTGTTGTCGTGTCCAATGAAGAGCCTCAGATGTCCCCATGCATCTCTATCACAGCAGTCGCAATGTCCTCGATCTTGGGTGTGTACACTTTATTGTGTTGTTTTTGTCGTGTCCAATGAAGAGCCTCAGATATCCCCATACATTTATATCACAGCAGTCGCAATGTCCACTAGCTTGGATGTGTAAAGCTGCTGTTTAAGATCATTTTTCTGTTGTTTTTTGTCGTATCCAATGAAGAGCCTCATATGACCCAATGCATCTTTATCACAGCAGTCGCAATCTCCACTAGCTTGGATGTATGAAGCTGATGTTTTGGATCAATTCTATGTTGTTTTTGTCGTGTCCAATGAAGAGCCTCAGATATCTCCATACATCTTTATCACAGCAGTCGCAATTTCCACTAGCATGGATGGGTAAAGCTGCTGTTCTGAATCAATTTTCTGTTGTTGTTGCCGTGTTCAATCAAGAGCCTCAGATGTCTCCATACATCTCTATCACAGTAGTCGCAATTTCCACTAGCTTGGATGTATAAAGCTGCTGTTCTGGGTCAATTTTCTGTTGTTGTTGTCGTGTCCAATGAAGAGCCTCAGAAATTCTCATGCATCTCTATCACAGCAGTCGAAATCTCCATTATCCTGGATATATGAAGCTGATGTTTCGGATCAATTTTCTGTTGTTGTTGTCGTGTCCAATGAAGAGCTGAGATATCGCCATGCATCTCTATCACAGCAGTCGCAATCTCCACTAGTTTGGATGTATGAAGCTGCTGTTTTGAATCAATTTTCTGTTGTTTTTTGTCGTATCCAATAAAGAGCCTCAGATATCGCCATGCATCTCTATCACAGCAGTCACAATGTCCACTATCTTGAGTGACTTATATCAATAAGGGTATAAATAGATTTTTTGAAGATAATATATTGATTGGAAGTTGATTTGGAAAAAATAAATCTACATCGCTCATATTATTTATTTAATTCATTTTTTAATACTCATATGTTTAGCCATCCAAAGTTTCGATTAAGGGATAGTATATATAATGGATATTCATTTTATAAATTCATTTTATATTTTATAGCTATCAGTTTAGTAAATCTTTCTAAATTATATTTGATGATTGTAGTGGTGTCTTGTACATGGATCAGATTATCTCGGTCCATACACCCTGATCACAATACCGGCCAACTGAGGTGGTGGTGGTGTATTGTCCATGGATCAGATCAAATCGGTCCATGCACCCTGATCACGATACCGGCCAACTGAGGTGGTAGTGGTGTATTGTCCATGGATCAGATCAAATCGGTCCGTGTACCCTGATCACTGAGGTGCCTTGTCCGTTTGAAAGACCTCTTCTGGATTGATGTCTGCCATATAGAGGGTTGCAAGGATGGTCGGGTAACTGTATATATGGGTTGGGTGTTGTAACAGTTCCTGTAGGATCTAGTCATGTCTGGGTTTATCTTCATTCCTTTAAAAATTCCTGTTCTGAATCTTGAAATTGTTATTGTTAATTCTCTGTTAATGTTGAGATTAAATATCGGCTGGGGTATTTTGGTTTTTGTAATGAGATTTGCTTTTGATATTGTATTGCGTCTTATATTTGATATATTTTGTTCGAGTAAATATATTTATATCGAGGATAAATTGGCCTCTCTCTCTCTCTCTTGTGATGAGCTTAAGCTTGCCGTTTTAAAGCAATAAAGAAACTTTTTGCTATATACTTATTGCTAAATGATGAACATAGAGACTTTATTCCTTGACACCTTAATATTATATAATTCAAGGTATGTGTTATAGATTTACGAAGATGAAAGTCCTAAAACAGGCGAATATCAAATCTCACAAATGCAAGAAATGTATCCAAATGTAAGTATGAGCTCTCTGTTCCAATATTTAAAATTATGTTACATATGAAATTCTAGTGTATATTGATATATATTAATATATATATGTTGTAATATATTCCAATATATACCTATATCCCTATGTGTTGTATAGTTATAGTGTAATTGCCTAAACGGAAAAATAAAATTTTTAAATTGCAATTACAATTATTTTATTTCCAAAGCGCTATATCCCGCAAGGGATACTTGCGCCAAACAAGGAGAAAAGTTTATTTACCTAAGTTATTTACATTATTCAACGCATGAAAACATTAGAGATTCAGATTTTGTAGAAAGTTTAGAATGCATTTACAAAATGAATTGAACTTTAAATATGATTTTCATTGGAAGTCAAAATAATGAGTGAGTGACAGCCGGCGTCAGGACAGGAAAAGGTCCGAAAAACATGTCGGGGTTCCCAGGTGTGCCCCCTTCTTGCTCTAACAGATCAGTCCACTTTGAGACACGATGATTGACAGACCCCTATCGACATATCTGCCTTGACCGGTGTCGGTTTCACTTACTCTCTCGCCATCTCTATGGTGACATCTAACATGTCTTGTCGTTTTGTGCAATACTGACAAAAGTAACTTTGTTCGGGTTAACACAAAAAGAAATAAACTAGGGCCTACAGTAAGTGTAACTTAATGCACAGAAAACTCGTACACTCAAGACTACAATACCAAAAAAAAAGCTAAATAATAACTCACAATTTGTTAAATAAAAAAAAAACAGTACCTATCTTTATTGTTGCGTTGGTAGGGATTGGACCGGGGTTACACAGGTATGCGAGGAGATAGCCAGACACGGATATAGCACGCAGAGAACACTTAGAGCGTCTCCACATCAAATATCCACCACACTCCTCTCGACTTCCCTCGCAATACCATAGACCCCTTATATATAAAAACATGGCCACATTCGTCCAATGAGAAGGCGGGAGAGATTGGTTCACAAACAAACGAAAACAAAATTCATTCCACTAAAACCTGAGATAAGATATGATATGAGTGCAAATATTTGTGAATATAATTTGACAATACATTCACTCCTGAAACCACTCAGAATATTGAGGTCACAACGACTGCGTTTATCCAACATCCTACAGGATCGACTGCCTTACAACATATGTATATTTTTAATTAAAATTATATTGGAACAATATAAAATTTAATTTACCAATATTTCAGTTGGCTGAACTCTAACCCTTTTAAAGGTATTATAACATATCAATATGTGTCAACAACAACCTCAGTGCCACATTTGTTGTTGACACACATTAATATGATTAAATAGTACAAATGTGATATTTTACTGAGATAAGGTGCATAAATTATTAAAAAGGCATCCCCTTATCATGCAACTGAAAGTTGCTGATGCCTTGTGCCATCTATCGAAATAAATATCAACTATTCTCGTCCATGGTTAGCTTTTCTTGATTAATCAAGAATGAGTATTTGGCCAATTCTGGAATAATTAAAAATCAACGAGAATAGTTGATATTTATTCCGATAGATAGCGCAAGCCATCAGCAACTTTCAGTTGCACGATAAGGGGATGCCTTTTTCATTACACATTAATATGTTATAATACCTTGAAAAAGATTGTCGTTCAGCCAACTGAAATATTGATGAAATAAATTATATTTCGATCCAATATATGCGTTTTTTATCAAATATATACACTGCGTGACATTGAAAATGGAACACCAAGAAATAGTGGCCAGAAAGTGATGAAACTCGGCAGACAGAGAAAGACAGGGACGAACAATAAGTGATCTTTATTTCAAAATGATAGTCATAATACAGAGCGAGAACGGCGTCGGCTTAGTAGCAAGTAGGACCACCGCGGACGGCGATGCACGCAGCAACATGTCTAGGTAGAGAGTCAATCAGAGTACGGATGGCGTCCTGAGGGATGGCTCTCCATTCCCTCTCAACCATTTGCCACAGTTCGTCTTCTGAACGCGGCTGTGGCAAGGCATGCAAACGGCGTCCAATGATGTCCCAGACGTGCTCGATTGGTGAGAGATCAGGAGAGTACGGTAGCCAGGGAAGCATCTGTACATCTGGCAGAGCTTGTTGGCTAATGCGAGCAGTGTGCGGTCGGGCGTTATCCTGCTGATAAAGGGCATTGGGTACCCCCTGAAGGTAGGGGAGTGTCACCGGTCGCAGCACATCATCAACGTATCGTTGGGCCGTCATAGTGCCCTGAATACGAAGTAAAGGTGACCTGGAATTATACGCGATTGCCCTCCAAACCATGATTCCACGTTATCGCACGGTGGGGCGTTCCACAATTGCTGCCGGATTGGAACTTTCTCCACGTCGACGCCACACGCGTACACGGCGACTATCACTGGACAAGCAGAAACGCGACTCATCTGAGAACACGACCCTGTGCCATTCCGTCATCCACGTCGATCTAGCCCGGCACCATTCCAAACGTTGGCGCCTATTCGGTGGGGTCAATGGCAGTCTTCTTAGCGGACGGCATGAGTGCAAGCCATTAGCAACCAATCGACGGGAAATGGTTCTGGTCGAGATAGAATGATCTAGGGTGTCTTGCACATGTTGCAGGATGGCGGTACAAGTGGCTTGTGGGGCCGCCACTGCTTGTCGAAGGATACGCCGATCCACACGTGCTGACGTCACTCTGGTTGCACCGACATTCCTATAAATTGCCACATTTCCTTGTTCCAACCATCTTCTCCACAGTCGGTGCACCGTGGACGCACCAAGGTGTGTATCAGCTGCGATTTGACGTATGGACCAACCTGCCCTTTTCAGTCCGATCACCATGCCCCTCGTAAAAGCGTCTGTCTGCTTGAACTGCCTCTTATTACGATGACCTGGCATTCTCTGTTATTACACGTGTCTTTTGACACAAGAACAAAATTTCTACAATGATTTTCCTTGAAGAAATAACGACACGAATACTGTCCTTTCTGCAAGTTCCTTCCCTTATATCTTACTCCATGTGCGCACGAGAGCTGCGCATTTTACATCATTTGCATAACTCGGTTAAGCGCGTCTACCCTGAAATTTGCATAATATTCTGGCCACTATTTCTTGGTGCTCTATTTTCAATGTCACGCAGTGTATTTATGGATTGCTCTTTTTTAAAAATATATATGTTATAAATACAAATGGATGAGATTTGATTTTCTGCTTGATTTTTGATCATGTTGAGGATTATGGTAATGTAATTCAGTCGTGGTTAAATCTTGAAAGTATGATAATAAAAATAATTTTGATCAGTAATTTAATTGAACTAAAGGAATATATAAAAGAACTTAATTTGATAAAAGTATATAATGTCTGGCTTAAGGCGAGTAGAAAAAGGAAAACAAAAGATTATTTACATAACGTACAAATATTTGAGCCGGCCATCGGGATACAACAACAACGAGTTTTATAGGCGAAGAGTGACCTTTGGCGATCGATTCAACAGAATATTTGAATCTATGATATTTAAATTTAAAAATAAAATAATATTTTTACATAACATATATATATATATATATTTTAAATATTCTATATTAATATTTTATTATAAAATAAATAAAGTTTCTAAGTTTCTTGTGCAAACCTTTTATTTTCAAGCTTTTGGATTTGTCAGAACTTCAAAAGGAGTATCAGGTTAATAAAATAATGATAAATGCTATTTTTATATAAACATTATTATTTACATATTTTAAACTAGCCGAGTGACCCGGGCAACGCCCCGGGTTTACTCGAAGGGCCCGCAGGTGAGAAACTATAGGCATTGGTTCCTATGCCTAAAAAATTATTTAAAATGAAAAAAGAAGAAAAATACTAACAAATCAGAAAATAAAAGTGCAAACAACACATCTACACTACTTCAAGAACATGAGAGCACATGCACTGTGTCACCATACGTGTACCATTCGTAAAGACCCTGTTTAGGATTAAAATATCTCCGAAGCATAAAAATACAACCAACTCATGTTTGGTAAGCAATTTCAGGAAAGAAACTATAGGCATTAGTTGAAGAGTTTAAATAAATATATTTAGAGTGAAAAAATGACACAAATCAGCAAATAAAATTGCAAAAAATGCTACTATATCGCAGATAAGACAACATATAAAAGGAATGAAAATATTTAAAGGACCTCATGAAAACTACATTTCAAGTTTTATATATACAATATAACCTCGATAATTCGATCATGTTTTGTTGTCCTGACCTACAGCCTATCATATAACAAACTGTAATTCAACACTATCGATAATTCGACCATTATAAATTTCAACAATTGCTTGTTGCTCAAATATAACCTCACTGCTAAAAAGGTATTACAGAGAAAACGGCTGACATTGTAAATGTACAAAATGTATGTATAGAGCAGGGGAATAATAAATAAAGACCAAAATCAAATTAATTGATAATAAATAGATTATTGCCAAAAAAAAATACAAAAAATATTTTTTTCTCCTTTCTTATCTTCACTCAATCATATTAGAGTGTCAAGCTTGTAAAGCTTGAAATTAACAACCATCATGATTGGGTGAAGTAGAATGCGTCTGCCTTTGTCATCAAGACTGGGAGCACTACTCAGTGGCAGGCCACTGACTTAGCTCCAAAAGAATGTATCCCTGGATTAGGAGCCCTTACAAGGTACTATCAGCCGGGCCAGCTGAGCCCAGGTTATTTTAGTGAGCTTGTTACTGTTCCCCCTCCTCCTTTTTCATCCTGGCTTGGGACCGGCAAAGGCGGAGTTTTTTTTCTTTCAGGTGAGAAACTTTAGGCATTGGTGAAAAGTGTAAATATATATTTTGGAAATGAAAAAAAAGGATAAAATAAATCAGAATATAAATTTACAAACTATATTTCAGAGGAGACGATTTATAATAGGAATTCATTTAAATGACCTCATTAAAAACTACATTTTATATATATTTGGGTTAAACTTTACATGTATGCTATCCAAAGTTCGCACACTTGAAAAAGTCACATAAAGTCGTCTGTGCGTAAACACAGGCTCTTGTAGCAAAGGTTTGGCCTTGAGCCCTCTTTATAGTCATATATGTCAGACATTATACAGTGTGTTCAATTTTGGGTACTGTCAGTATATGTGCTTCAAGGACATTAGAGCACATGCGCTAGAACACCATACCTGTTCCATAGCAAAGATCCTATAGGCATTGGTGAAAGTGTAAATAAATATTTTGGAAATGAAAAAAAATTGCAGATATGACAACATATTAAAGGAATAAATTCATTTAAAAGACCTCATTAAAAACAACAATTCTATAATTTTATATATACAATATAATCAAATTAATTCAACACACGATAATTCGACCATTTTTGATGTCTCGACCTACGGCCTATCATATGACAAACTAATTCGACACTTTCGATAATTCAACTATTTTGGAAATTCAAATTTCAACAGTTGATATTTGTCTAAAACCCCTATTATTAACAACATATTAGACTGCAGAGTGCAAAAATGTAGAAAATTGTATGTATATAATTGTATGCATATATTTGTATGTATATAATTGTATGCAAATAATTGTATGTATAGATCAATCAGTAAAATTTTTTTTTTTCTTATCGCTAGTACACGTGGTACAGGCCTTGATAATCATGGTGGGTAGAGTAGGCGACTGCTTTTACTGTAAGTACACAACATGTCTAAACATGTGAAAAGCAGTTCGACTTTGCATTTACAAATGTGCCAGAGCCCCGTTTGATTACTTGCGCTTGCTGGTGGGGTTGGACTTTTGCAAGAATCGGAAGCCATTGGAGCATTTTTTTTTATTTTTTCAGAAAAAAGTGCCCAATGCGGGAATCGAACCCGGGTCGTAGCGGTCGAAAACCAACGGCTTAGACCATCCTTCCACCAACCCCCAGTAAAATAAGTAAATAAAAAGAAGACCAAAAATAAGTGATAATAGTTTATTGAATAACAAATAAAATAAAAAATCTTTCAGGTGAAAAATTATAGGCATTGGTAAAAAAGTAAACAAGAGAAATAGCAATTGGGATTTTGTGTCTGCAGCGAGTCATATTAGCACGCCTAGCGGTTAGGGGAGTGAGTCTTCCACGGCCTTTTCGAGGCATGACAGAAGACGCTGAAAAAAAAAGGTAAAATAAGAACCAAGCAGAGGAAAACTATAAAACTGAAAGCCAGGACAGGCATAAAAAGAAAATTCCTAGCATGTGAGGAAACAATTGATGAAAAAAAAAAGGATTCCAAAAAAATACTGCAAAAAAGAAACCAGACACAAAAAGCAACAATTGAGTACACAAATACAGCATCAGCCTATTTATGAGAAGAAAAAAACGACAGACACAAAAATGGAGCTAAATTCAAATGAAAAACTATAACAGATCAAGTAATCAAAGCAGGCATTATGAAAGATACTGCAAAAAAGAAAATAAGACACAAAAATGGAGCTAAATATGTAAAAAACATGTATACAAAAAAAGCAAAGCCCAATTCCAAACCCAAATATTTTTTTATGAGAAGAACATCAACATAATGCATGATTACGGCAGTCCATAGCTTCCCTGACAAAAATTCACCAAAAAAGTTAAATATTCCAAAATATTTCTGTGTATATATTGCTAAATGTGTAAATAACATGTATATAAAAAAGCAAAGCTTAATTTTAAATTCCATTATCCTTTTCACAGGAAAAGCATCAAAATACTGCATAAGTACGGCACTTTTGCAGCCCCCTGACAAAAATTCACTAAAAGAGTTAAGTATTCAAAAAAATATTTTGGTATATATATTGCTAAATGTGTAACAAACATGTATATAAAAAAGCAAAGCTTAATTCTAAGTTTTAATATTTGTTTTATAAGAAAAGCTACAAAAGCAAATAGGGAGAAGTAGGGCCATTTAGCCATTTTCAAAATTTGATTATGAAAGAGTAAATAAATGAGTAAATAAGGACAGATATAAAGAGAAAGTATTGCTAAATGTGTAACAAAGATGTATATAAAAAAGCAATGCTTAATTCTAAGTTTTAATATATTTTTTTAAATAAAAGCTACAAATTACGGCAGTATGAATACGGCAGTCCATAGCTTCCCTGACAAAAATTCACCAAAAAAGTTAAATATTTCAAAATATTTCTGTGTATATATTGCTAAATGTGTAAATAACATGTATATAAAAAAGCAAAGCTTAATTTTAAATTTCATTATCCTTTTCACAGGAAAAGCATCAAAATACTGCATAAGTACGGCACTTTTGCAGCCCCCCTGACAAAAATTCACTAAAAGAGTTAAGTATTCAAAAAAATATTTTGGTATATATATTGCTAAATGTGTAACAAACATGTATATAAAAAGCAAAGCTTAATTCTAAGTTTTAATATTTTTTTAAAAATAAAAGCTACAAATTACGGCAGTATGATTACGGCAGTCCATAGCTTCCCTGACAAAAATTCACCAAAAAAGTTAAATATTCCAAAATATTTCTGTGTATATATTGCTAAATGTGTAAATAACATGTATATAAAAAAAGTAAAGCTTAATTTTAAATTTCATTATCCTTTTCACAGGAAAAGCATCAAAATACTGCATAAGTACGGCACTTTTGCAGCCCCCCTGACAAAAATTCACTAAAAGAGTTAAGTATTCAAAAAAATATTTTGGTATATATATTGCTAAATGTGTAACAAACATGTATATAAAAAAGCAAAGCTTAATTCTAAGTTTTAATATTTTTTTTATAAGAAAAGCTACAAAAGCAAATAGGGAGAAGTGGGGCCATTTAGCCATTTTCGAAATTTGATTATGAAAGAGTAAATAAATGAGTAAATAAGGACAGATATAAAGAGAAAGTATTGCTAAATGTGTAACAAACATGTATATAAAAAAGCAATGCTTAATTCTAAGTTTTAATATTTTTTTTATAAGCTGCAAAAGCAAATAGGGAGAAGTGGTGCCATTTAGCCATTTTCAAAATTTGATTGCGAAAAAGTAAAAAAAAAAGAATAAATAAGAACAAATATAAAGAAGAAATAATTAAGCAAAAGAAAAACATAAATAAATATTTCAATCTATAATTCGAAAACTAATATAACCTCAGCCTATTTATGAGAAAAAAAAACGTTGCCAAAGACAACGTGCCAAAGACAACATACACAAAAATTGAGCTCTATTTGAATGAAAAACTATAACAAAGTACTTACAAATTATAATCATAATCAAATGAATCAGAAATTAGTAAAAATTAGTAAATAAGAATTAGTAAAAGGTAAACAAAAGAACGCATTTCAAAACAAAGTAATTGATGATGATAAATGCAAAAAATCTACGATTGTAAAATAGATTAAATTAAAAAATAAAAATAACTGTTAACATTAGGAAAATAAAAACAGGCCTATCATACGAAGAAAAAAATAACGAAAATTTTGGTATATAGATCGTTATGTGTAGTTCAGAATCTTCGGAGGAGATAGCTCAGGACTTTACAATGGAAAACTCTGTTACGGTATTATCTATATAGATAATTATGATATTGAGATAAAATTATATTACATTATTTGTTTGTGAAAGACAAATTTTTGGAAATATACGTGCATGGTGGATGGTATGTGCTGGTTGAACGATATATCGATACTTCAAATTAAATTTAGTAAATTCGTGAACTATTGTGGTATATATAGAAGAGTGCCTACATCTATGGGATAGTATTTGTCCATATGTTTCGTATATTTCTGATATTCCAATGCATCTGTTTGTACTGTTTTGCTGTTTGATTATCATAGATTCTATTAAAAGTCTTTATAATATTTTGTTGAAGGATATTCTAACATGGGTGAAACTGTTCAGTTCAACTGGAACACTATTGCTGATACACTGTTCCGGATGTCGGGGCGCAATCCTGAAGAAGCCGAGCTGAACCTACGATTTGAGATCATGATGGACACCTACATGGATGAGATTAACAACCTCGTGGCTTCCACTCCTCGCACGTATGTTTTTTTTTTTTTGTAATAATATTATATGAAAATACATGGTGATAATAGAATATAATTGTAGAAAAGTATTCATTATTTTATTAACAGAGTATCATTTTTGATTTATATATTTTTATACTCTGTAAAAAAAGGTTTAAAACTCCGCAACTCTTAGAATTTTTAAAATCATAATTGTATAAAAAGTAGCTTTCATGCAAGGCCTTCCTCAGTTTTCTTTAGTTTGCTGAGTAAGGACTTGCCTGAAAATACTTTATACAATTAATAAAAATAGTTACGGCGTCTTATACCCTTTTTTAATTCTATATATTGTTGTTGAACTGAAATTGGAATATATTGTTACGTCGTACCCAGACGCTATTCGTGTACTTTGTCTAATCAGTATGCCACAAAGATACACATGTGAGTTCGAAGGGATGCAGCTAAAGTTAGCGCTTTATTGTATCTCACTAACAGAAGTAATACAATGAGTGGGACTTGCCTTCAACTCCCCATCATAAGTATCCTTGGCGCCGTGGATGTCCTCTTGTGGAACCTCCCGTTCCACACTATTCAAGTCCAGCCTGGACTTACAATCGGCTTGTAGGCCGCTCCGATGTCAGGCTCTCCTGGCACCGCTTTACAGGATCATCCACACGCCCGGAGGCAAGTCGCCACGTCTTCTCCTTGCCGCTAATGTCACCCGACTCTGTCCTCCCCCACACAGGAATGCTGTTTTTGGTGCCTGCCACATGGCAGCGGGGGCCGCTAGAGTCCACCTCTCTTTCCCCAACTTTACTCTCGTATCTTGGCCTTGTCATCCAAGTTACAGTATTAATCCTCTTTGTGTGTGTCAGGACCTTTTCTACCTATATTATCTGGAAGTTTGTCGAGTGGGCCACTGACTACCTCGGGCCGGCTTTCCGAGTCCCAGCCATTATCAATGATTATGAACGGAAACTCAATGAACACTTCTCTAAGAAGCCGATCTGGGAACTGTGCATTGAGAACATCAAGCCTGGATTCATGAGACCTCTCACATTTGAATATGCTCAAATTATGTTCGACAAGGAACGACTTGATGACGTAAGTTTTATCTATACAGTCGTTGTGGCGACAATGTCCAGAGTGGTTTCAGGCGTGAATGAATTACACAAAAGAACGAAGCATGTTGGATGTCACCTTAGAAAGGACGAGATAGAGAGTGAAGGCAACCAGACGCCGGTCTAGGGAGGTATTATCTTTATTCAGGAAAGGGAGAGGACACCCCTGGGAATCCGACTATGTTCTTAACAGACCGATGGTGTGATCGTATACCTTACTTACCAGAAGCACATATGCTTTTTAGATGGCAGAGCGCCATCTAGTGGAACAGAAATCAATTAAACATTGATTTAACCTGTTCCCTGATATCTAGCATACCAATTTTCTTGATAAATCCAAGAAAAGCTATCCACGAAAGCGTTTCGGTCTGTTGACCCTTGTTAGTGTGGAGTAGGCTGTACCACTACGACCAAAAATATTTTAGTTCCAGAGGCTTCTTTAGAAACCAATAAATTCTTGATTTATCAAGAAAATGGGTTAAACAAATATCAGGGAACAGGTGAAACAAAGTTTAGTTGATTTCTGTTCCACTAGATGGCGCTCTGCCATCTAAATCACATGTGCTCGTAGTCAGGATATACCTTCTTTGTTCTTTCTTTTAATATCAACACTTGACCTTTTTATTCATAATCTTTTAAATTGATTATTCACATTTTATTATTTGTATTCAAATTGTTGAGATTACGTTCTGGGGTGCCACGACGAAACAAGGAAACAGCAGACAATAAAGGTTTATTTTTTCCAGGTAACAACCGTCCACTGGACAATTCGAGGAAAGGACTAAAATGCTTCACCATTGCTTTATCATTGCAATTAAAAGAACATTTACATTATCTCAGGAATTTGTATTATAGAGGGGGTAACCTGAATCCGAGTATTTACAGAGCGGCAAGAAATAAATACTTAAGAGCCATCAATAGAGCAAAAAAGACGTCGTGGAAAATATTTATTGAAGAAAATGAGTCTACGAATGCTTTCGGGAATGCATACAGGATTTTTAAACGGTTAAGATCGGCCGATATTCAAGTGGGCATACCATTACTGAATAAAACTGCAGAATGCATGAGAGAGCAAAAGATGAAGGAAATGCTAACAGCATTTTTTCCTGATGATGATGTGCGGTTGGACAATGAAGAACACACTTTAATTAGAAATCACATCCCAAGTTTTACCAACAGGGAAATCATTTTTATTACTGAAAAGGAAATAAAGGATTTGTGCTCGAATCTTAATATCAGAAAGGCTCCTGGTCCAGATAACGTGAGTAATTATATGATTAAGCACTCATTATTATCAATCCTACCCAGTTTAGTCAAACTCTTTAATGAGTGTCTGGTGCTGGGTTACTATCCTGAAAGCTGGAAACATTCGGTATTAAAAATTATTACGAAACCGCAAAAAGCTGACTACGAAGCAATTAATAGCTATCGCCCAATTTCACTAACATCAAATTTCTCAAAAATATTTGAAACGATCATTAAAAATAAAATACTCAATTATTATAATCATAATAACTTACTGAGCCATAGACAACATGGATTTACGAAAAGAAAATCTACAATAACGGCATTGGACAAAATAACCGAGACCATACTGAAACACAAACAAAACGAATTGGTTGCATTGATTGCCATTGATATAAGTGGTGCATTTGATAATGCGTGGTGGCCTGCCTTAATAAAAAGAATGGACGAAGACCACGTCCCAGCAGTTCTTATAAAAATTATCCAATCATTTTTAAATCGGAGAAGAAAAACAAGTCTCACCTTCTCGAATACAACAATTTCGAAATATTTATCAAAGGGATGTCCTCAAGGCGGACCATTATCACCTTTATTGTGGAATATAGTCCTGAATGATTTGTTGATCAACTTCGCATCCCCAAATTCTGAAATAATCTGTTATGCGGATGATGTTTCGATTGTTTGCTGGCACAAGACCATAGAAGGGTTAAAAAATGAAACAGAAAGAACTTTAAATTATGTAATACAATGGTGTACAAGAAATAAGCTAAAGCTAAGCCCGGAGAAAACCGGCTTAATACATATGCACGGCAAACAAAATATTCCAATGGGAACTCCAAATTTCATAATAAAACCAGTGGAAGAGGTAAAAATTTTAGGTATAAAATTTTCTAATCACAGAATTAAGTCAAAAATTAACTTCACACCCCACATTAATGATATTCTTTGTAAAATCAACCGTATGAAAAATCTTTTGTTTTCGCTCTGTGGGAAGATGTGGGGATTGGATGCTAAAAAAAGATTAATTTCATATAAAACTCTTTTCAGGCCAATACTAACCTATGGATCTGAAATATGGTATAAATTTATTAATAAAAGAAGTAAGCAAAGATTAAACTCTCAGCAATATCAGATTCTTCTTTGGGTAGTGAGAGCCTATAAAACGACCTCATCAAATTGTATTCATAGTTTGGCAAAAATACCTATTCTCACAGATCAAATAGAATCGTTGATAATAAAATACGATTTGGCCAATTTATCAAAAGAAGAAATTAATGTATTCAGACCGCATGCCCCGACTATAATTCATAACTACATAGAATCAAGAATGGCTGAAACAATAGCTAACACTAATGAAACATTCAGAAAATTTTTCCCATTTGGAATTCCTTTTTATTTTCGTCCGAATTTTTATAACTCACAGTTCGTCACGGGTCATGGTAATTTTGGAGAATTTCTGTCGAAAATCGGGGCAACGGATGATCCTAGATGTTTCTGTGGAAAAGAAAACCAAGACTCAATGCATTTATTGATGGAATGTCCGATATTCCACAGCTACAGAAGTAATCATTTTTATCCCATCGAAGAGGTTTGCGAATTTGTATATAACAAAGACACTTATGTAAAATTCAATAATTTTTGTAAGTTCATTTTGGATTTTCTCTTCTGTTTAGGAAAACCATAGTTTCAGTTTTAATTGTGTTTTTTAACCGGTTATTGTGTTGTATATACTGAATTGTATATAGGTTGCTAAAATAATTTATTTTGGATTTTCTCTTCTGTTTGAGAAAACCATCGTTTCAGTTTTAATTGTGTTTTTAGTCGGTTATTGAGTTGTATATAGGTTGATAAAATAATCCATTTTGGATTTTCTCTTCTGTTTTAGAGTGCCATCGTTTGAGTTTTAATTATGTTTTTAGTCCGGTTATTAAATTGTATAAAATAAATTGTATATAATCTACTAAAATGTATTTAGGCGCAAGTATCCCGAGCTGGGATATCGCGTCCGATATGTCAAATAAAAATAAAAAATTGCAGTACGGATACTAGAAAATTGTTTAAATTCAAAAAGAGTCATAGACGTCTAAAATAGTTTCAGATTTTTATAACAGATGGCGCGGTAATGCAATCTATGTTCTTTTAGGCAGGCCATAGAACTGTGTAACACTGATTATTTTATAACCTATATAATAAAAATATTATATATATGAAACATATATCACCTATATAGACAGGCATTTTAAAAATGTGGGTACAGGTGAATCATCAGTTTGATATCATGAGAGAATCCTTCCGTAAACGAGTCCCACTTCAAGACTGGCTAGATGAGGAGACAAAGGAAGCGGTTCAAGAGAAGGTAAGAACCATTTAATATTTATACAGTTAAACCTGTCTATAGCGCCCCCTCTAAATAGCGCCTTCCTCTCTATAGCGCACGATTTTAAACATTAAAATGTAAACATATTACATTAAAAGTGACCGCCGTAATAATAATTTTCACCGTTATGTATAATGTCTTTGTATTACGTATAAAGTACTTATATTATGTATTATTATGTATTCGCCGTAATAATATTATTCACCAAGTAATTGGAAAACAAAGTTTTAAGAAAAACACGAACTTTTTGGGTCAATCTTATACCACCTCGTTTGGTTAATTCAAACTTCTAATGGGATTGGAATTTGCAAATCAGTATACATTGGCAGCTTTGATTATTTTTATATAGAAAACTACTCAATGTGGAATTTGAACCGGTCTCGACAGCTAAACTTGAATATAATATTGTGTGAAGAAATAATTTATTATTTAATTTAATTATTCAATGAAAATATTTGGAAACAGATTTATTATTTGTAAAATCATAATTTAGTTGCCTAGCTTTCTTGTTCGATATTCTCTAGCTGTAGATAGTTTGATTAATAATTGTCGACAAGTCGTTCTGACGTCATCAATAAATACTTTGACATCTTCAGATATTCCAAGTACTTGATTTCTACGCTACAATATTATGATTATATAATTTCCTATCTTCTGTGTTTCGATATTCTTCAATATTTGGTGTGGTTTTGCAGGTATCGCATTTCACTGTGACAATGGCCTATCCACCAGCTTTGTTGGTCAGAACACAGTTGGACGGGATCTACCAAGATGTAAGTATCGCCTCTTACAGATTTGAAAGTAAAATGTCAAATGAACATTTCAATGAAAAATAGACACTTCGGCCAGTTAGAAATTTTTATTTTTTTCAACGTTTCAACAAAATTCTTTTGTCTTCGTCAGGAGAAGTAAATAAAAATAAAGCATTTGGCGTTAAAAATTGTTCTGAGGTTGAAAGAGCGTTCTCACGTGATTTTTAGAATTTAGTACAATATCTATAGTACGAGTCAAAAACAAATATTAAACTCGTCAATGACTATGACGTCAAATGAACAGTTCCAGTAAAGTTCCAGTTTCCAGTAAAGAATTTAACAAATTCTGCAGACTCGATCCCAACCACCGTGGACCTAAATTACATTAATGAATTGAAATTTCTAGTTTTAAGTAGTATACATTTTTATAATTTTAAAATAATCTATATTTATATCATTAGAATTTAGTAATTAATTATAACAATATATAAAACATTTTTAATTATATGTGTGTAAATATGTACTAATGAATTTTACTACTATAGGGAATCCACAATGAACGACTGACTCCTTGAACGACTAATGGCCAATAAAAAATTCCTTTTTCGTTTCTCATGTCATTTAAAACATGAAAATAAATATTGTATGTATAAAAAATAATAAATTCGAAATTATCCATTGAAAAATCATTATAAATATTCTCTAAAGCATTAAACTTGACATAAAAATTATCTAACATTGGTGTTGTGTTACAGACTGAGATGAACCCAGATAACCTTCTAGAAAACATAGTCCAACTTAAACTATTAGTGAGAAAGCAGCAAGTCCATTCGTTACTTCAGAGTGAAGATCAGTCGTGAGTAACTCTAAACTAAATGAAAAAAGGCATCTCCTTATCATGCAACTGAAAGTTGCTGATGGCTTGCGCCATCTATCGGGATAAATATCAACTATTCTCGTTGATTTTTAATTATTCCAGAATTGGCCAAATACCCATTCTTGATTAATCAAGAAAATATAACTACGGATGCGTTTCAGGCTAGTTGATATTTATTCCGATAGATGACGCAAGCCATCAGCAACTTTCAGTTGCACGATAAAGATATGCCTTTTTTTCATAATTTATGCACCTAATCCCAGTACAATTACACATTTGTACTATTTTTTTTTTAAACTAAATATTTAAAAAAAATCAAAATTATTATAGACGCGTATGATTCTTTTAATTGAAAATATTTTTACTGCCTTTACTGCCATGAATTTCAAAAAAATGTTTAATTTGAAAAAGAATCATACACGTCTATAATATTACGATGTACTAGAGCGCCATCTGTTATCAAATTATAAAACTATTTTAGAGGCGTGACATTCTTTTTAAAATAAAACAATTTCTACTGTCCTTACTGCGATGGAAAAATTAAAGGGAGGGCCTGGCTCATCAGTGGTGAACCCTCCCAGCGGTTTCGCCAGTTTAATCTACCATACCGCTGTTATATTGCATTTTTGGAACTTCCTTTTATAGGTGACTGTTGTAAGACTCTTGGAATGGGTATTTTAGAAGAACTATGGACATAAGCTTTTAGGACAGCAGAATTAAATATAATTATAAATATATAATATGCTTCGAGCAATCGCTCTTCCGCAAATATCAAATTGTGTCTTTTATTAGAACAATAATGTTACGATGTACTAGAGCGCCATCTGTTATCAAATTATAAAACTATTTTAGAGGCGTGACATTCTTTTTAAAATAAAACAATTTCTACTGTCCTTACTGCGATGGAAAAATTAAAGGGAGGGCCTGGCTCATCAGTGGTGAACCCTCCCAGCGGTTTCGCCAGTTTAATCTACCATACCGCTGTTATATTGCATTTTTGGAACTTCCTTTTATAGGTGACTGTTGTAAGACTCTTGGGAGGGTTCACCACTGATGAGCCAGGCCCTCCCTTTAATTTTTCCATCGCAGTAAGGACAGTAGAAATTGTTTTATTTTAAAAAGAATGTCACGCCTCTAAAATAGTTTTACGTCTATAATAGTTTCAAATTTTCTTAATAGATGGCGCGCTAAGGCATCATGATTATTTTAAAGGCAATTTCATATTTAAAATTGTTCTTTATTTATTGTAGAGTCAACGGTAGCAGATTATATTATACATATTATATATTATAGAACGACATTTGAAAATTATCCCGCATGTGTTTCTTTTGAACGAAAAATCGAAATTTATAAGTAGAAATAACGATTATTTCTAACCTTAGCGATGAAGTATGAAAGGATGAATTGTGAAGAGTAATGATAAACGGAAAAATAAAGTGTCCAGGGATGGGAATTATCATTACTCTTCAAAATTCATACTTCAGCCCTAAGGTTAGAAATAATCGTTTATTTATCCTTAAAATAAATTTCAATTTTCCGTTCAAAAGAAACACATGCGGCATATTTTTCAAATGTCGTTCTACAATCATAAGCCGTATTATATTGTATTATATATTACATATTATAGCTATGCTTTTTTATTCCAGATAATAGGACATAATTCTGTATAGAGAAACGATTACAAATAATTAAAGGTATATACGTCACGGATTTCTTCATATCTATTCACGCAAGCTGGGCCCTTCATTGATGTTGTGGCCTCCAGAAACATATTATAGCTATTTTATAATACAATATAAGGCGGCTATGTTTATAGAAATACATTTAATAAGTGTTACCGCAAATGTTTCTTTTTACAGAACTAAAAATCGTAATTTATTTTAAGGATAAATAACGACTATTCCTATCCTTAGGGATGAAAGATGAATTGTGAAGAGTAATAATAAACGGAAACATAAAAGTGTTCCCATCCCTGGACATCATTACTCTTCTCATTTCATTCTTTCATACTTCATCCCTAAGGATAGGAATAGTCGTTATTTCTCCTTAAAATAAATTACGATTTTTCGTTCTGTAAAAAGAAACATTTGCGGTAAAATGTGTTAAACGTCGTTCTATATTATAGCTATGTTCTTTTTTGATAATAGGATATAATATTTTGTAGAGAAACGCTTGCAAATAATTGAAGGGATATACGTCTGCATAAATTTTAAATGATTTAAAATTTTTGAATCTGGCTAACAATCAATTTGTTTGCTGAGCAGTGCTTGGAATTTCGACCCTACCAACATCAATGCCTTCAACATGTTATTTAAAAACCTCATAAGTAAGTATTAATCGATGATAAAATTTAATGAGACCAAATAAAAAAAAAAGCTCGTGACATTTCATCAATTTATGAAACATTAAGACGCCGGTGTTTCATTCACAAATAAATCTAACTTCTACTGTCCTTACTGCAATCAAAAAATATTGGGAGGGCTTGGCTTATCATAAATAAATGTAATTCTACTGTTCTATAAGCTTATGCCGATAGTTTGCTTGAATACAATTTCTAAGATTCTACCTTTCAGTGGAGCATATATAAGCAGAATGATCCAATACAATATTAGACCTGTAATAGAAGCGGTCTGGTAGATTAAATTAGCGAAACCGCTGGGAGTGTTCACCACTGTTGAGCAAAGCCCTACCAATCTTTTTTCATCGCAGTAAAGACAGTAGAAATTTGATTTATGTGTGAAAAGAAACATTCGCATCTTAATGTCTTCATATTCTATATACAGTTACGAGCGTCATTCTTCATCTCCTAATCAGTCAGTTTTCGTCTCTGTCACCGTTTGATTTTTTTTTTGGAATGGCGCCCTCCTATTGGTTGGCTACGCTCACGCCACCTTTGCCCCCCTCCCCCACTCGCCTTTTCGTTTATATAACTATTGTGTTGGAGCGGGTCGCTCCTTAAATAAATGCATATATTAGTTAATAACCAAATGGAATCCTCTCTTTCTTTTTCCCAGTAAGAGACGCCTACGGAAGCCAACAGTACATAGACAGATAAAGCACATAGGCTATAGTTATTAACTAAAATATGCATTCATTTAAGGCGCCAATTTATAATTGTAACAAATAGTATTTGAATCAAAACATTCAATCGGGTAAAACACGGGCGTTGCCCGGGTCATTCGGCTAGTGTTGTATATAGATGGAGCGTTATTGCCTTGTATTAATTTCAGCAATTGCGTTGTTACCATATTCAGACAAGAGTACTGAATGAGAAAATATACCACTGCCTGTTATATATTGTTACATCATGATTAATGGCGTATTTCTTATATTAGTTTTAATATATTTGAAATTTAAATTATATATTTATTTATTTTTATATAAAATATTCTATGATATTTATTTAAAACAGATTATTAATTTATCATTATTTGTATTTAGGTACACTGTGACTTCACTGCTCTCTTTGATGTGAGAAAATAAATAAAGGATTCTGGTGGCTACTTAAAGAAGACTTATCTCGTTATTCCCTTTTATAAATTTGTAGGATGGTTGAAACACGCTCTGGTAAGATGCAAGACCCAGCACAGGAGAGAATCCAAGCTGAAGAGTCTGCCAAGCCGCAACCTGGTGTAACAATTGGTAGAGATGCTAGTTCCGACCCAGTTGTCCTGAATCCCAACATCGACATCCCCAAGTATGATGGAACGGAAGACCCTCGCCCATGGATTGAATCTCTTGAAGAAATTGGCTTCTTGTACCATTGGGCAGACTACATTATCTCTCGTTATGCCGCCATGAACATGACGGGAAGCGCTAAAACCTGGTTGAATTTACACAAAGCTAGTTTCACGAGCTGGGAAAATATTAAAATCCGCCTCATTCAGGATTTTTCTTTGGACGCGAATAAAGAAGAACTTAGAATGAAGCTCAACAGAATGCAACACTGGAATGAACCAGCAATCAGGTTCGCGGAAGACATTCTAGTGTTGTGCAACAAGGTTGACCCCGCAATGGAAGAAGAAACAAAAATTGAACATGTTATTGGAGGACTGAAAAAAGAGTACTCATTCGCGCTCTACCTGAACCCTCCTAAAACGACCGATGACCTTCTTGTCGTGTGCAAGAAAATGGATTCTTTTGAAAAGAAGTATCGGGAACGTGTGGAGAAATCCAGAAACCTATATAACGGTCCACGCTATTCTAGACCCCAACAACAATCGAGGTACGTGCCGCCGACTGCCGCACGAAACTACCAGACCACTTCCAGGCCCCAAGCCCCTGTTTCCAATAATTACAAGAACGACTCCCATCCTACCCCCAGACAGTATCGAAACAACTTTCCCCAGCCCTCTACCCCTAGACGTCCTTATAATCCTAATTTTGTGCCGAAACCAAACCTTCAGAGAAACACTTACAATAAAAGCCAAGAAGTGAGCAAAAATAGGACGGAAGATGGAAGACCAATCTGCTTTAAATGTAACAAGCCAGGGCACGTGGCCCGTTATTGTAGGGTCAAGTTTATAAGAATCCTAGAAGAGGATCCAGCAGATACCCAAGAGAAGGTCGAAGAAAAATGCCAAATGAATGAAATATCAGAGAAATCAGGACCTCGGCTTTATGCTGATGTATGTCATAGCACACAGACAAATATTCCTACCCGGAATAGATATTCCGTGTTGGAAGATTTAAACTAAGCGTCGCGCCTGAATCTGTCAATCAAAGCAAGTCGACCATAAACGGAATCAAGAAGTTGGACCCTAAATACAAATTAAAAATTAATGTGGACAAGATAGGGACTTTTGAAGCTTTGGTTGATACAGGTGCTGACCTCTCAGTGGTCGACCTCAGAACGGCCCTCGATACAGGCCATGGTATAAGTAAACTCGCAAAAATTTGTGCAGGACCCGATGGAAAAAAATTGGACATGGTAGGAAGTATATTTTTAAATATAAAAATTGATGACGAAACATTATCACACAACTTTGTGATATTGAAAACGCATTTACGGACATTAATTCTTGGGAGAGATTTCCTTAAGAAAATGAACGCAAAAATAGATTGTAAGCAAGAAACTATAAAATATGATTTGACGAATAATCATGACGAAATCAATTTTGAAATGTTGAAAATAAAGAGTGCCAAGGATTCCATTGTACCGGAATGTTCCATGAAATTGATCAAGGCATTGGTAGAAACAGAGGATGGAGAATATATTATCGAGGAGAGCAGCAAAATGTTTCAAACAAATGGACTTCGTCTAGCAAGAAGCTTGATCAATGTTATAAATAGGGAAACACACATCTGGATAACTAATCCGTATCCTCGACCGTTAAAAATAATGAAAAACCAAACATTGGCTTTTGGAAGTAGTCCAGCGAAAATAAATGTGAGTCGAGAAAGAGAGGTAGAAAAGAACGAAGAACCTAGATTCCAAATAAACGAAAATCTTTCACCAAAGGAACAGAAGGAGTTAAAACAAGTTTTAGAAAGGTATGGAGATCTTTTTTCATCGAGATTAGGGAGAACCAATTTGGCAAAACATCGGATAGACACAGAAGACGCGAAGCCAATTAAACACAAGCCTTACCGGGTAAGTGCTAAAGAACGAGATATTATAAAAGAGCAAATTGACGAGATGCTTACAGAAGGCATAATTAGGCCATCTTCTAGCCCCTGGTCTTTTCCAGTAATATTGGTCAAGAAGCGAGATGGTAAATACAGATTTTGTGTGGACTACAGAAAGCTGAATAATGTGACAGTAAAAGATGTCTATCCGATCCCTAGAATAGACGAAGTTATGGATACTCTCCAAGGATCTACACACTTCTCAGCAATAGACCTCAGATCTGGATATTGGCAAGTTGAAGTCGAAGAAAGAGACAAAGAGAAAACAGCTTTCACTACAGCGCATGGATTATATGAATTCAACGTGATGCCTTTTGGACTTTGTAACGCGCCTGCTACCTTTGAGAGAAATATGGAGAATATGCTTGGAAATCTGAGATGGCAAATTTGTTTGTGTTATCTGGATGATGTTATCATATATAGCCCGGATTTTCCAACGCACCTCAAAAGACTTGAAGCTGTTTTTAGATGTTTTCGTGAATCTAATTTAAGGTTAAACGACAAAAAATGCCGATTTGCTTTTGAAGAATTGGAGATTCTCGGCTATATAACGAGCAAACATGGTATAAAACCCGCGGAACATAACATCAAAGCTGTCAGAAATTTTCCTCGGCCCAAAAAGGTCAAAGAAGTACAATCCTTTTTGGGAATGTGTTCATATTATAGAAAATTTATCAAAGACTTCTCAAAAATTGCTGACCCTTTGACCAACCTTATAAAAAAAAGTGTATCATTTACCTGGACAGAAAGACAAGAGGAAGCGTTTCAAACCCTAAAAACAGCACTATTAAGTCCGCCAATTTTAGGTCACTTCAATCCAAATGCACCTACTTATGTTCATACTGATGCGTCCAACATCGGCATAGGTGCAACACTTGTCCAAGACATCGGTGGTGAAGAGAAGGTGATCTCATATTTGAGTCGTACCCTAAGTAAAGCGGAGCAAAATTATTCAACCACTGAAAAAGAATGTCTGGCCGTTGTCTGGTCAATGTCAAAATTACGACCCTACCTTTATGGAAGACACTTTAAAATAGTAACAGACCATCACGCCTTATGCTGGCTCAAAAACTTGAAGGATCCAACAGGTCGATTGGCAAGATGGGCATTGAAAATTCAAGAATATGACTTCGATATAATACATAAATCGGGAAAGAAGCATCTGGACGCCGATGGCTTATCTAGGGGGCCCTTACCAGAAACTGATTGGGATGAGGATTTTGAAAGGCTATTTTTAAATCAAATAACAGACGAAGAGGATAAATTTATCGAAAGTGTTAAGAAAAACCTTAATGGAAGCAGGCGATCAATTGCGCAAAATTTTAAAGAAGAAGATGGATGCCTCTTTAAGAAAAACCCGAACCCTGAAGGCAGGGCGTGGTTGCTTGTGGTTCCAGAGAATAAAAAGAGAGAAATTATGAAAGAATATCACAATCATATGTCGAATGGCCATCTGGGCGTCGCCAGAACCATGTACCGAATAAAGAGTAAATACTTTTGGCCATCCATGCTAAAGGATGTCTCAGAATTCGTTAGGACGTGTCACCTTTGCCAAAGTAGGAAAGGCTCAAACCAATTACCTTCTGGACTACTACAGCCCATCCCCCCAGCCAACTTTCCTTTCGAAAGAATTGGAATTGACTTTGTTGGTCCACTACCATCTACGAAAAACAGGAAAAAATGGATAATCGTGCTGTCGGACTACTACACTAGATATGCAGAAACAAGAGCAGTCTCGGAAGCAACAGTGAAAGAAGTTTCTAAATTTCTAGTAGAGGATATTTTTCTTCGGCACGGAGCCCCACAATATCTTATTAGTGACAGAGGCTCTCAATTTACCAGTAATTTAATGAAAGAGGTGATGAAAACGTGCAAGATTAAACATTGCTTCACAACGAGCTATCATCCCCAGACTAATGGATTGACAGAGCGGTTAAATAGAACATTGATCAATATGCTCAGTATGTATGTGAACACTGATCAGAAAAATTGGGACGAAATACTCCCATTCATCACTCACGCTTACAATACTACAATTCAGGAAACCACAGGATATTCTCCCTTTTTCCTGATGTTTGGAAGAGAACCCACGTCTCTTTTGGACGACAGGAATATCTCGGTGGACATTGACAAAGATGATTATGATGAATACATAAAACATCACTTAGACAAAATAAACAGAACAAGAAAATTAGTTATTAACAACACAATAAAGACTCAAGAAAGAATGAAAAAGAACTATGACAAGAAACACATGGAAAGAAGCTACGAACCAGGAGAATTAGTAGCAGTTTGGACACCAATTAGGAAAATAGGAAAGTGTGAGAAACTACTGAGAAAATATTTTGGCCCATATAGAATATTAAAGAAGCTGTCCAACGTAAATTACTTAATTGAACCAAAAGATAATCCTGGCCAAGACCCATTGATTGTCCATGTCTCAAGAATCAAACCCTATTTTGAAAGAATTGATGAGGTCAATCACGAGGACGTGACGACCTCTGGAGAGGGGGAAGTGTTACATCATGATTAATGGCGTATTTCTTATATTAGTTTTAATATATTTGAAATTTAAATTATATATTTATTTATTTTTATATAAAATATTCTATGATATTTATTTAAAACAGATTATTAATTTATCATTATTTGTATTTAGGTACACTGTGACTTCACTGCTCTCTTTGATGTGAGAAAATAAATAAAGGATTCTGGTGGCTACTTAAAGAAGACTTATCTCGTTATTCCCTTTTATAAATTTGTAGGATGGTTGAAACACGCTCTGGTAAGATGCAAGACCCAGCACAGGAGAGAATCCAAGCTGAAGAGTCTGCCAAGCCGCAACCTGGTGTAACAATATATACAGTTAAACCTGTCTATAGCGCCCCCTCTTGGGACTCACCAAAATAGGGTGCTATAGAGAGATGTGGATATTTTACACTTTTTATTATAAGAATAATATTTTAGGGTTCTTAGAAAATTATCTTCTTCTTATCTCTATCTTGTTTGCACAATTGTGGTAACAGTACTAACTATTTAAAAGAAACACATTGCCAGTAAATTTATATGTTACAAATTTAAACGATAGATAGCAATTAAATTTATAAAAACTAACTATTTAGAACATGCTGTAGCATATTTCCCATTCGTTACTTTTGTCTGAAGATGGTAACAACGCTGTTACCGTAACGTCCACCCACTATTTTTTGGATATGGTCTTATTACCTTGTGTTTATAATCTATAATCCAAATTATGTGTGCCTTATTATAAAACAAATTGTTTTAAATTTTTATTTTAAAATTTATTTCAGCTATCCCAATTGGAATCCTTTATCCTCCTTTCTATCAGCTCAAGAGACCTCAGTAAGTATAAGTGATATGAGTTAGAATTCCTATTTATAAACACGTTAATGTATGTATGTATGTCTGTCGGCTATACACGTCCACAATACGTAACTAATCTGGCTGAAATATCAACATTATATAGAGTTGAACCTAGAAAACTTATAAACCAATTTTCCGGCTTCTATCTCGAATAATCAAGGAGTTATTAACAAATTAGTAATACATTTTCCCTATTTAACTCGCAACCAGCGCCTCACTGCGGTAATTCTGTCAACTCTGTCAAGGATGTGTGCAGTGACCACGTGACCACCACGGCGCGACGGGGATTGGTGTGTAGAGGGGGGTGGGTGTAGCGGGACGTTTCACAAGACTGACATCTACGGCGCCAATTTATAATTGTAACGGATAGTATTTGAATAAAAACATTTTAAGTATATATAAGCGCTCGGGTAAAACTCGGTCGTTGCACGGGTCATTCAGCTAGTAAATTATAAAATTCTCTTTTTGAAAATAGAGCAATCCATATTCAATTCATTGGATAATAAAAAGGCATATATTGGATTAAATAAAAGATTTATTTGCCAATATTTTATTTAATCCAATATATGCCTTTTTATTATCTAATAAAATTATCTATGAAAGAAAACCTGACAGGGCACTGAGTAACTGAGTCGTTAACAATTAATTTTGAATTTAAAGAAGAAATAACTTGTTCTTTATAGGATTTTTTTTTTCAAATATTGTTTCCGTCTTGATTGGTTTATTTTCTCAAAAATGATATTTCAGGCAACGTTCATTCCAGAAGTACTAAAGAACCATGTTTTGGGAGTATTTTCTTCTAGAGAGTACTTGTATATGAAATTCTCTGTTCTATTCAACTGGAATTATTCTGTAAATTCATAATTCTTTAATATGGACGAATATAAGATATTTCTCAGAATAAATATTTCGCTGTTTCAAATAAAATAACGAATCACATTTAACTTTTATTTTAAAACTAGTTATCAAACCGAACAAAATAATAATAAAATTAAAATTCCACAAAACATGCCTTTTTATTAAGATAAATATAAAAATCAAGATTAACTTTACACACCCACAAAAAACTTTTAATATTTTATAATCATGCATATTTTGAGACTTTTGATACTAAATTAGCGATTGTAAATGAATATTAGGGCCCATATAAGCCACTTTTAAAACAACTTCATTGATGTGATTTGCTTTGGTGTCTAGGTATCTCAACTTTGCCTCACTTGGAAGTACCTTGGCTCATGAAATGGGACATGCCTTTGATAATACAGGTAAACCATGTTTCAGAACACTGAATAGATAAAAATACAATACTCCTTGATTAATTATATCATAATACATTAACGCACCATCTGTTATCAAAATTCGAAACTATTATAGACGCGTATGAATCTTTTTAAAAATTAAACTATTTCTACTGCCTTTACTGAAAAAAAATGATTGGAAGGCCTGGTTCATCGGTGGTGAACCTTCCAAGCGTTTTCACCAGTTTAATCTACCATACTGCTGTTATATTTCATTTTTCGGTTTTCCTTTTATAGTGATACTGATGCTAGACTCATTGAATGGGTATTTTAAATAAACTATGGACATAAGCTTTGAAGATTGTAGAATTACATACAATTATAAATATATAATATGCTTTAAACAATCGTTCTTCCGCAAACATCAAATTGAGTCTTTTTATTAAAATAATTATATTATGATGCATTAGCGCGCCCTTTGTTATGGAAATTCTAAACTATTATAGGATATTAATTATATTCTAAAGATAATAACTCTTTAACATTGAGCATTACTTTATGGATTTCTCAGATATTTTATATTTTTATGATCTATTTTTGTTTTCTCTTTACGATTATGA
Source organism: Cordylochernes scorpioides (assembly GCA_030710605.1). Lineage (NCBI taxonomy): Eukaryota > Metazoa > Arthropoda > Arachnida > Pseudoscorpiones > Chernetidae > Cordylochernes > Cordylochernes scorpioides. Next base: position 118,808,334 of record CP092865.1, on the reverse strand, counting down.
TGCTCAAATAGCTCAAATCGGTCACGAAATTTGCTTGGAAAGAGGAAAGGAACTCTTATAACCCGTCATCTGAGGTGGGGTTGACGTGGAAATTTCCTTAACCGCTGCGGGAAGTCACGTTTACCTAGGTGGTCTCTTCTCTCTCTGTTCTATACACCTATCCCCCGATTTACACGGTAGATACGTTCCTGAGAAAAACGTGTGAATCGGGGGATAGGTGTACACAGAAATAAAAATAAAATGCATTGACAGGTTAAAATATGTAGTCAGCACATAAGCTCGGGATTCCTCGTGAGATGTGTACACAGCGCATGTGTTCAATCACAGTAGCATTTAGTATAGTGCGATAAAAAAAACTTATTTGGAAAACCGTGTAGAAGCGAAAACGTGTAAAACAAGTACCGTGTAAATCTGGGGATAGGTGTATTTATAAATTTATTTTAAATCTCTCGTTTCTCTCTAACATTATCCTACATATTGCGCCTATCTTGAGCTGCATCAGATATTGTCTTTCATAATTTTCTGAATTTAAAGATATAGTAAGTTTTTAGCAAGGTTTCCATCTTTAACTTTGGCAGAAAGAAGTTTATATAGTAAATATGATTTACCTATATAATTATATAAAATTTACAAAATTAAAATGAAGTATCAATGAGTATTTGTGTTTTAGTTTGAGTGTAATGTTATAAAGTGTGTGTTTTGAGATCATATTTATTTTTCATTATTTATTTAGTAATAAAAATCTTCTTTTCATAGAGTTTTTTCTATTTTTCTCTAAAAATACAAATGCAAGTGTTGATATACATGGAACAAACTGTAATTAGGTTTGTGGCGCATTCTTAAATACAGGGAATTTATTCGCATTGCAACGAGGATAAATTATGAATACATGTGAGAGGCAGGTTTCTTTAAAAATAATACATAGACATTAGCCACAGGATAAACTATATAACTCTTAATATATTGTTGCACCAAGTTGCAGCTTTGCAGGGTCGTAGACCTTGGTTTCTTCCTTCTTGGTGTCAAACACCGAGCGGGTTTCCATATTCAAAGCAAATAAATAAAAGCAAATAAAAATAAATTACCTTTTAAAGTTATTTTGTTTAATTTTTCGTTGTCTTCCTCGTAGCTCGTGATACGCAGTCTTCCTCTCGGTCCTCTCTCACTCCAATAACCAATCAAGATACATGTACATTAACAATATTACAAAAGGAATGAAACTATAAAAAGGAATGATAATATTAATAATCTGTTTTAAATAAATATCAAATATCATAGAATATTTTGAATAAATGTAGGGTGCATTAAAATTGATGCAACAATATTATGCAATGAAAATTATTAATATATAACATAGAATTGTAAATACTTATATTTTTCTTTCTTCCAGGGGTCCTACTCAACATAGATGGATCTGAAAATTTCTTCTCCCAAGAGATGATTGATGTGTATATGGCGAGGGCACAATGTATCGTGGACCAGACCTCTACCTTCATCTTCAATCAGTCTGGAGTTGTTAAAAAGGTGAGTATCTGCCAACATAACTTCAGAAAATGAAAAACGTTTCTTCTACTCTTTCGAGGGTTTGTCAATAATTTAGAATGTTCGAATTTATAGGTATTTCACTTTGATGGCACTCATAAGGCGTACTATAGCCGCTTGTTTATTAATTTTCTAGAAATAATATTTTTGCCGCATAATATGGGAATTTTAAAAATATTTGAATATGAAAATGCAAATAAATAATTATATAGATATTAATCATGAGTTGATACTCGTTTCAATGAGAATATATTCAATGAGTACTATTTTATATATCCTGAGTAGGATTCCGAAAACTATGGCTATTCTCTTCTTTCTTATCTCCACAATGGGTGAAGTAAATGCGTCTGCCTTTGTCATTAAGACTGGGAGGACTACTCAGTGCCAGGCCGACTTAGCTCCAAAATAAATGGCCGCTTTTGACATGAGGAACAGACACTATGTTCAGCGCTCCTAACATGGAGTACAAACGCTGCTCATCCTGTATCCCTGGATCAGGAGCCCTTACAGGGTACTATCAGCCGGGCCAGCTGAGCCCAGGTCTTTTAGTGAGCTTGTTACTGCTCCCCCTCCTCCTTTTTCATCCGGGCTTGGGACCGGCAAGAGCGGAGTTATGGCTATTCAATATTTTCCTATATCCATACATTTGATAACCGACTATGATCCTAAAAATATTTATTAGAATTTTTCTAATCTTCTATAGAGGTGAACATTTATTCTATAATGACGTATATAGAAACCAAATATACTAATAAGAGTGCATGTATCGATTCCATAGTTAGTTTTGAGATACTACGCTGTGAGTTTTATATATTGACCGTGCAACTTGTGTCTAGTGGAACGGAAAAGTTTCTCTAAACGACGACATCGCTGATGGTGTTGGACTTCTTCACGCCTATCTTGTAAGTAATGTTTGTGTGTTGTACATTCCTGATAGTGTCTGTGTAGATATTGTAAAATGATTAAATATATAAACCAACATTTTGTTCGGATATGCCAGAGCTGGTGATGTGACTCATTGATGGTCTGAATCTCGCCGTTCAGTTCATAAATCATCAAAGGTGGCTTTACATAAAATATACTTGATAAGATAGAAATATTTATTTTGTGTGTGTGTGTACATTATTTTATAAATTTTATACAAACATGATCAATTGACACAAATCAATAACGCGCCATCTATACATATAAAATGAAAGGATTTAAAAGCACGAATGTTTCTTTTATACACAATACAAATTTCTACTGCCCTTACTGCAATGAAAAAATATATTTGGAGGGCTTGGCTCATCAGTGGTGAACCCTCCCAGCGGTTTCGCCAATTTAATCCACCAGACCGCTTCTCAGAGCTCTAATACTGTATTGGACGATTCTGTTAATATATGCTACACTGAAGGATGGAATCTCAGAAATCGTTTTCTAGAATACTATAGACATAAGCTTATAGGACAGTAGAATTACATTCAAATATTTGCATCGAGCAATGCTCTTCCGCAAACAATAAAGACAAGGTCAGTTAGGCATAAATTAACACAAAGCAATAACACGCCATCTATACATATAAAATGAAAGGATTTGAAAGCACGAATATTCAGAATTATTATGGAATTATGCATAATAGTTTTATAACGGTAGTTTTAATCAATATTAATTTGATGGAAGTAAAATTTTATAATTTACTCACCGCCTCTTACCCCTTCTATATCACTGGAAATTGAAAACATTTTGAACGCTTTTTTAAATAAAATATATAAAATTTATTTTTTTATTTTTCTTTTAATACAAGCAAATATATTTTTAAACTTAATTCTATTGGCGTTATGTGGCGCTGAGTTTGTTGTTGACACACATTAATATGTTATAATACCTTGATAAAGGTTGGCGTTCAGCCAACTGAAATATTGGTAAAATAAATGATTTTTTGATCCAATATATGCCTTTTTATTTAAAGATTAAATTTTTATAATATCTATAATATAAAATATATATTATATATGATATATGAGTGATATACATGTAATTGTTCTCGCCTAAGTATGCAAAAACAGATTGCATAACTTCATTTCTTGTAAATATGTAAATATTTAGGTCGTGAATAAATTAGTTCAGTTAGTGAAGTCGCGTTGAGCCGTTCTTGTCAGAGTTGAATCGATATATTTCTTGGTAAATATTCAGTTAGGTTGAACACAAATAAAGAACAGAGCGATAATCTCTGCCAATTACAGTGAGAACAAAGCTTATTCTAATCAGTAATACGCCATTCAAACTTGCGCCAAAGAAATATATTCGAAATTCTACAAACATACTCGTTCAGACAATTAAGGCCATGTGTCTCTTTTCTGCTCGCTCGGCAGAATCTCTAGACAAATCGGCTTCATTTATAGGATGAGAATGCATAACCATTATGTATATAACCATACTTATATGTACTTATAACCGTACTTATGCATATATGCGTATATATAATGTACTTATAACATACTTATAACCATACATGTATATAACCATTATATAACCACACTGTTAAATAAACACACAAAAAAACTAATGATCCATAATATTCTATTAAAATACAAACATTAAGCCTCCAGGGAAGAGTTTATTTTTACGATTCATCTATTTATAAATATATATAGTTAGAAGATAGCGAATCAGCCTTATAAATATCTCTAGATTTCGGAAAGAAAAACCCTTCTACTGGAAAATATTTTCTCTTGTAGAAGGTTTTCTTACCTGAAAGCTAGAGATTATATAAATAAAAGATTGGAAAAAAAAAACTTTTCTCTGGAGGCCTAATATTTGTATTTTAATATTGATTCAAGGGATTATTATTCGAATCATAATATTTCTGTTAAATAAGAAATGTTAAACGTAAAATTATTATGAAATCGGTTAAAGATATGGACTTTTATCCTTCTAATGCTAAGTACCAAAGTAAAATATTGGATATTGTATCAATGAATAATTAAGTATGCATGGTCTATATTCCGGAAGGTCGTGAACTAAAGACCAATTTTTTGTAGTTTATACTTATTCACACTCCCTAAGGAGACTTTTAAGATGATTTTTTGTAGTTCGTGTTGGTTTACAGTAATAGTCACCAATGTTTTAACGCCAGCCTCCGTTTTACATACATTAACGTTTCATCTTCTTCTACTTTCTTATCTCCATTCAATCATATTAAGGTATCAAGCTTGTAAAGTTTGAGACTTAACAACCATCATGACTGGGAGAAGTAAAATGCGTCTGCCTTTGTCATTAAGACTGGGAGCACTACTCAGTGGCAGGCCGGCATAGCTCCGAAAGAAATGGCCGCCTCTGACATGAGGAACAGACACCATGTGCAGCCTCTCCTAACATGGAGTACAAGCACTGCTCTCCCTGTATCCCAGGATTAGGAGCCCTTACAGGGTACTATCAGCATGGCCAGCTGAGCCCAGGTTTTTTAGCGAGCTTGTTACTGCTCCCCCTCCTCCTTTTTCATCCGGGCTTGGGACCAGCAAAGGCGGAGTTCTTAACATTTCATAAAATATATGAATACAAAACCATAATATATTATGATGAAAATATTCTACAACTGACATTTTACCTGAAAATTAACAAACTCAATCTTTTTTAGGAAACATGATAGCAGATAGATAGATTAGATAGTAAAAAGGCATATATTGGATTGAATAAAATATTGGCAAATAAATAATATTTTATTCAATCCATAATATGCCTTTTTACTATCTAATGATTTAAGTATGGATTGCTCTATTTTCAGAAATATTTAATCAAAATTAATAAATTTATTTTGAAGATAGAGCAATCCATATTATTTTATTCAAATATAATGATGCTTATAATTGTTTTAAGTAAAATATTTACTATGCCATTATTTCGAGGAGCCAATTGCCTATCTTTATCTAATCGTCTATTCTATTGCCTATTTGAACTAATTCACATAAGCAGGTGATTTACACTGGCTAAACAAGACCATAGTGAAGAACTATCCTTGGTCTTGTATAGCGAGATCAATTCAACTCGGCATGTGAATCAGCTTGAATCACAACCTCGATAAAGTAAGGCGATTTGTCTTTATAAATATTAGTACAATAGCGATTTCAATTGAATCCAATAGAAGCATCATTCTCAAAATTAGAAACTATTATAGACGCTTGAGTCAAAAAGCGATCCATTAATTAAGATTATATAAAAGGACGTACCTGGATCTGTAAAGAAAAAAAAACAATTTTTTTCTCAAAATATTTCGAGAGATTGCTCCCTCTTTATCCAATATAGGTATATTCGTATATAGATAAAGAGGGAGCAATCTCTCGAAATATTTTGAGAAAAATATTGTTTTTTCTTTACAGATCCAGGTACGCCCTTTTATATAATATTATAGACGCGTATGATTATTTTTAAAATAAACAATTTCTACTGCCCTTACTGTAATAGTTTCAAATTCTGATAACAGATGGCGCTCAAATGCATTATAATAAGCATTATTATTTTTAGAAATTTCTCTATTGATAATAGATCATCCTAAGATATATAACATACATCTCAAAGATGGCTGTATACAGGGCTACCTGGACTGGGAAAAGAGTAATGGGCCTGAACTTGGACTGCCAGGACTCAACTATACGAACTACCAACTGTTCTTCATCCTCTACGCACAGGTAGGTTCAACAGAATACGTTTAGTACGTGTTGTGGTCGTTTAAATATTGTAACAAATATTTCTTAATTTTATTATTTTTATTAACAGAGTGGTCATTTTTTTATGTTTATATTTTGCTACTCTGTAAATTTACCTCGTGGCTTATCTTTTGTTTACCATTCATAATTTGTCCTTGCCTGAAATAAATTGTTGTCTCATCCCGAAGTTGGTCTTCTCAAATTTTCCATGTGGCAATATATTACATATAAGAGAAATCGTGAAGTCATAACACCTTCTTAATCTAGATATATATATTAGGCTTGTATTTGGTTTTAAAAACATATATCGGTGTATATAAGACCGGCTTACCTGAATCTGAAAAGAAAAAAAATCCCAAAATATTTTGAGAGATTGCTCCCTCTTTATCAATTTATTTCACAATATTGAAAAAGAGGGAGCAATCTCTCGAAATATTTTGATAAAAAATGTTTTTTTTTTCTTTACAGATCCAGGAATGTCCTTTTATTATGTTAACTTATTCAATGGATCGCCTTTTGACTCAAATGTATCTGTGTGTTATGTGCAAAATAAGCAGTTGAGACTTTTCCAAAGCAGAGAGAGGGTATTTTACCTAATCAAATTAAAATATAGAGTATATACTGAATAATTGATTACCAAAATTGTGCATAGACTTAAACCCATTCATTTTTTAAATAGGTTCCAATCAATCCACATCTTCATCATATATATTAACATAGCAATAATCATGATAAAGCACAATTTGGATTATAGATTATAATACAAGAAAATAAGACCTAATTCAAATAACTTATTAGTGTGTGACGTTTCGGCAACAGCACCATCATCAGACAAAAAAATAAATGCTATTTTTTCATTACATTTCATTATTCTGACACATATTATTTTGTCTGATGATACGTTGCCGATACGTCACACACTATTAAATTATTTGGATTAGGTCTTATATTCTTGTATAGCAATAATCAATTAAATATATATTTCTGATAGGCAAACAGATGATTTAGGACTGATGTTTCTTTTATGTCTCTCATACATATTTATATTAGATAATAAAAGGCATATATTGGGTTTAATTAAAGATTTATTTTGCCAATATTTCGGCTGGCTGAACGCCAACCTTTATCGAGGCATTACATTTTTGTATACACAAACTCAGCGCCGCATAGTGTTATAATACATTATTGTTATAATAAATAATAACACTATGCGGCGCTGAGTTTGTGTATACAAAAATGTAATGCCTTGATAAAGGTTGGCGTTCAGTCAGTCGAAATATTGGCAAATAAATATTTTTTCAAACCAATATATGCCTTTTTACTATCTAAAGATTCAAATATGGATTGCTCTATTTTCAGAACATATTTATATGTATATGTAAATGATATAAAGCTTCAATTTGTAGCTAAGTTGTAGATATTTAGTGGCATGCAGCGTATTGCTATAGTGATGGCTCAACTACCTGAATGAATCGATAACTCAGCAGCACATTGAAGCATTCACCTTGAAAAAAGTGGCTGTGGGCATCCGTAACATATGTAAACAAGGCCGTTATAAGTTTTATTTTGAGTTTATATAAAAATAACCGACAAATATTTTCTTTCGACCTTATACTGTGATGATAAAAATTGGAAAAGGCGTGCATGGTTTATAAGTTATGAACTCCATATGGATGAGACAGCTGGAATGCATATTGCCCTTCTATTCAAATATTTATCATATGTATAAAGGTTAGAGAAACTCTTTTTATAGGGTAGTTTTATATGGACTAAAAATATAGCTTATCAACCTTGTTTAATGACGTTACGATGGCACATTGACGCCATTTCCAAGGTGAAAACTCAATGTGCTGCTAAATTATCAGTACATTCAGGTGTATTATCCAGAACGTCGATTAAAGTGCTGCATGTCTCTAAATATCGACAACAACTTATATAGATGCACAATAAATATATTTGCTTTGAATATTGTTGCAATGAGTCGTTGAAATTATAGGTATAAAATTAAAGAGTTTATGAGCTTTATTTTGGTGGTGGTGCCTTGTCCATAGAGCAGATCAGATCGGTCCATGCACCCTGATCACAATACCGGCCAACTGAGGTGTTGGTGGTGCCTTGTCCATGGAGCAGATCAGATCGGTCCATGCACCCTGATCACAATACCGGCCAACTGAGGTGGTGGTGGTGGTGCCTTGTCCATGGAGCAGATCAGATCGGTCCATGCACCCTGATCACAATACCGGCCAACTGAGGTGCTTTTCCGTATGGATGTCCTCTTCTGGATTGAGAGATATTTTTGAAATGCAGTATAATTAGGCTTAATTATTATTAAAATATATTGTCTAATATGTTATAATATATATAGAAATTAATATTTGGTATAAGTTATTGGTATTCCGCTTGTAATTTCTATCTTTGCAGTGTGTGTCTATTTCTAAGTATCTATGTAGTATTGACAATGATGTGTCCCATTGTTGCAGCAATTCTGCAACACCTACTCTCGACAGGGGGCCATGGGTACGATATCGGACAATCACAGCCCTATGGAATTACGGTAAGTTTTATATACATTTAACGAGTTTTAGTTATCAAATGCTTTTGAGAGGTTCTATCTCTCTTCTACCTGATGATGATACTTTATGTTCTTTGTTCGAAGTTTTTCTTAATTCACAGAAAATATTTAAAAAAAAAACGGCCGTTGAATATATTTTTTCTTTTCTCTTCGTAGATTTTTTTTTTAATTTCGAGAGATATTAAAGCTTCCTCGATATTCCGTTCTGATGGCTTTACTCAATTTTAGCTTTTTATATGGCCCAGTATATCTAGTTCTCTGAAGGCAATTCTACATTTTTCAGATTTAATTTCAAATTTTATAAATGGTAACATATAAAAGCTTATCCCATTCTTTCCAAATGAGTTTTAAAATCAAATTTGTATATGATGGCTTAATATGAATAACATATACATTTTTCCATATATACAGGGTGATCCAAAAGTCCCGCACTATTTTAAAAATTAATAACTCCGCGAATATTTGCGCTAGAGCAATGCGGTAAACACCATTGTGTTCAGGATGCAATGGGATTTTTTATGGCAAATAATGAAAAATTCGAAATTGATTTTAGTTACAATTTTATTCGCCAGATGGCGCTCTACCAGAATCAGAGATTCAGCGGCCAAATTGTTTGATAAATTGAAAAATATAACTGATCGGCATGTATTTTTCCTTTTTGAATACCAGGAAAGAACCCTAATAATATCAAATAACAAATTAATAAAACACCACTTCGCCAAAAGTATGAAGAATTGGTTAACGATTTTCAAATACAATCAGAGATATGTAAAATAGGTAAATGCAAATTAAAACATGTAGCAAAAAGAAAATTGATATTTTAGATACGGTTTGTTTCCGAAGATAATAAATTTCTAATATTTTTAATTCAACTCTCACTCAGTATCGATTATATTTATTTTAATTCATTTGAAAAATATGTATCTATCTCTGATAATTTATTTTACTCTGGAATGCCGTTGTTGCTGTCGCGTCCAATAAAGAGCCTCAGATGTATCCATGTATCTCCATCACAGCAGCAGCAATGTCCACTATCTTAGGTGTGTAAAGCTGCTGCTCAGGGTCTATGTCTAATTTTTGCAAGGCTGCGGCCATTGCTGGCTATAAGAATATGTGGGTAGGTGTAAGTTCCACACCAGGACAATTGTTGCATGCCCTATAGGTTCTTGTGCCATCTGGATGTATTGTCATTCCTTTATAGTGTTTTGTTCTAAGTCTTGTTATAGTTTTTGTCATTTTTCTCTCAGAGTTTATTTCGCATTTTGATCTTTTCTTATTTTTTCGTTTAATTATCTTGTATTTTGACAAAGAATCAGCGTCAAATAATGACATTTGTTCTTTCCTTTGGCTCAACTCTCTGGCTTTCTTTGCCAATTCGAATGCCATTTCATTACCCCTGATCCCAGCATGGGCAGGAATTCATTGTAGAATGCAGTTATTCTCCAATGGTTCCAGTTGGGTAAGTAACGAGTGTATTTTCTGTGTGATTTTAGTATTGCCCTTCTGAATTTCTTCTAGAGCGGATATGGAGTCGCTGTATATTAAAATTCCTTCTGCTTGATGCAGGGATGGTTGGTTAAGGCATACATCAAGGGCTTTCCAGATAGCTGTCAGTTCACAAGTGAAGTTTGACGAAATCTGTCCTGCTCCTTCTTTGATTTTGATGTTTGTTCCATCTTGCAGTATTATGTTACTTCTGGCCCCTCCATTACTCAGGGTAAGGTCTGAAGATCCATCTGTATATGCTGTTGAAGGGCGTGGCCTAGCAATTTTAATCAAGAATTTGTACTATGAGGACATAGCCGTTAATATTACAAACACATTAGACCTCGAAGCCCAAGGTATCAAAGTCTACCTCAATCAAAACAAAGCCATACACATATACAATATGTATCACTCTCCAAACAATACATTTATTGACGATGGAACAATGGCTCAATTTCTTACAGACAACACTATTATTGTAGGTGACCTTAATGCCAAACATCAACTATAGGGATGTTCTAAGCCAAACCCAAGAGGCAAAATACTATCAAACATATTTGACGACAATGCCTTCATGTGCTTAAATGATGGGAATCCTACCCATCATTCCTACAAGCTATAATACTGCACAAGCCCTTGATATAAGTTTTTACTATCCTGACATTTTCCACAAATGCAAATAGAAAATATTTAAAAGTTTTGGAAGTGATCATTTGCCTAATTTGATATAAATTAGCACCAAGACCAAAACCAGCTCAATTAAGAAAAATTCTGTAACTTCAAAAAGGATAATATGATATCTTTCGAAAACACCATTATTAAAGCAGCCAAAGTTTCAATACCAAGAGGTAATATTAAGAAATGGATTCCAAATTATACACACCAGGCAAAAAATATTCAAAGACTTATAACTAAAAGAAATGAACTGCAAAAAAGTGCACCCAAAACCAAAAATATTGTAGAACTGAACTGAACATTGTGATTGCAAAAATAGAAAAAAAAATTATGCGTAAATGTGAAAAGGGAAAAATGGAAACAAACTTGTGAAAACCTGAACCCAAGAAACCCAAATACAAAACTTTGGAATTGGGCAAAACAAATTGACAGAGTCCAGCCACAAACTGAAAACACAAATATGATTAAGAATACAGATAGTACACCAGCAACTAATGACAAAATTGCTGCCAATCTTTTAGGTAATTCATATCAAATAAGTAGTAAAATCAAGGTTGAAAAAAGGCCCAAGAGATTATTCATGACTGTAAAAAATGTCACCAGCACTCATAATATTTTCCATGAAAAAAATCAATATGAAAGAGCTAGCTTATGCATTAGAAAACACTGACCTAAACAAGACTCCTGGGCCAGATGGAATCCATGGCCGAATGATATCAAACTTGGGCAAAATTGGCAAAGAAAGACTTCTTAATATTTTCAATAACTCCTGGAAAACTGGAAAATTGCCTCAAGACTGTAAAAATGCAACAATAATTCCCATTAAAAAACTTGACAAATCTGCTGATGACCCAAAAAACTACCGACCTTTCTCCCTAACAAATATTTGCTGCAAATTAATGGAAAAAAATTATACTCAGACGACTCACCTACCACCCCGACACAAGAAATCTCTTACCAAAAGAACAATATGGATTTAGGAAAGGACATGGGACAATAGACCAACTCTTGTTTTTCACACAAAAGGTAAAAGATGCACAAACGAAAAACCAACTAACCACACCATAGCTGCTTTTTAGACCTTACACAAGCTTTTGATAAGGTATGGAAAAACAAGTTAATTACAAATTATACAAACATTTCAAAATTGATGGAAAGGCTATCACTTGGATAAATGATTCTCTTAAAAATATATAAATCAGGATCAAATATAATGCCACTCTATCTAAAACCTTCAAATTGTACCAAGGATTACCACAAGGATCAGTCTTTAGCCCAACTCTCTTCACCATATTTATTGCAGGCATAGAAAAATAAATTTCACATAAAACCAATATTGGACTTTTCGCTGATGACATTATTCTATGGAGCAGCAGCACTAACTGGAAAAAAGCTGAAAGAGATTTAACAAGACTCTTCTCCACCTAGAAAAATTTGCTAATAAACTTAAATTAGAATTTAACCCCCAAAAATCTGAAACCTGTCTTTTTACTACCGATAAGAAACTATACAAAATAAGACCAAATATTATTCTGAAAGAACAACAATTGCAATATAATAAACATCCTAAATATCTCGGCTACACCCTGGATCCAGAAATCAACTCCAGTAAGCATATTGAAGGAGTTGTTAGAAAAGGAAGAGACCGACTAAAAATCTTGAAATATATTTCAGGAAGAGTGGGGAGCTGAAGCAACAACAATAAAATTAACTTACACATCTCTAATGAGACCTATCCTGGAATATGGATATCAAATCTATGGTACAGCATCTGAAACAAATCTAAAATCACTGGAAAGGATACAACTAAGTGCAGCTAGAATTATTACAGGTCTTCGAAAACCCTTACCTAATGATATTGTACTTTACGAGGCAGACATTATGCCCTTAAAGAATAGAATTAGCTACAAGCTGCCAAAATATATAAACAAAATCAAGAGTTATGAAAACAAACACAGAACTTTCAATTACATACTTAATTGGGAATCCAATCTAAGACTCAAAAAAGAAGGCCCTCTCCACCTGGCCAAAAGAAATGGATTTTTAAAATATAAAGTGGAAAAATATTATTTAGCTGAAAAAAATATCTCCATGCGAACCACTAACAAAATGTTATTTTTAATGCCACTTTAAATGAAACCACCAACAGACAATACCAAAATCCAGAATACTTAAAACAATATTCATTAGAAATAATTAATATAAAATTCCTAAAAATGTGCAATAACTATCTATACCGATGGTAGCAGAGATGAGTTGGGACACACTGGCAGTGGCTCTCTCATTAAAACCACAAATGGCATTGAGAAAATGAACAGAAGAAACCCATATTTTTGCGCAGTCTTCAGATCAGAACTTATAGCCATCTATGAAGTCTTAAAATCCATCAAAAACATTAAACATCACGATATATGGATTCTTACTGATAGTAGAAGTGCCATACAACACTTGAGTCACACAGGGGAACTCAGAGACAAAGTAAGCAGGAACATAATTGGTTATCTCCAAAAACTCTCAATACCTCAAAAATTCACCTTCAATGGATACTCTTACATGTTATCATTGAAGGCAATGAAGCTGCCGATGCGCTAGCGAAAAAAGGCACAAAAGAACCCTTGCTACAGAAAAATAAACTTACTTTTAAAGAAATAGAAACAGTAGCCAAAATAAACAAGAACTGGAGGATCCCACCTAAGCACAGTTGGTATAGCCTAGAAGCAGATGGCCACCCAGACCTTTCGGTCCACAAGCCGGCATGCGAAGCATGCCTTCGCTGCTACTCTGTTCAACTTATAAGCCAAGTAACGGTATCCAAGCTAGTGATTGGACATTGTACCTTGAAACACCACCTCCCAGACAACGTGTCTGGAAGGATTTCTATACCGGTGGCCTTTAATCACAGCAAAATAGGAAACTATCTACTGTGTCCAGCAGGGACCGCGGGGAGGCAGACCCCGGTCGACTCTGTTCACTCACAGCTGAGGAAAAGCTCAGCTGCCACGTCGTGGGCTTTCTCAAGAAGCTTGCTGTGGTTTCTCAGCAGCTTACTCTCGATCGCGCCCCTCGCCCTCCTTCTCTCTTCCTGCACACCCACTACCCTTGGACAATCCAAGACGTAGTGGCGTGCATTCACATCCCTTTCTCCACAGACGCAATCAGGATTGCTCTTAATTTCAAATCTGTGGAGACTTGGGGAAGAGCCCATGTCCCGAACTACCCTAATGAGTTTGTGGGACATTACCTTACAGAGGTACTTGGGTGTTGTTACCCCATTGAATAACTCTCTCCCCTTCACAATGTTCCTCCATCTGTCCAAACATAAGTCCTGGACGTGCCCCCTGATCCTCCTATAAACTTCTTTCTTGGTCACTGTGGTCCTCAGTGATCTACCTTTTAAGCATCCTGCCTTAGAGATCCTGTCTGCGAACTCATTACCTTCGATGAGGCTGTGTCTCCTAAACCAAGGGAGCTCCGGAGCCCGCGTCATCATCTCCAGCTCCTGGATTATTTGATGCGCGAGTTGCCCTTTCTCCAGATTGATGGCGACGAGGGCCGACATACAATCTGAATAGAGGCGGTCCGGGCTGAAGTTCTTCTCGGCACACACTCTGCGGGCTACCCTGATCGCAACCAGCTCGGCTGAAAAGACCAGTTCGTCCACTCTGAGTGTTAAGCTTTCTTGGAAGATCAGCTCTCCATTAGTGAAAACTACTACCCCAGCTCCAGTATTGGTTCCAGACCTACTCCCATCAGTGAAAACCTCCGTGCCAATCCCTGTCGGCCCTCCAGGACTCCAATTCCACTTTGGCAACCACTGCGGAGGCTTTCTTGGGTCCCTCTTCCATTCCAGGGCACCCGCTTCAAGTCCCAGGGCATCTTCCCTGTTCTCTTAGATCTTCTGTCTGATGGTCTCCTCCTCTAGTTTCAACCCCAGGGGAATAAGCCCAGCGAGGACCAACAAGGCCTCACTGCTGGTAGTGCGATATCCCCCTGTGATTCTGAGTGCCGCTGTCCTCTGCACTCTCTCTAGAGTAGTCGCCAACTTCTGATCCCTGTTTCGGCGCCACCAAGCCCTGGAAGCATATAGCAAGATTGGCTCGACACAGGAGAGGCAGAGGTTCCTAAAAATAGTACCCTCCTTCTCCCCCCCCCCCCCCCCCTGTTGAGAGCCAACCAGGACAGGCCTGCACAACGCCTCCCTGCCTCTCGCCACCATCTCCTCCGCCTGGTATTGCCAACCCATCTTGTCATCAATGACCACCCCCAGGATGGTCATCCTATTGATCAACGCTACCCTACGTCCTTCGATCCCGATAGCCGGCTTGTGTTCCCATTTGATCCCTTTCCTTTTACTTCTTATGTCCCTAGGCTTAAAGCTGAGGGATTTTGTGTTGGAGACATTGAACTTAAGGCCAGAGTCATGGGCCCAGTTCGAGAGAATTTGGAGAGAAGTTTCAACACACTTCTCAGCCTTCGCTCTCGAAGCAGCCTCAACAATGGGGAACTGGTCGTCAGCATAGAGAACCAGCCTGGCTCCCTCAGGGAGCTCCTCCTGGAAAACGGTGTTTACCAGGATATTCCACAGAATAGGTCCGCAGCAAAAGCCCTGGGGGCAACCCCTAGCACAGTTTCTTTCCAACTTCCGCCCACCAAAACTGAGGCTAATCCGTCTATCCCTCAGGAAGTCACGAACCAAGCTGCACAAATTATCAGGACAACCCATGTCCATCAAATTTCTCATCAGCTTGTTCCAGTTCATGGAGTTGAACGCGCCATCAATGTCCAGGGCCACGAAAAGAAACCAAGCACCCTTATTTAAGCCCATCTCAACCCCCTCTAACACCTCGTTCAGAGCTGTGGTTGTGGAATTCCCTTCCCTAAAACCATGTTGGAAAGAGGAAAGGAGCTCATTACTTTCTAGCCAGTGCTTCAGTCGCTGAGCTAGTAGGCTATCCAGGACCTTACCTAGATACGCTAGTAAAGAAAGCATACGATAATCATTAGGAGAATTACCCTTTCTACCAGACTTTTCGAGAAGCACTACTCGGGCAACCTTCCATGCCTCAGGAAAAGTACCAGTGTCCAGGCACCTATTGAATAACCTGGAAAGAAGCGATGGGTGCATTCTTACCAGGGCTTTCACGACCGTGTTATCGATCCCTTCGGGACCAGGAGATTTCCTTTTCCCGAACTTGAAAGCCGTCAGTTTCACCTCATTCTAAGAAAAGGGCGGATCTACCAAACCACAAGTGGTCAGAGAGATCTCGTCCTTTGGTTCCTCGTTTCCGAAGTGCCGATCCAAGTTGTTTTTATTTTGTCTTCTGCTTTCGAGCGAGTAGGTCTAGAACACATTCTCTCTGAATTTTCTCATTGTTGGTGGATGAAACAGCACCAGTGATTATTTTGGCCGCTTTTGCTAGAACACTGTCTAGTCTTACTTTTAGTGATGAGCTTGGGGGAGCCCAGACCGGTGTTGCATATTCCATTATCGGCCTTATTAAGGTGGTATATGTTGTTCTGAGAATTCTGGGTTTTTCTCCCCAATTTGTTCCACATAGCCTTCTCAGAATGTTTAGTTTTCTGATAGTTCTATTTGAGGTGCTAATTATGTGTTCTGAAAATTCCAATTCCTCATCAATAATAATTAAAATAATTTTGTTGACATCTTGTCAATACATGCACAGTCTGCACTATTAAAAAAAGATAATATGCATTATATACACTATGCACAATGAATATGGCGCCTCTTCCAGCGCTGCAGAGTTTGTGGAGAATCGCCAGTGGGTCTCCAGCGACACCACACATTTTGCGATCTACGATGAATACGTAGATCGCGTACTTTGCCGCTTAGGAGATGGTGATGGCGTGGTCCTCGAGACCAACTTGAAAGATACAGGACTGCAGTATCACACCTAGGTATTATGGATTTCTAATTTTATCAATCATTTGTTTGTTTATGCTTATTTTTTTTGTTATATTTATGCCTTTTTCCCTGTGAGTGGAGAAGACGCATAGGTTTGATTTTATTGGGTTTATGGTCATTTGGAGTTCCATTGCCCACTTCTCCAGTCCTCTCATTTATGTGTTCAGTATTTTTTACGATTTTTCTATGCTGCTACTTGTGTGCCATATGGCTATATCATCTGCATAACAGGCAACCTTTGTGTCTTCAGTGAGGTAAGGATGGATGTCGTTAATAAATAGCAGATAGAGTAGAGGACTGAGCACAGATCCCTGAGGTACACCAGCCCATGTTCTTCCTTCCTTGGAAAATTCTCCATTGACCCGAACCTTTAACCTTCTTCCCCTTAAGAAGTCTGCTATCCAGATTAAGGTTTTTCTCTTACTCCGATGTTGTGCAGCTTTTCACGTAATTTCTCCCTCCACACTCGATCAAAAGCTGAGGTCATATCAAGGAATATAGCCGTGGTCTTCTTTGGCGGTTTTTCCTGGAAAGAATCTATTATTGATTGACAGAAGTAAAACAGTTGATCAGTCGTACAGTGCTGGGATCTATAGGCAGTTTGGTAGAGGTTTATTTTATTATTGTTAGTGAGCCAGACTATGAGCCTAGAGTGGATAATTCGTTCTGGTATTTTACAAAGTTTGCTGGTGAGAGCAATTGGCCGATAGTTCTTGTATTCCTTGGCATCTTTGTTTGGCTTCAGTATTAGCACTATAATTGATATCTTCCAATTCTTTGGTAGTTTACCAGTTTGCCATGAAATGTTCAGTATTCGTAGGAGTTGATTATTAGCTTTGTCTTCAAAGTGTTTGATCATTTAACCAAAGATTAGATTATCTCTTGGTGACCTCTTGGATTTTTTTATTGATAAGTTTAGCTCATTCAGTGTGAAGTCTCTCGAGAAAATATCTTGTTGATGGAAGTTTCTTGCTTGTTTAACTAACTGGTTTATATTATTTTTAGAGTCCTGTCTTCATTCGTATAGTTTAGTATGGAAGTGCTTGAAAGATATTCAGCAATTATGTCAGCCATCTGTTTGTTCTCGTTCGCGCTGTTCTATTCATATCGGTTAGAGTATTGGAGGATTGGTGTTGGTGTTGATTGTTCTCTAACACTCTAATCATATTCCAGTGTTGGCTGTCCTTTCTTGGATCCATTTTTTCGCAGAATTCTGCCATTTTTCTTGTTTGCATATCCAAATTTCTTGTTCTATTTTGTGACTAATTTCAATGAGTTCTTTCTGTTTTCTTCTGTTTTATTTTTTAAGAAGTTCATTGATATTGTCTCTATCTCTGAAATCACTGCCTCGATGTTGTGGTCCTTCCAGTAAGGTATCCACAGTCCTTTACGTCTACCTCTAGGTATCGATGCTTTTGCAGATTTTGAAATGTTCGAAAAGAATTTTTCCAAGTTTTTGTCAAGCGTTCTGTAATTCAATTTTTCGTTGCACAGTTCTTCAAGCTTTTCGGTGATTTTTTTTCAAGTCGGCTTTCCTAAAGTTCCATGTTCTTTTATTCTAATGGACGTTCTCAATTTTGAAGTTTAGGGTTGTTAAAATTGGTCTGTGGTCACTGATTGCACCTCTCATGATTTTCCATTGTGTTGTGGGTGCGATGTTGTAATTTATCGCTGTGATGTCTATTGCGGATTCTGTGCCTGTGGACTTAGATAGGTGTTCTCTCCGTTATTTAACGGTGTAAGGTCGAGGTCTGTTAGCATGTCCTCAACCTGCTGACTTTTGTTATCCAGGACAGATGATCCCCAAATTGAACTTTTGGCGTTAAATTCGCCGAGTATGATTGTGATATCCGAAGACGCTTCACTTAATGTCTCTATTGTGTGTACCCATACAAAATTCAAAGATTTCACGAGCTGAAAGTTGGCGATTTTGAGATGCGTCAAGAATTCGCTGCATGGGTTTTCCGGCGAATTGATATTGATGAAAACTGGCTGTCGAATGTTCTGTGGACAGATGATGCTCACTTTTCTCTAAACGGAGAATTTAACATTCAAAACAGCCGCATTTGGGCAACAGACAACCCTAGGATTTTTACAGAAATGCCACTTTACTAGCCTAGAGTTACAGTTTTGTGTGGGTTCACTTCTTTTATTATTGGGCCATTTTTCTTTGAAAAATCAATGGAAGAACTTTTAAAACCGTTTTTGTAACTGATGAACGTTATGTCCAACTTTTGAGAGAAAAGGGTATTCCCATATTGCAGGGCAAAAGCACTAAGCGAAATAACATTCATGAAAGATGGAGGACCTCCTCATATATTCCGCGGTGCCAAACAATTGCTGAAGGATACGTTCGGTGGAATTCGTTGATAAGTCGCCACTTTATATACCAGTGGCCTCCAATATCACCAGACTTGACGCCTTACAATTTCGGTAATGGAGGTACATTAAGTCGCGTTTTTATCGATGCTGGCCTACCACATTGGCCATGTTGAAGGCTTCTATCAGATGGCACGTTTTATCAATTTCAACAGATATGTTATTTAATGCTGTCCATTCTGTCATTTATCGTCTGCAGGCGGTGATTGAGAATGAAGGGTGCCACATTGAGCAAGGATTGTGACCTAATACAAGAGAGAAGGCAGTTACCTCATGTGTTATATAAGCCGCCATGTATTATATTATCTACCAATATTTTGCAGCTCTTTGTGTTGGGATATGGGGATAATAAATGCTGTCCTCACATCTTGACTATCTTTTTTTTTATTTGTGAACAGTAATTTTTTGTTTGTCATTTGCTCACATATTATGTCGTGCAAACCAGAGTGTTATAACTTCTCGAATAACACTGGTACACACAATTTTTCCCCTTATGTTTAGTTTTCGCTTTTCGCTCATTAGAAGAAATAGCATAAGGAATATTCTCTGTATACCAATAACTTTAGAAATTTTTGAAAAAAAATAATACAAAATGATTTTACTACCACGTTTTTCAACGCAAAATGTCGATTTAAAAATTATTTTTATTTGAGGGGAAACATTTTTTTAAATTGTGTACAGTATAATAAACAATGATAACATTTGACACGCCCATAGGATATTTGGAATAAAGTACGACAAATATATTTTGTCACTCCCCTCTATATTTCATTTGTTGGATCATGACAAATATCCAGTTAAATAGTCAAGGGTCTCCAATTAGTCAAGAAACTACACATTTCTTATAGCAAGAAATCCTATTAGTAGTGCCATCATAATTTTTGGTACTATATTAACATATCAAAAATTCGTGTATTGATATCAGCAGTATTTTTCAAACATTCAATCTATTTCACAAAACCCCATATAAAATATAAATATTTTTGCTACATGTTTTAATTTGCATTTGCCTATTTTACATATCTCTGATTGTATTTGAAAATCGTTAACCAATTCTTCATACTTTTGGCGAAATGGTGTTTTATTAATTTGTTATTTGATATTATTAGGGTTCTTTCCTGGTATTCAAAAAGGAAAAATACGTGTCGTTCAATTATATTTTTCAATTTATCAAACAATTTGGCCGCTGAATATCTGAATCTGGTAGAGCGCCATCTGGTGAATAAAATTGTAACTAAAATCAATTTCGAATTTTTCATTATTTGCCATAAAAAATCCCATTGCATCCTGAACACAATGGTGTTTACCGCATTGCTCTAACGCAAATATTGGCGGAGTTATTAATTTTTAAAGTTGTGCGGGACTTTTGGATCACCCTGTATTTTGAGAATTTTATAGATCTGCCATTATAACGTAGTTTGAGCATTGCATAATCCAAATGGCATAGCAATAAATTCATATAAACCGTAGCATATTGTGAAACCTTTTTTTTTTTTGTCCTCCACCACAATTTCTACTTTGGAATGGGGTGCGCATTTCTCAAAGTTTTAGCATTAAGTTATCTGTATCAATATTAAATCTCCAACTGCCGTTCTTTTTCTCAACTAATATGAGTGGAATCGTTCATGAGCTTGATTACGAGCGAATGACTCCTTCGTGGAGTATATCTTGTATTTGTCCATCAATTATGTACGTATCTGCTGCAATAACCCTGTAAGGCTTGTGTTTGATTTGATATTTATCCTTGATAATTAATTTATGTTTCATTAAATCGGTTGTACTTGATATTAAGGAGAACAAAATCGAATAGTTCAATAAAAGTAGTTTTATTTGAAAAAGGA
This sequence comes from Cordylochernes scorpioides, assembly GCA_030710605.1. Taxonomy (NCBI): domain Eukaryota; kingdom Metazoa; phylum Arthropoda; class Arachnida; order Pseudoscorpiones; family Chernetidae; genus Cordylochernes; species Cordylochernes scorpioides. The sequence continues at coordinate 118,787,232 of CP092865.1, read as the reverse complement.
AAATAAAAATCAAGTAAAACGTTTCTTCTAATTTTGAATTTTCAAGCTTTCGATCATTAAAATAAACTTTTTATCTGATTTTTATTTTTCATTTTTCAAATAATTTCTGGGTAATTATTGCTCACATATAAAAGTAGTTTTATTTCACTTTGTTCCCTATTCAGTAAATCTTGGTTGATCTGGTCTTGAGGTTCGGTCTTTTCGTCTGTATTTTCTATAGAGTTAATTGATAAATGAAGCGAACGTGAGTATGCATTTGTTATCCAAACATATTGCTTGTTTTTACAGTGATTAATTATCTAGATATTTTAAGAATTATTGTCTGAATCCCGATATTCCTTCTAGAAGGTACAGCTTTCTTAAGCAAGAAACTTATCCTCGGAGGCGTTTTTTTATTATTGCTGACAGCTTCGTTAAGTTTTATCCATGCTTGTAGTTTGAGAGGGTTTTTTCACTTTATCATGAACATTGTATGTATTCTAATATAGATTATTTCCTGCTTTTACACTTTGATTTAATCAATAAGGATTAAATAAAAGTTTAGAAGAAGCGAAGAATCTATATTATAAATAGAAAGTTATTTCGATGAATCTTTTTCCAGAAAACATTAGGTATTATCAGAATATTTTAATCAGTAAGTCATTGCAGCTAGTAAAATGGAAATCTCATCTCAATTACAACAGATTAGGTAAAGAAGAGAAATAAAAAAGTAAGAGATAAAACGAAACCCTTGATTATTTATTGTTTATGTTTTCTATTTAGAGAGAGAGAGAGAGAACGCTTCACGATTTTGCGTGTCATCCTTGCGCAGGGGCCATGCTAATCTTCTCTGTATCGTTCCAATTTTAGTATATGTACCGCCGAACAAGCGTGTACAGAGAGAGAGAGAGCCACTTAATGTGTTTGCGTGTTACAGAATTTCAGCCAGTATCCAGAATTCTGAATACTTCGGGTCCCATTTCAACTGTCCTTTAGGAACACCAATGAATCCTAAGAAGAAATGCAATGTTTGGGAATAATGTTTCATAACTATGTCAAAATATTTTATTATTTTATATATATATTTATTTATATATTTTATATACTCATTTATTATATAAAATGTTTCAATTTTCCCAAAGAAAAATGCCTATATATGTTTTTTTGTTATTACAAGTTTTGTGCTAATTTAATAGTCGTTATAGCAATATGAAAATATAATTTTTAGACAAATCGTATATTATTAAAGATATTATATTTTACTTTATCGACGTTTCCACAAAATGGTGTGTACTTTTAATGATAGAATTAAAGGCTAAACATATTTTGGCATCGAGTCTTTAGAATATATTTCTAAAGCTCAGTCTTCTTCTGAACATTTCTCCTTTAATTCTATCATGGCAAGAACAAATGCTTTTGCCATAACGTGTATAAAATAAAGATATTTTCTAACCAGAATGCACTTATTTAAATGAAACTTTAATGCCATTCTGGAAACATCTATCATTGGAGAAAGTATCTTGAAAAGACTATTTTCATTGCAGAGACACAAACTTCATAAATTACTAAAATTTATTATTAAAAATAAAATTTATACTTTCAAATCTCAAAATGTTTCGAATAAATATAATAGTTATTGTAAGTATTTATATAAAAAATAGACACTTCGGTCAGTTGGAGTTTTTTATTTTCTCAACGTTTCGACAAAAATCCTTTGTCTTCGTCAGGAGAAGTAAATAAAAATAAAGCATTTGGCAAGGCGTCTTCGGACAATTTGTAACGCCTTGCCAAATGCTTTATTTTTATTTACTTCTCCTGACGAAGACAAAATATTTTTGTCGAAACGTTGAGAAAATAAAAAACTCCAACTGGCCGAAGTGTCTATTTTTCATAGAACTATGAATGCCGGCCAGGCAGCCTCTATCTTTACGATAGTTATTGTAAGACTATAACCTCAAAAGGAGCTTTTTTTTAGAACATGTTTATTTCGTTCTTTCTGAGTTTATAATCTTACAATATAGTTATAGTGATCGAAGGTTGATGTCTACAAATATAATAGTTACTACAGTAATTGTGTGTAGTGTTGTATATAGTATATATACACGATATATCAATTTTAAGCTAAGTAGATATATATATATATAAGTGCTTGAAATACGAGTGATACCATATAGATATATCCATGCTTTATTTCCCCTATACTTTATAAATGTCTACATATCTGTATATAGTAGTGTGGTTTTATTTTGTTGATTCAACTACTTATCTAATAAAAAATAATTTTAAAACATGTTTGATTTCTTTTAAATGTCATACATATATATATTCAATAAATATGAATATATTGGATTTTTAATTATTTTATTGTTCCAATAATTGGAGGGGCAACTCGCCTCTCTTTATCGAGGATGTTTGTGTTTTTTTTACTAAAACATGCGAGCACGCGTACACCATTCTCGTTCTACAAGGACAATGAATATAAATATCCCTTAACTGGACGGGTGAATTTTTCTTACGTTACTGGACGGGTCGGGTAGATTCAACCCACCTATGTAACTTTATGAAATAAGCGCTAAATAATGATTGAAATAAATATTCAAAAAAATATTTAATTAATATATATTTAAAAAACAGATTTTGACTTTTAAAAATTCTTAATATAATCTATTTACAGTTTTCACAAATTTTAAGAAATGTTTCTGCAAACGCTTAGTTGACATACAGAGCAAAGGGTTTTTATTTTTTACTGCGTTTTTTATGGACACTTGTAGCACCTTTTTGGAGAATCAGATTGTTGTGGCATATGCAGTTTCAATTTGGTTTACTTGAACCATCATTCTTCTTGAATTGTCGTCTGTAATTCCAGTGGGAGAGAATGGAGATTACGTGTGGCCAGGTGTTCATCAGTCAATGCTCTCCCAAGATCAACAATAAAATGACTCCTTTCTTTTTTACCCTTTTTATCAATCTGATTACCAATTTTTATTTTTTAATTTTTGGTAACATAGGAGACCAAAGTGGTTGTTCCAGAGAAACCATAAATAGATGTTCCTGATTCTCTATTAGGGTGCGGTTGAAATTGTGGTGAATCTAAGGTTTGTTCTTTCTCATCGTTCCTAAATATGTAAGGCCATGTTCTTTCAACTTATCAACTAATTCCAGTGAAGTGAATCAATTGTCTGCTGGAATATTTCTTTCAAAGTGTGGTTGACTAATCTCTAAAACATATATATTTTGGGTTGGCAGGGATAGTTCTCTCTGTTGACTTGATTGATAATTCTACTTATCCAAAGAAATAATTGTTATTTTATAAAAGGAAGGTAAAAATAGCGGAAGATAGAGACACAAGTATAAGCCACGAGCTAACACTGACACGTAAAATGCTCACGCTTCTGGACGGGCTAGGCGGAATCCACCACTACATGTATATTTAACCCCCCTCCCAAAACCCCGATGGATGGAAAATGTTTGTATCACTGTAAATATAGAATACACGAAAGCTGGTAGCTCTAGGTAAACGAAAAGTATATATTTTTCCTATATTAAGTTTATGCATGGGCAGATTCTACCCAACCCGTCCAGTTAAGGGATATATATATATGTTATTTATTATTCTATGAAAATAATTTTTATTTCGAAATTTGTATTTTATAAAACACTGTAAAATTTCAAATTCCTCTTATTAGTTTTAATTTGTTTTTACATTTAAAAAATATATATAAATTATTGTATATTGTAACTTAGAAAATTATAAGAGACAAACCTCAGAATCAAATAGCAATTTGTTTAATGTAAAACCCAATTAAAACTAATAAATAGCAGAGAGGCAATGAGAATATTTCACAGTGTATCGAAATACGAATTTTGAAATTTGAAAATATTTTCATAGAATAATAATCTCTGCATTTGGATTAATTGTCATTATAAGTAGAATTGTTTATTTACTCTTTAATAGATCATTGCTTAGCTAAATAAATCCCTTTGAAAAATTAATAGAAAAAATAAAAATATAAGGTATTGATAATAAAAATAAAAATGGCATATTCTGACAAAGAGCACATGTGCTTACAGAAGGCAGAGCGCCATCTGGTGGAACAGAAATCAACTAAACATTGATTTAGTCTGTTCCCTGATATTTGGCCACTCAATTGTTCCACGCTTTCGAGCGCCAACAGCGCGTTCGTGGATGGCTTTTCTTGATTTATCAAGAACTTGGGTTGGCCAACTATCAGGGAACAGGCTAAATCAATGTTTAGTTTATTTTTGTTCCACCAGATGTCGCTCTGCTTTCTGTAAAGCAGATGTGTTCCTGGTCAGGATATGCCATTTTTATTTTTATAAATCCCTTTGTATAATATAATTCTTCATACTTTTTTATTATTTCCAATTGGTATATAAGGAAACGTTACAAAAAGTGTGTAAAACCCGCATTCTTGAAAAATGTTGAACCACCATGTTGTGTTCTCACAAGGATGCGACGAAATAGAGTACATCTATAACAAAGAAGTATATTTATAATGATATTGTTGCTGAAGTCATAATACAAGACAAGTCCGTCTACAGTAGTGTCTATAGCACAGCGGTCGGCAAACTTATAAATCGGAGGAGTCAAAAATTACAATTTACAAAATTTCAAAGTTTTTAAAGAGCCACAACATTATTTCTTGCCAAAAATAAATAGTACTCGCATAAATAATAATTACATATGGAACTATATAAAGAGACGCAGCTTCATATCCAAAGAACAGCATGTGGAAGAAAGAAATGCGCTGACTAGTGAGGTATATTCTCTAGTGAAGAGTATCGTTTCTTAATGTTTCCTGACAATCGCCGCTAACGTGTCTATTGACATCCTGGGCAGCATATGTTGTTCCTGGTCTTATTTATGAACATTACACACGTCTATAACAAAGCATTTTGTTGTAAACGGATTCCGGATTTCGACAATTTAGAAATAGGAGATCATATATCGTCGCAACTCTTTTTATTAACGCGATTAAAGGAAACTTTCGGGCAAGCCCTTCTTCAGCTAACTATAGTGTACAAACGAGAGAGAGATTATATATCGTTTTTAAAGAGGAATCTATGTAAATATAGTACAAAAATATCTTAAAGAAATTTACATAATTGAATAAATATAAAGAATCAACTATAGACAGTTCAAAGGATTTAGTGGAGAGAAAAATGGAATGGCTATTGTTTTATATGGCTTTTGAAGATTTTTTTCGGATAGAAGGGGAACGTATTGTGATGGCAACTGTATACTCTTGTTTAATGGTTTATGGTGCTTCATGGTTTCTATTGCTTCAAGAATGAGTCTTTGGATTTTAGTTTTGGCATTTTTATGGAGGATTCTGGTATTATTGAAGTCTGGAGTATGTCCGGTTTCTCTGACGTGGTCGACTATTAAAGAGTTTGGGTTAAGTTTGGAAATGTTTCTTTGGTGTTCTTTGATTCTGACTGAAATATCTCTTGATGTTTCGCCGATGTAGACACTATTGCAGTTGAGGCAGGGAATTTGGTAAACTAATTTTTTTTTCTGTTTCTGGTCGGTGCTTTTGGTGATTGGGTTTCTTAGGATCGAGGCTATGGAAGGTGAACTTCTAAAGATGGTTTTTATGCCAAAACCTTTAAGTTTGCGGGCTATTTTAATTGTAGATTCTGTATATGGTAAGTAACAGGTGGATATGTAATGATTGGCACCCCCAGAAACAACTCCAATCATCACATCTCCACCTGTTACTTACCATATACAGAATCTACAATTACAATAGCCTGCAAACTTAAAAGTTTTGGCATAAAAACCATCTTTAGAAGTTCACCTTCCATAGCCTCGATCCTAAGAAACCCAATCACCAAAAGCACCGACCAGAAACAGAAAAAAAATAGTTTACCAAATTCCCTGCCTCAACTGCAATAGTGTCTACATCGGCGAAACATCAAGAGATATTTCAGTCAGAATCAAAGAACACCAAAGAAACATTTCCAAACTTAACCCAAACTCTTTAATAGTCGACCACGTCAGAGAAACCGGACATACTCCAGACTTCAATAATACCAGGATCCTCCATAAAAATGCCAAAACTAAAACCCAAAGACTCATTCTTGAAGCAATAGAAACCATGAAGCACCCTAAACCATTAAACAAGGGTATACAGTTGCCATCACAATACGTTCCCCTTCTATCCGAAAAAAATCTTCAAAAGCCATATAAAACAATAGCCATTCCATTTTTCTCTCCACTAAATCCTTTGAACTGTCTATAGTTGATTCTTTATATTTATTCAATTATGTAAATTTCTTTAAGATATTTTGTACTATATTTACATAGATTCCTCTTTAAAAACGATATATAATCTCTCTCTCGTTTGTCTTGTTTGTACACTATAGTTAGCTGAAGAAGGGCTTGCCCGAAAGCTTCCTTTAATCGCGTTAATAAAAAGAGTTGCGGCGATATATGATCTCCTATTTCTAAAGCATTTTGGTCTTGGGAGCCATTTTATTTGATTACAAGACCCCATTGGTAGTCATTCCTGGCACCCTGAGAGTACAACAGTACGTGATGACATTCTACGCCCTGTTTTGTTGCCTTTCCTCTCACATCACCCCGGGCTGACTTTTCAACAAGATAATGCCCTACCACACACGGCACGTTTTACTATGAATTGTCTCTAATCTTACCGATCTCTTCTGTCGACAGCAAGGTTATCTGATCTCTCGCCCATAGATGGGTGAGATAGGAGATGATGGGAAGGCGATAACAACCATCCCGGAATGTTGACTATTCAGTCTGACAGTTGGAAACACTTTGGCAATAAATCCGCAGCGCACCATCCGGAATATTTGTCAGGCCATGACACACCGGGTCTTAATCATAAATCTCCTTAGGGTATCGACCGCTACGACCCGGGTTAGATTACCTCATTGGACATTTTTTTCTGATTAAAAAAAATACTTCAATGGCCAACGATTCTTGTGAAATGTCCAACCTCACAAGAGAGTGCAAACAACTAAATGGGGCTTTGACACATTTCTAAGTGTAAAGTGAAACTGTTTTCCTATGTGTAGACATATAGTGCACTTACAGTAAAGGCAATCGCCTACTTCTACCGACTATGATTATCATGGCCTGTACCACGTATACTAGGGATAAGCAAAAAATATAATGTCCCTGAATACATCTCTATATCTCAGATACCTCGCATATCTACATAAGATTCTATGATACAGTTTGGATAAATAGCGTTACTATCTTTAACGAATCACGCCAATTTTAAAATGAAATAGAACACTGAGCCTCAATAATATTCCATCAAAATTATATTAAAATAAATTCAGTTTTTTGGATCTATTTGGACTGGAGATATATCTGTTCTTTTAAAAATCTCTATTTATTATTAGAAATATTCACATCTATTTAGGGTTTGATTCTTTTTGAGTATGACGTAGGATTATGAAATTCTATCTACATTTTTTATAATTCCCCTCAAGTTGAATGAAGTTCTGAACAATGCGTCATTGTCTAACAAAGGCAGATGATTGTATTACAATGGTTCTTCGGTCTGGCAGCTGTGGCTGCCGCATTTTGCTCTATATATAAGGCCAGTTGGACTGGGTGAAAGGAAATTAGTTGTGGAACAGACAAATTGCCAAAGGTTAGTGAGCTACATCAAAAAAGTAAGAAATAGTCTTATTATTAACCATTTCTTCTTTATAATTTATTATTTGTTTATTCACATATTGTACACAATATAATATAAAGCGGCTTGTGATTGTAAAACGACATTTGAAAATTATCCCGCATGTGTTTCTTTTGAACGAAAAATCAAAATTTATTTTAAAGGGAAATACCCTTATAACCTTAGGGATGAAGTATGAAAAGATGAATTGTGAAGAGTAATGATAAACGGAAAAATAAAAGTGTCCAGGGATGGGAAACGAACCCACAGTGTTCCGCTTACCGGGCATATTGTGTTCTGAGAATAGACCAATCCATATAAAAATCTTCAGATAATAATAATACATATATTGTATTGAATTAAAAATAAAATTTTAGAAAATAAATATTTTTATTCAATCTAATATAAGTATTTTTATTATCTTATATATATGGGATTTTTTGTTTCTGATAGATATTTCATATGACTGGTCAATATTATATATAATTTAAATAATGACCGGTCAATATAATTATTCTTTTTATCATCTTCCTACATTTTTGTTTCTGGCTTTCGGTAAACAATGACCGCGTCGTTAGTTAGACTTTATAATTAGATTTGTTACTATTGAATATACTATATTAAATATAATACTATAATAAATACTATTTATTAAATATCATTAAATTTGTCTAAATAAATACATATAAAAAAAGGATTAATGCGAGTTAAAATAATTTTCTAACAACGACAAGGTAACCCTGAATACACAGCAGTTTCTGTGTAATAATTAACAAAAAATAGAAAAGTAATGATATTAAAAATAAAAAAAGCATATACTGACTGCTCACTTGATTTTATTCAGATGACAGAGCTCTCTGCCAACTGACAAAATCCTCTAAAAAAGTTCACCAATAAATGAACTTAATATCCATTTATATTTCTGTATCGCATATTTGTGTGTAGAAATAGAAACTAGAAATAGAAAATGTAGTATATATATGTTTAATAGCATACGTATTTTCACACAAATCTATATTTTGTCATTATTTTATTCTATAAATCGCTATCATTCACTTAATATTTTTCTACTCAAAACATGAAAAACGAACCATTGGATAACAGGTTTAGGGTTGCTAAGATATAAGCGAGTGAAATCTCTATCACATAAACAAATAGTGTAACGATATTTAGATTTTGAATGTTATCTTTGAAAGGTACACTTCGTAAATTTCTAGATATTTTTCCGAGTTTTAAGAAATTTCTTTGGGCTAGAGAAGTCCCATCAAATTGTAGTGATGCTTAGATCCATTGTTATAGTGTTAAAACTAAATCTTAAAAGATAAGATCCAATAGAAATAATTTATTTAAATGTGATTCAATATTTGAATCTATAAATGCGCACGTCAGAAAACGATCTAATTCGATTTCTATACCTCTTATTTATTTTGAACAAAGTTCTTGATTGAAATATTGACGCACTTCTGTTGATTGAAATATTGAAAATGCGGTGAAATAATCATTTAAGATTATTCGTGGTGAAACGTTTATTGATAATTTTACATGGAGATAAGTATATTGAATTCTTCAATTCCATTAACTTAGTATGTTACCACTCTATTCATGATAAAATTGTGAAATAAGTTTTAAAGTTACATATTATTTTCTCAAAATGAGTTTCCTTTTATTACAAAACACTCGCTTTCAAGCGATAATCGCTCTTCAACTGGCTTAATAAAACATAGTCTATGTTATCTAAGCGATTATCACTTGAAAGCTAGCGTTTTGTAATGAAAAGAAACTCATTGTGAGAAAATAATTTGTAATTTTAAAACATTATGACTCTGCTCAGCTTACCAAGAAATTCTGAATTTGCCATTTTATATAATCTGAATGGTCTGGAAATTCAACAAACGCAACTGTCTACAGGATCAACCACTGCTAGGCTAAGCTCTCTTAACTGCCATAAAGGATGTATATCGCATTTCAGAAAGGTTTTATTATAGCTTTTCTCATTCCGAAATATTTCTTATAAGAATATATACCATTCAATATATAAAATAAACCTACAGTTAAACCTGTCTATAGCGCCCCCCTCTAAATAGCGCCCGAGTTTAAATACGTAGTACGATTAACATTAAAAGTGACCTCTCTATAGCACCCTATTTTGGTAAGTCCCAAGAGAGGGCGCTATAGAAAGGCTTAACTGTATATATGTATATAATATAAAATATCTTAATTAATATTAAGAGAGAAGTTATAATAGTAAAGATAAAGGCTGCCTGGGCGGCATTCATATTTCGTAAAATTAAAGATACTTCGGCCAGTAAATCTTTTCATTATTTCAACGTTTCCACAAAATTCCTTTGTCCTCGTCAGAATCGAACAAAAATTAAAACATTTGACAAGGCGTTGATAATTATATATAGAATAATTTTTAACCTTTTCCAAATGTTTTAATTTTTGTTTGCTCTGTACGAGGACAAAAGATTTTTGTCGAAAAAGTCGAGATAATAAAAAATATTTACTAGCCGAAGTATCTTTAATTTTAGGAAAGATAAGATAGAAGTATCTACCTATATAATCATGAATATCAAGGAATTATGATGATATATCTCTCTCATGTCTAATAAAATATTAATTTCGTTGATAATATTTTCCAGATGAACAACCTCAGGCATCTTTTACTTTTGTCTCTTTTAATTATCCTTGTGACGGCACAAAACCTAGGTAAGTGATTAATCTAAAGTAAGTATATTCACTTTCCAGCTTCTATCCATTTCATGATTGATTCATATTTGAAAATAAATTCTATAAATATAGCTATATATTGAAAAAAGAAGGTATATCCTGAGCAAAAGGACATGTGCTTTTTAGATGGCAGAGCGCCATCTAGTGGAACAGAAATCAACTATTCATTGATTTAACCTGTTCCCCGATATTTGGCCAACCCACTTTCTTGAAAAATCAAGGTAAGCCAAACACGAACGAGTTTCGCGCTGTTGGCGCTCGTTAGCATGGATTTTTCTTGATTTATCAAGAAATTGGGTTGACCAAATTACAGGGAACAGGTTAAATCAATGAATGGTTGATTTCTGTTCCACTAGATGGTGCTCTGCCATCTGAAAAGCACATGTGCTTTCAGTCAGGATATGCCTTCTTTATTTTTAATATCATCACCTGACCTTTTTTATTATTTCTATTCTTTTTTCATAGCTATATATATAATATATTAATATATAAAAAAGGTCAGGTGTTGATATTAAAAATAAAAATGGCATATCTTAACCAGGCTCACATTAGCATTTCTAAATGGCAGAGCGCCATCTAGTTGAACAAAAATAAACTGAACGTTTATTTAACTTGTTCCGTGATTTTCAGCCAACCCATTTATTTTTGTTCCACTAGATGGCGCTCTGCCATCTTTAAATACTCGTGTGAGCCTGGTCAGAATATATAATTTTTATTTTTAATATATATATATATATATTGTGATCAGGGTGTATGAACCGATCTGATCTGCTTCATGGACAAGACACCACCACCTCAGTTGCCGGTATTGTGATCAGGGTGTATGAACCGATCTGATCTGCTTCATGGACAAGACATCACCACCTCAGTTGGCCGGTATTGTGATCAGGGTGTATGAACCGATCTAATCTGCTCCATGGACAAGACACCACCACCTCAGTTGGCCGGTATTGTGATCAGGGTGTATGAACCGATCTATCTGCTCCATGGACAAGACACCACTACTGAGATAAGAGGATGCCAGCGGGCGACGCTGGCATGGGACGCCGGGAATTCTCCGAGCTGGCCAGCCGGCCTGCGCGCGCACCGGGGGCTGCGCGCGCACTTTTCGAACACCGCCTGATGTCAGCCGGCTGTTTACCGCGCGTCGCTTCAACCTGCGGCGGTTCCTTCTATTATATAATACTCTAGGCGCTGGTGGAGTAAAAACTGTACTCCACCTGCCTCTTATAATTGTATGTAATTTTTGGACACTTATTAAAATATAAATTATTAATTTATAGTTCTCACTGCAGCTCGAACCTTTACCCTAACGCGGTAGAACATGGCGCAGTCGACATTCGGTTAATTATAGCCGTTTTTTTAAGTGACAGCTCATTGACAATTAGTAATCAAGATGCCCTCAAGAAGGAATCGCCGACCATCCCAAACCCCTCCAGAGAACCCTGCCTCGCCGACCAGCACCGACATCCTCAGGTCCATAGCCGCACTGTTGCAGCAGATGGCTACTCGGAATCCGACACCGACAGTCCCATTAGGAGCTCCTCCTCACCACGCCACAAAAATCGTCCAGCTTCCTAAACTGGCTTCCCCGGAGGAGTTAACGATGTCTTCTTTCCGCGATTGGAAACAACGTTGGAACGACTACGTGGACGCCCAACAAGTAGCCACCTTCCCGCTATCCACACAGCAAGTGACTTTGCGTGCCGCCCTCCATTCCGAATGGACCATTCTTTGGCAATCAGGCCGCCTTCATATTTCTACCACCACCACCCTCGATGAAGCCGTGAATGCTCTCGAGGCCTACCTACGCAAGAAGCGAAACCCCCTCCTCGATCGGCAAGATTTTCATCGTAGGGACCAACAAACCGGAGAATCGGTGGATCGCTACTTCGCAGCCCTTAAAGCTCTTGATGACTCGTGTGCACATGAGCTGGATTTTAAGTGCAGCACATGCGGCGACCCGTGTATTACAATATGCACAAAAAGAGCTTGTGGGAAAACGTTTGCCCTTGCTGGTTATCAACAGCAACTCCGTATCCGTGACAGGTTAATATGTGGCCTGTTTGATAAAGACCTCCAACGAAAAGTACTGGCGGAGCAGTACAATTCCGACCTCTCCCTGGACCGAGTCCTCTCAATTTGCATCGCACATGAGAGTGCTACCGCCGTGGGCGCGACTCTTTCACCCTCCCCAACCACCTTCCCCGAAGCCTTCATTGCAACCAGACGTGCACCATCAACCTACAAGCATCAACAAGCCAGCTCGTCTGAAACCTCACCAAAGGCCAACCGTTTCTTTCAGAAACCCTATGATCCTAACGACCCCTGCTCCGGATGTGGGGCGAACCCAAGACACCGCCGTGACCAGTGCCCAGCAAAAGACATAGAGTGTAACAAATGCGGCATCACCGGGCATTACGGAAGGGTTTGCCGACAACTGAAACGGAAACCCACAACCAAACCTAATATCCCGCCACCCGCAACCGAAACAATCAGTCCCAACCAGGACCCTCAAACACAGTTGTTGCAGCTGGAGTACGCAACGAACTCATAACCATTCCGACCGATATCAACCATAAGTTACACCGAATCCGTTGGCTGGCGGACCCGGGGTCAGATCTGGATCTAATCCCAGAATCAGAATTCCTGTTACCGGATGAGCAGACCCGATCAGCACTCAACCCGAAGAACGTCCCTTGCGTAGGAGCCAACGGCATCAGCTTAAGTCCTTGTGGATCGTTCGTCGCGGCACTGCATCTCAACGGGAAAACATACAGTACTACCGTTGGAGTCTGCAAGCACCTGAACGCCCCTCTCTTGAGCAAAAGCGGATGCAAAGCCTTAGGACTTCTGCCGGATAACTGGCCCCATTCAATGATCGTCAATGCCATAACCAACGGACAAGTTCTAACGTTCCCGCCGACCCCGGTGAGAGCCAATGAGATCGATAAGCAGTCTATCCTTACCCATTATGCTAGAGCGTTCGACGACACAGTGTTAAAACCCATGCAAGGACCCCCATGTCTATCGAACTAGTTAAAGATGCCGTTCCTTGCAAACGCTACCGGGCATACAACGTTCCCTTTCACTGGAGAGACCCCGTCAAAACTCAACTCGATACCATGTTGGCGAAAGGGATAATCGAACAGGTACCCGTCGGCGAAGCCATCGATTGGTGCCATCCTATGGTAGTCGTCCCGAAAAAAGGCTCATCACAAGTCACTATACCAAATGATCTCGCCGGTGCCATCATTGGGAAAGGTGGTCAACGCATCAGGAAGATCCGGCGCGAGTCTGGTGCGGGGATCACCATAGATGAGTCTCAACCTGGTAGCAACGAACGGGTCATCACCATCTCTGGCACGCCCCAGCAGATCCAGATGGCCCAGTACCTCTTGCAGCAAAATGTAAGAGAACATTCCTTCCGGAAGCGATACAATCGCAACGCCAAGCCACTCTCACATTTGGAAGTGGGAGCAATAGTCCTTGTCCAGGATCACCGCACAAAACATTGGACCCTCCTTGCTAAGGTTCTCGAACAACTTCCACGCGGTCGCAGCTACCTCATCCGGACCGACGCCGGACGCCTTCTTCGCCGTAATCGCAGATTCTTACGACCTTTCGTGCCTCCACCGTACACCACCCCACCCAACTCAGCTCAACATCAGCAGACCTTATCCCCTCGAACCCGAGAACCGAACCCGCGTTATAGCAACTACGTTGGATCGGTCCCAAGTCCCAATCTCCAGGGGGGGCATGAGATAAGAGGATGCCAGCGGGCGACGCTGGCATGGGACGCCGGGAATTCTGCGAGCTGGCCAGCCGGCCTGCGCGCGCACCGGGGGCTGCGCGCGCACTTTTCGAACACCGCCTGATGTCAGCCGGCTGTTTACCGCGCGTCGCTTCAACCTGCGGCGGTTCCTTCTATTATATAATACTCTAGGCGCTGGTGGAGTAAAAACTGTACTCCACCTGCCTCTTATAATTGTATGTAATTTTTGGACACTTATTAAAATATAAATTATTAATTTATAGTTCTCACTGCAGCTCGAACCTTTACCCTAACGCGGTAGAACAACTACCAGCATATATGTCTAGATGTATGTCATATTATATTAATTACTATGTGTTTTCCATTTTTATTCTTTGTTTATTTGAATAACTGTTTCTATTAATTAGTAAAATTTTACTAGAAGCCTCGAATTGTACATATTATACTTGTAACTTGTTGTTTACCTGTCTGCTATGCGAATATTCCAACTCTTTTTGTTTCTTCTATGTTTGTGAATATAAGCATATATATAGATATATATATACATATTGTTGGGAGAGAAGTGCGCTGCTCTCTGGAGTCTTTTGTTTACATGTTACATTATAACTTACTGTTTACATCTTTTCTTATGGATTCAATTATAACTTCGTACATCTTATTTATTTTTATTAATTTTAATGTGAATAGTTATTTTTACATAATTTTGCATAATTATTTTTCTTTGTATAATTATCGTTTAATTTGCATATTTTTGTTCTCGATGATTATTTGAGACAAAAATCTTTAGCTAGAAGGTTCTTTTTTAAAAAAAAAACATTTAGTTGTGAATAACCCGTGAAAAAGGCTTCACGGATGTTTTCTCCCAGTACATCAGGTCACCAGCGCAAATATAGGATAAATTGTTATCAATTATTAAGACACGTTCTTTCATGCTAGTGTTAGGGCTTTGCAAAAAACGAGTATGAATCATCCCACTGCACAATAAGACCAATTCTACCTGTATTTATTTCAAAGGTCTCCATATTGGTTTCATTATCTTTATATATAAGCCATGGTATATATACATGTTTGTCGGCTATGCAGGTCCTCAATAGGTAACTAATCTGGCTTTAAAAATAATGAGAAATCTAAAAGTTATCAGATAATTTAATTTTATATTATTAAATTGATAGTAAAATGTATAGATTCGTAGAAGAGAAAGATCCTTTATTACTTAAAGATATAAAACAATAAAGAAAGACAAGAGATCAAATTATATCTACATCAGCAGCTCACACCGGCCTGTCCTATCCAATAACCACTAGCCAACTAACAATCCAACAAAGCTGTGATATATAGACAGAGATGTCAATTAACATAGACAATACTAAAGTGCTATGCAAATCACAAGAGTATTCTATTGTAGAAATATCTGGAATTGCTACTTTCATCATAAATAAATACATGCAACACTATTCGCCAAAGCTTCAATAAGTGTTGTTTGCAAAGAGATAGACAGTGGTAGAGTCACAAGAATCTTTTACTTTAAATATGTTGAATATGTTTTTAGAGAGAAATAGTGATAAAATAGTTTAAATTTGGGCGATGTTTTTACAATTCTAGTTGTCATTCCAAGAGATGATAAGCGGACCGCGACAAATAACGAACTGTAGGCTGTTGCTTATATGCACAAACATTTGAAATTTCTGGAATGGAAAATAGTTGGAATATTAACATAGCAGACAAGTAAACAGCAAGTTACAAGTATAATATGTACAATTCTGGGCTTCTAGTAAAATGATACAAATTAATAGAAATATTTGTTCAAATAAACAAAGGATAAAATAAGAAATGCATAGTATTTAATATAATGTGGCATACATCTAGACCAGAGGTCGGAAAACTGTGACTCACGAGCCTCATGCGACTCTTTATATGTGAAGCTGCGGCTTTTTATATAATTCAATTCCAAAATATTATTTATGTGAGTACTATTTATTGTTGGCAAGAAAAAATTGTGTGTCTTTTTAAAAACTTTGAAATTTTGTAAATTGTAATATTTGAATCTTCCGACTCAAAGGTTTGTCGACCCCTAATCTAGACATATATTGTGGTGGTGTCTTGTCCATGGAGTAGATCAGATCGGTCCATGCACCCTGATCACAATACCAGTCAACTAAGGTGCCTTGTCCGTGTGGATGTCCTATTCTGTATTGAAGTCTGCCATATAGAAGGCTACAAGGATTTATAGGTTGCAAGGAGACTTATATTAATCCTATATATTTAAAATATCTATCTCTCTGAATATATTTCTACATAATATTAAATCTATATAAAAATCTCAGTCACTCTCTGTGTATTTGTATGTAAACTGTCTCTTGGAAATGGTATTATGAAGCAAATGCATACCTGATGTACTCTTAAGAAAATAAACAATGACAAAAGTACTCATATTGCTAATATGAAAATACATGTTTTAAACTACATTGGGTTTTATACCTCGCTTAATTAACCAGAATATATTTAAGTTAACGTCGTTTTTGAGAATTTGCAAATATTTTTGATGTCAAACATTTTTTTTACTTATCCCTAGTACACGTGGTACAGGCCATTATAATCATGGTGGGTAGAAGCATGCGACTGCTTTTACTGTAAGTGCACCACATGTCTACGCATGTGAAAAGCAGTTCAACCTTGCACAAAATGTGCCAGACGCCGTTTGGTTACTTGCACTAGCTGGTGGGGTAGACTTTTGCAAGAACCAGGGGCCACTGGAATTTTTTTTTTTAATCAGAAAAAAAGTACCCAATGTGGGCAACCAACTCGGGTCGTAGCGGTCGAAAACCAACGGTTTAGACCATCCTTCTACCGACCCCCAATCAATCAATTTTAAAATTCTTCAATTACTGAAACTTGCTTTGTTTGTTGATTTTGTAATCTAATAAGCGTGACTAATTAAAAGAAAAAAATATTTTTTAAAGAGGAATCTACAAAATCCATACTTATTGTATACGACTTTGGTTTATATTTTCGAAATTTCGTTATATAGTTTATATTAATTTTATTATGGTTGGATGTACAGATAATCTAAAAATGGAAAAATTTACTTTGGAAGAAGGGTGAATATATAATTTATAATTTAAATTAATATATATATATATATATATTGTTTTGAAATATTTTTTTTAATGTCGCGCTGAGTTTGTTGTTGAAAAGCATTAACATGTTATAATACCTTGAAAAAGGTTGGCACTAAGCCAACTAAAATATTGGTAAAATAAATCATATTTTGATCCAATATTTGCCTTCAAATTAGAAATATATTTATGGATTGCTCTAATTAAAAAAATATTATATATATATTAATAATGGATACCATTAGGTTAAAAGGCAGTTTCCCACTTCAAAATTTGCAACCAATTGAGATATCATCAGCTTGGAATTGATTTGATCACTGCTAATTAGAACAGAGCTTTACACTATGGTTTCCACACGTCTATTGTCATATTATTTCAACCACTTTTTAAAAATAAATCGATAAAATTACCCTTGTTATCAATTTTTCCAATTTTTCTTTATATAAATATACCAATTGTTATTATGAATACCTATATAAAACAGAATAATTTCACGTAATTAATAAACATGTTGGTTTTAGATTTGAGCCACCATGCCCCGACTCGCCAATAATTGGTAATTTCAATATTATTTTTTTAACGATTCCGTTTGAGACCGAAGTAACATTTTAAAAATGGTGTGTAAAAATGGTTTAATATTCTCAAGACATCTCGAAAATGAGGGTGTTATAAGAATGTTGCAATATACCACTAAAATTAAAAGACAAAATAAATTATTAAATTAAAAAGGGCATATCCTGACCAGGAGCCCATGTGCTTTTCAGATGGCAGAGCACCATCTGGTGAAACAGAAATCAACTAATCATTGATTTAGCCTGTTCCCTGAAATGATTTATCAAGAAATTGGGTTAGCCAAATATCAGGGAACAGGCTAAATCAATGATTAGTTGATTTCTGTTTCACCAGATGACGCTTTGCCTTCTGTAAAGTACATGTTTTTCTATTCAGGATATGTATTTTATTTTTTATATAAACACCTGACCTTTTTAATTTATTTTCTATTGTTTTTCAGAATAAATCATATGTAACAGATATTTCTTTAATACAACTATCACCTTTCCACCATTTATTTTTGATAATTTATATATGATCGAAATATTTTCCACAGTTTTTTTAATTATCCCTAGTACACGTGGTACAGGCCATGATAAACTTGGTGGATATAAGTAGGCGAATGCTTTTACTGTAAGTGCACCACATGTTCATACATGTGAAATCAGTTCGACTTTTACACTTACAAATGTGCCAGAGCCCCGTTTGGTTACTTTCATTCGCTGGTGTGGTTAGACTATTGCAACAATCGGGGACCATTGGAGCATTTTATTTTTAATTAGAAAAAAGTGCCAAATTCGGGATTCGATCCCGGGTCGTGTGGTCGCCAAACTTCTTCGTAATAACGTGTGGTTACTAGCACTCATATTCCATAGGTAGAAATTTTGAAAAAAATCAGAAAGCGTGATTGAATTACACAATTTCATATTTGTTTTGAAAATAGAACAATCAATACCTAAATCACTAGATAGTAAAAAGGCATATATTGGATTGAATAAAATATTTATTTGCCAATATTTCGGCTGGCTGAACGCCAACCTTTATCGAGGCATTATATTTTTGTATACACAAAATTATTGTGTATTTTTGTGTATACAAAAATGTAATGCTTCGATAAAGGTTGGCGTTCAGCCAGCCGAAATATTGATAAATAAATATTTTATTCAATCCAATATATGCCTTTTTACTATTTAACAATTTTCTATATTGCTAACTGTGCGGGTTTGTAACCTGTATATTTCTAAAGGATGGCAGTTTTAATACACGAGGTTACTATGATAGGGTCTGAAATGGAACTTGTTCAGTTAGGGACATTCTCCTATAAAATTATCTTAATAAAATGTCAATGTTAGTGTTAAAGTGAGGATTTGACACAGGAGGACAAAGATTCGGCCAAGGACAGAGAAAGCCTTTAGATGTAAGTAGACTTAATTGTGACAATTATTTATTTATCGTGAATATATAGGTTGCCTGGCCGGCTTTCATAGTTCTATGAAAAATAGACACTTCAGCCAGTCAGAGTTTTTTATTTTTCTCAACGTTTCGACAAAAATATTTTGTCTTAGTCAGGAGAAGTAAATAAAAATAAAGCATTTGGGGTAAGGTGTTCTCGGACAATTTTTAACGCCTTGCCAAATGCTTTATTTTTATTTACTTCTCCTGACGAAGACAAAATATTTTTGTCGTAACGCTGAGAAAAAAAAAACTCTAACTGGCTGAAGTGTCTATTTTTCATAGAAATATTTATTTATTTACTTTTTATAATTTATCCTTTATCATTATCATTTTTAACTCGTTATATATCATTTATTTCTATTCTATATAAGGTCTTTCTCCACTCATCATTAAACAATTAATACTATAGTAGTTATTCGAATCATAATTTTCTAATGTCTAAATCAGGTCTGTTTTATTAAATATTTCTAGTATATTAGTTTGTATAAATATGGTAAATCTTTCAAGCAATTCCGCCAATTTGATCGATCACACAAACAGACCGCTACAATTATTATATAGTCTTTTTGTGCTCTGAATTTTAATTCTTATTAGAATATTGTTTAAATTTGAAATTATGCAAATTTAATTCTAATATCTGTTAATAACGTGGATTAATAAAATCAGCGAGAGAGATCCCCTTAGGTCGGTTAACTCTTCGATCAAATATGTGCACAAGTGGCAAGAGTCCAAACTGTCCCATATCATTCCCCGATTCTGTTTTCTTCAAAATTTACCCGCCTTGTGAAAATAGGACCTTTTTATTCATCCAGAATAAATTATTGTGTTTTCTATTTCTCTATTTATCAATAACAACGTTGTACATAGAGATACCCTTGATAATGGGTATACGCACATATATACATATTGCTATCTAAACTGTCCCATGTCATAACACGACTCTATTCTCTGTAATGGTTAGCCGTCTTGTGAAAGGAGAACTTTTTCCTTATCCAAAATAAATTAGGTGTTTTTCAATTCTCTTTTCATCAATAACAACGTTGTACATAGAGATAACCAGGATCTTGGGTCATTCTACTATGTATACATATTGTTATTCGAACTGTCCCATGTCATAACCCGACTCTATTCTCTGTAATGGTTACCTGCCTTGTGAAAGGAGAACATTTTCCCTAATTCAGAAGACAATTGTGTTTTCCATTCTTCTTCCATCGATGCGACGTTGTATATAGAGATACCTGGATTCATTCTCACATATATTAATATGAAAAAAATGAAAGAAAAAATAAAATATAAAAATATCAGGTGTTGAAATCAAAAATAAAAATGGCATATCCTGACCAGGAGCACATGTGCTTTAGAGAAGGCAGAGCGCCATCTGGTGGAACAGAAATCAACTAAACACTGCTTTAACCAGTTCCCTGATATTTGGCCAACCCATTTTCTTGATAAATCAAGAAAAACCATCCACGAACGTGTTTCGCGCTTTTGGCGCTCGTCAGGGTGGAGTAGGATCTTTTGATCCCAGAGGCTTCTTGAAAAAACAAGAAATGGGTATTTAAGGCCAAACTTGCGTAAATACGCTTAACACATGAAAAAAAGAAAAATATATATATATGTTATAAAAAGAAAATTGAGATTTAATTATTTGAATTTTGATTATTTTGAGAATAGAGAATATTGTTGAGCATTTACTTGATCTTGGAATCCATGAGTATGTTACGATATTGTTCTGCAGTCGTGGCAATAATTAAATAAAATTAGTTATCAAAAATAGATTTAATTGAGCTAATGGAATATATAAACATAATTTGGCAAGAGTAATGCCTGGCTTAAGGCGTAAGAATAAAAAAATGAAAAACTTATTTACATAATGTACAAAAGATTTGAGCCGGCCAACAAGAAAAAACAACAATCGGTTTATATAGAGAAAGTCCCGACATCTGGTGGTAGATATAAACAGAATATTTGAATCTATTGAATATATATTTTAATGAAATAAAAAATATTTTAATATAACATAAATATATATTTATAAATGACTGCGGCGTATAATTATAAAGCTATACAACCAGTTTAACCGCATAAGTTTCTTTTTATTTATGAAAAATCATTTTTAATTTCAAAGAGAAATAATGAGAAATTATTTCTCTTTGAAATTAAAAATGATTTTTCATAAATAAAAAGAAACTTATGCGGTTAAACTGGTTGTATAGCTTTATAAATATATATTGTTTTCCAAACTGTCCCATGTCATATCCCGACTCTGTTCTCTGTAATGGTTATCTGCCTTTTGGGAAAGGAGAACCTTTTCCCTTATCCTGAAGACATAATTGTGTCGTACATTTCATCTTTCATAGATGAAGACGTTGTTAATAGATGTTGGTTATATATTTCAATCAATTAATTATTCCCACAGAGTGTAAGATCACAAGTAAATAGGCGCTAACCGTAAGAGAAAAAAGTTCCTTTGTTTTAATATAAGTTTCTCTTTTATTTTGTTCTATCTCTTGTAAATTAATAAATATAATGTTTGATTTTTAATTTTCTTGGAATTAGTTTCTTTAAAATTTCTAAGCAAACTCAACAACTTAGTTACCTGGGATCTTGGGAAATTCGTATATACGTGTTGTGGTTGTAAAATAAATGGGCTCATGTCTTAACTATCAGTCACCCAATTACAACAGAGTAAAGTAAAGAACGAAGGAAGATGAGTTTATTTTTAATAAAAAGGGCGTGTGGCCCGAAAGCTCGCTCGTGTTTTATTAAAAAGAAACTCATCTTCCTTCGTGCTTTACTTGATTATCTAAACAGGAAGAGTTCTATCGCTTATACAACAGACTTTAATGTCCTTGGTGATCCCTACACTGCTCCATACAACTTTTCCTTTTTTTGGAAGCAATGCTGGAAGTCTGTCAGCTGGTTGAGAACCTCCGTCACCTTTGCTTTAACCGCTTCCATATTTTCGTATCATGTCTTCTTCAGCACCGAATTAACCTCGTATATACATATTGTTACACCAGGCTGTTGATTATTAAGCTACTTACTAATGTCTTCACATTTATTAATCAGCTTTCCTGAGCGAGTTTCCATTATCAAGCAAAGAATGAAGGATAATTTATTTAAACATAGAAACTTTCTCCTTGGAATATAAATACTATAAACTAAAGTGCCGGGAGAAAATGATTTTTATTAAAACGACTACACGAGCTTTCGGGCAGTCACGCCCTCAACTGGTAATGATACATGATGGCAATAGGCCTTAAATAGGATTCCGTTTTTAAAGAGATATTTTACATATGAGAAAAAATAATATAGGACGGCTAAAAAACAATTTTGTTAAAAATATTTGCAAATCTAAGCTATTATATAATATATTTATGTAACTATGCTAATCCTGTAATGCCGGTTGACAATTAACTGGTAGGTTTGTAATTGGCTATAACATGTGACTAAATAATGACGAGAGAATAGAATTAGGATATCGACTGTTTAACCCGCCATCAGCGGCCATATTGGAAATATACTGGGGGAGGGGGGGGGGGGTTAACGGATATTCAAGTTACTACATATGTCCTGATATTGTGCAGGTAGATCTATATGTCGGTTAATGCTATTTTTTGATATGGATACTATGGCTTCTATGATCAGTCTTTGGTATTTATTGGAGATGTTATTGTATAATGTGGTGGGTGAAGTTAAATCAAAAGAGTGGCCTGTGTCATGAATGTGGTTGTAGATGAGGGACCTGTTGTCTTTGTTATTGACGCACCTGTCATGCTCAGTCATCCTGATGGCCACGGACCTACCAGTCTCACCTATATAGGTTGCGCTACAATCGTTGCATGAGACTGAGTAGACCGAGCCACCCGATGACTGAACAATGGCAGGTCTCGGCAATCGGGTAATGGGATGTCTGAGGATGGTGGCCAGGCTTCTATTGTTTGTATAGTAGGTGTTAATGCCATGAGGCTTAAGAAGGTGATATATTGCAGCGGATTGTGTTGCGTACGGTAAGATACAGGTATTTCTATGGGGTAAATTGGGTTTCATATGGGCCGGGTTGTATTGGTATTTATATATGAACTGGTGTGGATATTGGGAGAGGGCAAGTTGTTTCTTAATGTTAGCGAACTCTATTGATCTGAAAATGGGCAGGGAGCAGTGTGTAACCAATCTCTTGGTAAGCGTTCTAACTATTAATTTTATGGAATAAGGGGCAGAAAGACTTGAAATTGGTGTAGAAAGTTGGGTTATTGATTTTATGGTAAACTGTTGTGTGGTAGTGTGATGGGGTACGGATGATCGGTATGTCCAGGAAAGGTATTACATTATTGGTTTCTGATTCAAAACTGAAGGAAATGTCTGGGTGGAAGGAGTTTAGAACAGATAAGATACTGTTCTCCTGTCCGGTTTCACATATACAGAGGATATCATCAATATATCTCCTCCATATGTGAATGCCCGGTGTGAATTGCTGTTGGATCCAGGTGTCAAGTGTAGACATGACTATCTCGGCTAAGGGTGACGATAACGGGCTGCCCATTGGTGAGCCTCTAATCTGTTTATAAAGTAAGTTATTAAAGGTAAAATCTGTAGTGTTTAAGCAAATGGAGGTAAGCGCTACTATTGTGTCAACTATTCCAGATTCCAATTGGGCGTCCTGCAGGAGTTTTGTAAGCTGGGAAATGATCAGTTGATGGGGAAGTGATAAATACATTGATTTTACATCGTAGGAGACCATGGTTGAGTTCTGAATAGGGGCAAGAGATTGGATAAATTGAATGAAAGCCGAGATGTCTGTTACGGAATAAGACTGTGGCCGGGTTTTGACAAGGGGTGTTAAGTAGGATGAAAGGTACTTGGAGAGTTTGTATGCCGGAGAGAGGTGATATGCTATGATGGGGCGGAGGGGAACGTTTGGTTTATGGATTTTGGGCAGTCCGTATATGTAGGGCGTATTGCCATATCTGAAGTGAATGTGTGATATTGCTCGGCTGTAATAGAGCCGGACCTTTTTAGGCGCAAAAGCTTTAATCTGAAAGTTCTGGTGGAGGAGGTCAAATCTAGTCTAGAAATGGGCATGAAAGTTGTCTGGTCCTTGAGGATGTCCATCATCTTGGTGATGTAATCATCCGTATCCAAGATGACGGTTTGGGATCCCTTATCTGATCTGGTAACTATAATGTGTGGGTTCTGTCTAAGTGATCTGAGTGAGCGGTACTTACCAAGAGATAGGTTCAACTAGGGGGCTGGTTTTCGTAGGACTTGGGTAACAGATTGCCGTATGGTGTATTGGGTGGCGTGGGGAAGCGGGCTGATGGCGGGCTCAACCCCTGCGATGATCCTAGGTATATCTGCCCTGGTTGGAGGTCTGTATTTGAGGCCGTAGGATAAGATCTCCCTTTGGTTGGGAGATGGCACAAAGGTAGCTAGGTTAACGAACGTGGGAGCGTGGGGTTTGCAGGGCAAGTATTCAGCAGGGAAGCCATACTTGGTGGTCCAGTGGATTAATTTAGAATGGTGTCGGGTTCTGCAAATGTCTTCTTGGCGCTTGACATCTGCCGTGGTGAGAGTCAGGAATGAAGTCATAACAGGCTGGGGGACAACAGCGGTAACTATGGCGATAAGGCTCTTAATGGTCTTAGAGAGCTTCCTGATCTGTGAGTAGCATCCCTGTGTTCTGGCATTCAGTAATTGCTTCTGGGCTCTGTCTACAGTTTTCTTCGAGTATGCGTTTCGTACCGGATCACCAATTCTTAGCGCTGTTGGGATGAATTGTGCTCTTTCGCATATTTTGTTGAAATTTAGGTGTGTTCTCCATTTAGTCAATTGGAGAGACTTTCTTCTAATGAGAACCAAGTATTTGAAGTTTTCTGGGCTGAGGATATTGGATTGTCGAAGATTGAGCAGGAACGAATGGGTTTCTTCGGTATCAGAATCCATCATAGTATAACGCTTCGTGAGAAGGCGGTGGATCAACTTATTTAAACATAGAAACTTTCTCCTTGGAATATAAATACTATAAACTAAAGTGCCGGGAGAAGTCTTTAGAACGCTTACCAAGAGATTGGTTACACACTGCTCCCTGCCCATTTTCAGATCAATAGAGTTCGCTAACATTAAGAAACAACTTGCCCTCTCCCAATATCCACACCAGTTCATATATAAATACCAATACAACCCGGCCCATATGAAACCCAATTTACCCCATAGAAATACCTGCATCTTACCGTACTCAACACAATCCGCTGCAATATCTCACCTTCTTAAGCCTCATGGCATTAACACCTACTATACAAACAATAGAAGCCTGGCCACCATCCTCAGACATCCCATTACCCGATTGCCGAGACCTGCCATTGTTCAGTCATCGGGTGGCTCGGTCTACTCAGTCTCATGCAACGATTGTAGCGCAACCTATATAGGTGAGACTGGTAGGTCCGTGGCCATCAGGATGACTGAGCATGGCAGGTGCGTCAATAACAAAGACAACAGGTCCCTCATCTACAACCACATTCATGACACAGGCCACTATTTTGATTTAACTTCACCCACCACATTATACAATAACATCTCCAATAAATACCAAAGACTGATCATAGAAGCCATAGTATCCATATAAAAAAATAGCATTAACCGACATATAGATCTACCTGCACAATATCAGGACATATGTAGTAACTTGAATATCCGTTAAACCCCCCCCTCCCCCAGTATATTTCCAATATGGCCGCTGATGGCGGGTTAAACAGTCGATATCCTAATTCTATTCTCTCGTCATTATTTAGTCACATGTTATAGCCAATTACGAACCTACCAGTTAATTGTCAACCGGCATTACAGGATTAGCATAGTTACATAAATATATTATATAATAGCTCAGATTTGCAAATATTTTTAACAAAATTGTTTTTTAGCCGTCCTATATTATTTTTTCTCATATGTAAAATATCTCTTTAAAAACGGAATCCTATTTAAGGCCTATTGCCATCATGTATCATTACCAGTTGAAGGGCGTGACTGCCCGAAAGCTCGTGTAGTCGTTTTAATAAAAATCATTTTCTACCGGCACTTTAGTTTATAATGAAGGATAATAATGGAACAATTTCCTTACAAAATAGTTATTCTAATTATATTCTTGAAGGAGACAATCTAGTCCAGAGATATTCGCTTCAGTTACTTCTGTCAACTCCTGTTCTCTCCGCGCGTCAACCTTCCAGTAAATAAGAAGTCGTGACAGCGCTGTAGAATATAAATAATAATATATTCTTTTAAAAATTGATATCAGTGAAACATAGTTTACAAACATATTTTTATAAAACAACACTTAAAGTTTCACCGCATAAGTTTCTTTTCTGTGAAAAATCAATATTTATTTCAAAGAAAAATATTTACTATTTCTAACTTTCCCGCCCCTGGACACTTTTATTTTTCCGTTCGCCATCACTCTTCATATTTTCACCCTTTCATACTTCATCCAAAAAAGTTAGAAATAATAAATATTTCTCTTTGAAATAAATATTGATTTTTCACAGAAAAGAAACTTATGCGGTGAAACTTTTAAGTGTTGTTTTATAATCATACGCCGCAGTCCTTTATAATGTAAAACATATTTTTATTGGCTAGAAGTTATAATTCTAGATTCCGCGATGAAGGGCATGTTAGCCTGTCACAATTAAATCATATCTAAATGTACTTTTCTAGCTTCGAAATATATCTCACTGTGTGTGGAAAATTTGTTTCAGATTCTCTTGTAGACCTTAGTAGACCTTAAAGATCCATTATGAAGAAGTAAAAGGAATGTGACGCTGTGACAAAGGTTTAATATTATATTGTTTATACAGTATTATGATTATATCACTACTCTTATAATTTTCCTGAAAAAAATTGTATCAATAAACAAATATTTATAATAGATTATTTATTTTTGAATTTTATTCAACTTTATTCAACTATAAATACAAAGCGCGATGTCCCGCCAAGGACACTGGCGCCCAAAGGAAAGCAATACAAGAGAGAGAGGGAGAATCTATTTATATATCCAGAAATATATGCACAAAGGCATTTAACATATTCTTTAAATTGATTTCAAACAAGCATACTATATACATAGGTAATTTAATTTAAACACACCTCAAAATAAAGAAAAAATGAAAAAAAAAATCATATACACAGCACATACAGTTACAATTATACCTAACACTTGAGATTATTTAAAAACTTTGATATAAATTTACAAAATCTATTGAATTCAATGTATGAGTCCTTGCTGGATATCAGTTCTCTTGGATCGGTACAGAGAATACCGTTATTGAGTCTGTAGTCTTAAAATGCTGGGCACTTAAGTAAAAGATGAGTAGAATCTTGAATGCGGCATCCACAAAATGTTGTGTTTTTCAAAGTGAACTTTGTTCTGTGTGTGTATAAAAATATATATTTTAAAAGTGCAAAATAATGATATTCATATGAAAATAAGTACCAATACATTTAATACATAAGATGTATATATTGAATAAATTAAGACTATGTTTTTTAGTTATTTAAGACTTAAAACACTAATTAAATTAAGGAGATTAGCCTCAACTCTGAGTTTATGAATTTAAACAATGATCACCATCGTATACCAGCTTTATATAAGCTACACTATAATTACTACACTAAAGGTACGGACGTCTACGATTTGATATTGTCCTATGAAAAGTTTAGCTAAATACGTTTTCAAAGTTTTAACCCTTTTTGAAGTATATACAAGGGTCACCAGGGTTTTTGCAATCACTTATTTGTATTAGAGATGCAACTTTAAAATTTTCAGAGTTTCTCAAAGTATTCATTCTAAACACCAATGCAAGATTTCATCCGTGAAAACCAATTATCGAAGCACTTACACCAGTCATCTTCGGGGATTGAATTTACGGCATTGATAAAGGATTGCAGTGCTTCATTATCAGTGTCAAATTTTATCTCTTTCAACAATAACTTTTGGAAATAAAATAAAAGTCACAAGGTGCTAGGTCTGTTGAATATGGTGGATGAGTGACTAATCGGAGTAGTAAGGTCATTCTCTCATAAGTCAGAATGGATTGAAAAAGTGCGCG
The DNA here is from genome assembly GCA_030710605.1 of Cordylochernes scorpioides. NCBI lineage: Eukaryota > Metazoa > Arthropoda > Arachnida > Pseudoscorpiones > Chernetidae > Cordylochernes > Cordylochernes scorpioides. The sequence continues at coordinate 118,758,848 of CP092865.1, read as the reverse complement.
CGATAGGATTGTATTTATTAAGAATGTTATGTGAATTCGTAGCTGTCCCAATACTGTTGGGGATTTTACCTGGATCCCCATGTTTTCCATAGATGGTGTTGATGCTAAAGCAGTTCGGAAATATATTTGTGAATATGTAAATATAATTTGATATTTACTGATATAACAAAATTGCAGGAGGATTATTTCCATGTACCTAGAGATGCATCTCCCTTTTAATTATACATACGTTTATCGTATTACATATTTATTAAAATATTCGAATTTGTTTTGAAATATATTTGCCTACATACAAAATTAGAATTAAAATTAATCATTTTGTTAGTTTTTGTTGTCGTGTCCAATGAAGAGCCTCAGTTGTCTCCGTGCATCTCTATCACAGCAATGTCCTCTATCTTGGGTATGTAAATCTGCTGTTCTGGGTCCATGTCAATTTTTTGTTGTTATTGTTGTCGTGTCCAATGAAGAGCTTCAGATGTCTCCATACATCTCTATCACAACAGTCGCAATGTCCTCTATCTTGGGTGTGTAAATCTGCTGCTCTGGGTCCATGTCAATTTTTTGCAAGGCTGTGACAATTGTTGGGCATGAGAATATGTGGATAGGTTTTAATTCCACACCGGGACAGTTGTTACATGTCCTATAGGTTTTTGTGTCATCTGAATGTATTTTGTCATTCCTTTGTAGTGTTTTGATTTGAGACTTGTGTTTGTTTTTTAATTCTTCTCTCAAAGTTTATTTTGCATATTTGATGATTTTTGTTGAATATTTTGTTAGTGCAAAAATAAATTCTTATAAAATATAAATATAAAAATAAATATATGAAAAAAGAATATATACACTGCGTGACATTGAAAATGGAACTCCAAGAAATAATGGCCAGAAAATTATGCAAATTTCAGGGTAAACGCGCCTAACCGAGGTATGCAAATGATGTAAAATGCGCAGCTCTCGTGCGCACATGGATTAAGATATAAGGGAAGGAACTTGCAGAAAGGACAGTATTCGTGTCGTTATTTCTTCAAGGAAAATCATTGTAGAAATTTTGTTCTTGTGTCAAAAGACACGTGTAATAACAGAGAATGCCAGGTCATCGTAAACGGAGGCAGTTCAAGCAGACAGACGCTTTTACGAGGGACATGGTGATCGGACTGAAAAGGGCAGGTTGGTCCATACTTCAAATCGCAGCTGATACACACCTTGGTGCGTCCACGGTGCCCCGACTGTGGAGAAGATGGTTGGAACAAGGAAATGTGGCAATTTATAGGAATGTCGTTGCAACCAGAGTGACGTCAGCACGTGTGGATCGGCGTATCCTTCGACAAGCAGTGACGGCCCCACAAGCCTCTTGTACCGCCATCCTGCAACATGTGCAAGACACCCTAGATCATTCCATCTCGACCAGAACCATTTCCCGTCGATTGGTTGCTAATGGCTTGCACTCATGCCGTCCGCTAAGAAGACTGCCATTGACCCCACCGAATAGGCGCCAACGTTTGGAATGGTGCCGGGCTAGATCGACGTGGATGACGGAATGGCACAGGGTCGTGTTCTCAGATGAGTCGTGTTTCTGCTTGTCCAGTGATAGTCGCCGTGTACGCGTGTGGCGTCGACGTGGAGAAAGGTCCAATCCGGCAGCAATTGTGGAACGCCCCACCGTGCGATAACGTGGAATCATGGTTTGGGGCGCAATCGCGTATGATTCCAGGTCACCTTTACTTCGTATTCAGGGCACTCTGACGGCCCAACGATACGTTGATGATGTGCTGCGACCGGTGACACTCCCCTACCTTCAGGGGGTACCCAATGCCCTTTATCAGCAGGATAACGCCCGACCGCACACTGCTCGCATTAGCCAACAAGCTCTGCAAGATGTACAGATGCTTCCCTGGCCACCGTACTCTCCTGATCTCTCACCAATCGAGCACGTCTGGGACATCATTGGACGCCGTTTGCATGCCTTGCCACAGCCGCGTTCAGAAGACGAACTGTGGCAAATGGTTGAGAGGGAATGGAGAGCCATCCCTCAGGACGCCATCCGTACTCTGATTGACTCTCTACCTAGACGTGTTGCTGAGTGCATCGCCGTCCGCGGTGGTCCTACTTGCTACTAAGCCGACGCCGTTCTCGCTCTGTATTATGACTATCATTTTGAAATAAAGATCAATTATTGTTCTTCCCTGTCTCTCTCTGTCTGCCGAGTTTCATCACTTTCTGGCCACTATTTCTTGGTGTTCCATTTTCAATGTCACGCAGTGTATATACAAACATATAGTTATACAGAGAGTTCAATCTTATATGAGACACATATTCAGCTTTTAAAACTATTAATTCAGTTTCTTTATCTTCACCATAAAATATATAGAAGATGTAGGAAACAAGGGAAAGAGGCAAATGATTTATTAAATACAAAATGGATCATTGTCGTAGTGGCGGTTAAGAATTAATCGGCGAAATCTTCTTAACGGATTTATCAACGTAGTAATACATCACTTCTTCCAAATCCACAACATTTCCTTCACTTTTACCCAATGCATATATTACTTTTATACATGGCATATCTTTTATTTCAGATTTTTTAAAAGGTGATGGAAATATATCTCCGTTTAGTTCATCTAGTTTCTGCGGCTTCAAGACAATCTCTTCCATATTAGACATATCAATATCTTTTTCATAAATTTTATCATCTAATATATCTAAACTTGCAATTGTACTAATTTTCTTTATTTTGAAAACTTTCTTATCTTCATATTTCTTGTGATTTACAATTGGCTCAATGAATAATGTTTCATCTGACTTCAAAACAAAATGAATATCTCTCAGATCGCATTGTTTCAGTTTCTTAAGTTTGGAACCTTTCCTATCGAAAAGAGAATTACTGAGTCTTAAAATAATATTATTCATTATATCTTTAAATCTTGGAGAGATATCGGTTTAAAATTGAAGAAAATATAATCTTTTTAAAGATGAATCAGCCTTCAATCTAGTTTCCAAATATTTAAGAAATGCATTGATTAAAAAAGATAAAATGTGTTTATAAATACGTATCATTACGCATGATCCATGCCCACACCGCGTGTAAAACTCGTACTACTTGTTATTTTGAGTGTGAATTTAGATGATATTTTAAAAGTGATTTTTTCAAAGAACATAATATTGTAGCGTATAAATCAAACCTTGAAATATCCTAAGATGTAAAAGTATTTATTGATGACGTCACGGCGACAAGTCGGCAATTATTAACAAGTCAGCAAAAACTATATACAGCTAGAGAATCTTGAGCAAGCAAGCAAAGAGATATTTTGATAATTATTTTACATAAAAGATTAATATATATTTATATAATCTGTTGAATAGTTTCATTGAATAATTTAATTAATAAATTATTTCTTCGTCACATAGCCTCCTCCTATAAAGAGCATCGACCCGATGCTCAGAAGGAGACTTACATCCTCAGTCTCAAGGCTCGAGAACGGGTGATAGGGCCTGAGATCTCTACGCGGGTCTGTGGTTGTTGTGTTTGTTCAGTGGGGATGTCTTCTTCCTGGAAGTTTGTCGAGTCATCTTCTGGGTCCTCTTCTAGGTGGTCCTCCTGGTCCTCTGGGTTTAAATATGGTTTCATCCTACAAAAGGGAACTAAATCTTTTGTTTTACGACGACCTTGCTGGTTTCCGAATGTTTCAACTTCATAGGTCACATCAGATATTTTTCGGGTTACTTTGTATGGGCCGAAGTAACATCTCATTAGTTTCTCCGAATATCCCACTTTACGCACAGGGATAAAGATCCATACAAGATCTCCAGGCTGATAAATTATATTTCTGTGATGGGCGTCATAGCGTTGTTTATTGCTATCTTGAGATCTCATGGAGTGGATACGTGCCAGTTTTCGTGCTTCTTCGGCTCTTGCCCCTAGAGTTTGGATGAAATCGTCGTCTTCTGGCAATAACTTGGGGAATAACACGTCCAGTGGAGTCTCGGCTTCACGCCCGTGTACAAGGAAAAATGGGGTGAACCCAGTTGACTCTTGTTTTGCTGTGTTGTATGCAAATGTAACGAATGGAAGAATCCTGTCCCAATCTTTCTGGTTGGCATCTACATACATGGACAGCATGTCACTATGGTCTTATTCAACCTCTCCGTGAGGTCGTTTGTCTGGGGGTGATAGGCGGTCGTCTTCCGATGGGTTATTCTGCGCTGGTTGTTCAGATCACTTATCATTGAAGATGTGAAGTTCCTTCCTCTATCCGTGATTAATTCCCTCGGCGCGCCGTGCTTTAAGATGACATCTTCAATGAAGAATTTGGCAACTTCCATGGATTCACTTGTGGGTAGGGCTTTAGTTATCGCATATTTCGTTAGGTAGTCCGTACATACAATAATCCAACGGTTGCCGCCTTCTGATGTTGGAAATCTCCCCAGGAGATCCATTCCTACCTTTTCAAAAGCAACTTCAGGAACAGGTATTGGCTGTAAGTGCCCTGAGGGGAGTTGGGGCTGATGTTTACGCCTCTGACAATCTGAACAGTGTGCCACATACTTTCTAACCGTTCTATACATTCCGGGCCAGTAATACTTTTTTCTTATTCGGTCATAGGTTTTAGTAAATCCGAGGTGACCAGCAGTGGGTGAATCATGGAAATTTTTCAGTAATTCCTGCCTTAAATGGCGTGGAACCACCAAAAGCCATGGTTTCCCCATTGGATCATAATTTTTTCTGTAGAGCGTGTTATCGATTTTTACAAAGGTATTATTAGGAGTACTTTGTAATTGGTCAGAAATCTTTCTAAGAGCTTGATCATTCATCTGCTCTTCGCTAAAGTTCTGCAAAGTCACTATGCTTGGAATATCTTCCTCCATATCTTCACTGTATTCTAATGGACTTCTTGATAAGCAGTCTGCGTCCTGATGTTTCCTTCCGCTCTTATACACGACAGTGACGTCAAACTCTTGCAGCCGAAGTGCCCATCTTGCTAACCTCCCACATGGGTCTTTGAGGTTGGTCTGCCAGCACAAAGAGTGGTGGTCTGTAACAATAGTGAACGGCTGTCCAAAGACATATGGTCGGAATTTATTGATAGCCCAAATGATGGCAAGGCATTCCCTTTCTGTGGTTGAATAATTTTTTTCTGCCTTATTTAAGGTTCTGGATGCATAAGCAATGGCTCTTTCCTTTCCCTTTTGTATCTGCACTAATACTGCTCCTATTCCGTAGTTGCTTGCGTCAGTGTGTATTTCGGTTGGGGATGAGTAATCAAAATGTCCAAGAGCGGGTTCGGAAATTAACGCTGACTTGAGAGCTTCAAATGCATTTTTCTCTTCCTGGTTCCAATTAAATGCTGAGTCTTTCTTCAAAAGGTCATTCAAGGGTTGGGCTACGTGGGCATAATTGGGTATGAAGCGGCGGTAGTAGGATGAAAGGCCAAGAAAACTTCTAACTTCCTTCAATGACCTTGGCGTAGCGAAGTCGCGGACTGCTCGAATCTTTTCTTGGTCGGGACGAATTCCATTTTCACTCACCTCATGTCCAAGAACCGTGATAGTTTTTGCACCAAACTTGCATTTCTTGGAATTGAGACATAATCCGGCTTTCTTAAGGCAATTTAATACAAGTTGAAGGCGTCTTAGATGTTCTTCAAAGCCATCTGAAAAAACGATGATGTCATCGTGGTAACACAAGCAAATAGTCCACTTAAGACCCTTCAGAAGATTATCGATCATTCGTTCGAAGGTAGCTGGAGCATTACATAACCCAAATGGCGTTACTTTGAACTCGTACAGTCCATCTGGAGTTATAAATGCTGTCTTCTCACGGTCCGATTCTTCTACGTCGATTTGCCAGTACCCTGATTGGAGGTCCATGGAAGAATAAAATCTAGCTCCCCGTAAGCAGTCTAAAGTGTCGTCGATCCTTGGGAGAGGGTAGACATCCTTTTTTGTTATTTTGTTAAGGCGGCGGTAATCGACGCAGAATCTCCAGCTTCCATCCTTTTTTCTTATCAATACTACAGGTGAGGCCCACGGACTTTCAGAGGGCTGAATGATGTCAAGTTTTTCCATCTTGTTTACCTCATCCTGAATAATTTGGCGTTCTCTTGGTGCAACTCGGTAAGGTCTTTGTTTGGTCGGTAGGTGGTCTCCAGTGTTAATTCGGTGTTTAACATTGACGTCCTTGAATTGTTTTCTTTTATTAAATTCGAAAATATCTGTATAGTTTTTTAACAAATTTCTTAATTTTTCTTTTTGAGATTCATCAAGCGAATCATCTATAAAAAATTCCGAGGTTTTTGGGTCTTCAGAATGTTCCGCCTCTGTTTCAACTTGGTTACAATCGGCTAGAGTACATAATTGACTATCTTCGATGACAGCACTATCGGCTACATGCATCCCCTGTGGGATTAGTTTCGGATATGGACTCCAATTCACCACCCAAAGTTTACCTCGGTTATTGGTAAGTGAAATGACAGAGGAGGGAGCCGTTAGTTCTCTTTCCAGCAATAGCTCTTTTCGACATTCTGCCACCACAATTGCGTCATTAGGAATGTCACGACTTGCTACTTCTATTAACTGAATAGAGGCGGGTTCGATTCTATATTCCAATTCCGAGTAGAGAGGTGAGCTGTTCTTAGGGGTATCCTCAAAAAGACATTTTTCTAAGAAGAGTGTGTCGTCAGCTGAATCAATTATCGCCCTAGATAACTTCAAAAAGTCCCAACCAAGAATAACTTCGTGACTACAGTCTTCCATAACGACAAATTCAAAGCTTTCCTGTAGTCCATTCAAGTCCAGTTTCAGTGTGCAGCGTCCTTTTGGTCTTACAATTTTACCGTTGGCTACTCGTAATGTGACGTCAGTTTCGGCAAACATTATTTTTTTTAGTTTGAGTCTGAACCTCTCAGAAATGACAGAATATGAGGCTCCTGAGTCGACGAGGGCACGCGTCATTTTTCCTTCTATTTTAATGTCTATGTAATTTTCTTTTAATTCTAATGTAGTCGATAAGGGAGGATTTATAAATTTTGCGGCCTTACCTCCAAAATAGGACGCATCTTCTAGTTTTCCTGACGGGAACGGCGAGGCGACTGGCTGGCTCTTCTATCAGGAGACGAATATTGTCCTTTTCGGCCAGTGTGAGGAGAGGGGCTTCGGTAGCGGCGTCTATTTTCTCTTGGCAGGTCGTCGTTGGGCTCTTGGCTGCTCCGAGAATTATAGAATGTTCTAGGCTCTAGCCTATCTCTCTGTTTGTAATTCCAAGTTTGTTCTCCTTCATATTCTCTCCTCCTGTCACGGCAGTAGCGCACGACGTGGCCAGGGCGTCCGCAGTGGAAACAGATTGGCTTACCTTCCGTGGTTCGCCATTCGTTGGTATCGTGTCTTCCGTTTAATTGTTTTGGCTGCTGCGGTCTAGGTTGGAAATTTATGGGTTGGAACTCGTACCTAGGGCTTGGTAATGGCCTTGGCGCTCTATTTTGAGGGACACTTCTAGAAATTGGCGCAATTGTTTTTTCAATTTCTTGCTGCACCATATGTTCAATTGCAGAAATTTCTGGTTCTTCTCTAGGAGAGGCTAATGCTCGCTGTACCTCCTCGCGAACTATTTGCCTAATCATAGATGACAGATCTGCCCTGTCATCATGATCACTGAGAGACGCCACATTTGGTAGTCGCTCGTACCTGGTTGGGGTCACTCGCTTACAATGTAGCGCTTCAATGCGGCGACACTCGGTGACGAATTGTTGAGTGGTATGTGCATCTCTTGGGAGAAGTGCCTGGTAGAGCTCCTCTGCTATCCCTTTCATCAAATGGGATATTTTATCTTGCTCATTCATATGAGGGTCTACCTCTTTGCAGAGGCGCAGGACGTCTTGAATATAAAATTCGGTGCTTTCACCTTTTAATTGTGCGCGAGTTTTTAAGGTTTTCTCTGCTCGTAACCTCAAGTTTTCGTTTTTTTCCGAAAACTGATTTTAACTGGGACATGAACTCCGTCCATGTCAGGATGCTCTCCTCATTGTTCTCAAACCATTTGAGAGCAGTGCCGGTCAAATAAAAGTAAACGTTGGCGAGACAAAGTGTTTCATCCCATTGGTTATGCTTCGCCACACGTTCATACTTTTTCAACCAGTTATGGGGATCTTCAGAACCCTCACCAGAGAACATTGAGGGGTTTCTAGGTAGATGTTGTATAAAAAATGAACCTACCTGATTTGTTGCTTCTTTCTTGATGGTCATGGTTGTTTCTTCTTGCTCAACCGAATCAATTTTACGTTTTTTTCTGAATGGGTATCGATCCAGCTTCTTCACCAGTTGTAGCGTAGAAATCAAGCCTTGAAATATCCTAAGATGTAAAAGTATTTATTGATGACGTCACGGCGACAAGTCGGCAATTATTAACAAGTCAGCAAAAACTATTTACAGCTAGAGAATCTTGAGCAAGCAAGCAAAGAGATATTTTGATAATTATTTTACATAAAAGATTAATATATATTTATATAATCTGTTGAATAGTTTCATTGAATAATTTAATTAATAAATTATTTCTTCGTCACAATATATATATACTAGACGAAAGGCCCGGGCAACGCCCGGGGTTTACCCGAGTGCGAATATATTTCAAAAACGTTGTCTTGGGTGGCCGCTATAGACAGGGTGGTCTGTATAGACAGGTGGATGTATCACACAGCTGATAATAGGGTTACCTAGAGTGGCCGCTATAGACAGGGTGGTCTGTATAGACAGGTGGATGTATCACACAGCTGTAGAGTGGTCGCTATAGACAGGGTGGTCTGTATAGACAGGTGTATGTATCACACTGCTGATAACAGGGTTGCCTAAAGTGACCGCTATAGACAGGGTGGTCTGTATAGACAGGTGGATGTATCACACAGCTGATAACAGGGTTGTCTAGGGTGGTCGCTATAGACAGGGCGGTCTGTATAGACAGGTGAATGTAACACACTGATGATAACAGGGTTGCCTAAAAAGACCGCTATAGACAGGGTGGTCTGTATAGACAGGTGGATGTATCACACAGCTGTAGAGTGGTCGCTATAGACAGGGTGGTCTGTATAGACAGGTGTATGTATCACACTGCTGATAACAGGGTTGCCTAAAGTGACCGCTATAGACAGGGTGGTCTGTATAGACAGGTGGATGTATTACACAGCTGATAACAGGGTTGTCTATAGTGGTCGCTATAGACGTGGTGGTCTGTATAGACAGGTGGATGTATCACACAGCTGATAACAGGGTTGCCGAATGTGACCGCTATAGACAGGGTGGTCTGTATAGACAGGTGGATGTATCACACTGATGATAACAGGGTTGCCGAAAGTGACCGCTATAGACAGGGTGGTCTGTATAAACAGGTGGATGTATCACACAGCTGATAACATGGTTGTCTAGGGTGGTCGCTATAGACAGGGTGGTCTGTATAGATAGGTGGATGTATCACACAGCTGATAACAGGGCTGTCTAGGGTGAACGCTATAGACAGGGTGGTCTGTATAGACAGGTGTATGTATCACACTGCTGATAACAGGGTTGCCTAAAGTGACCGCTATAGACAGGGTGGTCTGTATAGACAGGTGGATGTATTACACAGCTGATAACAGGGTTGTCTATAGTGGTCGCTATAGACGGAGTGGTCTGTATAGACAGGTGGATGTATCACACAGCTGATAACAGGGTTGCCGAATGTGACCGCTATAGACAGGGTGGTCTGTATAGACAGGTGGATGTATCACACTGATAATAACAGGGTTGCCGAAAGTGACCGCTATAGACAGGGTGGTCTGTATAAACAGGTGGATGTATCACACAGCTGATAACAGGGTTGTCTAGGGTGGTCGCTATAGACAGGGTGGTCTGTATAGATAGGTGGATGTATCACACAGCTGATAACAGGGTTGTCTAGGGTGAACGCTATAGACAGGGTGGTCTGTATAGACAGGTGGATGTATCACGCAGCTGATAACAGGGTTGTCTAGGGTGGTCGTTATAGACAGGGTGGTCTGTATAGACAGGTGGATGTAACACACAGCTGATAACAGGGTTGTCTAGAGGGGGGCGTGCAGGGAGGTCACGTGTTTGCTGGCGGCCAATGGGCGCGCATTCTATCCGTGAGCTTCAGACAGACAGACAGACAGACAGACAGAATAAGGCAAATATATAAGTAGATATATGTACAATTATATATATATGTGAAAAAATAAATTTAAAAAATCAGGTGTTTACTATTAAAATCAAAAAAGGCATATCCTTACCACATTCACGTGAACTTTAGGATGGCAGAACGCCATCTAGCGAAACAGAAATTAACTAAACGTTTATTTAGCTTATTCCCTGATATTTGGCCAATATATATATAATGGGTTGGCCAAATATCAGGGAACAGGTGAAAATCAATGTTTAATTCATTTCTGTTCCACCGGATGGCGCTCTGCCTTCTAAAAAGCACATGTGTTCCTGGTCAGTAAAGCCTACTTTGTTTTTAATATATATATATATATATATTTTATATTAAAAAAAAAAGAGTGTTTCTGCTTGATATTTGATCATGTTGAGGATTATTGTAATGGTGGTGCAGTCGTGGCTATAATATTGAAAGAATAATGGTTTTGATCAGATATTGCTTTATTGAGCTGAGAAATGATTCATATTAAAAACATAATTTTGTACAAGTACTGCCTGGCTTAAGGCGTAAGAATAAAAAAATTAAAAGTTTATTTACATAATGTACAAATGTTTTGGGTCGACCAACGGGGAAGAACAACAATCAGTTTATATAGTAGAAGCGTGAACTCTGGCGGTCGATTAAAACAGAGTATTTATATCTATGAAATTATATTTTTAAAAAAATATTTTAATATAAAATTTTAAATAATATCTTAATATAACATATATATATATATATATATATTATTTTAGCCTCGCTATGACTCGCTTAAATAGATCTTGTAAAAGCTGTGCCCTGCAGATTTCAAAATTTGAAGATTCCATTATCCTACCGGCGTGTTCTCTTATAGATCCTTTCTGTGCATTGCATTATCAGGCACTCAGGATTTATAGCCTTCATCTGCCTCAACGTATAGTTCAGAGTCTTTTCTCAGATTGAGTTAATTTACATGTGCTGTCTACATAGTGTTTCAACAAAAGTACTGTAAGTTGTTCTGAATAAATATGTTCCCCCTTTCCTTTCAATAGTTATACCAAATTGTAATATAGCTATTTTATAGTGAGAGAAATACATACAATACGTATCTGCAGTTGGAACGAAGCAGAAATGTAACGAAATAAAAGTGACAAGAACGCAGAAATATGTTGTTGAATTTACATGAAATTTCAATATAATAAAACACTATCTTTATATTGAAATATCAGTTAATGCTAAATATATGTTGTAATATTGTATTTTTGTCGATTTGGACTGAATTTTAAAATATTGGTAAATTTCCCTTCTTATTTCTTATCTCCATTCAATAATATCAGGATATCAAGCTTGTAGAGCTTGTTGATGGTGTCTGCTGGGGATGAGTCTCTTCTTCTTTCTTATCTCCACTCAATCATAGTAGAGTATCAAGCCTGTAGAGCTTGTTGATGGTGTCTGCTGGGGATGAGTCACTTCATTTTTCTTATCTCCACTCAATCATATTAGGGTATCAAGCTTGTAGAGTTTGTTGATGGTGTCTTTTGGGGATGCTGAGTAAAGCTCATCAATGGATCAGTCAATACAGTCCATAATGTGTTTTGAGATTGCAGGTTGAGAATTGCATTGATAAATTTGATGATGCTGAACAGAACATTTCGCAAGCACAGCAAAATGTAATCAGCGCATCGAGATATTTCTAAAATTGTACTCCCAGGTAGTTCGAGTTACGTTCGGCGATACTCACCTTAAAAAGTAAAAGATATCGGGGCCAACTGAAGCTGTAATAGAAACAAATAAATACGAAATTCATGATGATTTCCTAAATACCCCAACAATCATTAAGCAGAATAACCTACTGTTTTAAAATGCCGACGGTACTGAATTTGTTCAACGAGACCCAAATTTTAACTTGTATAAATAATACTATCTATTGCATGCTTACCTTTGCCAGAACGTTCACATGATTTCCCCTATTGTAACCGTTTGGAATTTTGGGCAGGACCCTCTTCTAATTAGCTTTCCAAGCTATACTTGGCGAGAGAATTTTCTAGATATCACGAGTGAAATCATCTCAGCTCTATCAATAAATGCCAACCCCTGTATTAATTTATCCACTCTATATGTAGATATATCTACTGAATAAAACCTTCGTTTTCTCCGAATGTTTGATGGGTTTCCTCTCTACATATTGTAAAGGGGATGGCAAGGTCAAGATTCCAGAGTAAAGTTGGGGAAAGAGGGATGGACTTCAGCTGCCATGTGGCAGGCGCCAAATACAGCATTCCTGTGTGGGGGAGGACAGAGTTTGGTTACATCTGCGGCAAGTAGAAGACGTGGCGACTTGCCTCCGGGCGTGTGGATGATCCTGTAAGACGGTGCCAGGAGAGTCTGACATCGGAGCGGCCTACAAGCCGATGTAGCCAGGCTGGACGTGTAAAGTGTGGAGCGGAAGGTTTCACAAGAGTGACATCCACGGCGCCAAGGATCCCTTAGCGGGAAAGTTGAAGACAAGTCCCAAAGATTGTATTCCTTCTGTTTTTAATGACAGTATAATAAAGCGATAACTTTTGCAACACCTCTTCGATCTCACGTGTGAATCTTTGTGGCATAGTGAGTAGACAAAGAACACAAACAACGTCTGGGTACGACGTAACAATATGCATATCACTTCTAGTGTTACATTCGGATATCTCCTTTTTAGTGCATCCTTTGTTAATAATAAATTTTAATGTAAGTGCTGTATGTGTGAGTGAATCTGATGATTTTGAACATGGAGTGGTTAGTTACGTGGCCATTGTATTTCGACCTATTCTAAAGAGTTTGAGATTTATAATTGAAACGCTATGTATTTCTCACTAATAAAGTACAAAACGTCTTCACGAAGAGTTCGAAGACGTTTGATACCTTAGTGACCATGGCTTATCCTTGACTCCATTTCACAGACGGGGGAATCTTCAATTTATGATAAAAGACGATCCTGGATGCGGAAATGGTATGATATCATGTTTACAGCACCACGTTGGCAACATCCCTGCTTGGCACCATCGTAGCGAAGGCACATTGCCAACGTTTATTCAACATAGTCATACTAGCTCATCATCTGGAGTGGTGGTATGGGTGACCATTATATGCACATCTCGGTCACCTCATGTTAGCTTTCTTTGAATTGTCCTCATCACATTTCTTATTTATAAATGCCCATGTCAGTACCTTTATTCAAGGCCCAGGAAACTGGGATCGATGGAAGGGATGTCTAAACCGTTGGTTTCCGACTGCTACGACCCGGGATCAAATCCCGCATTGGACACTTTTTTTCTATTTGAAAAATGCTCCAATGACCCCCGATTCTTTCAAAAGTCCACCCCCACCAGCGAGTGCAAGTAACCAAACGGGGCTCTGGCGTATTTGTAAGTGCAAAAGTCGACCTGCTTTTCAAATTTTTAGACATGTGGTGCACTTACAGTAAAAGCAATCGTTAATTTATACCCACCATGATTATCATGTCCTGTACCATATTCACTAGTGATAATAAAAAAGACCTAGGAAAAATATGTTTCAGAAAGGTAATGCATGATCGCATGTTGCTGGTATTGTACATATCTTCCTACAATCAGAAAATCATAGACGGATGATCTAGCTAGCAAGTCATCCTTGCGCAGGGCAGTGAGTCTAGCTCAGAACGCTTTGCCACATTTAGCCCATCCACCCTCGGCCCAACAGTCCTGCGTCGCTTGTGGATACACCGACTTGACGCTAGCCCATCGGTACAGGTCCTGCCGCTACATCAGGCCTCTCATCTGGGAGACATTTACCATCATCCCTCCTGACCTGCAAGGCTGATAGGTCTTCTGGCGAGGCCTGGATGATGACACCCTGGCCATCCTGACATCTACCAAGACATGTCTCTATAAGTATTATCTCAACATTGAACTGAGAGCGGTTCAAATTGATCCTGTCCTTGTCTGGAGGAGGACTCTCTCAAGATGGAGGAACCTCCCTTCCTAAAACAATTTTTAAATATATTTTTATCACCAGATTGTAAATAATCACATTTATATTTGTTTAATTTATCTTTGAATTTTGTAATAATTGGCTAAGAGTATCAATAAAATATATAGAATTGTCTAGCTAGCAAGTTATCCTGATCTGTCACCAATAGAAAACGTTCAATGGCTATCGAGAAACTGGCTCATCAACACACTCCAGTCACTACTGTCAATGACCTGTAGCATCGTGTTGAAGCTGTATGGTAAACTGTACCTGTACATGTCATACAATCTTTGTTTGAATCAATCTTCTTATTGCTGCCAGGGTGGGTTCTCTTGGTAAAGATTTCCAAGGAACCATACATCTGCCTCAACCATCCTACAAGGTTAAACCAGTCAATAATAAGACAACTATATTTTTAGGTAGCACCTAGAATCTCTCTTTATTTATCACATCAAAGTTTAAAGAAGGTGGGGTATTTAGTGTATCAAAATACAAATGTTTCATAGTCCATAATATTTTATAGTAATAATCTGTTTTATAAAAATAAATAAATATATCATTTAAATTTTAAATATATAAAAATAATATTATGAATAATTTTTAAAATACGCGCATTAATCATGATGCAACAGTATTTATTGAAATTTTGACCATTCCTTTTCCTTGTATAATGCCTTTGTATAATTAAAATAATTTAGTTATTGGCATTTCTTCCTGATGAATCAATTCTAATAGCTAGTAATGTATATTTGAAGTGATTGATTACACAGCTCTACAAAATTTTGAAGAATATTTTATGTTTGAGAATTTAAAATGCTTTTGGGTAATCCAATGGCGATGATTCCGAATCTGCTCTTAGTTTTTGTGTATGTAATGAAAATCTATAGATAATGACCATAGAGTGTATTTCACCAAAATAATTTTTTCATAAAGAAAACTGCCAAGTAATCATGATTGCTTCATAATTTTTACAATCATTACATATCAAAGCTCTTCTAAAACATATGCCATTATATATAAAGATAATACATACAATACAATAACGAAATAGATAATTATCTATATTTTTGAAAGGCAGGATTGGTCTATTGACTTATACTACATTTGGAATGGTGGAATGGCTTGGTCCATCAATGGTAAACCATAACAGCGGTTTCGCCAAATATGGATTATTGAATCTTTTCATGACAGATAGGACAATCATATTGTCGCGGAAATAAATAAAGCAAGGGCAAATTTGGGAATAAATAATTTATTATAAGGGGTATTGATAGGGGAAGAGCGAGAGTACCACTTACCCCAAGTTAAAGCTAATCCTGAATGAACGGCGTTAGCCACCGTCCCCGTTTTCCTTATTTACAGATCAGCTTCCCAGAAGCCCCCACACCTGTGGTCCCCCCCCCCCCCCCCCGGGGTCCAGGGATGATTGACAGTTGTCCCATCTGGATGGAGCTACTTGACATTACCCCCTCTTTAGAAAAAACAGCGACCTGCTGATTAGCTTGTCTCAGCCCTTGTTCTGGAAGGAAATCTATCACGGCCTGTGTTCCCTAGCAGAATGGAATGTTGTTCTTCAGGGTCCAGGTAGGGCTTCATCCGAATGACATGAACGATATCCTTGGATTTCCGTGATCGGGGAGACGGGTCCACGGGCTCTACTTCATACGTAACTTCTGAAAGCTTCTTGGTCACCTTGTAGGGACCGAAGTATATCTTCAGTAGCTTTTCTGAGAGCCCTACTTTTCGGATGGGAGTAAAAACCCACACAAGAACATCCTTCTGGTAATAGACTGGAGTATGTTTCTGGTCGTAAAGTCTACGGTCTTTCGCCTGTGATTGTAGAAGGCGTGATTAGGAGAGTTGACGCGCTTCCTCAGCTCTGGTCACAAGTTCCCCAACGTAGTCGTCAGAGATCTCATCTGGTAGGTAGGGTAGTACGGCATCGATGTAGGTCTCGGCCTCGCGGGCGTGGACAAGAAAGAACGGAGTGTAGCCGGTCGCCTCCTGTTTAGCAGTGTTGTAAGCAAAAGTCACGTAGGGTAAAACTTGGTCCCAGTCCTTCTGCTCGACACCTGTGTCCATGGACAACATGTCTCCCAGAGTTTTGTTGAACCTTTCAGTCAGGCCGTTGGTCTGGGGATGGTAGGCCGTTGTAAATCTGTGCACAATTCCGCACAGAGCATTGATCTCTTTTATTACTTGAGAAATGAAATTTCTTCCGCGATCTGTTATCATTTCTCTAGGAGCTCCATGCTTCAAGATAACATCTTCAACCAGGAACTTAGCTGTTTAGATTGCTCCTCCTTCTGGGATCGCTTTCGTTATGGCATACCTTGTCATATAATCGGTGCACACAATGATCCAACGGTTTCCATCTTTAGAAACTGGAAATCTTCCAAGGAGATCGACCCCGACCTTATAGAATGGCTTTTCTACGGGCGGTATGGATACAAGTTGTGCAGCCGGAGGTCGAGCTAATTTCTTCCTTCGTTGACACTCCCGACAATGGCTTACATATTGGCGAACAGTTCTATAAAGGCCAGGCCAATAGAATCGTTTCTTGACTTTGTCATACGTTCGGGCGAAACCCAAATGCCCAGCTGTAGGAGCGTCATGTAAATCTGCCATAACTTCCGATCTTAAGTGCTTAGGGATCATCATAAGCCAGGGTCTTCCAGTTGTGCTATAGTTTTTCTTGTATAAGATGCCGTCGATAATGCTGAATTCCTTTCTGGTGTAGCCAGAGTTTAAATTATCGATTATTTTAGCTAAATCCGGGTCTTTAGTCTGCTCTATATCGACGTTGGTTAGTGACATCACAGCACTTGGTGGATCGTTCTCAAGCGGGCTCCTTGACAGACAATCGGCATCCTTATGTTTGCGTCCGCTCTTGTAGATAACGGTCACGTCAAATTCTTGCAACTTCAGCGCCCATCTTGCCAAACGGCCAGAAGGATCTTTCTGCCCTACCAACCAACATAGAGAATGATGGTCAGTGACAACCGTGAATGGTCGACCAAACAAATATGGGCGGAATTTGCTAATAGACCAGACTACAGCAAGGCATTCTTTTTCCGTTGTAGAATAGTTATTTTCAGCCTTTGTCAAGCTTCTAGATGCATAAGCTATAGGCCGCTCCTTTCCACCTTGTATTTGTAGAAGAACAGCTCCAATACCATGTCCGCTTGCATCCGTGTGTAGATGGGTATCAGCGGATTCATCAAAGTGTCCTGAGACAGGCTCTGAAATTAGAGCTGTTTTAAGGACTTCAAACGCTTTCTCTTGAGCTGCATCCCAATAAAATTGTTTTTCAGTCTTCAGTAGGTCATGCAAAGATCTAGCTTTGTCGGCAAAGTTCTCAATAAATCTTCGGTAATAGGAACATAATCCAAGAAAGCTCCTCAGTTCAGAGATATTCCTTGGCCTCGGAAATTTAGAGACGGCTTCAACTTTATCTGGATCTGGATGAATTCCATTGGCGTCAACAAGGTGTCCCAAAATCTTTATCCTCCTTGATCCAAAAAGACACTTTTTGTGGTTAAAGCTTAGTCCAGCTTTCTGGATGCAGCTTAATACAAGTTGTAGACGACGTAGATGTTCCTCAAAGGTAGGTGCGTAAACTACGATGTCGTCCAGGTAGCAAAGGCACATGTTCCATTTAAGACTGCCCAAAACACTATCTACCATCCTTTCATACGTTGCTGGAGCGTTACAAAGACCGAAAGGCATTACTTGGAATTCATACAACCCATCTGGAGTGATGAAAGCAGTTTTCTCCCTGTCTTTTTCGTCCACTTCAATCTGCCAATACCCGGACCGAAGATCCATCGTGGAGAAGTAACTAGAGCCGGCTAAACTATCCAAGGCATCGTCAATGCGTGGCAGCGGGTAAACATCTTTTTTTGTTATCTTATTTAATCGACGGTAATCTACGCAGAATCTCCAGGTCCCGTCTTTCTTTCGAACTAGAATAACTGGAGATGACCAAGGACTTTCAGAGGGCTTCACGATGTGATTTTCAATCATCTTGTTCACTTCATCTTGAATTAGTCGTCGTTCACTTGGTGCTACTCTATAGGGCCTCTGTTTGATGGGAGAGTGGTCTCCTGTGTTTATCTTGTGCTTCACAGTACTGGTGGGCTTAATATGAGTACTCCCAAAGTCAAATACGTCGATAAACTCGTCAAGGCATGAAACAAGCTGTAACCTTTGAATTTCAGACAGCCCTGGATCTAGAGTAAGGTTTATCTTCTGTGACCATTCACGTGACTTTAGCTGCGTTTCTTGTAACTTATCGCTGGATTCAATAAGACTGCAGATATTCCCATTCTCATAACTTTCCATGGTGCACATATTCATACCTGATGGAATCAGTTGCGGCCAAGACGCTCCATTCGCCACCCAAATGCTACCTCGGCCGTGTCGAAATGTAACCAATGAGTTTGGTATAAGAACTTCCTTTCTTAATAATAAGTTCTTAGAAGTTGAGACTAAAACATCTCTAACACCACATATTCCTTCGTTTATCACACTGATCTTCTTTATTGATTTAGGCGGGATGACAAAGTCTTCGGAAGCAAACAATCTCTGCTTTTCCTCCTCTCGAGATTCCAGGACGGAGGTTTCCCCGAGATGGAGTTCATTTCTGCCACAATCAATGATGGCCTCGGTGGCCTTGAAGAAGTCCCATCCAAATATGATATCATGGCTGCATTCCACCATAACAACGAATTCAAATGAGATATTCAGACCATTAACTTCTATGTTCAGGACACATTTTCCTAGGGTCTCTATTAAATTTTTGTTTGCGGCTTTAAAAATGGGACCTGGTTCTTTGAAGAGAGGTGTCTTTAGTTCGCGTCGAAACTTGTCTGAAATAACAGAAAAGTCGGCTCCTGAATCCACCAATGCTTTAATTTTGCGTCCATTTATTTCGACCATAACAAAATTTTCTTTTAATTCAGCGGCGATATACCCTGGAGGATTTTCCTCAATGGCGACCTCACCCCCGTTAGAAGCCGCTCCACTTAGTTTTTCACATTCTGAGGATTGGGAGAACGGCTGAAACGACGGGCTGGCGACTGGGATTGTCTTCGGGCTGGCGACCTTGCACGGCTTGGATGTGGGGAAGAGCTCCGGTAGAAGTACGTCGAGGTTTGGGGCGTTACATAGTCGTCGTCGGCGTCATATCTCGGGGGTCGACTCGAAAATCCAACATTTCTTCCTTCTCCGCCATTCCTTGACTTGGCTTCAGCGAAGACCTGCCGTCGTTCACTACAATAACGGACGACATGTCCGGGTCGTCCGCAGTGGAAGCAGATAGATTTGTCGTCGTAGGTTCTCCAATGTTCCGTCTTCCTGGGTTGGGTTGGTCGGTCGATATTATAATAGGGCGTTCGTGGTTGTTGTTGTACCACGTTGACTTGTGGTCTGGTAGGTTGTAGAGCACGGCTGACCTCTTCCCTCACAGTCTGTTCCAGGGCGTTCACCTCTCGGAGCGGATTGATCACTTCAGGTGCTGAGAAAACCTTTTGTATCTCTTCTCTAACGATGCGGCGAATTAAGCCGGCCAAGTCGTCTGAGTCGTCAACACACGAAATGGGCATTACGTTTGACAACCTGGCGAATTTCGTACGGCCGATCCGGCGCTGATTGACGGTTGTCAGATGACGGCAGAACTTCAGGATCTCATCTACCGTCTGTATGTCTTTCGCCACCAATACCTGGTATGTGTCCTCCGAAATTCCCTTTATAATGTGAGCAACTATCTCACCTTCTTCCATGCGAGGGTTCACCTGGTGGCAGAGACTAAGAATCTCCTGGATGTATGACTCGCTGGATTCTTCGGCCTTCTGTGCTCTTGACTTCAGAACTTCCTCGGCGCGTCGAGCAGAATCCTTCTGCAGTCCGAACACACCGCGGAATGCGTCTTCAAAGCTTCTCCACGAGTTGAGTGATTCTTCGTTATTATCAAACCACCTTCCAGCAGTTCCGTTCAAGTAAAATACGACGGTGGCAAGCTTCATGGTCTCGTCCCATCTGTTGTACTTCGAAACTCTCTCGTACTCTTTCAACCACTGTCCAGGGTTTATATTTCCATCTCCAGAAAAGGTAGAAGGATCTCGTTGGCGCTGACAAGGGAGGTAGGATCCGTTAACAGTAGGTCTGTGGTCGTCTTCCATTTCTATTCGTTGTGGCAAAGGTTGAAGAATTGGTTCACGTCCCTGTAGACGTCGACTTCTTCGAAGTTCCGTCACGCTACCCAGCGTCTCCACCAAAATATGTCGCGGAGATAAATAAAGCAAGGGCAAATTTGGGAATAAATAATTTATTATAAGGGGTATTGATAGGGGAAGAGCGGGAGTACCACTTACCCCAAGTTAAAGCTAATCCTGAATGAACGGCGTTAGCCACCGTCCCCGTTTTCCTTATTTACAGATCAGCTTCCCAGAAGCCCCCACACCTTTTTTTTTTGAACGAAAAATCGAAGTTTATTTTAAGGAGAAATAACGATTGTTTCTAACCTTAAGGATGAAGTATGAAAGGATGAATTGTGAAGGGTAATATTTTTTTCCGTTTATCATTATCCTTCACAATTCATCCTTTCATACTTCATCCTTAAGGTTTGAAAAAATCGTTATTTCTCCTTAAAATAAATTTCGATTTTCGTTCAGAAGAAACACAAGCGGGATAATTTTCAATGCCGTTTCAGAATTCAATATTGTAAATATAATGAATGGACAATGTTAATATTTTTTTGGTTTTAAAACATTACAAAATAGATACACCGATGTTTCAGAACAAAATAATAAACAGAATTCAATATACAATCAATGTAATGAATGGACAATGTTGGTCGACATGTGGAAACTGTCAACTGACGCTACAAACCCGACAATTTGCTGTGACATCTTCCAGCTGTCAACACACCATTCGGCTGTCCCATGTTCCTGGGGTAGGTGAACTCTTTCCATTTATTCCACATGGCTCAGACCAGTGTTTATATACTAATATTTGGAAGATTGAGCAATCCATAATTAAAATTATATTAAACAAAGATGCATATATTGGATTTATAATTATTTTATCGTTCCAATATTAGTGAAAAACACAAACATCCTCTATAAAGAGAGGCGAGTTGCCCCTCGAAACATTGGAACAATAAAATAATTATAAATCCAATATATGCATCTTTGTTAAATATACTAATATATCTAAAAAAAGATTGAATAGGGGGTCGATGGAAGAATGGTCTAAACTGTTGGTTTTCGACCGCTACGATCCTGATTCGAATCTCATTTTAGACACTTTGTTTTTCTAATTCAAAATAATCTCCAATGGCCCCCGATTCTTACAAAATTCCAACCCCACCAGCGAGTGCAACTAATCAAACTTAGCTCAGGCACTTTTGTAAGTGTAAAAGTCGAACTGCCTTTTTACATGTATAGACATATGTTGCACTTACAATGAAGCCAGTCGCTAACTTCTATCCACCATGATTATCATGGCCTATTACAGGTATACTAAGGATAATTAAAATCAAAATTGATTACATTTATAAGAAAAACGTGAAAGAAAATACATTTTCATATATGGGGACAAAGTCTGACTGCCATGTGTTTAGCCAACCATCGAGAGCAGCTCTCCATCGTGGTGACTTATGGGCATTTTTCGAATTTTATATTTATACAAATGTGAGCAAATAAAAAAATCATATAAAAAAGCGCAAATATAGACAACTAGAATATATATGACTATAAAAGTTGGATATCTAAATAAACTGTAGTTCTTGTCATGAATATGCTTTTTTGTTTTGCTCTGAATCATCAGAAGGGATTTTTCTATTTGGAGGCTTTAGGTTGAGCTTAGGGAAAAGTATCCGGGAGGTCAGATTTCTGTTTATACTACTGACTTTTATTTACATAAAAGAGTCTATAATTTTTATTTATTTATTTATTTATTTCAGTTCAAAACGCTATGTCCCCCTAGGGACACTTGTGCTAAATGTGCATACAAATACAACAAAGAAAATATTCAACATGGAAAGATACACAGAAAGCGACTTAGAAAGATTCATTAATATTATTTACATATATAGAGATATTCTTTGAATTTTATTTACAGTTACATCATTAAATTTAAAAATATATACATATATACACACATATACACGCATACACCTATATATTGTTTACAACCACAAGATATGTCCAATATTTCCTTGAGATCGTTACATCAAAGACCAATTTTCTTAATGAAATCCAAATTTGCTACTTATTAGGAATTATACAATTCCTATGGGGTGGTTTTCCTAATCAGTGTCCCTGCACATGGTCGATCTCCTCTTTGGAACAATCTCCAAAATATGTAACAGGGTATTCTTCTATAGATGTTCTTTGAATACCATGAGTCGAGGTTTTAGGAAAAGCATGGTCTTTCTTTGTCATTTCTGGAGCGGAGATTCTTTCTTTTCCTCTGTTCTTCTTATATAGTTGTGATGAATACGATAAATTTTATCATCATTTTCGGTTAGACAAATATTTCATACGAGTTTATTATATAAATATAATGATCCTTTGTTGTTTATTTGGGATGTTAGAGTAATAGTACCTTGGTTATAAATATCTATAATACATATACATCTCAAAAGAGATAGATATGTAGATGAAACTGTCAGACATTTAAATATAAGAATATCGGCACATAAACGAAATATAGACAAATATTACAGGAAATCATTAGTGTATCAGGATAAAAGGGAAACAGGCCAAACTTTCACACTATCAGAACTAAAACCTATTACTCTATCATCCCAAATCAACAACAGAGACTCATAATATAATCCATCATACCAAGAAAATACAATAGTATTAACAGATTCCTGGACATTTCTGAAATATGCAAATAAATCTATTTTTTTCCTCTGCCCATCCTAAAGCCTCCAAATATAGAAATACCTTCTGATCATCTAGAATAAAATCCAAAAAGCATATTCATAACGATAACTCAGGATTTTTCAGTAATCATTTCTTCTATAGTCACATCTCAGCCGTCTGTATTTTTTGTTTTATATAATATATGTTTTAATATTTTTTATATTAAAAAGGTTTATATGAAAATCTTTATTTTCTCATCCTTACTTGTAAAAAATTGTGTAAAAAAAAGTATCTGATTATATTAAAATTCGTGTCCTATTGGCGTTTTATTGTATCGTATTTTCTGCTGTAGAAGAGCTTTCATTTTCGAAAACTAAAGATTTGAATTAAAAGTTTGAAAAGTTCATCCCTGAAAGCTTGAAGAATTCGCCTCAATATGAAATCATTATGTCAGCTTGCCTCCTTCTATCCAGAAAGTAATGTTATTGCGTAAAGGTTTCTGTAAGAAAAAGATGAAGAAAATTCTTAAAATAATGATTAATTAAGATAATGTACTCCATATTGCCTTTCTGTAAATTATACACGAACCTTTTTCTCTTATATAGAAGCTTTTTTTCTTTTGGAGAAGAGCCTCTTGCACAGAAATATTCTTGAATAGAAATTTGAGAAATTATATAACAAGATTAGATAAATCTAAGAGAAAATGAGTACAATAATAATGATGAATAAAAGTGGAAAATTTTGTTATACGTGAATTATTTTATAAAACGCTCTCAAAATAGTTACTGATTAAAATAAATAAAAAACTCGTATGAAATATTTGTCTAACCGAAAATGAAGATAAAATTTATCGTATTCATCACAACTATATAAGAAGAACAGAGGAAAAGAAAGAATCTCCGCTCCAGAAATGACAAAGAAAGACCATGAATTTACTAAAACCTCGACTTATGGTATTCAAGGAACATCTATAGAAGAATACCCTGTTACATATTTTGGAGATTGTTCCAAAGAGGAGATCGACCATGTGCAGGGACACTGATTAGGAAAACCACCCCATAGGAATTGTATAATTCCTAATAAGTAGCAAACAGAGCATTCTGAAAGTTTAAAAGTAAGGAGTGTGTATAGAGAGAAAAATAAAAAATTTTCTAAAGATGTAAAAATATTTTTGATCATGAGAGTGTGAATTGGTAGAACATCCAATAAATATCAATTTATTTTCGACATGAATAGATAACAAAATATACATGCATGCATTTTATATATGTAACAGTCTTTTACACTTAGGTTTTTGATTTAGGTGTATAAATGTATTTAGATAATAAAAAGGAATATATTGTGTTGAATAGAATTATTTATTTGACAATATTTCGGTTGGCATTCAGTCCCTAAACCGAAATATTGACAAATACATATTTTTACTCAATCCAAAATATGCCTTTTTATTATCTAAAGATTTATATATGGAATTCTCCATTTTCATGAATATATATTGTTATAAATATTTATTTGATGTTTCTCTCCATTTCACACATAGAGTTTAATAGAATTAATGTTTCAGAATCCAGGATGGTTCTCTTCAAGATGATCGCTCTCCTATTTTCATCACTTATGATGAGTGACCGGGGTAAATATATTTACCTTATAGCTTTTATAATCGCCAGGAGAGCAAATAATAGAAATAACGAAATCTTAAGGAGAAAAGTTTCTTTTAAGAATCTATTGTTGTTGTTATCGTGGCCAAGTTTTGCTCTCTTCTGTCTTATCTCCACTCAACAATCATATCAGTATATAAAGTCTGTAGAGCTTGTTATATCTGTTGGGGATGACTCTCTTCTTCTTTCTTATCTCCACTCAATCATATTAGGGTATCAAACTTGTAGAGTTTGTTGATGGTGTTTTCTGAGGATGCATCTCTTCCTCCTCCGTATCTCCACTCAAACATATCAGGGTATAAAGTCTGTAGAGCTTATTGATGGTGTCTTCTGGGGATGAGTCTCTTCTTCTTCCGTATCTCCACTCAATCATATCAGGGTATCAAGCTTGCAGAGCTTGTTGATGGTGTCAGCTGTAGATGGGCAGAGCTCATCAATGGATGAGTCAATACAACCAATAATGTTGTTTGGGGTTGAAGGTTGACACTTAGTACATAGTGGGAAAACCTGGCAACCATTCTGGAAAGTTATTGTCCATGGATGACCAGACTTTTGTTCTGTTAGAACCGGTGCTTGTCCCTCCTGCTCTGTAGCAATCATGTGCAATATTAGATTTCCATTCCTGCAGGCATTGAATTTTGATGGTACGAAGGAGGTCTCTTTCGTCTAGTTGGGTGATAGATTCCCTGGCTTCAGGTAGGCCAAGAACTCCAGACTTTGCCAGAGAGTCTGCTATCTCATTTTCAGGAATTCCAACGTGAGCTGGAAGCCATTGTACTGTGACAGAGCTGTTATCTGGAAGCAGTTTATAGACTTAGCGATGCTATTGAGAATAGTTTATTAACTGGAGAAGCCTGTTTGAAGGGTATAAATGGCTGCTCTAAGTTTTGCTCCTCATTGGAAAATAGGTACCGTTGCCACGTTAGTCACCTTGGACCAGGGGATTCCAAGGGTCCAGGGGGGACTGGTGTGATCAGACTTCTCCCCACCTAAGGTTTTATTATTTTGTAGATATGTATATAAACAAGTCATCTTCTTATACCTTTTCAAATTTTCTCTTGTGGAAGGGCAGAAATTCTCGAAAGCTAGGCAGAATAACAAAACCTCAGAATAAACCTATACCCTCAAGATTTCGTGCTTTTTATTAAAATCACTTCATTTACATACAAAAATTGGTACATGTGTAATATACCTTTTAAATCACTCTACAATACAGTACAGACGGACTTCATTTTACTGATATCTATGGCAATTGTAAAGTTAGGATAACAAGGAAATTTCGGATAATAGGAATAATTGTTCAAATAACCCAACTCAAGACCTTTTTATATTCACAATATAAGGTCTACACATCAATTTATAAAAAAAAAATAATATAAATCACAGAAATTCAATCACAAAAGCCTATTTGATAACAAAATAGTTTCGTATTTGTTTCTCTATTCTTGATATCCTATACAATTTACCTTAAAAGCAACTAATTTGTATATTTTTGCAGAACATATATTTTAGTGATGGGTTTGATAATATATTTATGAAAAAACATCACAACTACTACCATTAAGTGTGATGTACTATTAACTTCAAAATTAACATTTGTTAAAAACAATATTCGTTGCGCAAACGTTCACTCTGGCAATATCTGACCGAATCAGGGTCAATTGACAGAAAATAAATGTTTAAATAATAAATGCTTCCGGGTAACACATATCTATTATATTTTATATTTATTCTATTATATTTTATCAATAATTCAATGTGTATGAATATTGAAATTTTCCGAGAGGAAATTGATTTATAAAAGCAAGGGTCGTATCTGCTGTTAAAATAAACTTCAAAGCTAGACGCCATCAAATGACCGTTTCCGCAAACTATCAGCCTTCGGTCGGTGACAAAGCCACAACACCAGCTTAGGGAAATAGTAACGAGAGAGGTGACCTTTGCATTAAAAAATTCCTTTAGGGAAAAAATTATCTTTATTTTGGCTATAGATTCGGCCCAGCCACTCTGCCATCTAAGCAGCTGTTTGGCATATTGTGAAGATTTATTTTGTATCTCATGGAATAAAGCTCCCCCTGAATTAACGAAGCTTATCAGCACGAAACCATAACCTCCAGGTGGCCGCTACTTAGGTTACCAAAGCTGGTGTTGTGTATTTGTTATCGACTCTAGGCCGCTAGTTTGAGGCGACGTTCAATAGATGGCGTCTAATAAATTTGACGGAAGAAGCGACCTTTGCTTTTACAGAACAATTTCTTTCGGAAAAATTCCCCAATACACACACCTTGAATTCTTTATAAAATCTAATAGTGATATTTGTTACCTTGAAATATTTTTTATTGATATATTATTCAGGTGAATGCCATAAATCGATCGGATTCTGCCAAAATGGGTGTTTGATTCAACAATTGATAATTATTTTATAGTACAATATGTATATTCATTAGAAATATTTCAACATATGAATTATTACTGATCTGTAAATTAGAGTGTCCAGATAACGAGGAATACCTAGAGTGCGGAAGTTTCTGCACAGAAAACTGTCACCAAACCACCATGTCCTGTCCAGCAGGCTGCTACAGTGGATGTTTCTGTGAGCCTGGCTTTCTGCGCAACACCCTGGGCATCTGTGTCCCGGAGTTCCTGTGTGACGATTGTGGATCACGTAGGTACAACCTGGTTGTTCAATCTTCTATTAACCTCGTAACACATTTAATATATTTTAACTTTCACATCTTTTAAAAGCAATATAATTGAATAATTTATATGAAAGCCGTAACGATAGAGGTGCATGGCCCTTATTAATAGTTATTAAAATTAAAGATACTTCGGCCATTAAAACCTTTTTATTGTCTCTGAGATAATAAAATTATTTACTGACCGAATTATCTTTCATTTTAAGGGCTAATATGAAACTAATATTTATGTTATTTCAATATGTGGGCCGGTACTGTTTTAATAGAAGAGAAAAATAAATGATTATATTATATATAAAAATATATTCTGAATATATAGCAATCCATAATATAAATATATATATAAAAATAAGGCATATTTTGGATTTAAAAAGTTATATTTATCCAATATTTCAATGGACCAATCGTCCATCTTTTACGAGGTTTTTGTTATGAAGCACACAGCAGGCCGCCGGCTTCAGGTGAGCCACGGACATCTTACAAGCTTATTGGACGATAAAACCATCTATGATATACACCCCAAACAAAGTAAATATAATCAAAAGAAAAACAGTGTAATATAAATAAATAAATATATAAAAAATATCATTAAAATCCATATTCGCCCTATTTTTAATATATAAAGAGACAAGGGTCGTCTCTCCCGTCAAAATAGACGTCTAAAACCAGACGCCATCCATTGACCGTCGCCGCAACTAGCGGTCTCGGGTCGGTGACAAAGCCACAACACCAGTTTTGGCAAACTGAAAAGCGTCCACCTAGAGACCATGGTTTCGGGCTAATGGCCCTCGTCAGTCTAGGGAGGACTTTATTCCATGAGATACACACGGGATCTAATGGAATCTTAACAATCTTCCAAAGAGGTGTTTAGCTGGCAAAGTGGCTGGGCCATATCTATGGCTAAAATATAGATGGAAATTTTGCTGGGAGGAAATTGATATAAAGAGACAAGGGTCGCTTCTCCCGTCAAAATATACGTCTAAAACCAGACGCCATCTATTGACAGTCGCCGCAACTAACGGCCTCAGGTCGGTGACAAAGCCACAACACCAGCTTTGGCAAACTAAGTCCACCTAGAGACCATGGTTTCAGGCTAATGGCCCTCGTCAGTCTATGTGTTTATGTTTAATTATAAGTATACATATTGAGGATATAAGAACAACCGCACACAGCAATGAAAAAACAAGGCAGTCTAACTTATAAAGGACAGTTGAGGTGGGCAATTTCCATTGGTCAGTTTATTTTTATGCAGCGTCTTCAAGCATAAATAATTTATATTATTTTATTTTATAAGATAGCAAATTGTGCATAGCAATATATATATATATATATATATATATATATATATATATATATATATATATATATATTGGAAATAGAGCAATCCATAAATAAATATTTAATTAAAAAGACATATATTGGATCAAAATATCATTTATTTCACCAATATTTCAGTTGACTGAACGCCAACGTTTATCAAGGTATCATAACATATTAATGTGTGTCAACAACAAACTCAGTGCCACATAACGTCAATAGAATTAAGTTTAAAAATATATTTGCTTATATCCAACGGGGAGAATTTTTTTAATATATAATTCTATTGATGTTTTGTGGCGCTGAGTTTGTTGTTGACACACATTAATATGTTATAATACCTTGATAAAGGTTGGCGTTCAACCAACTAAAATATTGGTAAAATAAATGATTTTTTGATCCAATATATGCCTTTCAAATTATATATATATATATTAAAAATAATAAATTGATATATTAAATATTTATAGAATGATAGAATTATTTGTTGGTTAGAAGTTGGTTTGTAAAAATATAGCTACATCATATCATAATTTATTTAATTCTTGTCGTTTCAATGACTAGCTGTCATACTCCTCAAATTCTTCTGAGCAGAGTGGCAGTGAGTTACACAAACGTCGAGAATTCAATAAATTATTGGATGATGTAGCTATATTTTTACAAACCATTTATATAATAATTTATTTGTTTATTTATCTATTACAAAACACATGCTATATCCTATGTTGATATTTGCATGTAAACCTTTAAACTATATTTTATGTTCATAGTTTCAAAATATATATAAAAATATATTTCTAATGCAATAGAGAAAAGGCAAATTATTTAAATTTACATTTTAGAGCAATATTAATAAAAAAAAGTTCATTCACACACATATTATCGAAAATCTTTAATATAATTATATAAAAAGACGTACCTGGATCTGTAAAGAAAAAAAAATTCTCAAAATATTTCGTGAGATTTCTCCCTCTTTATCAATTTATTGCACAGTAAACTTAATTTACAAATTCTGGTAGATCACATGAAAACAACTTTGTCATTGGTCAAAAAATAATTAATGATAATAATACACTAAAAAATTATATTAAAAATAATAATATTAATGAAATAAGTTTTTTTGTGAAAATAAAAGGCTTTTGTAAAATTAGTAATGTAGTATTTTATATAAAGTATTTTGAAACAAAATGTAAGGAAATAAAAAAATGAAACAAAGTGACTGCGATTATTAGAAAAAAATAGGTTAAAAGAAACACATAAGATTCGGGGATATAAATATAGATTATTTTAAAATAAAAAAAAACATACTAATTAAAACTAGAATTTTAAATTAATTAGCGTAATTCAGGTCTACGGTAGTTGAGATAGAATCTGCCTCTATAGAATGATGATATTGACGTATCAATATACAACATGTGTTGTTTCTATACACATAGTTACCAAACATATGGAATATTTGTCGAACTTAGCGCCTGTGTGTGTCCACAGAATGCCCCGGGCAGAACGAATGCTACACGGAGTGTGGCAGCTCCTGCCGTGAGAGCTGTTACACTGAGGATGTGAGGGACTGCCCCGACACCTGTGAACCCGGGTGTTTCTGTCTGCCTCCTTACTTCGCTCGGAATTCCTCCAAGACATGTGTTCTTCAGCAGCAATGTGACAGAGGTCGGTTGTTTGTCAACTACATATGTATTGATATTATTGTCTTCTCAGTTCTTTTTTTATTATCCCTATTCAGCCTTCATGGCGGGTTAGAACTGTTGTTGGCTATAAAAAGGTACTTACTGTAGCAATTCTGAGAGAGACCGTTCCTGACATCTTTACTACTCACATGGATGCAGACAGTGTAGTACTGAGTAATATCAGCCCAGGTTATAGAGGTATTCTCTTATGAAGATTATTCAGCGCAATAACACTCTTGTGACATAGATCATCTGTTATGTTGTCCGTTGATCTCGTTGTCACAAATTGGAAGAGGAACGCAGGCAACCACAGAGAGAGAGAGAGAGAGAGAGACGGGACCGGCACAGCCGGATGGCCGTTCGTTTCACACACAACCCCCAACTGTCTTAAAAGTCCTGAGGTGTTAACTAACATGTGGTCTCCCCTTGGAATATCGCTGGTATCTCAAGTGGCCGAACTTTACCCTCCTATCTCTCTCTGGGTTGTCTGTAGGTTGGCTTTATTGGTAGAATACAATTTACATATAAAAGCGGAGGTTTATATACTACGGCCGTGTTGTACAGAATGTCAGGGGGAGCACGAGACCCACACGTGCAGTAACCGCTGCAGGGAGAGCTGTGGGCGAATATTCCGGATTTGTCCTCCCAGCTGCAGTGGTGGTTGTTACTGCTCGGATGGGTATCTCCGTACTTCCAGAGGAACCTGCATTCCTTATACACAGTGCCTCATATACGCATAAATCTTTCAAATATGTCACATTTTCACATTTTATATCTTTATATGTTCTTTTTCATTCTTTGTACCATTCGAAACCATTTTTATCAATTTGTAAAATTTCATAAAAGCACATTAATGGCACACATAGATGGAAATTTTGACGTGAGGATATTGATATGAAAAGACAATGGTCGCCTCTCCATAGATGACGTGTAGCTTTGACGTCTATTTTGATGGGAGAAGCGACCTTTGTCTTTTTAGCTGAATTGCACATGTTATATTTGTAAATTTTTGTGTACTCTTTTCTATATAATATTTTCCCTACATTAAGAAATACCCACTAAGTTTATAAATATTTTAATGATTGTACATATAAGCTTCAGTCCTGCCTGCAGTATCGACTGTCCACTTATTAGCATGTAAACGACCACTTTATTTTTACAAATAAAAAAATCTAATTACTCGACCTTCTGGCTTTTTTCTCGAAAACATTTCTTTAATAATTGGCGAATAGTTATGAAACAAGAAGGTTACATATATATAATATATATATCATATATGTGAAAGCAAGTACAAATGTGAAATTGTACTGGGATAAGGTGTATAAATCCCGCTTATCATTACTCTTCACAATTCATCCTTTCATACCTCATTCCTAAGGTTAGAAATAATCGTTATTTCTCCTTGAAATAAATTTTGATTTGTCGTTTAAAAGAATATGATTTTCAAATGTCGTTTTACAATCACAAGCCATATTATATTATATTGTGTATTATAAATTACTCTATGTATTATTTACGAACGGAAAAATATGTCCAGGGTAGCCTAGTGGACATGGCATCTGCCCGGTAAGTGGAACACTGTGGGTTCGTTTCCCATTCCTGGACACTTTTATTTTTTCGTTTATCATTATTCTTCACAATTCATCCTTTCATACCTCATTCCTAAGGTTAGAAATAATCGTTATTTCTCCTTAAAATAAATTTTGATTTTTCGTTTAAAAGAAACACATGCGGGATGATTTTCAAATGTCTTTTTACAATTAAACTTTTGTTAGTTTAAAATTGATATAAATATATCGACAAACTTGAAAACTTTGTTTCAAAATCATAAATATTTTATTTAAAAATATCTAAAAAAACGTAAACAAAAGTTATGAAAAAGGCATCTCCTTATCGTGCAAATGAAAGTTGCTGATGGCTTGCGCCATCTATCGGAATAAATATCAACTGTTCTCGTTGATTTTTTAATTATCCCAGAATTATCAAAATACCCATTCTTGATTAATCAAGAAAAGCTAACCACGGACGCGTTTCGGCCTGTTGGTCCTCATCGGCGTGGTGCAAGCTGTTCCTCAACGACCGAAAAACAGGTCATTCAGTCATCCTGAAAAATCATGAAACGGGTAGTATTATGTATCTTCTAGTTTAAGAGATTTACGACGCAACGCTAGTCATTTTTACATACAAATCTTTTAATTAAAAACAAAGCATTTATACAATAAATGATGATGATAAATAAATCTCAATGAATATTGATATCATACATAACAACTCCTCCCCATTAGCCAAAGATAACTTAACTTTCAAAAAACGATGGAGGTTTCCTTATTCTTAAGGATCTCCTCAACACAGGCCTTGGGGTTCCTTCTGAAGAATCAGTTTCTTGAACAGCCGGAGGTCTTTCAAAATCAGGTGTCACTTGAGGGGTCGATGATGTAGATGGTAAGGCTTCACTTTCCTCACAACTCCTGACTTGATCTAAATGCCGGTTTAAAATTTCACCTTCATCTGTCTCCACCTTAATAGAAACAGGACCAGTTTTTTCCCGCACTACACCTGGTAGCCATCTGGGGCCATGGTACCCTCGTGCTATAACTGCCTGTCCTTCATTTACCACTCTATGGGGTTTCCAATTTCTTATGAACTTGTTTTCCTGTCGCATCCTTCCCTCCGACACACTTTCAGGATGAAATTTATTTAAGAAACTCTTCAGGTTTCTGTTCATCAACAACTGGGCTGGGGATTTTTGCGTCGTGCTGTTTATAGCTATTCTCATGGATAACAACGATCTAGATAACCTAGTTGTCCAATTTCCCGAGCTGTTCTTTCTTAGCAGATTTTTAAGCGTCTGAATAGCTCTTTCCACCTGCCCATTTGACGCTGCATGATAAGGCGCACACAAGATGTGCCTCACGCCATTTCTTTTTAAGAAAGTCCTGAAAAGTTCCGATGTGAAGGACGTACCATTATCCGAAACTATCACATCCGGCATCCCGTGGGTCGCGAATATTTCCTTTAGGCAATTGATGGTAGTTTCAGTAGATGTTGTAGATACGATTTTAGCCTCAATCCACTTAGAATAGGCATCTACTACAACAAGCAAAAGTTTTCCTTGAGAGGGACCCGCATGATCAATATGTAGTCTCGACCAAGGTCTTGATGGCCAAATCCAAGGATATACGTCAGTTTTTGGCGGATCGTGACTACACGACAAACAAACCGAACAACTGGATATCATCCGTTCAATATCTCCATCCATCTTGGGCCACCAGCATAATCCTCGAGCAAGCGCTTTTGTTCCCACTATGCCCATATGAGTATCATGTAAAATATTTAAAATATATTTTCTTAATCTTTCAGGTATAATCACCCTGCTCCCCCACAATAAACAGTCTTTATGAACTGATATTTCACTAGATTTGGAGACAAAATCCCTAAATTTATCATCAACTTTCCTTTCAGGCAACCCATTCATTGCCCAGAATTTAACCTTAGAAAGAATTGGATCTTTACTGGTTAGTTTTGCCACTTCCGAAGAATTAATTACAGCATGTTCCGATTCTATAAAGAACACCTCTGAAGGGTTCGGAACTACAATTGGACATTCATTTAAAGGCAGTCTACTTAGTGCATCGGCATTACAATTCACTTTTCCCGGTTTATACTCTATACTATAAGTATACGCGGCCAGAGTCAAACACCATCTCAACATGCGCGGTGATAGCACTTGAGGTATCGGCTTTTTGGGGTTGAATATTCCAACTAGGGGTTTATGATCCGTCAAAATTTTAAATTTTCTCCCTAGAAGATACTGTGAAAATTTTGATACACCAAAAATAACTGCTAATGCCTCTTTATCAATTACTGCATATCTTCTCTCCGTTTTATTTAAAGTTCGGGAGGCAAACACAACTGGTCTTTCAACACCATGGTCTATTTGCGACAAAATGGCTCCAACACCATACTCCGACGCATCACAGTTGACCAAGATAGGCAGCTCTTCATTAAAATGTGCTAAAACAGACTTAGAGCTAATCAAGTTTTTAACCTCTGCAAAAGATCTTTGATGCTCTTTATTCCAATTCCATGGACTATTACTGTCCAACAGTCTATGGAGAGGTTCAGCTACTGTGGCTTTATTATTCAAAAACCTCTCATAATAATTAAGAAGTCCAAGAAAAGACATCAATTCCCTTTTATTAGATGGTGGTCTGGCATCTTTAATTGCTCTCAACTTTTCTTCGGATGGATGAATTCCTTTATGATCAATAATCATTCCTAGAAATTCAATTTCTGGAACATAAAAATGGCATTTTTCTTTTTTCAGACGAAGTCCAGATTCTCTGAAGCGTAGCAGTACCTTTTCAGTTTTTCTTTTAAGATCATCACAATCTCTTCCTGAAATTAGGACATCATCTAAGTACACTGCAACTCCATCAATTCCACTCAGAAGAGTATCCATGAATCTCTGGAATGTTCCCACGGCTGAATTTAAGCCAAAAGGAAGACGCTTCACCTTATATAAACCTCTAGGTGTATTAATAGCGAGAATCTCTGCAGATGTTTCATCCAATTTCAACTGCTGATATGCTTGAGCCATGTCCAACTTAGTAAACACTCTGCCATCTCTCAATCTATCCAAAAGTTGCGGAATTGTGGGCAGTGGGTATTTATCAGGATTACAATACAAATTTACTGTACTTTTATAATCGTGGCATATTCTTATAGTGCCGTCATTCTTTAGGACCGTCACAATTGGTGATGCCCATTTGGTAAATTTAACAGGTTCAATAACCCCTTGCTCTTCCAGTGATTTTAATTTTTTATCTACTAGTTCTCTCAGAGCAAATGGCACGCTTCTGGCCTTTACAAATTTGGGTTCTGCATTCTCAGGAATGTCAATATGGATCAAAGGTCCATTATAGGCATCAATTTCCTGTTTAAATACTTCTTCAAATTCAGAAGAAAAAGGATTTGTTTCGATATGATTCAAAAAATTTATCCTCAGGCGAAACGCTTCAAACCACTGCCTTCCCAGAATGTTAGGACCCAGACCATCAGCCACTAAGATTGATAATTTTTTAAAACCATTTGTTACTTTTGCTTTAACAAAAAGCTTTCCCAAAATCTTGACGTTACTTGATGACCATGTCTTCAATAGCACTTCAGATTTCTCAAGTTGGGTTACTCTCCAATACTTTAAAAATGTTTCTTTGTTTAGTAATGAGTATGCACTTCCTGAATCTATAAGCATTGCTACGTCATGATTATCTAATTTAACCATTATGTAAAAAGGATTACTTAAACTTTCAGTTCCAATACAGTGTAGGTATGTATCACTATTACTTCTATTCAAGTATTCAAATTTCTTTACTCTAGTCAGGCATGCCTTCTGCAGATGACCAATTTTGCCACATTTAAAACATTTTGCATTTCTGAATTTACAAACATTTGGCATATGATTTCCTTTACAACGTATGCAAATTATTTTATTATTCATTTTCTTGAATTCCTTAAAATGAACTTTGCCCGATTTAAATGTAGGCGGTTCAGCCCTGCTAGCTTTCCTTAATATATTTACATCAGGAGTCGTCTCCATCAAAACACTAGCATTTGCACTTGCCGACTCATCACATAGTGCTATATCTATGGCTTTTTCAAAGGTCAAGTCTTTTTCAGACAATAGTCTCTTCACAAGTGACTCTTTTTTTAAGCCACACACTAATCTGTCTCTTAAACGATCATCCAGATCAACAAACTCACAGTTCTCACTTAATCTTCTTAATTCTGCTATATAAGTAGCAATCGGTTCATTACCTTGATTATGTTTGTTAAAATGGTATCGCTGGACTATCAAATTGGGCCTAGGGCAAAAATGTCCAGTCAAGATATTAACTATCTCTTCATAATTTACATGAGCTAAATCTTTTGGCGCGGCCAATGACCTTGCCAATGCATACGTTTCAGGGCCTATTAAAGTGAGAAAAATAGCTTTTTTCTGCGTGATCTTTTCAATTCCATTTGCAAGGAAAAAGAAGATCATTCTCTCCACGTACGTTGTCCACTTTTCTGGCTTAGAAGGATCAAAATTCTCAATATTCCCGAAACTAGCCATCTTTAAAAAATTAAAGTTTAGTTTTAAAATTAGTTTAAAAATTAGCTCAAGATTACTTTACCTTAAAATAATTCTTTTTTTTTCTCGTCGCCAATTTATTATGTATCTTCTAGTTTAAGAGATTTACGACGCAACGCTAGTCATTTTTACATACAAATCTTTTAATTAAAAACAAAGCATTTATACAATAAATGATGATGATAAATAAATCTCAATGAATATTGATATCATACATAACAGGTAGTTAAGGCCAGAATTGCGTGAGACAGCGACACAATGTGAAAAAATAGTACAAATGTAATATTGTACTGGGATAAGGTGCATAAATTATGAAAAAGGCATCTCCTTATCGTCCAACTGAAAGTTGTACTTAAACAAAAGGTTTCTTCATTACAAAAAAAAATGTAAAAAAGAAACTTCTTGCTTAAGGTTTTTAGATTAGAAAGTATTTCACAACTTTCTTATATCTGAACATGAATATTTTAATTTGCATAAATATTATTGTTCTGTATGAAAAAATAAATATACAAATTTTAAAAATTAATGGTTTAGAGGAAAGAATATTATGAAGGAAGAATTTGCAGACACACCTACTGGAGGTGATAGCGTCAACGTAGAGACAACCTTCCAACAAACCTGGAATTGAGCCAATTGAAATTAATTCAACAGGAGTCAACCAGGAAATTGGCGAACGATGCTAAATCAAGTGGCGTCACTTCATAACAATGGGCTCTAATTCGTTCAATTGGCCGTGAAAGGTGCTGAGGACATTTCTGACTAATATAAGGGCATTTTTGACTAACATAAGACTTTTTCTTTTTAACAACAAAAGCCTTTATTTAGGGCCTCTCGCCCTATACAGGATTCGCCAGTTCACAAGGTATGGGGAAAACACTGTGTGGCCTTTTTCCGGGATATAATCCTGTGGAATCCAAATATCGCCACCGCTATATATTATATTCTTTGATATTTCATTAATTAGTGCCGGAAATGAAGGACAAAATTGCCCCGTTTTATCATTTCGTTTTCGTATTTCCTCAGACAGAGCAGCACAATCAAATAAGTAGTGCAACATCTCCATTGTTATTCCTGATCCACAGAAAGTACATTTCAGGTCTTCATCCCTTATTAAAATCCGATGGTGTTCTCTGAAAAAAATTGAAAGGGTTCTAAATTGCGCAATTAATCTGATGACACTTAAGAAATATTCTTCGGTGGTAAATGTTGTATATATGTCTCTGTAGTGGGAATATAACTTTGATTGGGTTATTCTTGTTAAGTCATGTTGTATTGTTTGCTCTATCGCCATTCTTAATATTCCTTGTATCTGATTCCTTAGTGTGATATAAGACTTATAAATTATACAAGGCCGCAGTCACCATTCGGAGGAGATTAATAGAATCGCCGAACGTCGTGATCCATTTGGATGAGGAGAGCGAAGACTAGAACGCGGCTGATTCCACACTTGCCTTTCAGTGATTCAACAACCCATGACGTATGCACGAAGGAATGTGTGGCCATTGGATATGTGTCGGACATGTAGGCTGTTGTTGGGTGCTGCGCTGCCTGGAGTACAGAAGCTTAATCTATGCTTCCTTTCTTCCTGTGGTATATCTGTATAAGACCGGTGGTCTTAATAAAGCTGTGTGTGACTAATATAAAAGTGCCAAATCTATATATATAAAATTGAATGTCTGTCTGTCTGTCTGTCTGTGTGTGTGTGTGTCCTCTATGGATTCAAAAACCATACATCCAATCGCCGTGAAAATTTGGGATATTATTAGGTGTATCCCCGGAAAGGTTTACGAAAAATAATTTCTTGAATATCTTGAATATCCTTAGAGTTATTTGCAGATTTGTATATTTAACTTGCAAGCAGCGCCGCCATTGAGACGGAGATAGGCTTAGTTTGCTGCTTCTGATGACCTTGGGTCATTGTGTGAGTCACAGCATGATGCTACAAAAACACTCTCTCTGGGGATTTTACAGCGTCGACAACCTGTAAGATTGCATCTCTCATATATTATACTTTAAACATCTGCTTAATTAAAGCATTTTTCATTTGAAAGAGACTGCTCTCTTAACCCCCTTTAGACAACATTAAATGATATCCCGTGTCGATGATTTTGTAATGTATAGAATTAGGAAAGACAAAATTCACGATGACACGGCTCACAGGGAACGGTAAAAA
The DNA here is from genome assembly GCA_030710605.1 of Cordylochernes scorpioides. NCBI lineage: Eukaryota > Metazoa > Arthropoda > Arachnida > Pseudoscorpiones > Chernetidae > Cordylochernes > Cordylochernes scorpioides. The sequence goes on along the minus strand of CP092865.1, from coordinate 118,720,173 downwards.
ATGTTCACTTTATCGAGGAAATACAAAATTCGAGATGACACGGCACACAGGGACCGGGAAAAAATGATCACTTTATCGAGAGATTCACGACCATGATTTTATTCAACTTATCGAGTATTTATCAAGGGACCGGGAAAATATGTTCACTAGATAAAACGATGATTTTGTAAAGTAGAAAATTATGAAAGACAAAATTCAGGATGACACGGCACACAGGGACCGGGAAAAAATGTTCACTTAATCGAGAGATTCACATTTACGAGTTTCAAATTATCAAAATATATCTCTTTTTTATAAGTTTATAGAGAATTGTTTTAACAAATGTTCGTTAGACAAACTTTTACTCGGGTAAAACCTCGGGCGAAGCCGGGTACGTCCGCTAGTACCCAATAAATCAATTTTCAAACGTCCGATCCTTTATGAGCATTGTCTCCATCTCCCAGACTCTAAATCTAACACTAGACACCAATAAGAAATTTGAACTATTTTTGACGCCTATGTTTCTTTTTGAAATAAAACAATTTTTTGCTGCCCTTTACTGCAATGTTAGAATAATGGAGCGGCCTGACTTATCCCAATATTTTATCATTGTACAAAAGCGCAGTAGAAAAAAAAATAATTAAAAAGACATATATTGAATCAAAATATAATTTATTTTACCAAAACATTTCAGTTGGCTGAACGCCAACCTTTTTCACGGCATTATAACATATTAATGTGTGTCAACAAAAAAAAAACTAAACTAAGCGACACATAACGTCAATAGAATTAAGTTTTAAAAATATATTTTCGCTTATATTCAATGGGGAGAAAAGAATTTTGATATATTATGTACAAAATTATATGGTTGAATATAAGCAAAGAATATTTTGAAACTTAATTCTATTGACGTTATTTGGCGCTGAGTATTTCAATAGAAGTTTTATTTATGGATTGCTCTATTTTCAATATATATATATGATAATTTAAACCAATAACCCTATATTATGTAATACGTATAACAAGCTTGTCATGTTGTATATAGAACTAATTATAAACTACAACTAATTATACGCATAATTGACATGTCTCCTTGCATCACCAAATGTAATGTACTGAGGATGAATAAATAAAAAACTATATAATAGATTAAAAGCTGAGTTAAGAGCCAGAGAGAGATTTACAAAGTAACTTCTAAAGATAGATTGTTAGCCGCCAGCCTGGCGCCATTCTCGAGTAACATTGACACGTGTATGACCCAATTCTCTTAGTCAGAGCGGTCGTATAAAAAGGCCGCGTAGCAACAGCCAGTTCAGTTCAGTTCCAGAGTTCCCCATCTGCGTGTCGCCGGTTGTCACCAACTCATCGACGATGTAAAACAGTAAGAAACCTTCTCAATCTCCATCTTAGCTTTTGGCTCGCTTTTTATCTATTCAAGGAACCTTCTACAACGTGTCGCTTCGTTTTGTGTGTGTCCTTACCACCCATCGCTCAACAACCACGACTGCACGACTGCTTCTAGCCAACATGCCACACTGCATTCATCTAACAGCATAAACTACTACTACATTTCAACATTATTACAGATAGTCGACTGGATTCTACAAAAGGCTTACCAAACCTCAACAAAATATCACAGATAGTCGACAGGATCCCTAATCACAGATAAGGATCCAACCTATTATCACAGAGAGTCGACAGGATTACCACAACGAAGGAGACCACAACGAAGAAGGTAAAAAGACTGTCCAGATAGATAGAAGAGCCAAGAAGCAAGATGGAGGAACAAGCACGCCATTCCAACAAATCGACCAAGCAATCTTCCCCTCAACGACACAGCCGAACATCCCGCAAAATAAGCCGGTGAGAAGTTACCCACCTTCGACCTTACAACGCTACCATCCAGACGACATGCCACCATCGCCAAACAGAAGTCACAAGCTTCTACAAGCTCTACAAGACGCCTTCCACGTCATCAGGACAACAACCAAAGACCAAGTCTCCTGACTGAACAAACATAAAAACTGTGAGTTTTTAAAAAATCTACTTAACTCTTTCTACATGCTAACAACTTGATTTTCCATAAATATAATGTTTATTTTTACTGTAATTATTTTTAAATCAAATTTTACCATTTTTATAACATTTCAATTCAAATTTTAAATATTGTACACCCTCATTTATCAATTTTTACTTTATTTTAAGCAACTTATAAATTTTAATTCATTACTTGCAATCTTACAGTTTTAAAAAAATCATATTATATTTAAATTACTCGAATCATAATTCTAAACTTATTTGTGTGTTTCTCTTAATACCTTATTTTTATACCAAAAACACCAATGTCTTAATTAAATATACAAAACTTTGCAAAAAATCATTGTTATGTTCACTATTTTATGTACACGCCCCATTCAAATTATAAGTCACTATCATGCCATTGCCCTTTTACAAGTATAATTTTCGCACTAACATAAGCAACGATTTGAAAAATATATTCAAATTTTAATAAACATAGGTGAAAACGCATTTTTTAAAAATACAAAAATCGAAAGATACACTATCTTCAAAAGCACAACTAGAAATGTAACTGTCCTTCCCCAAAACAAGTTAAAAATTCCAACATAGCTACACTCCCTCGTCCTTTTCTTTTTACATGCATAATTATTAATAATTCACACATCTCTCAGAACGAACTTCAACACACTCCCACATCACTTTCTCCAATTGGCCACATCTATTAACGCGCCTTTTAACAACACGTCCTAGTTCGAGCCACACGAGCTCCATATCGTCGCGAACACAAAGATTTCACGATAAACATACCACCTCTATAACAATCTGAAAATTCTCGATGTGTTTCGTACAACAACCACCCATGACTAATAAATTTGTTATTTTTCGGAAACTGGTTAGATGCTGTACCAAAAACGAAGATTTCACGTGACACCTTTCCATACAATTCACTTATTAGTGTCACAGCGCATCACAACAATTTTTCTCACTTAACAGGCCCAAGACGCCTTCATGCCTGTGACACCTCACCAAAAGCGTGTCTACGTTGAAGTCGCACTTTTACGCACATCTAACCTGACATCATTGAATAACATTTTTTTAATAAGTCCGCAACCTCGTCGAAACACAACACTTACGAACACCAAGAAAACTATATTTTCAAATAGACAAGTACCACTGTGCTGAGAGATTTTTCTCTAGCCAGCAGGGTGACTCACAAACATCAATAAACAGTTGCAGCGGCGGCAGGTTACATGACACCTCCAATTCCCGTCCGCCTGTACTTGAAGCTCGTGGTCCAGTTCGCAGAATGGATAGATTGTAGCACCTAAAACTAATTGACTTACCAATAATTACCCAATTCACTTATTAATTTGAACTTTAATATTGAAATATTATAACACTTTATATCTTTAATTATCATCGTGTGTTTTACAACTTTTACGTTATTTTCACGCCCAGTATGGAATATTTTTTCTAAACTAGAACGCCATCTTTTATAATGTTAACCCTTTATTGTTATATATTACAATCATCTTCGTCAATACCATCCAATTTTAAGAATCAAGATCGCTCCCCGTCTGGTCTCACATAATCTAATCGGGAAGATCTGGCAAAGACCAACTTCTCAGACCGGACCAAAGCGACATAGGAACACATTGCCTCCCCATAGGTCAAACTAAAGACACCAATAACCTTGGACCTACACCTAGACATTGTGTGAATATGTTCCTTTCTTTTTTTTTCAGGAACGAATATTTTTTGTTTTCTTTTAACTTTTCTTCAAAAGAGACATTTTTTGCTCCATTTGTTTAGCTAATCATTAAAAACCTTTAATTATATTATATTTTTTTGTATAAAATCTTGAATAATTATTTTTATTTTTATTTTTTTTTACTTTTCAATTATAATCAAATTTTTATTCCAACATTATTTTAACAACTTTATTTTAACAATAGCAAAACATTTAATTCTTTCAATAAGCATTTTTAATTCATTATTATATCTTTTATATATTACTAATTCTCATTATTATATCTTTTATATTTTACTAATACATTATTATATCTGTCATATAGTACATGCTTGAGCTTATCCACTTATACTCTTTTTATCCACAATCACATTTTTATCTTTTTATTCACTATATTTTTGTTTAATTACTTTATTATATGACAATGTTTGTTTATCATCAACTATCGGGCATATACAACAATCGTTTACAGCAATCTATTTCTCTAACCACTTCAGTGTACTTTACACTACTATCTTTCTCTCCGCCATTGCTTCACATCAACGTAGAGAAACGACAGTACTGCTTGACAATTTTTCTTTTGATTTCGTAATTCAACAAACTCTTTGAAAACACAGTTCCCCAGAAGTACAAGTCTCGACTTTTTGGTCTGAACACGTTTCAAAAGTTTATTTCAATCATCCGCAGAGCACAACACCAACGCATGCACAAAGCGTTCACTTTTTTCAATTTTCAATTTTTTTTTCAGCTCTAGCGGACCACAACCTTTGATTTCAAGTCAAGTCAGACAACCTACTGTCGCTCCAACAATTCTACTTATCGCATGGCTCTACCACCCCTTTCAATCATATTAAGTCTTTTTCTTCAACAACTTTTCAACCCAATAACCCTACAATTGTGACAAAGCACTGTAACCTTATACAGGATCACAGGTGAAACATTGCCAAGGAAGACGCACAAGTCTATATCCTCGCTTTGCACCTGGATCTCAGTATTTGATTGTCTGTGCAACACTTACAATTGCATATTCTTCAACCCCTAACCCTTTCCAACGCCCGCCAACAATCTCTTAGAACATCATCATTATTTTTTTTTAGCAAACAAAGGTTTTACCTACAGTTCTCTTTTATAATGAATATCATAACTTTTAAATTAAACATAAGTTTTATTTTTATAATTTTCAGATATAGCCAAATAAACATCTTGTTATAGCCCTTTTCCCTCACAGTTTTAATTAATTAAAATAAATTCTAATTACTTACCTGTGTTAGAGAGGCTTTACCCGCTTAAACCCGGATAAACCCTTTCACTCACGGGGCCAATCTATGATAATTTAAACCAATAACCCTATATTATGTAATACGTATAACAAGCTTGTCATGTTGTATATAGAACTAATTATAAACTACAACTAATTATACGCATAATTGACATGTCTCCTTGCATCACCAAATGTAATGTACTGAGGATGAATAAATAAAAAACTATATAATAGATTAAAAGCTGAGTTAAGAGCCAGAGAGAGATTTACAAAGTAACTTCTAAAGATAGATTGTTAGCCGCCAGCCTGGCGCCATTCTCGAGTAACATTGACACGTGTATGACCCAATTCTCTTAGTCAGAGCGGTCGTATAAAAAGGCCGCGTAGCAACAGCCAGTTCAGTTCAGTTCCAGAGTTCCCCATCTGCGTGTCGCCGGTTGTCACCAACTCATCGACGATGTAAAACAGTAAGAAACCTTCTCAATCTCCATCTTAGCTTTTGGCTCGCTTTTTATCTATTCAAGGAACCTTCTACAACGTGTCGCTTCGTTTTGTGTGTGTCCTTACCACCCATCGCTCAACAACCACGACTGCACGACTGCTTCTAGCCAACATGCCACACTGCATTCATCTAACAGCATAAACTACTACTACATTTCAACATTATTACAGATAGTCGACTGGATTCTACAAAAGGCTTACCAAACCTCAACAAAATATCACAGATAGTCGACAGGATCCCTAATCACAGATAAGGATCCAACCTATTATCACATATATATATATCTAAAGAGACAAGGGTCGCCTCTCCCGTCAAAATAGACGTCTAAAACAGACGCCAGATGGCGTCTGTTTTAGACGTCTATTTTGACGGGAGAGGCGACCCTTGTCTCTTTAGATCATTTTCCTCCCGGCAAAATTTCCATCTATATATATATATATATATATATATATATATATATATATATTCCTATGCACAATTTACTATCTTATAAAAGAAAATAATATAAATTATTTATGCTTGAAGACGCTTCCTAAAAATAAACTGACCAATGGAAATTGCCCATCTCAACTGTCCTTTGTTTATAAGTTAGACTGCCTTGTTTTTTCATTGCTGTGTGCGGTTGTTCTTATATCCTCAATATGTATACTTATAATTAAACACATATATAAATGCTATTTTGATCCAATATATGTTTTTTTAATAGAAGTTTTATTTATGGATTGTTCTATTTTCATAATAATTTTATGAACACCTAAACAATTCGAATACCTTCGAGGCTAATAAAGATATCTCAGACTCTACAATGGAAAGACCAAATATTTCCCAACAAGCTGGCTGCTCGGCGTGTAGATATCCATAGATCACGATTCCTGATTGTCTCCAAAACAAGGAAGAATTCCAACATCCTGCTTGAAACTACATATTTTAACGATCAAAAGACTATTTCCCTCGACTATACAATAACTAAAGACTGACCTTTGGGTGAAAATTTCACAGAGAACATGCTGGAAATTATTAATAAAGGAAGTATATATTTACCTAAAATAATATAATATAACGATATTTATCTTTTTTTTTTTAATTATGAAAATTCGAAACTAGCAAAATATATAACGAGATTGAAGAGGAATGTCTTATACGAACTTTATTCGCAAGCTTTCGGATGTCCTTCTAAAGGCTTTACAATGACAAAAAGAAAGAAATATGAGAATTTTAGAACAATATTTTTTTCTCATTTTCAAAATATATCTTGTTCTATTAATACACCTATCCCCCGATTTACACGGTACTTGTTTTCCATGTTTTCGCTTTTACACGGTTTTCCAAATAAGTTTTTTTTTGTTGTTTTTATCGCACTATACTAAATGCTACTGTGATTGAACACATGCGCTGTGTACATATCTCACGAGGAATCCCGAGCTTATGTGCTGACTTGCTGCACACGCACCTGTGTCTGTATTTCTAATTTTTAAAAAAATTTAATTTTCGATTTACACGTTTTTTCAGGAACGTATCTACCGTGTAAATCGGGGGATAGGTGTACTCATTTCATATTTCTTTCTGTTTTGTCATTGTAAAGCCTGTAGAAAGACGTCTGAAAATTTGCGAATAAAGTTCTTATAAGACACTCCTCTTCAATCGTCGTTATATTTTGGTATTTTTATTTAAAGAGTTCAATTTAGTCAAATTTCGAAACTATTATAGACATAAAAAAAATTTCCTTGTCGAAGTATCTTTAATATAAAGAACTATAATAGACACGTATGATTCTTTTTGAAAATTTAACAATTTCTACTGTCCTTTACTGGAAAGGAAAAATCAAAGACAGGCCTTCCCTTTAATTTTCCCATTGCAGTAAGAGCAGTAGAAAATGTTAAATTTTTAAAAAGAATCATATGTGTCTATAATAGTTTCGAATTTTCATAACAGATGGCGCGCTAATGTATCATAATATAAATTTTCGTTATATAATTATAATTATATGTAATTCTGCTGTCCTAAAAGCTTATGTCCATAGTTCATCTAAAATACTTATTCCAAGAGTCAAGCATCAGTATCACTATAAAAGGAAGTTCCAAAAATGCAATATAACAGCGGTATAGTAGATTAAGTGTATAACTAATCAAAGGTTTTTTACGAAGGAGTATCTTTTATTATATTTGTGCAAGCTTTCGAACTTTGCAGTTCTTTGACAGGCATGGATAGCACAGAAATACTACCAATTTTTCAAATCATTTTGAGCCATTATATATACATGAATATTTACATAAATTAGATATAATTTTAGTTTATTGTATAAGCAAAATTAAGATATTCATTGTATGCAAATAGTATAATATTTTAAAATTTGTAAAGTTTAAAACTAGTATACGTTAAAACATTTCAACATAGAAAAGCCAAGCGGGGGTCACTCCAACCCGACCACCTACCCGGGCATATCTAAAGGATAACTATTGAGGTATTATATGATAAACTTCCGGTAGATCTATTTTCCTGTTGATGCTGTTTGTTTGTGATGAAGCGATGGATTCTAGTACCAATCTGTGCTGCTTATTGTTTATGTGTTGATATAGGATTTTGGGATGATCTAAGTTAAAATTATGGCCAGTGTTTGAAATATGTTGGTATATAAGTGACTTCGGGTCTCTATTGTAGATGTTTCGTTTGTGTTCAGTGATTCTGATATACGCGGTTCTGCCAGTCTCCCCCACATAGGAGGCTGGGCAATCCTGGCAAGAAACCGCGTATACTGCGCCGGTGGAGTGGATGGGATTGTTGGGTGTGTCTGCTTTGGTGATGGGATTCCTGAGGAGGGCAGCAAGATTGGGGGGGCTGTTGAAATAAACTTGGATACCATATGGTCGAAGAATTCTGGAAATGGAAACGGAGAACGGGGAATAGGGGAGATAGCAAATGGCTCTATAAATCGTGGAGGTCCTCGGAGCAGTGGGATCAAACGTGTGTTTGTCTATGAAAGGAGTTTACCTGTACAAAATAGTAGATTAAACTGGCGAAACCGCTGGGAGGGATCACCAAAGATGAGCCAGGCCCTCCCATTTATTTTTCCATTGCAGTAAGGACAGTAGAAATAGTTTAATTTTTAAAAAGAATCATACACGTCTATAATAGTTTCGAATTTTCATAACAGATGGCGCGCTAATGCATCATAATATAAATTTCCGTTATAAAACTAATTTACACCTTATTTATAAATTCAATCACATTTTCTTTGAAATTTTCGTTCATTTGTCAGTCTTTAGTCATGGTGTAGCCGGGGGATAGTCCTTTGGTCAATAAGCATATTTAAAATGTTCAATGTCAGATAGAATGTAGAAAATTCCAAGTTCCAAAATTACTTTATTAGGTACCGCTCAAAAAGAGCAACCTAGTTCATGATAATTGCAACAATTAACTTCATTAAATCAACTTCCACCATTGCTTAACATACTGTAAATAACTACATTGAGATTTCTTCTATCAGCTTATGGTGTTGCTTATTTGTTTAATGTTACGATGTACTAGAGCGCCATCTGTTATCAAATTATAAAACTATTTTAGAGGCGTAATATTCTTTTCAAATTAAAACAATTTCTACTGTCCTTACTGCGATGGAAAAATTAATGGGAGGGCCTGGCTCATCAGTGGTGAACCCTCCCAGCGGTTTCGCCAGTTTAATCTACCATACCGCTGTTATATTGCATTTTTGGAACTTCCTTTTATAGGTGACTGTTGTAAGACTCTTGGAATGGGTATTTTAGAAGAACTATGGACATAAGCTTTTAGGACAGCAGAATTAATTCCAAGAGTCTTACAACAGTCACCTATAAAAGGAAGTTCCAAAAATGCAATATAACAGCGGTATGGTAGATTAAACTGGCGAAACCGCTGGGAGGGTTCACCACTGATGAGCCAGGCCCTCCCATTAATTTTTCCATCGCAGTAAGGACAGTAGAAATTGTTTTAATTTAAAAAGAATATTACGCCTCTAAAATAGTTTTATAATTTGATAACAGATGGCGCTCTAGTACATCGTAACATTATTGTTCTAATAAAAGACACAATTTGATATTTGCGGAAGAGCGATTGCTCGAAGCATATTATATATTTATAATTATATTTAATTCTGCTGTCCTAAAAGCTTATGTCCATAGTTCTTCTAAAATACCCATTCCAAGAGTCTTACAACAGTCACCTATAAAAGGAAGTTCCAAAAATGCAATATAACAGCGGTATGGTAGATTAAACTGGCGAAACCGCTGGGAGGGTTCACCACTGATGAGCCAGGCCCTCCCATTAATTTTTCCATCGCAGTAAGGACAGTAGAAATTGTTTTAATTTAAAAAGAATATTACGCCTCTAAAATAGTTTTATAATTTGTTTAATGTATATGTTTATTCAATGTTCTTTTTCTTAATTGTTTATTTTATTTTTGATAATTCTGTTATCTACTCTACTACAATTATTGTAAATAGTTTCACGCGCAAATATCAAGTTCGGATATAGCTTGTCTTGTTTGCAACTGGTAATTAATAAATTAAAATGTGAAATTATTCACATTTTAACAAAATGTTAACGCGGAATTCAATCCAGGTTCATAACTGTCGGGAATCAAGGGTGTTATCCACTTGTCCACCGACCATTGTTATTATGTTGATTAATTTTTATATTATATATATATGTCGTAAACCCGGGTAAGCCAACAAGTTAGTTGGAAGCAGTCGGGGTTGAGTGGCAAGGCGTGCAGAGTGGGAAGTCCGCACGGGACAGTAAGGACAAAGTTTGGGATCAAAAGACGCTCTCCTAGTACGTCTCACGTGGCACCAGGACCAGGGGAAGTTGAGGATTAACTGAGGAAAGCTCGGCGTCCTGCATGAAGCCGCGGAGGCAGATAGGAGCCAAAACGGCGGCCACGAGGGCCGCCGTGAGACCTAGCACTGAGAGGGCCCTTTCCGAAAATATCCACTGTAACCTAACTAACTGTCAACATCCGAACCAACGCCCCTTCTTTGTCCCTCACTGGATCCCCCGGGTGTCCAGTGGCAAGCTGGTGTCACTTTAAGACGACTAGAAAGGACGCCATATTTTATTACTTACATATCACATTGTTTAAATTACGATATATATATATATATTTGTATATATATGGTAATTTAAACCAACAACCCTATATTGTATAATACTTATAACAAGATTGTCATGTTGTATATAGAAACACATCTATAAATAATTATACGCATGATTGACATGTGTCATTGCATCACCATATGTAATATACTTTGTACAAACTGAGGATAAATAAATAAAACTATGTAATAGATTAAAAGCTGAGTTAAAGCAAGATTGAGAAGTTCAAAAACGTCCAAAATGAATAGAGAAATCCGACAACCTCAAAAAGGAATGTGGCAGCCCGTTGCCATTAAGGTCAAAGGGTGCAGAATGCCGCAGACGTTCAAAGTCCAAATTCTCACGACTCCCCCCCCCCCCCCCCCCTCCTCGGGAATGGTATATAAAACGTCGGTTTTAGCCGAACTTAGACAGTCACTTCACCGTCAGCGTGAGCCCATGTTGGTTGCAGCCAGGTCCACCTCATCGATCATGTAAAACAGTAAGATTCTTCTAACTCCATCTTGCTCTTAGCTAGACTCTTATCTGTTCATGGAACTTTCCTACTACAACTGTGTATCTTCGTTTTTTTGTGTGTGGACATTCCCAAGCTTTCCACTCTGCCTCGACCACGACTGCCTGTACTCTGTGAAAACTGTTAACGGTCTTCTAAAGTGCAGAGAGGTACTGGAAAACTCTCCACGCCCTGACTGTCCCTCTCGGTTACTACAGGTTTGACCCTCGGTTACCACAGCTATAGCGAGAGTCGTCAGGATCCCTCATCACAGATAAGTCGACAGGACCTTATCACATATATATAAATTTATATTAATCAAGAAAGGGTATTTTGCCAATTTTGAAGTAATAAAAATAACGATTAGTTGTTATATATTCCGACAGATAACGCAAACCATCAGTAACTTTTAGTTGCACGATTTGGAAATATATTTTTCTTTATTTATCCACCTGATATTCCCCAGTACAAAAAACACATTTGAGCTATTTTATTTCAAATTGATAGCATATATATTTAAATAATAAATGGTGTATGTGTCATTTTTATGTTTATACTAGCGGATGTGTACCCGGCTTCGCCCGGGTTTTATCCGAGTGAAAGTTTGCCTAACGAATATTATTGATAATAATATTCGGGAGCACACAAAAAAACTTTTAAAAATATTCATCATGTGAACAAACTAACATTCATCGTGTAAACAAACCACGTGTTAATTATTAACCAATCAGATTCATTTATCGTCGCGACCAGTGCTGCGCCCAAGCGGTAAAAGACTGGAACTAACGCTTTTTGGTTTTTTATTTTTTAAAAAAAGCACATTACTTTTTTAGTTTTTTGAATAGCCTATATGTTAAACGCAATATTCAGCTACCGACATGCGAAATTTCATAATGATTTATTCTGTAGATTTTACGCAACGTGATAACAAACATCGATTTTGGATTTCATTTTTATAAATATAAGGAAAGGATATGAAAATTATTTTTCGAGGAAACATATCCACTCTCTACTGAATAGATTTTTAAAAGGATATACATAAATAAAAATATCTAGAGATATACTACATGATCTTAGCCAAAAGGCCTAGAAACGATATTTTATATATAGAGATAACCTGGCTTCGTGTGTCTTCTGCTCGAGTGAATGTTTCGCTGGTAGAATTTTGTTCCTGCCTACTATTAATCATTATCTGGCTTTACCCGTGGTCTGCTTTAGTGAATATTCCCCAAAATAATTTTTTAATTCAATCAAGCATGATACGGAAATATTGTCATCGTCATTTCTGACTAAAAAAATATTGTTGCTCAGTACTTGGTTGAATATAATTTTTATTGGTTAAAGTGCGACAAAAAAACTCTTCCAGATTAAACTTTCTGTCCTGTTCAAATTTCAGCGAGATTAGTTACATATTGAGGACGTGCATAGCCGACAAACATATATATATATGTTCCCCGCTTCGCCCCAAGTAAAAGTTTGCTTGACAAACATTTGTTAAAACGATTCTAGCAAACATCCAATCCCTACTGAACCTATACTTGTCTACCTTCTCGATAATTTTTTCCCGGTCCCTTGAAAAATACTCGATAAGTTGAAAAAATCAGTATTAATTGGTCCACTCGGTAATTTGAAGTTGAAGGAATAGTATCTTGCTACAAACAAAGATTTGTAAATAATTGTATTTAGCGAATGTACCCGGCTTCGCACAGTTTTTATCCGAGTGAAAGTTTGCCTAACGAACATTTGTTAAAACGATTCTAGAAAACATCCAATCCACCTATATATTGATTTATAAACGTATATAAATATAAATATTGTTATATGCGTTTAAATATATTTTTGAAACACATAATTTTTTGAAAACATTTATTATATTTTAAATAAGATATTGTCACTTTTGTGAATTTGATAATTAATTATTTCTTTTTTCTCAATGAATTATATATATTAATTTAAAATATCATTTTTGTTATCATCATCACATACAATGTATTTTTTTTATATGAACAAACGATAATAAACAACAACAATTAGGGGCTCAAAAATCATTTATTATGGTTAGCAGCTCCGTAAATATAGATATTTTCACAACAACAATTAAAGTTGCATCATCATTTTTATAAAACAACAGCAAATTAAATTAACAATGTAAAAATATATTTTATCATTACATTTCAACATTTAACACAAAATCGTTACAATTTATTCTTTAAATGTATATTAATATTGAAATGCCAAGTATTTTTTACGTCATTGGCATATTACATTACTAAATTCTCATATTAAATTTATTATACTTGGAAAACATTTTAAGCATTGTTAGAATTTATAAATATAATTTCACCAGACACCGCTAGAGGCGCTGCTTGCGAGTGAAAGTAGAAAATTTGCAAATAAAATTGCAAAGAATATTTATTTCAAATCAAATTCAAACCAGAAATCTTCCCAGTAGTATATTAAATAACTTCCTAAAGTTTCACGGCGATTGGATAATCTTACCTTTTAAAAATATTCATCGTGTGAACAAACTAACATTCATCGTGTAAACAAACCACGTGTTAATTATTAACCAATCAAATTCATTTATCGTCGCGACCAGTGCTGCGCCCAAGCGGTAAAAGACTGGAACTAACGCTTTTTGGTTTTTCATTTTTAAAAAAAGAGCACATTAACTTTTTTAGTTTTTTAAATAGCCTATATGTTAAACGCAATCTTCAGCTACCGACATGCGAAATTTCATAATGATTTATTCTGTAGATTTTACGCAACGTCATAACAAACATCGATTTTGGATTTCATTTTTATAGATATAAGGAAAGGATATGAAATTTATTTTTCGAGCAAACATATCCACTCTCTACTGAATAGATTTTTAAAAAGATATACATAAATAAAAATATCTAGCGATTTACTACATGATCTTAGCCAAAAGGCCGAGAAACGATATTTATATATAGAGATGACCTGGCTTCGTGTGTCTTCTGCTCGAGTGAATGTTTCGCTTTTAGAATTTTGTTCCTGCCTACTATTAATCATTATCTGGCTTCGCCCGTGGTCTGCTTTAGTGAATATTCCCCAAAATAATTTTTTAATGCAATCAAGCATGATACGGAAATATTATCATCATCATTTCTGACAAAAAAATATTGTTGCTCAGTACTAGGTTAAATATAATTTTTCTTGGTTAAAGTGCGACAAAAAAACTCTTCCAGATTTAACTCTCTGTCCTGTTCAAATTTCAGCGAGATTAGTTACATATTGAGGGCGTGCATAGCCGACAAACATATATATATATATATGTGTGGGATCGTTGCGAAATCTTTTGAAGTGGGTTGATAATTGATTGAATTGGTGTTGGCGCAGTCGTTTCTTGCTAAGTGGTAAGTTATGCATACAGGGGAAAAACGAAAACACAGGGTTGAGTTGAAAAAGGCTAGTAATCTAGGGAGAAAAAGGAGTTGAAGCTATTGGAGGAGTTGGCTATCGACTATCTATTCCATGATTGAGGATTGACTTATCTGTGGTGTTGAGGAGAGGGGATTTGCTCCAAGCTGATCTCTATGGCGCCACGGTCCTAACTCGGTGCTGTCCAAGGTTCTAACTCGGTGCTGTCCAAGGTCCTGACTTCACTATTCTTCGTTCCCGATTTAAAAAGAAAACCCTTCAGGGTTCTGATTGGCTGGGATTTTGTGACGTGTAATCTTTCTATAGGTTCCTGACTAATGTTCTACTCCCTGATTGGGTCTCTGCTAATTCTTTGTTCTCTGGACTTGTGCTGACCTGACCAGGAAATGCTAGGTTCTTGAACTCAGTTTTATGAGTTCCGGGATAATAAAACCTGCTAATGATTGCTTCCTATTTCATGGCCTTTCCTCCCAGATTCTTAAGCCTTGTCTTTATTAAATCTTTTAAAACATACATTGCATACATATGGGTCGGGTTTGCATCCAGTTATGTACAAATTATGACAGATGCGCCCCCTACATGTGAAGAATTTACGAAGGGGAAAAAACTGAGTGAGTTCTGTAAAGGGAAAAAATAATTTTGTGAGAAAATTAGTTATGGTTATAGGGAGGCCATATACAAGCCTTGGTAGTGATGTAAGAGATAAAAGAGAATGGTGTTAATGATATATAGCTTGCGTGTAATTAATAGGAATCAAAATTTTTTTAATTGTAAGACATAAAAATGAGTGCTATGGTACATAGTGGGATAAAAAGAAAAGAAAATGCGCCTAAACGATATTCTACTCGAGATTGGAAATGAAAATCGAATGAGTTCTATTAGGTCTTTTTAGAAATCAAATAAAATAATAGTTGGAAGAAATCAAAGGGAATGCTTGTGCATGGTGAAAAAAAAAAGAAAAGAAAAATGCCTTGTTGCATGGTAAAAAAAAAGAAATGCCTAACCATATTCTACTCGAAATTGGGAAGGAAATCGAGGGATTTCTATTAGGTCTTTTGATAAATCAAAATAAAATAAAAAGTTGGAAGAAATCAAAGTGGATGCTTGACGCATGGTAAAAAAAAAGAAAAGACAAATGCTTCGTTGCATGGTGAAAAAAAAAAAAGAAATGCCTAGCTATATTCTACTCGAAATTGGGAATAGAAATCGAGGGAGTTCTATTAGGTCTTTTGAGAAATCAAAATAAAAATAAAAAGTTGGAAGAAATCAAAGGGAATGCTTGGTTGCATGGAAAAAAAAAAAGAAAAATGCTTTGTAAGTCAAAAAATATAAAATATCTAATTTTAAAAGAAAACCAGTGAGTTTTCGTTGATAAATTTTATTTACAAGGTATGTTCCATAAGTTCCCGGACTGGGTCCATGAAAAAAAGATAAGATATTAAAAAAAAAATTATTAAAACTTTTCAAAGTAATCCCCCCTTGCTTCAACGCACCAGCGCCATCGTTTCTCCCAATTGTCGAAACAGTTTTTATAGGCCTCTTTTGGAATGCTCTTCAATCCCAAAAGCGATTTTTCTATTATGTCATCCCTGGTGTCAAAATTAATTTAGAACTGCTTTAAGTTTGGGGAACAGAAAAAAGTCATTTGGTGCGATGTCTGGGGAATAGGGTGGTTGAGGTAGGATTTGTGTCCCGTTTTTCGCCAAAAAACTCGTCACCAAGTGCGCTGTGTGAGGCCGGGCATTGTCATGGTGTAGGATCCCGTCACCATTAGTCCATTTTTCTGGCCTTTTTTTTCCCAATCGCTTCCCTTAGAAGGCGAAGAACGACCAAATACATTTCCTTAATAACTGTTTGGCCTGCAGGAAGATACTCGTGATGAACAATGCCCTTGTTATCCAAAAAAGCGACCAGCAACACCTTGTTTCTGGATTTCAATATCATGGAATTTTTAGGTCTAGGCTCACCCTGACCTCTCCACTCGGCAGATTGACGCTTGGTTGCAAGGTCATAACGATAGACTCATGTCTCGTCGCCTGTGATTATCTTGTCTTTCCATTCCGGATCCGTTCTTGTTATTTCCAACATGTCCTCACAGGTTGCAAGCCGACACAGTTTTTGCTCATTAGTGAAGAATCTTGAGATGAATTTTGCAGGAGCTTTTTGAGCTTCAAATCTTTGGTTACGATCCTTCCAATCGTTGTTTTAGAGATGCCTGTGTCTTGCTCTAGCTCCAGCAAAGTGGTTCGAGGATTTTATTTTATCAAATCGACGATTTTTTGCACATTTTAATCAGTCCTTTGAAATTTTGGGCGTCGTTAATGAGGATCATCTTCAATGGAAATTCAGCCAGCTTTAAATCTAGAATGCCATTTAAAAACAGTTGTTCTCTTTGGAGCGTCATTGGGGAATGCTTTATTAAGCATTTCAAAAGTTTCGGTTGGTGATATTTGAAGTTTCACACAAAATTCTATGCAAATCCTATGCTTCAATTTTTGTTCCATCGTAAAATCGTCGCAGCGCTAGGTGTGACCTTTAAATAAATTAGAATGACCTTGGCGCGCGCGCACGTACCGCCTCGATTTTGGTAGCACCGTGTTGCCAGATATTTTTTCTATAATAAAGAGTCAAATTTATATACATTTTTCATTTATTTATTTTTTTTTATGGACCCAGTCCGGGAACTTATGGGACATAACTTGTAGTTGTTGAATTATGAACAAAATAAAAGAAGTGGTAAATAAAATGGTAAATAATTGCTAAAATAAATGATAAGTAATTGAATTAGGAAAAAATTATAAATTGGATTAAGTATTTTGATTTTAAAATAAGAAAATAATGTAAATGAATGATATATAAAAAATGTGTATAGCGAGGTTCGTCAACTCGCTTTGTAATTACATGCCATACCTATATCACGCTCGCAAACAACTCTTTATGTACCTTGTAGAATTTTTTTGTCTTTCCTGTGCGACTCATGGGTAGAAACGTGACCTGTCCCAATTGTGCGGATTTATATTGTGTATACAGGAGACATGGGAATCTAATTAACCTTACGTGTGCATTTTGTCTTTGTGTTGTTGTATTTCGAGATCTCAATGCCGAATGCAGTATGACAATTGACAATTAAAAAATATTTATTGTCATCTTAGACAATATTACATTTCAAAGGCAATGAGAGAGAAAGAAGAAAATAATATATACATGAAAAAATGAAATATAATACATGTATGATACATATTTTACAAGGGGGGTGATAGAAGAAAACCTCGACGCTGGAGGGTCCTGGACCAGGTGATGAGCGGGTCCTCCACCGCTTCTCCGAGCCCAACCTGGACAAAGTAGCGATAGATTCGCAACTTTGCCGACGCCAGGATGGAAAGGGCGTCGTCCTCAAGGCCGGACCCGCCGAAGATCCAAGCCTGCAGGTCAGGGGGCCGCCCTATGATGTTGAAGGCCTCTCTGATGAGAGGCCTGATGGAACGGCAGCACCAGTAACGGTGGCCGAGGGAGCGGTCGATGGACCCGCAGGCAGGACAGGAGGGGCCGACCGAGGCAGGATGGGCCGGATGGGGCAAGGCGTGGAGGGCCAACTTGAGGGCCGCGTCGGCTTCGTGGCCCGAGTAGGCGCAGCGCCGCAGCGAGGCCCAGTCGATCCTGGATAGTGGATTGATGGTGGGCGTCCATCTCGCCAGGAATCTGGAGATGGGCGTGGCGGCGAGGCGCGGACGATCCAGGGCCCGTCGGGCTGAGCGGGTCGTGAGGCCGTTGAGGAACGGCGTAGCCGTCCCCCGCAGCACCACGGCCGCAGCTAAGGAGCTAGATGAGGGCGTAGACTCCGCCCCGAAGCCCACGGAGTTCTCGGAGGTCAGCCTCCGGCAGAAGGCGCTCAGGGCCGCGGCGTCAGCCAGGGCCGAGCGCGTTGGGCGGGCGATGAGATTTTCCTCCACGATGAGATCCCGGACTCGGGCTCCGCGCCACGAATGTAGTATGTTAATATGTCCCGAGCCTAAATGCGTTCTAAGGATTTTTATGCAATTCCCTAAGACACTTAAGTTATGCTCGCCCAATATCCACTTTATTATATCGGGTGTCGATACCGTAGTCAAAACTTTGAATACAGGGTCCGAGGAGAGTCCTCGATCCTTCTAAAATGGTTGTTTTAATCCCTTCGGAAGAAAACGCAAGCTCGAAAGCTTAGTTACCTATTTTTTCCTATCATTTAAGTGGTTATGTGCGTGTTTTGTTCATAATTAACCTTGAAACCTGCGTGTTTTAAAATCTAACGTCTGTGTGTAATGTGGGTTGAATGTAACGTTTTTTGGAAGTCTTTAAAGAATAAAAGAATAGAAATGTGAACTCATTTGGAATGTCGGTAACGTCTTAAGTCTCTTGTGAGAATGCAATTAAATTGTGTTTTTGTAAAAGTCGATATGTAGGCTCAAACCGGGATCCAAAGATGGGCGACGTTAAAATGTCCACAGCGCGCTGATCTCAATTTTATTAGCTGTCGGTCCAGAGGGGAAATACGACCCATGTCCGGATGGGGGGGAAGCAAGGGGCCCTCTTATAAATCTGTCCACCCCCTCTATTTGTGCATGTAGCTGACCGGCCAAGAGAGAGACACGGTTCCCTGGTTGGCGTAATTCGAGACCGGAAGAATGGCGGATGTGTGGGGAACGGAGCAAGGTCCCTCTTCTAAATCTATCCACCCTCTATTTGAAAGTAATTTGGTGACATTTAATGGCGGACGTCTTTATCGCGAGCGGGGGGAAAGTATTCTGAAACCGTCTTCCTCCTCTCATGTAATTGTTCGCCTAATTGAATCTGCACTCACAGTGCCCTAATTGTCCTTCTAATTGAATTTTTTCTAATGATTCGCGGGTGGGGCTCCCTTCAAATGGGTGACGATCTCTTCCAGCATATTCCACACCAGATTTAGTAATTCAAAAATTGCATTGCCTATATGGAAGATTGAATTAAAGACGGAATTTCCTATATGGACGATAGATTTTAAGACGGAATTTCCGATATGGAAGACTGCCTCTTGCAGCTGGTAAATTCTATGGGAAGGTAGGGTATAAATTAGCATGTGAACGATGAATAAAAATGGGACGAGTCCATAGGGTAGAAATAGCAGACAAATAACAGAGATTAAGTGAAAAATAGGATATTGGCACATCTTCCCCCATGTTTTTACTATGAAATGTGGCTCTGGAATATCTGGTTGGACTTCTATTAACTGTGGCTGTTCTATGTCGCAATTCTTGTTATCGTGGGAGAATGGCGTAAATCGTTTTTTGGAAAAATGGTAGGACTTAATTGATTGTCAGGTTCGCAGTTCGCCTGTTTGGTGGTTAATGGTTCCGTTGAAGAAATGTCGGGTGTAGGTGTTTTAAGTGGAAACGTGTAATCGTCTCTCTGTCTTAGATGGTGTAAATTTGTTATTGTTTGTATTGTGTGTGTGGTATGTTTTGTGTACGAATTTTTTTTATTTCTGTGGGTTGTATCGGTGTCTTTATGGGGAGGTGGGTTGGATTCATCGATACTTCTTGCGAATCGGCAGGTGGGACAGGTTTTTACCTGTTTTGCAATGTCTTGTTTCATGTTCTGCCAATAATACTGTGAAGAGATGAGTCTCGTCATCTTTGAGATGTCTGGATGGTTGTGCTGTGTATGGACTGACTTAAGTAGTTTGATTGTGAGTGGTTTTGGAACTATAATTTTAGTTACACCTTTTCGGGAGACGGTATGCAGTCCATTGTGATCCATGGTCAAGCGAGATTTTCCCGATGGGGAAGGCTGATGGCTCTTAATGAGGGAGGCGTCTAAAAAGCCACAAAATGGGATACGAGTTACAACGCCCGTTTCATATTGTTGTACTCCATTTATGCTACGGACCTCATATTCGTATCTCGATAGCCTTAATCTCCACCGAAACAATCTGCCTGACGGGCTTTTGATCTCTTTCAGCCACTGCAATGCGGGATGGTCAGAAAATATTGTAAATTTTCTGCCCATTAGACAGGCGCGGAAATTATCCACACCTTCCACAATGGCTAGGCATTGTAGTTCCGAGTTTGAATAACTTCGCTCGTGTGCACGCAGAGAGCGGCTGAAATTCTGGACTGTGTATGGCTTCCCATCAGGGTAGACCTGTTTGAGGACGCCTGCAATGCCGAGTGTTGAGGCGTTACAGTACACCTGGCATGGCAGACCTTCCTGGTAAAGGTGTGACGTGGGGTGTGTGGTAAGGCTTTCTTTCAGGCTAGTGAACGCCTTCTGGCATTCGTCATCCCAGACTCACCTGACATCCCTTTTTAGAAGGTTGACAAGTGGCGTCCGCAAGCGGGCGTGGTCTGGAATGAACTTTTTATAAGCGTTCACAGCGCTTAAGAAAGATCGCAATGTTTTTCGATTGTGTGGTTTTTGGTGACGTGAATTTTTTCTATGTTTTGTGTAGACGGGGTGGTTGTTTCGGCAGTGGTTGTGCATATGTTTGCTGGGTGTTGTCGCCTTTTGGTGCGAGTGTCGCGCTTGTTGCGCTGGTCGTGCGTGTTACTGTTGTGTGACGACGTATGGACACGTGTGTGTTTAGTGTGAAAGCCGTCCTGTTGGATGGATGCTGTCTGTGTACTGTTGTTAGTGTCATGGTTGTTGCGTTGGTTGTGCATGTGACAGTTGTGTGACGATGTGTGATCACTCGTGTGTTTAATATTGTCCTGTTGGGGGGACGCAATTTGTGCATTGTCGTTGTGAATTGAAGCCATTGTGGCCTTGTGAGTTGAGGGCATATAGTAAAGGCAATTGGCCTTAGTGAAAAAGTTGTGTTGTGCGTGACTAGGTTGGCATGTTGGTGATTGTGTTTTGACCACTGAATGCGCGCATTGGGTGCCATGTGCGGAGGGTTTGGGTGCAGGGCAAGTCCTTTGTGACATCGCTTGGCACTCCCAATATGTGCATTCCTTGGGTACATGGTGAAAATGGTAGGTAGGGGTAGACAATGGGACGCCAAGTTGGAATATAGTGCCGTTGTTAAAGTCTATTGCTATTTCAAAATGATGGAGAGTATTTCTGCTGAGAATTCCAAATGGCAGCGGTGCTTCCACCACGTGGAAATTCTCCTTTCTGGATATTTTACCTATTGTCAGCGGGAGTGCTATATTTCCTATTGTTGTTGCGAGACCGTTGAGGCTCTGTAGCTCTATAGACTGTACTTTTAATTTTATATTAGGAAGGTGAGTTTTTAACATTTTGTACAGGGTATATGGCACTATATTCAAACTCGCGCCTGTGTCAATTAAAAAGGGGCATGGTAGATCAGGGGTCAGAAACAGTTTCAGCGTCAATTTCTTGACGCCAAAGAGTTGAGATCCTACCTCAGTTCCGAAAATTCGGCTCGGCTGGTGCGTCTCCGGCTTGGGATGGCTGCGTGGGACGCCTGGCGTGCTGCTGTGTCGGAGCCGTTTGCATTGCCCTTGCACTCGTGGGTAGATTTCGGGCTATTTGCACTGCCCTTGTGTTCGAGTGTCGAGCTTGTTGGGATGGTACCGTCCACCTACTTGGTTTTTTCTGGATACTGGTGTAGGGATCCGGCATGGTGGGTGATGGTTCCTCGGAGTGGCGCGTCAGATCGCTCGGCCACGTGTCGGCGGTGGCATCTCCGCCCATCTTCCGGCCTGGGGTGGGGGCGTGGTCGAAGTCTGTCCCGCGGGCGTAGCCTCGGTCCTCGTCTCGTCGGGTAGACTTCACTCCTTGGAGGGCGACCGTCAACTGTACGATAATGGCCGCCAGGGTGCGTCGTGTTATCTTCTTTTCCGCTAAATCGTCGCCGTTACTCTTCGCTACTCGGTCTCGTTTGTTTTCCCTTATATATCCTGTCGACTTACTGTGGGATCGTTGCGAAATCTTTTGAAGTTGGTTGATAATTGATTGAATTGGTGTTGGCGCAGTCGTTTCTTGCTAAGTGGTAAGTTATGCATACAGGGGAAAAAACGAAAACACAGGGTTGAGTTGAAAAAGGCTAGTAATCTAGGGAGAAAAAGGAGTTGAAGCTATTGGAGGAGTTGGCTATCGACTATCTATTCCATGATTGAGGATTGACTTATCTGAGGTGTTGAGGAGAGGGGATTTGCTCCAAGCTGATCTCTATGGCGCCACGGTCCTAACTCGGTGCTGTCCAAGGTTCTAACTCGGTGCTGTCCAAGGTCCTGACTTCACTATTCTTCGTTCCCGATTTAAAAAGAAAACCCTTCAGGGTTCTGATTGGCTGGGGTTTTGTGACGTGTAATATTTCTATAGGTTCCTGACTAATGTTCTACTCCCTGATTGGGTCTCTGCTAATTCTTTGTTCTCTGGACTTGTGCTGACCTGACCAGGAAATGCTAGGTTCTTGAACTCAGTTTTATGAGTTCCGGGATAATAAAACCTGCTAATGATTGCTTCCTATTTAATGGCCTTTCTCTCCCAGATTCTTAAGCCTTGTCTTTATTAAATCTTTTAAAACATACATTGCATACATATTGGGTCGGGTTTGCATCCAGTTATGTACAAATTATGACATATATATATATATATATAGTGTAGAAACTATATAACAAAATTATAACAGTGATTCTAATTTTAAAACTTAAGGAGCAAACTGATAATAATGATAACTTATATCAGTTGGATTTGATTAGATTAGCAAGCTAAATCTAAATTAATTATAATAATAAATAGTTATTTAATTTTATAGTCCAGTTTTGTATTAAGATTATCTTCACTATTATGATCATTTAAATTCAAATTATAAAATTTGTAAAATGTTATTAATTTGTAGATAGAGAGAGAAAAAAAAATCCTTTACTTCTACTACATCCTCAAGTTAATTATATATTTATAATTAATAACAATAAAAATTAACAAAGTAACGTCTATTACATCGGCTTTTACACGTCATTCAGACATACTCTAATCCTATATATAGAATAATCGAAGAGAGAATATATATAATAGTTAGAAAAAAGAGAGAAAGACAGAACCATGCACTTTTAATCAAACTAATAATAAGGAAAAAAAAAAAAGAAAGAGTTTTATAAAGAAGGTAGATAAGATTGTTAGTATATATATATATATATTTTTTATGATTTTATATTTTATCCTTTTTTTTTTTAAAGATTTTTAAAGGTTTTTTTATTTTATAATATGATTATAAATAGTTGTATTTAGTAATATATCTATAGTATGAATTAACATTTGTTATAAGTTTGGATATTATGTTTTGAAACCCTAATGGTAGACCAGACATACACAAAAGACTTTAGATTGAAATGAATTAGAAAAAGAGATCTGCTGGAACGGGGATCTTCAGATAAAAATTCCAGCGACATTTCACCCCTTCTTTATTATGTCATAGATCTCTTTTAAACCGGATTTTATGTGTTAATATTAAGTTGTTTCAGTGAAATATTTAAATGAACATATATAACAGATACAAGTGTTAACAAATTCAAACTGTAACCTACCTCGGCCGCGGCGTCCTCCATTGTAAATATCTATTTCTGGCTGACACATGTCGCGGGACATAAGGGTGAATTTGCACAATTAATAGCTTTATTAAACTCTTATAATTTGCCTTTTTAAAGGAATATTAAAAGATGAATAAGTGTTAAATCAGTTATTTTGATATAACTAGCTGTAAAGATTATAAAATTTAGCTTTCTTCCTTTAACTATTTTTCCTTTCTTCTTTAATTTTCTTGTTGTTCAAAAAAATTCTGAATAAATGGTCTAAATTTGAAATGTGGGGGGACATTCCCCTCCCGCGACATGTGTCAGCCAGAAATAGATATTTACAATGGAGGACGCCGCGGCCGAGGTAGGTTACAGTTTGAATTTGTTAACACTTGTATCTGTTATATATGTTCATTTAAATATTTCACTGAAACAACTTAATATTAACACATAAAATCCGGTTTAAAAGAGATCTATGACATAATAAAGAAGGGGTGAAATGTCGCTGGAATTTTTATCTGAAGATCCCCGTTCCAGCAGATCTCTTTTTCCAATTCATTTCAATCTAAAGTCTTTTGTGTATGTCTGGTCTACCATTAGGGTTTCAAAACATAATATCCAAACTTATAACAAATGTTAATTCATACTATAGATATATTACTAAATACAACTATTTATAATCATATTATAAAATAAAAAAACCTTTAAAAATCTTTAAAAAAAAAAG
The DNA here is from genome assembly GCA_030710605.1 of Cordylochernes scorpioides. NCBI lineage: Eukaryota > Metazoa > Arthropoda > Arachnida > Pseudoscorpiones > Chernetidae > Cordylochernes > Cordylochernes scorpioides. Next base: position 118,695,416 of record CP092865.1, on the reverse strand, counting down.
GATAAAATATAAAATCATAAAAAAAAATATATATATATATATACTAACAATCTTATCTACCTTCTTTATAAAACTCTTTCTTTTTTTTTTCCTTATTATTAGTTTGATTAAAAGTGCATGGTTCTGTCTTTCTCTCTTTTTTCTAACTATTATATATATTCTCTCTTCGATTATTCTATATATAGGATTAGAGTATGTCTGAATGACGTGTAAAAGCCGATGTAATAGACGTTACTTTGTTAATTTTTATTGTTATTAATTATAAATATATAATTAACTTGAGGATGTAGTAGAAGTAAAGGATTTTTTTTTCTCTCTCTATCTACAAATTAATAACATTTTACAAATTTTATAATTTGAATTTAAATGATCATAATAGTGAAGATAATCTTAATACAAAACTGGACTATAAAATTAAATAACTATTTATTATTATATATATATGTGATATCTTGGGACCTCTGGGACCAGTGTTACCTGATGCTAGACGAACCTCGATGTCAACTCTACCGTGCAGTCGTGGTGGAAGGCGACACAGCTGGGCCAAAGGTGAAATAAACAAACAGAGATTCCACTAAGAAGCGTCTGACGTCAAGAAGGAATGGGATGAGGAGAGAGAGAGATCTTAAGAGCAAGTGTTACCGTGGGGAGCCAAGCGAAGACTCCCAATTCTAGGTCCTCGATTTAACACCACGACCTTGCTGCTTTTTAATTGGCTGACCTATTTAGGTGATTCTTTCCTAATTGGTGGGACTTTTTCACGTGGTAGTGGGCTATTGGTTGACCTACTTAGGTGTTGTCTTCTGATTGGGCCTGGCTTATCTCTTTGACGGAAGAATACGTCCGGTCTTGTTCCGGAAATTGGGCGTCTCTCAAACTTTTATAACTTCTGGTCACAAGATACGTCCTGTCTTGTCCGGAAATATTGGTTTAAACTTAGCTTGCAGGGTGTCCGGGGTCAGAAGGTTAACTGTGGCGTTATTAATAATTATGTTCTCTTCTAGGCCTACCTCTTAGGTTTGACTTCTACGATCCTCTAAGCCTGATTTGTTTTAACCTTAACTTTCTCCTGTCTCTCTCCATTCCTTCTATCTGTGCAGTTGCAATACTTTATTAGATCCTTACGCGGTACAGATTGATGTTAGTTGAGGTTTTCTATGTGCAGTACATAAGGAGTTATATACAGTCATGGGGTGGAACATGTGGTAGGAGATATCTAGACTATTTACAACAGTTCCATGGTCTTAAATCATCACATATATATATATATATATGTCTCCGGCTTCGCCCGATTTTTACCCGAGTAAAGGTTTGCTTAACAAACATTTGTTAAAACATCCAATCCCTACTGAATCTATACTTGTCTACACTCTCGATAATTTTTTCCCGGTCTCTTGAAAAATACTCGATAATTTGAAAAAATTAGTATTAATTGTTCCACTCGGTAATTTGAAGTTGAAGGAATAGTATCTTGCCACAAACGAAGATTTGTAAATAACTGTATTTAGCGAATATACCCGGCTTCGCACAGTTTTTATCCGAATATAAGTTAGCCTAACGAACATTTGTTAAAACGATTCTAGAAAACATCCAATCCACCTATATATTGATTTTTAAACGTATATAAATATAATAATTGTTAAATGCGTTTAAATATATTTTTGAAACACATATTTTTTAAAACATTTATTATATTTCAAAAAGGATAATGTCACTTTTGTGAATTTGCTAATTAATTATTTCTTTTTCTCAATGAATTATATATATTAATTTAAAATTTCATTTTTGTTATCATCATCACATACAATGTATTTTTTTTACATAAACAAACGATAATAAACAACAACAATTAGGGGCTCAAAAATCATTTATGGTTAGCAGCTCCGTAAATAAAGATATTTTCACAACAACAATTAAAGTTGCATCATCATTTTTATAAAACAACAGCAAATTAAATTAACAATGTAAAAATATATTTTCTCATTATATTTTAACATTTAACACAAAATCGTTACAATTTTTTCTTTAAATATATATTAATATTGAAATGCCAAGTATTTTTTACGTCATTGGAATATTACATTACTAAATTCTCATATTAAATTTATTATACTTGGAAAACATTTTAAGCATTGTTACAATTTATAAATATAATTTCACCAGACGCCGCTAGAGGCGCTGCTTGCGAGTGAAAGTAGAAAATTTGCAAATAAAATTGCAAAGAATATTTATTTCAAATCAAATTCAAACCAGAAATCTTCCCAGTAGTATAGTAAATAACTTCCTAAAGTTTCACGGCGATTGGATAATCTTACCTTTTAAAAACATTCATCGTGTGAACAAACTAACATTCATCGTGTAAACAAACCACGTGTTAATTATTAACCAATCAAATTCATTTATCGTCGCGACCAGTGCTGCGCTCAAGCGTAAAAGACTGGAACTATCGCTTGTTGGTTTTTTATTTTTAAAAAAGCACATTCTATGATACAAAAATATATTTTTAAAATAGACCTACTAAACATAATATTATCGTAAAGATAGAGGTTGCTTGGCCGACATTTATATTAATATGAAAAATACACACTTCGGCCAGTTGGAGTTTTTATTTTCTCAACGTTTCGACAAAAATCTTTTGTCTTCGTCAGAAGAAGTAAATAAAAAAAAGCTTTTGGCTTATACGTCTTTGAATTAACTTTAATGCTTTTTTTGAAATGAATAGCTATCTTAATGATATTGTAGATATTTATTTATTATTTTATGAATGTTATAAATCAATGTTTGTATGTTTCTTTGTTTGTATGTTTGTTTGTTTGTATGTCCGGTATACAAATTCGCAGTAGTTCACTAATTCAAACCAAAATTTCCATACATAAGTTAAAAAAATACGGGGAAGACGATAGGCTATTTTAAAAAATACATAAATCAATTATTAAAACTATATATTCAAATCATTCTACTTAGCTCACGAAAAGCGCCCTCTATCAAAGATTAGATTAAATTATGCTGATGCAAACAAATAGATAATGCTAATAACAAACAATTATAAAAAAAAATATTATCTAAATATATATTTTTCGTGTAGATATGCACACGGGTCACCCGTCTAGTTGTTTATATTATTGTTTACCGTAAATAAAATGCGTTCTTTTTTTTAGAGCATAATTAACTACATCCAATAATTATTTAAAATAAAGTAATTAGATTTATTTATAGACACAAATTACTGTTTTTTACCGTGTTATCGACCTTGTTGTTACAGGTTCTAGTTGTATAGGTAATTTAGTGGCTTTTTTATAAGCTAGTAGGAGATTCTCAAGCCTTGGAAAATTAGTAATATATATAAAAAAAACATATTTGTCATTGGAATCATACTTTCAAAACTCACCAATTTCGAGTATATTTATACGTCATGTGAATTAACTTTTGATGATTTTTTAAAATCAAGAACTGCCTTGATGATATTGTATCTAAATATATAATATTTAAAAAATTCGAAACTATTATAGTCGCGTATGATTCTTTTTAAAAAATAAACAATTTCTACTTCCCTTACTGGAATAGAAAAATTAATGGAAGGGCCTGGCTCATCAGTGGTGAACCCTCCTAGCGGTTTCGCCAGTCCAATCTACCATCCTGCTGAAATATTACATTTTTCGAGTTTTCAATAAATTTTCCATTGCAGTAAGGGCAGTAGAAATTGTTTATTTTCAAAAAGAATCATAGACGTCTATATTAGTTTCGAATTGTACCATGCTAACAATGATTAACACGCATAAGTAGTAATGCAATATATGTGAATCATTCGTATATGAATTGAATAATATCCGAAACTATTATAGAAGGATTATTTTGAAAATTAAACAATTTCTACTACCCTAACTGCAATGGAATTAATTTTTCCATTGCAGTAAGGACAGTAGAAATTGTTTATTTTTAAAAAGAATCATACGCGTCTATAATAGTTTTGAATTTTCATAACAGATGGCGCGCTAATGCATCATAATATATTATTTTATCAACAGATTATTAATTTTACTATTTCTATTTTGATACTCTGTGTATACTTACTTCATTGCTTATCTCTCTCTCTCTATTGTCTTGTATTGTATAAATTTTAGTTTGTTTTTCAAATAAATTGCTGTGTCATCCTGAAGTTTGTCTTTCCTCTAATCTACCCAGAATCTCCACCAGAGTCTTTTCACGTAGAAAATTAGAAAAGACAAACTATACAGGATGACACGGCAATTTATTTGAGTAAAAATTAAAAATTATCATTAATACATTTATTATTGTTTAAATTGTTATTACTTCAATTGCAAACATTATTTTTCTCACAAAATGAATTTCTCTTGGCATAAGTCCTTTAACATTCACCTGAAAATATATTTTTTTTTTAAAGATCAGTTTATTTTTACAGGTGTATCCCCGATTTGATAAAATCAGCGACAATGTCTAAAATATACATTTGTTTCTCATGTGAAACAATAAAAAAAAAAATGGGCAGTTGTTGAAAGCGCACTATGATCCTTTGATTTTTTATAAACATCAATTCTTATTTTTTGAAGTTTTCCATCAATTTTATTGCTCACAAGGCAGAATACATATATGACGATTAATAATCAAATTTCTCACCTTAATTTTTATTTAACGTTTCGATATATTTTCTTCAATACTTTTTCAAATATTTGGTGAAAAATAAAATAGATTTTCACACACATTTTTGTAGGCTTTTATTATATCAAATTCACTCTCCCAAATCTGAATATCAAAATGATATGGCAGCATTAACCCAGTCAAAATCACTATACTAAATCCAAAATTGCTCCAATGGTACAGATTCTTGCAAAAGTTTAATCAGTGAGTGCAATTAAACAAACGAGGCTCTGACACACTTGCTTGTTCAAGAGTCGAATTGCTTTTCACGTGTGTAAACATGCGATGTATTTACAGTTAATAAAGGTCGCTGACTTCTATCCGCCATTGTTTTTTGGCCTGTACCACGTGTACCAAGGATACTTTAAAAAATCACTCTAAAAACTCTGTAATATAGAAGACCGAGAAACGAATAAAATCTTATTTGCAAAAAGTGAAAGATGTCATAAAAGAAGTGAATAAAGATGCAATATAATTTTAACTATGACAAAATGAAGCATTTCGCATATTATAAAAAAATAGTAATAGGCCATAAAATACGCCTTCTATCTGTGACTTGTGGGTATGAGATGGCGAATAGGAGTTTTGTGCTACCTGCAAATCTAAATTTCTGAGCTGTCCATGCATTATACATTGAGCAATACATGCCAAACCTCTTCCTTCGATGTAACCTTGGATTCTAGTCACATACCTATCCAAAATTCCCAAACAGACACCATTTACTTGTTGGGTAGTATATATCGAATAGGTGTTTTGTGCTACTACAAATCTACAATTCTGAGCTGTCTATGCATTATACATGGAGCAATTATGCCAAACCTCTTCCTTAGATGTAACCTTGGATTCTATTTACATACCTACCTATATTTCCCTTACAGACGTCATTGACTTGTTGGGTAGTATATGGCGAATAGGCGTTTTGTGCTACCTGCAAATCTACAATTTTGAGTTGTCTATGCATTATACATGGAGCAATACATGCCAAACCTCTTCCTTAGATGTAACCTTGGATTCTATTTACACACCTACCTATATTTCCCCTACAGACACCATTGACTTGTTGGGAAGTAGATATTGAATAGGCGTTTTGTGCTACCTACAAATCTACAATTCTGAGCTGTCTATGCATTATACATGGAGCAATACATGCCAAACCTCTTCCCTAGATGTAACCTTGGATTCTATTTACATACCTACCTATATTTCCCTTACAGACACCATTGACTTGTTGGGTAGGAGATGGCGAATAGGCGGTTTGTGCTACCTGCAAATCTACAATTCTGAGCTGTCCATGCATTATACATGGAGCAATACATGCCAAACCTCTTCCTTAGATGTAACCTTGGAGTCTATTTACATACCACCTATATTTCCCTTACAGACACCATTGACTTGTTGGGTAGTAGATATTGAATGGGTGTTTTGTGCTACTACAAATCTACAATTCTGAGCTGCCCATGCATTATACGAAGTGTGTTCAAAAGGTATCGCGACTTTTGAATTTTCGCGGGTTACGTATATTCGAATTTCGATCTTTTTTGGCTTTATGTTGGTACTCATGTCTCTCACTTATGCCGACAAGCTCGGCCATTTAGAATGTTCACTTAATTGTTGACAGCTGCTTTGCTTGCAGGTGTTTTGGATCGTCTTCGATTTTACCTATTAAAAAAAATGGATCAAAGAACCTGTATCAAATTTTGTGTGAAAAACGAAATTAAGTGCGCGGATGCATTCCGAATGTTGACTGTGGCATACGGAGAAGCTACCTTGGAACGAAGCAACGTTATCGGTGGTACAAAATATTCTCAGAAGGCCGAGAATATGTGAACGACGAAGAACGTGCCGGACGCTCGAGCACTTCAACAACAGACGAAAACATTAATGATGTGGAGAAAATTATATTGGCCAATCGTCGAATCACCGTTAGAGAAGTTTCTGAGGACCTAAACATATCGATTGGCTCGTGCCATTCGATTTTTATCAATGATTTGGGCATGAGACGGGTCGCCGCAAAATTCATACCAAAATTGCTCAATTGCGACCAAAAACAGCATCGCATGAACATTGCTAATGAGATGTTGGACTCTGTCCGCGACGACCCAAATTTCCTCCAGAGGGTCATAACTGGTGACGAAGCGTGGTTTTATGGTTATGACGTGGAAACCAAAGCTCAATCATCTCAATGGAAACTGCCGCACGAACCAAGACCGAAAAAAGCGCGCCAAGTTCGGTCGAATGTGAAAGTTTTGCTGACAGTTTTCTTCGATTGCAGGGGCGTGGTGCATCATGAGTTCTTGCCACAGGGTAGAACGGACAATAAGAAATATTACCTGCAAGTTATACGCAATTTGCGCGAAGCAATCCGCCAGAAACGCCCGTATTTGTGGAAGAACAAAAATTGGCTTTTGCACCACGATAACGACCCTGCTCACTCATCGTTGCTTGTGCGCGACTCTTTGGCCAAAAACAAAACACTAATGATGCCGTAGCCACCGTATTTTACAGATCTGGCCCCCTGTGATTTTGTCTTGTTCCCTAAACTGGGACAGCATCGAAGGAGGAGCTGAAAAAGATTTTAAAAATGATTTTTTGAAGTGCTTCGAAGATTGGAAAAACCGTTGGCACAAGTGTATAATATCTCATGGGGATTACTTTGAAGGAGACAAAATAGGTATTCATGAATAAAAAAATAATATTTGAAAAACACAAAAGTCGCGATACTTTTTGAACACACCTCGTACATGGAACAATAAATACCAAACCTCTTCCTTAGATGTAAACCTTGGATTCTATTTACATACCTACCTATATTTCCCTTACAGACACCAATGACTTGTTGGGTAGTAGATATTGAATAGGTGTTCTGTGCTACCTGCAAATCTACAATTCTGAGATGTATATGCATTATACATGGAGCAAAATACATGCCAAACCTCTTCCTTAGATGTATAACCTTGGATTCTATTTACATACCTACCTATATTTCCCTTACAGACACCATTTACTTGTTGGGTGGTAGATATTGAATTGGTGTTTTGTACTACCTGCAAATCTACAATTCTGAGCTGTCCATGAATTATACATGGAGCAATTATGCCAAACCTCTTCCTTAGATGTAACCTTGGATTCTATTTACATACCTACCTATATTTCCCTTACAGACACCATTGACTTGTTGGGTAGTGTATGGCCAATAGATGTTTTGTACTACCTGCAAATCGAAAATCCTCAGCTGTCCATGCATTATACATGGAGCAATTATGCCAAACCTCTTCCTCAGTGGAACCTTGGATTCTAGTCACATACCTACCTATATTTCCCTTACAGACGCCATTGACTTGTTGGGTAGTAGATATTGAATAGGCGTTTTGTGCTACCTGCAAATCTACAATTCTGAGCTGTCTATGCATTATACATGGAGCAATACATACCAAACCTCTTCCTTAGATGTAACCATGGATTCTAGTCACATACCTACCCAAAATGGCCTTATTGACACCATTTACCTATTTTCATTCTCATTAAAAAAACCTATTTCTTTCTGATCAAGATACGTTTTGGGCAGAATCGACATATCTGGAGAGAGCTTTAACCACATTCCTTGAGTCCTTACTGCAAAACCTAGTATTATTCTTAATACTGCATTAAACCCCAGGATATCGATAAAGTGCCAACCAAGGTGCCTTGTACCGTATGGATGTCCTCTTCTGGATTGATGTCTGCCATATAGAAGGCTGCAAGAATGGTCAGGCAACTGTATATGTGGTCCGAAGTGAGTTGGGTGTTGTGACAGTTATTTCAGTTTCTTTAGGATCTAGTCATATCTGGGTTTATCATTATTCAAGAAAAAAAATACCTAACTTAATACAAATAGCATTTGATATTTCTACATAATCTAGTAAAATTAAGGAAATTCCCACGTTAATAGACACTATAAGAACCTAAAACACCCATTTATTGCTGAAAACATTTCTTGATTTTTAATCATCCATTTCATTTAAAAATTATCATTGCACAACAAATATTTGTTTAGATATAAAAATATGATTCGCAAAAAGGTAATCTATTTCATAATTTACAATTATGGTGATGAAATACATGTTTTAATTCTATATTTGGGAGTAGTAATATCATTTCATTCGCAATCGAACATTGTGACCCATTGTATGTATTACATCCCAAACACGATGCAACTCCAGCCATCCCTGTCTTGAGCTCGATGTACCATCTTGGTAACCGTTAAGCCAGTAATTCCAATAATAAGGAGAATAATAGTAAAATTATCGGTTATCTCACAGATACAACTTGGTGATTCTCCTAAAATCCTATGCTACAGCCTCAAAGTGGCGGGAGGGTGTAAACGGGTAGTACAGGACGTCGGGAGTTTAACTCCTGGTAGGGCCACCCTGTGCTACATACCCGGCTAATGTATCAATTGGTAGTAATTGTCTGTTCTCCATAGGAGCGGCTGCCAAGGGCATCTGCACTCCATGTCAGGAAACCAAAGTCACACTGAGTGGTACTTCCAGGTCTTCATACCAACAGCAGGTGTACCCATCTTTTCTTATCCATGATTTCTACATAGAAAAGCTGAGACAATGGAACCTAATGGAGATCGTTTAAACGACTTGAGGAATAAGCAACAACAACAACAACAACACAACTTGGTGATAATTATCGTAAAGATGGAGGCTGCCTGGCCGGAATAATTTTTAACGCTTTGCCAAATGTTTTGATTTTTGTTCGCTCCTGACGAGGACAATATATTTCTGTCGAAACATCGAGACAATAAAAAAGATTTACTGAACGAAGTATCTTTAATTTGAAGAACAACTTGGTGAAGGAGTACCCAACTTCCTCATCTCCCTCTAGCGATGACGGCGACAATGTAAATTCCGCCATCTGAGTGTTGCGACATCACGCACGGGACCTTGGCGTCGTAAATATAGCGCTGCCGTCGGCAGCAGTACTCTAGGTAAAGATGGCGACGACGCGGATGTTCGAGCAGGAACGTCTGAATGGCGGTGAATCCCGACAGTCTGAAGGAAGGTAAGTGATACATCCTGGGGAACCGCTTACAGGAACGTGTTGTTACAGTACAAGGTTATCCCAAAAATTCCTAAACACCTATAACAAATTCCAAATTTTCTTAAAACGTTGTTTTTTATTACTTGTCGAATTATATTATTATGGTGAATAACATAATAATACATAATACAATTACTTTATACATAATACAAAGACACTATACATAACGGCGAATAATATTGATATTTCAATTTTTTACAAGTCTTTACAAACTTTTAGGACAACTTTGTATTTCAGGGGTGAAGCTTCAATACTATATTCTGCCTAACTTAAACCTTATGTCAGATAATAGAAATTCTTAAAAGTGATTGCATTTCTATATGATTTTCAAAAATACTTTTTTAAATATTTAACGCTTGCCTTAACAATTTGGGATGAACATGAACTCCGATATAAAAAGCTAGAAACACGATTTATGTGAACTTTAATTCAACCAAACCCGAATGTTTACTAGTTATATTTAGAAGATATGCTTCATAATGGAAATGATATTCATTTTTATATGCCAATTCTACACCTTCTGATTCCAATATGGTCATATTGACATGGCTTAGTAGCACTCGAATTGACTTTTAAACGTTAAAAAGAGTTCATCTCATCTACGATGTATGCAATATAATGCTAAATGTAAACCAACTGTGAATTGTTATTGACAGCAAACAATAAAAATCAATATATCTAATTCTATAAATAAAGGGTGTTTATTTTATCTCAAATCTTTGACAAGCTAAATCCGGAATTCATTTAAGAAATCTTTGATTTTTTTTTTTTTAAGAAAATCAGAAGCGAAAAAACTGATACAGTCTTAAGCTACTTCCTACATTATAGAATCTTACAAACTCCTAAATCTATATTAATAAAATGGATATTTCATAAGTGGACATCACTAAAAACTTTCGTTACAATGCATTAATTTCAACCAAATTTTAAACATTTATGTAAAACGAGATGGAGCAGGTTTTGCTTAACATCAAAATATATTTCCTAACATTAACATGCGTAACTTCGCTGTTATCGATTAAATACAAAAAAAATCAACAGAGTTAATTTTATTTATATATAAATACAAAATTAAATTTCAACAGAGTTATTTTTTTTACATACTAGCTAATAATCTCAATCTAAAAAATATTCAAAACAAACAATTTTAAGATAACACCATATGTAAAACAGTCGGCCAAGAAAACAACAACGATATTACATCTTTCTCACATATTCACACACAATCTTGATTAATAATTAAAACTAATCTTTAACATTGTTTATTATACTTTAACTTTTATTTCTACATTTGTTTTTAAATACCCAATTGTTTTATCATGTTTCTAATTTCGCCTAACAAATATACAAATTTATAGTGTCCAACATATGCAAATTTTATCTTTGTTTTTATTTAACTTGATATCGTAAACATAACATCCATTGTAAGCATTTTTCTGTTCACCTTCCGTGGTTTCACTTTTCTCTGATAGTTTTTAGGTGTAGTATATTTTCTTATTACTAGACTACAAACATTCCCTAGAGAAAAACCTGGGCGAAGCCGGGTACATCCGCTAGTATTTAATATTTATTAAACTTTGAAGCATTATATCCAAAGCCGCTTGACCCTCTAGATCAGAAAATCAAATAAGTCAAATGTCAAATTCTTTTCCCCGGAGGAAAATAAGTTCAAGACAAGTATGACAGGAGCTGAGTCGCATATACCCATTATCATTATAAAGAATATAAACAATAACAATGTATTTATTTATATGTGCAAAGTGCAAGCTTTCGGATCTTTATAATCCTTCAACGGGTATAGCTTTGCTTGTGGAAGGAATATAAAGATCTGAAAGCTTGCAATTGGCACGAATAAAGAAACGCATTCCTACTGTTTATATTTTTTATTTCAAGACATTATCAAATAATAACGCCAAACCATTTCAAATCTGATTTAATTTTCTCTACTTATCAGCCAGCCTTATCAATTTCATTCCATTTATTTGAATATAATATATTGTATGCATTTTAGAATATTACTGGTATACCACGCAGTTTAAGCCCATAGTTACTGAGGTGACAGAATGCTTTAAATATTCAACATGTATTTTAAAAATATAATTATATAGATACAAAAATGAGTCATTATATAGATTTCAGTTTGTGACTACATCTTGTGTGACAGGTTTCAGTTTCCTAAGTAATAATAATTTATAGCGCTGTCAGATAACGCCATCGTGATATCTTATTTATATTTTCAGAAGGTGAATCTGTGATATGATTCATACTTTTTAATTTGTTGAAACACCCTAGTTAAATAGGTTTTAATTTTAATGATAGTGATATATTCACTGAGAATTGAACCGAATTTGTATTTTAATACAACCTAATCTAATATTGTTGTTGTTGTTGTCGTGTCCAATGAAGAGTCTTAGATGTCTCCATGCATCTACATCACAGCAGCAGCAATATCCACTATCTTGCACTTCATTGGAAAATGGGTGCCGTTGCCACTTTAGTCACCTTGGAAACGAACCAGAATTTGGCCGAATATTCCAAGGGTCTAGGGGGGACCGCAGGGAGTAGTAATATTCATAAAGATAGAGGCTGCCTGGCCAGAATTCATAGTTCTTCAAATCAAAGATATTTCTGTCAGTAAATCTTTTTTATTGTCTCGGCGTTTCGACAAAAAATATTCTGTCCTCGTCAGGAGCCAACAAAAATTAAAACATTTGGCAAATGTTGAAGATTATTCTCTCCTGACGAGAACAAAATATTTTTGTCGAAACGTCGAGACAATAAAAAAGATTTACTGGTCGAAGTGTCTTTAATTTGAATAACTAATAAACAATGCGCAATTTTCTTCTAATAGTGAAGTCGACGAATAATCGAATGCATCAAAACTACATATAGTATTGGCATGAATACAATAAGTGTATAATATTATTTATAACCTCTTAGCATTTTTTCTCTCTCTCTCACCCCTACTGGTAGCCGAAAAACCCGCGTTGGGCGCCATCAATGACGATTTGTATATATTTTATATATATATATATATGTATATTTATCAATTATTTTATATATTTATATCTATTTATTCATATATTTATCATTAAATAATTTTATATAGTCCTATATATATTTATTTATTCTGTATTTAACCTTATATAATCTTATATAAACATTGTAATAAAGTAGTGTCAATCTCTCTATTTAACATTCAAATAATTTTTAAAAAATTCTCTAATACTATGTGCAGAAAGGAATAGGTATTTTTCTTGAATTCACTGGAAAAAACGACCTTTTCAACGAACTGGTTTTGAACGTTAGCTAGCCCTAAACTTATTTCACACGAACTAGAGACTCTCTATTTATATAGAGAACATTAGAACTGAAACCAACATTCTGTCACAATACACTTTCTATTGAACATTATAACTAACATTCCGTCTCAACAGAATTCTTAGCGAATAATAGAACTAGACTCAATATAACGTAAAAAATACTTCCTAGCAAACACTAGAACTGTGTAGCTAAGACTAGAACTAAATCCTACATTCTTTCATATTACACTTTCTATTGAACATTAGAACTATAACTAACATTCCGTCTCAACAGAATTCTTAGCGAACACTAGAACTAGACTCAATATTCCGTAAAAAACAATCTTCCTAGCAAACACTAGAACTGTCTAGCTAACACTAGAACTAAAACCAACATTCCGTCACAATACACCTTCTATTGAACATTATAACTAACATTACGTCTCAACAAAATTCTTAGCTAACACTAGAACTAGATTAAATATTCCGTAATAACAAACTTCCTAGAAAACACTAAAACTATCTAGCTAACACTAGAACTGTCTAGCTAAAACTAGAACTAAAACCAACATTCTATCATAATAAACCTTCTAGAAAACATATAAACTATAAATCAATTTACCTCTTTGCGAACAATACAACTAGACTCATCATTCCATAAAACCACACTTCCTAGAACACACTAGAACTGTCTGGCTAACACACAACCATTTACTCATCGACCATTTACTCCTCAGAAAGTCAGAAAAAGCATTCTTTTATAAATCACTTATAGTTTTAAGCATTTTGAATATTTAAAAATGATTATTTTTCATGAAATATTGCCACGTGGAAAATTAGGAAAGACAAACATCAGGGTGACACAGAAATTTATTTAAGTAAAGAACAAACTAAGAATGAAAAATATAAGATAAACAATGAGGGAAGTTTACATAGTAGAAAAATATAAACATCAAAAATTATACTCTGTTAAGAAATAATAAATACTTTGTTACAATATAAATCAATGCTTTTTCTTTCGAAAAAAAAAAAAAGAAATATCAATCGAATCGCGCACTTTTTTCGACAGCTACAGCCTTACAGAATCATTTTTTTTATGAAACACCCTCTGTAATATATAGAAAGATATCGCGGTTGAAGCCAAATGTAGAAATGAACAGCCGATATTTCGCCACACACACAGATCAGATGAAACCAGGTGAATTCCCATCAGAGCATATGTTGACTGCCTATTGTTTATGAGACCTTGGCGTTCAGCATCTGTTAGAGTGAATGTGTATCCGTCCGAAATATTTGTCACAATACACTTCCTAGCACGCACTAGAACTGTCTAGAAAATACTAGAACTGTCTAGCTAATACTAGAACTAAAACCAATATTCCGTCATAGTACACCTTCTAGAAAACATTAGACCTATAACTAACAATCCGTCTCAACAGAAATTTTAGCTAATACTTGAAATAGATTCACTATTCGTCACAACACACTTCCTAGCAAACACTAGAACTGTCTAGCTAACACTAGAACTAAAACCAACATTCTGTCACAATACACTTTCTTTTGAACATTAGAGCTATAACTAACATTCCGTTTCAACAGAATTCTTAGCGAACACTAGAACTAGACTCAATATTCCGTAAAACAAACTTCCTAGCAAACACTAGAACTGTCTAGCTAACACTAGAACTAAAACCAACATTCCGTCACAATACACTTTCTATTGAACATTAGAGCTATAACAAACAATCCGTCTCAACAGAATTCTTAGCGAACACTTGAACTAGATTCATTATTTGTAACAACACACTTCCTAGTAAACACTGAAACTGTCGTTCTAACACAAAAAATCATTTATTCATCGACCATTTACTCTGATTTGAAGAGATTGAGATTGAAACCACTTTATTTCAATATTTATATATGGATATATACGGCTAAATACAAAATTGAATAAATATTAATAAATAAGATTGAATAAGGGTAAATATAGATAAATAAATATAAAAAATATAAAATTTATAAATATATATATATGTGGTGAGGTCTGGTAGCCTCTTGTAGAATCTTGTCGACTGAATCTGTGATGAGATATCCAGTCGACTTAATCTATGGTGTGAGTCCCTGTAACACTCGCTATACTGTGTTGACCGAGAGGAACAGTCAGAACGGGGAGTTTTCCAGTACCTTTCTGCACCTTGGAAGACCTTTAAAAGTTCTCACAAAGTACAGGCAGTCGTGGTTGAGGCAGAGTGGAAAGCTTGGGAATGTCCATACAATAAACGAAGACACAGTTGCACTAAGAAAGTTCCGTGAACAGATAAAAGTTGAGCTAGGAGCGAAAAATGGAGATGGAAGAGTTCTTACTGACTACATGGTGGATGAGGTGGACCTGGGGTACAACCGACTAGGGCTCACGCAGATGGTGAAGTGACTGTCAAGTGACTGTCAAGTGACTGTATTTTTGGTTAGGACAGAGGCTTTATATACTTTTTCTGAGAAAGGGAGTTTTGCATTTCACCAGATGTGAAGAATTTGGATCGTCTGGTGAAATTCTAAACTGGCGCCGTCCTGACAGTCTCCAATCTATCTTTAGATGTTGTTTTGTGACTTCCATCTATCTCGAATTTAGATGTTTTTGACTTCTATCTCTTTAGCTCAACTCTTAATCTATTACAGAGTTTTATTTATTTATCCTCAGTTTGTACAAAGTACATTACATATGATGATGTAATGACACATGTCAATAATGAGTATAATCATTTACAGATGTGTTTCTATTATACAATATTAAAATCTTGTTATAATTTATATACAATATGGGGTTGTTGGTTTAAATTACCATATATATATGTAATAATGTGTTGAAGCTCTGGTTGACTCTTGTAGAACCTCGTCGACTCTCGCTATAAGTTGTGGCAACCGAGGGTCAAACCTGTAGTAACCGAGAGGGACAATCAGGGCGTGGAGAGTTTTCCAGTACCTCTCTGCACCTTGTAGGACCTTTAACAGTTCTCACAAAGTACAGGCAGTCGTGGTCGAGGCAGAGTGGAAAAGCTTGGGAATGTCCACACACACAAAACGAAGCGACACAGTTGTCGAAGGAAAATTCCTTGAATAGATAAAAAGCGAGCCAAGAGCAAGATGGAGCTAGAGTAGATTTCTTACTGTTTTACATGGTCGATGAGTTGGTCCTTGGAGACGATAAGGGGTGACGCTGACCGAACGACTCACTGGAAGACTGGCTGTTGCTACGTGGGGTCCTATTTATACAACTCTTTGGACCAGGAAGGGGACCAGGAAGTATTGCCTTTCTGCACGTGTCCGCTAATCGACACTGGCACCGGTCTGTCGGCTTCCAACCTATCTTTAGAAGTTACTTTGTGATTGTGGTTCTCTCTTGCTCTTAACTCAGTTTTTAATCTATTATATAGTTTTATTTATTCATCCTCAGTACATTACATATGGTGATGCAAGGAGACATGTCAATTATGTGTATAATTATTTATAGATGTGTTTTTATATACAATCATGTCAATCTTGTTATAAGTATTATATAATATAGGGTTATTGGTTTAAATTATCATATATATTTATTTGCTCATGCCTAGTATACGTGGTACAGGCCATGATGTGTAGATATGTGGTGCACTTACAATAAAATCAGTCGCCTACCTATACTCACCATGGTTATCATGGCCTTTAGCACTTTGTACTAGGTATAAGCAAAAGAAAAAATGTATGACATTTTCCAGCAACATTTATGTACATGATTAATTTTCCAGATCTTGATTTAGAAGACAAGGTCAAAAACGTCGAGGACTATTAGAGCTAATTACAGAGAGAGCTCTTGACTCACGGTCGCCGTTGGACAGCTGCTGAGTCACCGAGGACGTTAGAATTTCACTTTTTGAAATTTTTATTTACAAAATAAAACTTTATCAGGTATTTCTTAAAAAGATCAACCTAACTTATGTTATTTACAATGAAAAATATATGAACAGTTAAAAAAAGTGTACATTATGGGATTCGATCCTGGTTCATGGCTGTCGGGAAATGAGAGTTTTAATCACTTGTCCACCGACTTATAGAATACACTTATATACGTATACACTTATGTATATGTCGTGATCGAATAGAAGGGTGCAACCGTTATGCATGTAACCAAGAATTAGCTCCAGCCAAGTGAGCAGCGCACCCGCGACGTGCCGTAGCATTCGCTCGCGATGTCTGCCACGTTTATTTTTGTACAGTGTTACAGCTTAACATATTTACATACTTATTTTGAAAAATAAAATTATACATCTTTGATATTATACAAATTATGACATATATATACTATATTACATTAATACCATTTTATGAATTATAAATATTTGTTTATTTGATTTGAAATATCGATATATTCAATTAGTTAGTTTTATATTTTGTATTCACTTTGGTAGAAATTTTTCTTATACTCTGTATAGTTTGATTACAAGTATTAACGTTGGAAAATTAAGTAGTATTTGAGATATTGATTGAGATAAATTAGCGATCATGGATAGAATTATGGATATATATATATATATTTATGGATAAATCTATAATTTATGATATACGCAAATAACTCACATTTCACATAAAACGACCTAAAATAAAGAATTGATATCTTGGTGTATATTACTTTTTTGACGATTCAAAGCTGGTTTTTTGCAAAGAATTATTCCTGGGGTACAAAGAAATTGATTTGTTAATACCAAGCCAGACGCCTACTATGAAAAGAATGACCAAAGCTTCTCCTAATCAGATAAACATTTTCTTTACCACAATCAGAGAAATATCGTGTTTGACTTTCTCTTTGAATCAGCTTGGGTTGAGTTTATAGTTCTCTATGTATCCAGGCAAAGTAAACAGGGGGTCGGTGTAGGGGTGATCTAAACCGTTGGTTTTCGACCGCTACGACCCGGGATCAATCCCGCATTGGGCACATTTTTTATAATTGAAGAAAATGCTCCAATGGTCCCAATTATTGAAAAGGTCTTACCCCACCAGCGAGTGCAAGTAACTAAAACGGGGCTCTGGCACATTCGTAAGTGCAAATGTCGAACTACTTCTCACATGTGTAGACATGTGGTACACTTACAATGAAAGCAGTCGCAAACTTCTACCCCCAATGATTATCATGGCCAGTACTACATGTACTGAGGTTGAACTTTTGCAAGAAATGGGGGACATTAAATTTTTTTTATTATAAAAAAGTGCCAAATTCGGGATTCGATCCCGGGCCGTAGCGGTCGAAAACCAACGGTTTATATTTATTTTTAATACATTCAACAAATTTATATACAAAGGTTTTTATAGGGAGATAGTAATTTTTTTTAGAAGCAACTTATCTAGATTATCAACAAGTGTGTTTGGCCACCGAGGCATCTTATATCTTTTTTCTTATCTTAGATAACTCTCCACTAAGCCCTCGCTATTCCTGGCGCCTCCTAGTGCCTCCAGCGATTATTGATCAGCGTTCCTTGCAACTTCCTAGCTGGGAGTTGTAAAGATATTGTACATTACAATTCCTCCTTAGAGAAAACACTGATCCGCTAATTAGCTTCTCCTAGATCTTATTCTGGAAGGGAGTCTATCACATCTGGTATTGCAGAATAGAATGTTGTTCTTCAGGGTTCAGGTAGGGTTTCATCCGAATGACATAGACGATATCCTTGGTTTTCCGTGATCGGAGCGATGGGTAAACAGGTTCTACTTCCTAATTAAATTCTGAAAGTTTTTGTTCACCTTGTAGGATCCAAAGTATATTTTCATGATCTTTCTGACTGTCACACTTTTCGGATGTGAATGAAAGCCAAACATTGTCATATCTCTGGTAATAGAATGGTATATGTTTCAGGTCATGAAGTGTCTACGGTCTTTCGCCTGCGATTATAGTGCTTTTTCATATTTGGTAACAGGTTTACCGATGTAATTTTTCAAGATATCATCTGGTATGTGAGGAAGTATGGCATCAATGTAGACTTCGGCCTAGATTTAGCCAGTCGCTTTCTATTTATCAGTATTGAAATTGGAAGTTATACAGTATATAGGTAGTATTGGCCTTATTCCTTCTGATCGTCCCCAGTGTACATGAACAACATGTCTCCCAGAGTTTTGTTGAACCTTTCAGTCAGGCCGTTGGTCTGGGGACGGTAGGCCGTTGTAAATCTGTACACTATTCCACACAGAGCATTGATATATATACATATATATATATATATATATCTACAATATATATATATATATATATATATATATATATAATATATATATATATATATATCTATCTACAAATTAATAACATTTTACAAATTTTATAATTTGAATTTAAATAATCATAATAGTGAAGATAATCTTAATACAAAAATGGACTATAAAATTAAATAACTATTTATTATTATATATATATATATATATATCTTTTTACTTTAGAATTGGAATTTATTCCGCTATCTGTGATTATTTTTCAAGGAATCCATTTTGAAAGATGACGTCTTCAACCATGAAAATAGTTGTTTCGATATTTTCTCATTCCAGGATCACTTTCGTTAAGATATACCTAATCATTGAAACGTTGAATACAATGATGATAATTTCTTCCTAAGTTGACACTTCCGGCAATGGCTCACATATTGGTGAATAGCTTTATAAAGGCCAGGGCAATAGAAACGTTTTTTCACTTTGTCATACTTTCGAGTGAATCTTAAATGCCCAGGTGTAGGAGCGTCATGCAAATCTACTATTATATCCTAGAATGATCTAAATCTAAGGTCTTCCAGTTATTTTTCTCTTTCTTATATATAAGATGCCGTCGTTAATTCTGTATTCCTTTCTGGTATGACCAGAATTTATATATTATCGATGTTTTAGCTAAATCAGGGTCTTTATTCATCTCTATATCGACGTTTGTTAGGGACGTCACGCCACTGGGCAGGTCGTTATCAATCGAGCTCTTTGATGGACAATCGGGATCTATATAATTGCATCTTCTCTTGTAGACAACGTTAAGTTGAATTCTTTCAACTTCAGTGCTAATATTGTCAAGCAGACAGAAGGATATTCTCCCCCCCCTTACTAACCAACATATAAACTGGTAGTCAGTGACAACCGCGAGAAAATCTGAACAAAAAATTTGGACGAAATGTTCCAACAGACCAGACTATAGTAATACCTTATGTTCTGTTGTTGAATAGTTACTTTAGGCCTTTGTTAAGCTTCTAGATTTTTATACTATAGGTTACTCCTTTCCACCTCGTATTTATAGGAAGACAGCTCCAATATCTTGTTCGCTTGCAACCGTGTGTAGATGAGTATTATCGGAGTCATCAAAGTGTCCCTAGACTGAAGTTAGTGTTGTCTTAAAGACTTCAAAGGTAGACTTTCTCAAAGGTAGATGCGTAAACTACGATGTCGTCCATATAGCAAAGACACACTGTTATTTTACGACTGTTTAGAACCTTGTCTATAATCTCTTTTGAAATGTTGCGAGAGCATTGCAGAGTCCGAAAGGCATAATTATAAAATCATACAGGCCACTTGTGGTAATAAAGGTAGTCACCTATATTTTCGTCTACTTCAATCTGCCAAAACCTGGACCGAATTTCCATCATGTAAAAGTAACTATAGCCACTTATACTGTCCAAGACATCATGGATGCGTGGCAGCGGGTAAACATTTTTTGGTGATATTATTTGATCGATGGTGAACTATACTTAAAATGTGTCAAGGTTCCACCTCTCTTTCGAACTAGAAAAACTTGACATGACCAAGGACTTTCATAGGGTTTCAAGATTATATTCTCAATGATTCTGTTTACTTCATCTTGAATTAGACGTCAATCATTTGGTGCCATTCTATAAGCCAGATGTTTAATTGAAATTGATGTCCTATATCCTGTTTTTTAGTAATTGGCTCAATATGTCAATGAACTCCTCAAGACATGAAAAACGATGTAGCCTTTGAATTTCGGTCAGGTTTGGGTCACCACAAAGTAAGGTTCGTATTCTGAGGCCTTTTACGCGACTTTAGCTGCGTTTCTTGTAACCTATCACTTGAATCAATAAGATATAAGATATTTCCATTATAGCAACTTTCCGTGGTGTGCAATTTCCTTCCTGTCGGAATTAGTTGAGTCAAAGATGTTTCTTTCGCAACCCGGATGACTAGGTCAACGGAAGCGAACAATCTCCGATTGTCTCTTCTGAGATTCCAGAGCTGAAGTTTCTCCGAGATGGAGTTAATGATCTGTTAAAATCAATTACGGCCTCGGTGGCCTTGAAAGAGTTCCATCTGAATATGATGTAATGGCTGCATTCAAGTATAATAACAAATTCAAAGGGAATTCCAGACCACTCACTTCTATGTCCAGGACACATTTTCCTAGGGTCTCTATTAAATTCTTGTTAGCGGCTTAAGAAAGGGACCTGGTTACCTGAAAAGCGGTATCTTTAGTTTACGTCAAAGGTTTTTGGATTTGAGAGAAAGGTCTGCTCCCGAATCCAGTGATATTATGATTAATTAATTTTAACCATAACAAATTTTATTTTAATTTAGCGCCGATATACCCTAAAATATTTTCCTCAATGGCGACCCCGTTAGAAGCAGCGCCACTTAGTTTTTCTCATTCTGAAGCTTGGTAGAACGGCAAAAACTGCGGATGGCGACTGAGATTGTCTTCGGGCTGACGACCTTGCGCGGCTTGGATGTTGGGTAGAGCTCCGGTAGAAGTACGTCGAGCTTAGGGGCGTTAAATAATTGTCGTTATATCTCGGGGTCAACTCGAAAATCCACGATTACTTCCTTGTCAGTCAATCCTTGACCTGGCTTCAGCGAAGACCTGCCATCATTCCCTATAATAACGAACGACATGTCCAGGTCGTCCGCATTGGAAGCGAATGGGTTTATCGTCGTAGTTTCTCCATTGTTCCATCTTCCTGGGTTGGCCTGGTCGGTCGAGATTATAAAGCGTGCGTGGTGTATGTTGCACAACGTTAATTTGTGGTTTTATAGGTTGAAGAGCACGGCTAACTTCTTCTCTAACAGTCTGTTCCAGGGCATTCATTTTCGGAGAGGATTGAACACTTCAGGTGGTGGAAAGACCTTTTGAATTATTTTCCTAACGATGCGACAAATGATTTAGTAGCGATTTAGTTCGGCATATCCATTTCCTTTTATGCTTTCGAGATGATGGAAAAATCTCTGGATCTCATCTGCCTTCTATCCGTCTTTCTCAGCAATACCTCGTATATGTCCTCCGAAATTCCTTTCATAATGAGAGCAACATTCTCAACTTCCATGCAAGGATTCATCTGGTGGCAAGACTAAGGATTTCCTGAGTGTATAATTAGCAGAATTCCTCAGACTTCTCTGCTCTTGACTTCAAAACTTACTCGAGACATCTGAAGAGTATTCTTGTAGTCCAAATACATCGCGAAAGGCGTCTTCAAATTTTCTCAATGATATTAATGATTCTTAGTTGTTATCTTGCATATTCCAGCAGTCCCAGCAGGGTAGAATACCAGGTTGGAAAGCTTCATGGTATCATACCATCTGTTACACAGAAAGTGCTTCATTTTTAAAAATAACGATTTTGCAATACTGTAGCTCGAGAAAGAAACGCGCTATTCTAGTGATGTTTTCAGAAAAAAAAAGCATTGATTCATATTACAATAAAAAACAATTTTTGGAATATACGAAATGGCGCTTTAAATTATTTACATACATTCCGTGAAGAAATATTTATAGACGCGTATGATTCTTCTCAAAATTAAACAATTTCTACTGACCTTACTGTAATAAAAATTGTTTAATTTTAAAAAGAATCATACGCGTCTATAATAGTTTCGAATATTCATAACAGATGTCGCGCTATGCATCATAAAATACTCATTTACCCTAATTATCGAAATTATAAAAAAAAAAAACATAATAATTATATTACTAAGTTCACAATCAGCCGAATTATAAATGAAAACAAACAAAAATGTAATATCTATGAAATCAAGTAAAAATATTCCTTTGGAAAATAGGTGGGTGAAAATATTTTAAACTCCAACCGAAAGGAAGATAAAAGAAATAGTTGTCAAAGATACCTTATCAAAGAAAGATTTGAACAATAACTACCGTACCAATTTCTACCGTTAACCGTATATATATGCGTTGTAACGCGGTTGAATCCTGTAGGATGACTGTGGTGTAATTGGTTAGATTCAGTCGTGGTGGCCACAATGTTTGGCAGTGGTTTCAGGCGTGAATGAATTGCACAAAAGAACGAGGCATGTTGGATATCACCACAGAGATGGCGTGAGTGTGAAGCCGACACCGGTCAAGGCAGGTCTGTAGAGAGGGGTCTGTAAATCATCGTGTCTCAAAGCGGACTGATCTATTTGAGCAAGGAGGGGGCACACCTGGTACCCCGACATGTTTTTCGGAGACTTTCCTCCTGACAAACGCCGACTGACACACAATCTAACTTTATTATTTGTTTTGCATTACATGATGGCCGAACTGGCGATTTAAATTGTTTTTACAGTTTTGGCTATATTACATATGATATATAAGTATATATTAGAATATATTACAACATACATTATCAGGGAAACTTTTTTAAAAATATGATGATTTCTAATATATACATTCATCCAAACTCCATTAAAAAATACCAAAATTATTTCTTTAAAGAATTAATCACAAATCTTAGGGGGGAATACACCTTTGATTCTCTGTGGAGACTTTAATACGACATCTCTATCATGTGTATGGTATGATTTAAAGACAAATTACAACGGCCATAGATTATTTCCCATTATCGATGTTACTAATCTAATTATACAAAATGATAAAAAAACACCAACATCCAGGAATTCCAGTTTAATTGATTTGACATTGACGATTAAAAAAACCTCTTACAATTATAATAAAATGGCGTACACAACAAATATTTCAAATATCATTTCTCGCTGCGATAAATTCTGATGTATGTATGACTGAACAATTTCAACCACAATCCAATTGTTATGTACTCTTCTACCTAATATTCAATAATCTTAGGTAGTGTAGTTTCTATTAAAATATATTGTATGCTACTGTTATATATTTGCATAATATTATTACAGAATTATCATAAGAACTAAAAACATGAATATCTCACGCTATATATTGATTACATCACACAAAAGCAACCAGGTCCTTGGTCAAAACCATATAAACACATTATATTTTAATGTAATTCTACTGTCCTATAAGCTTTTGTCCACAATTTTCTTGAAAGCCATTTCTGAGATTCCATCCTTCAGTGCTGCGTATATAAGCAGAATCGTCCATTACAGTATTAGAGCTCTTAGAAGCGGTCTGGTGGATTAAATTGGCGAAACCGCTGGGAGGGTTCACCATTGATGAGCCAAGCCCTCCCAATATATTTTTTCCTCGCAGTAAGGACAGTAGAAGTTTGTATTATGTATAAAAGAAACATTCGTGCTTTTAAATCCTTTCATTTTATAAACACATTATATATTACATCTATATTTAATATGGTAATTCAATGCGATTTACACAGAATGTGAATGACTCTGACAAAAAATAAATGATTGCAAGTTAAAATGTTTATAGGTATATCAACGCTAGAAATATTGAATCGAACAATAAAATAACTTTCGAAAATTCTAATTGAATCTGACTATTATGCAATGATACTAAATGTTTGATAATGTAACTTCATAATGTGGTATAATCAACTGGTGGAATGCAGAACTGGAAATGCTAAAAAGATATTTCTATTGTTAATAATTCTTCATTTCCGAATTCGGAATTCTTAAAGATATTCAAAATATTTTTTTGAAAGAACAATAAATAAAGTAAGAGATTAAAAATGCCAAAGTATATTGTGAATATAACAAAATAGATTTAAAACTTAATTTTGTTGACGTTATGTGGCGCTGAGTTTGTTGTTGACACACATTAAAATGTTATAACACCTTGATAAAGGTTGGCGTTCAGCCAACTGAAATATTGGTAAAATAAACGATATTTTGATCCGATATATAACTTTTTATTTAAATATTGTGAATAATGTTAGAAAAAGAAGGCGAAGTTAAATGTAATCTCAACAGAAACAAAGTAAACCTGCTAATGGCATGTATACAAAAATTTCATTATTTTAAATATTCGATGTTCTGTTTAAAATTTCATTGTTC
Organism: Cordylochernes scorpioides; assembly: GCA_030710605.1. Classification (NCBI taxonomy): domain Eukaryota; kingdom Metazoa; phylum Arthropoda; class Arachnida; order Pseudoscorpiones; family Chernetidae; genus Cordylochernes; species Cordylochernes scorpioides. The sequence continues at coordinate 118,670,155 of CP092865.1, read as the reverse complement.
TAAATGAAGTTTTATTCGTAAAGATAGAGTTTGCCTGGCCGGCAAGGAAATATTATATTTAGAGGGATGGGTATCACGAGAATTTGGGAAAATAACTATAAATACATTTGAAGATATTCCGCATCAATATGCTTCATTTTTATTAGGAGTACAAATAAGTTTTGAGAGATTATCTTTTATAAATTCGAAGCTTTATTCAGAGAAACCAGTGCATTATATTTCATTCAAAGTATTGTCCATCTTTAGCTACGACATTTTCCCATCTTTCAGGCAGCATACGGATTCCGTGTCGAAAAAATTCCTCGTCTTTTGAGGTGATCCAAACATTGACCCAATTTTTCGCCTCTTCGTAAGAAGTGAAGTGCTGCTCGGCCAGGCCATGTGTCATCGAACGGAACATGTGGTAGTCTGAAGGAGCAATGTCTGGTGAATACAGCGGGTGGGGTAGGACATCCCATTGAAGTGCCTCCAAAGTCTCCTTGACAACTTTTGCAACATGTGGCCGAGCGTTGTCGTGCTGATAGATCACCTTGTCATGTCTTTTGGCATATAGTGGGCGTTTAATCTTCAATGCTCGGCTTAATCGCATCAATTGTTGTTGGTAACGTTCTTCAGTGATGGTTTCGTTAGGCTGAAGTAGCTCATAGTAGATCACTCCGAGCTGATCCCACCAGATGCACAGCATTAGCTTCTTGCCATGAATATTCGGTTTGGCCGTTGAAGTTGATGCATGACCGGGCTTAACCGACGATTTTCTTCGCTTTGGGTTGTCGTAGTGAATCCACTTTTCGTCCCCCGTCACGATTCGATGCAAAAAACCCTTCCGATTTTGTCTTTTGAGCAGTAGTTCGCACGTGCAAATACGGCGCTCGATGTTTCCTGGCTTGAGTTCATATGGAACCCAATTTCCTTGTTTTTGCACCATACCCATGACCTTAAGACGGTTCGAAATCGCTTGTTGAGTCACTCCCAAGGTTTCAGCGAGCTCCTCTTGAGTTTGGCTTGAATCTTCGTCCAATAAAGCCTCCAACTCAGCGTCTTCGAACTTTATTGGCCTCCCTCCGCGTTCTTTGTCTATGGTGTCAAAATCGCCACTTTTGAAACGCCTAAACCAGTACTCAAATGATTTTATTGATAGAGCATGTTTACCATATGCCTCACACAGCAATCGATGTCCATCAGTTGCACTTTTATTCAAATTAAAACAAAAAAGCAACGCTTCCCGCAAATTGCGTTTTGTTGGCAAAAAAGTTGACATGGTTAGAGCACCAAAAAAAAAAAGTTCCTTACACTTGAGTGAAAAGACTTCTTCTGATTTTTTGGGAGAAATGATGAAGCCTTAACATGAAACCTTACAAGGTCCGATGCTATTTATATAATATTTGTTGTGGCTTATTTTGCAAATCCCTCAAAACTTATTTGTACTCCCAATAAATTTAAAAAGTAGTTAAAAGCTAGATATAAATTGTACATAATAGTTGGAAATTTATAAAATAATATGCAATCTTTGTGATTATTATATAACTTTATTTGATTTGATTATAATTTTATTATTATAAATTTATTTATTTCTCTAAGATCATAATCTTTGATGAGTTTAATATTTGTTTTTGATTCGTGCTTTAGATGTTGTACTAAATTCGGAAAATCACGTGAGAACACCCTTGCAACCTCAGAACAATTTTTAACGCCATGTCAAATTCTTTATTTTTATTTACTTCTTCTGACGAAGATAAAATATTTTGTCGAAACGTTGAGAAAAATAAAAAACTCGAACTGGCCGAAGTTTTATTGTTTTGAATAAACTCATTTTATCAAAATTCGAAACTATTATAGACGCGTACGATTTTTTAAAATAAACAATCTCTACTGTCTTTACTGCAATTTATTTTTCCATTGCAGTAAGGGCAGTAGAACTTGTTTATTTAAAAATCTTATACGCGTCTATAATAGTTTCCAATTTTGATAACAGATGACGCGCTAATGCATCATAAACACAATTGATGTGGATGAAAAGGTCAATGTTGAAATATTTAATGGCTATGAATTAAATATCGAACTTGTTGAATCAGATAATTTGAGATGAAGTATATGCATAATATATTCTCTATGCCTTCGTATACCAACATGGCCATATTCTGTAATGTATTGAACTAAATATATATCTATAGATCTGATATCTCTACATCAAACCCGTTTGATCTAATTTCAAGACAAATACACCAATACCTCGCTTTGCGTCGTTTCGTTTTGCGTTTTTTTCGAAGTTGCGTCGCTGCTTAATTTTTACTGATTTTCACTGTGCGTCGTTAGTTGGATGCGTTGTTTTGGATTCGAAGTCGTTAATTTTTTCCCCCTAAAATATGGCAACACCTTTGGTTTTGATTGCGCCTTCACATATTTTCACTTTGCGTCGTGTTTTTTTTTTTTTTTTGACGTGAACCCGACGCAAAGCGAGGTATGGGTGTATATAAAATCCAACTCATTTTGCAGATTTATTTTGAATTTTATAAAAAAAAAAAAACTACTAAATTCCATTGGAACGCTTTTATTTAGAAATTAACTCTTTTTAGTATTGTTTTAATAGAATAATTCTCTAATATCTATCATATTTTCATTCTAAAATATTCCTCAAAACCTTTTTTTTAATCTGTAAATGCTTTTCTCGAATACACACAATATTTGACAATTTGATTTCATTTAACTAAATTTACTTAACAACCCTTTGTACATATATCAATTGTGTTGATATATATATATTTTTTATCTTTTCTTCTAACTAACTTGCATATACTAATTCTATACATATTTAAAATATATTTCTTTCTTTTCTTTCAAAATGTTTATCTTTAAAGTGCAAGTGTCCCTAGGGGGACATAGCGCTCTAAGTCGAAATAAAGAATAAAGATCTCTCTATATTGTCTGAATAAAAGTTCTTATAATATTTTATCATAGACACAGGATGTAAAGGACTTCTTGGATTGCTTCACCTTTGTCGAGTAACGTTGGACAACTTCCAAGACTCTCTGCCAACAACACATTCCCGGGTATAGTTAGTTCTACTATGTAAATCTTACCAAGGCGTGAATAAAACATCCTTATAAACTGCTGGCAAACCTTGTTCCTATCTAACAAACATAAACAAACAGAAAAAATATGTCCAGGGTTAGTGTGACATGGCATATGCCCGGTAAGCGGAACACTGTGGGTTCGGTTCCCATCCCTGGATACTTTTATTTTTCCGTTTATCATTACTCTTCACAATTCATCGTTTCATACTTCATCCCTAAGGTTAAAAATAATCGTTATTTTTCTTTAAAATAAATATTGATTTTTCCTTCAAAAGAAACACATGCGGAATAATTCCAAATGTCGTTCTACAATCATAGGCCGCATTATATTGTATAAAAATCATTATAAACTGCTGCCAAACCTTGTTCCGATCTAACAACCATAAAAATATACATTTTCATTAAGTAGAAATTAGAAGATAACAGTGCTATATCTTTTAGATGACTTTTAAAATTATATATTACAATTTTTCATATAAGTAAATGTTTGAATATAAAAGTTTTTGTGTGTATTCAACTATACAACAGATAATTTTTCTAAATCAATATAATATGTAAATTTGGTTTCCAACAAGTTTAAGAGACAATTTATTCATTTCAACACACAAAACGCGATATCCCGGTTAGGGATAATTGCGTCGATTTACGTTTTTTCAATAGAAACAGTTATAAACATATTATACAAAAAAGTAATAGAAATAAAAAGAGAAACAGGAACCTTTCAGGTTTGAAAGATAATCACAAATATATTCACAAAAATAGGTAAACCTATGATAATTCTCTCTGCTATTTACAAATTGATATAGATCTACAACATTATTTATTGTCTGTTGTCTAGCGGTGAAGAATGGGCATTCCAGCAGTAGGTGTCTTGAGTCCTGGAATTCGTTGCCACAATGACAGCTAGTCTTCAACCGCGCCAAATTTCGATAAAATTCCGTTAAAATTTCCTTGGTTCGTTATAAACTGGGTATTATAAAAATTGGAGCGGAAATGTGTTGGAATTTCAAACGGAAAAAACGGAATGTTTCATTTGTTTTTAGAAATAATTCATCCATTTTTGCTTAAAAGACAATAAAATGTTGGAAATTAAAATGGCTGCCTAGAGAATGATTGTGGATTTTATTTGAAAATAATAATCCATATGAAGAATAAATAACTAAGAAATAAAATACATCTCTATTTAATATTTTCTATACTCTGACTTAACCTCCAAGCCTACATTATATTTTATCTACAAACCTTTGATGGTTCCAAATAGAAATTATTTTTTTTGCGTGTCTAAATAATATTTTACATCATTTTAGAAGTCTAAAAACGATAGCAATATCCAATCAAAGGTGTGACGTATATATTCGTAATTATTCACAAGGTAATCTAAATTTAAATAAAAATATTAATTTCTATTCGAATCACTGATGAGAAGTTTTAAAAATTAATAATAAGCATTCATAAACTCGTCAATAAAAAGGCCTTGATAACTGGAAAAGAGCTTGATTGAGATGGATAAATTCGAAGATAAAACATGCAATGAATTTAGCTATAGAAATAGCCTGTGGGAATATGATCATGTACTTATATAAATGTAAAAACCTATATTTTCTGAAAGAGAATTTAGCTTTTCATTGAAATAAGTGAATCGATTTAGAAACCCGTTAAGAAAGAAGGAAGTGAATTCAAAATGGAATCATTCAGTAGCAGGAACTTAATACTATATAAAATAATCAGACCTTTAAAAATATTATTATTCGAAAACTATAAATATTTGACATAATATACATTTGATTCGGGGGAAGGGGGGTCGGTCAGATTTGACAGTTTAATATACACCTATCCCTCGATTTACACGCTTTTCTCAGGAACGTATCTACCGTGTAAATCGGGGGATAGGTGTAATATGCAAATTGAGGCCAGATAATATATATGTATAAATATTGAAAAATAGGTATCTAACGGCGTTACATTATTGTTTCATATTATTTCATTCTTGTACCACTGTAGAAGGGAGGTATTGTTTGAAAACTTTAGATTACAATAAAAATTGAAAGAAACTCATCTTTTCATGGTCTAAACCGTTGGTTTTCGACGACTACGACCCTGGTTCGATCCCTGCATTTGGCACTTTTTTTCTGATTAAAAAAAAATGTTCCAATGGACCCCGAATCTTGAAAAAAGGTCCAACCCCACAGTGAGATTACAATAAAAATTGAAAGAAACTCATCTCTTCATGGTCTAAACCGTTGGTTTTCGACGACTACGACCCTGGTTCGATCCCTGCATTTGGCACTTTTTTTCTGATTAAAAAAAAAATGCTCCAATGGGCCCCGAATCTTGAAAAAAAAGGTCCAACCCCACAGTGAGATTACAATAAAAATTGAAAGAAACTCATCTCTTCATGGTCTAAACCGTTGGTTTTCGACGACTACGACCCTGGTTCGATCCCTGCATTTGGCACTTTTTTTCTGATTAAAAAAAATGCTCCAATGGGCCCCGAATCTTGAAAAAAAGGTCCAACCCCACAGTGAGATTACAATAAAAATTGAAAGAAACTCATCTCTTCATGGTCTAAACCGTTGGTTTTCGGCGACTACGACCCTGGTTCGATCCCTGCATTTGGCACTTTTTTTTTCTGATTAAAAAAATGCTCCAATGGGCCCCGAATCTTGAAAAAAAGGTCCAACCCCACAGTGAGCGCAAGTAATGAAACGGGGCTCTGGCAAATATTTAAGTGCAAAGTCAAACTGCTTTTCACATATGTATAGATATGTGGTGCACTTACAGTAAAAGCAGTCGCCTACTTTTACCCCCATGGGTATCATGGCCTGTACCACTTGTACTAGGGATAAGCAAAAAAAAAAAAGAAAACAGTTGAATCATATTATTTGACATAATTTTAAAATATCATTTAATGAATAATAGACACAATACCTAATAAAAATTCAAAATATTAGATCAAACTTAAACCAATATGATAATATTTTAGAAAATATAAATAATAGTTGATATGCAAATACATATTAACTTAATAAAATGATTTAATATCAAGTACACCTATCCCCCGATTTACCCGGTACTTGTTTTACACGTTTTCGCTTTTACACGGTTTTCCAAATAAGTTTTTTTTTTTGTTTTTATCGCACTATACTAAAATGCGATATTCTACTCTATATTACCTATGTTGAAAAAAATATTGAGAGGCTCTGATTCATGAGGGGGCGAACACCTATTCAGATTTGACAGTTTAATATACACCTATCCCTCGATTTACACGTTTTTCTCAGGAAGATATCTACCGTGTAAATCGGGGGATAGGTGTAATATGCAAATTGAGGCCAGATAATATATATGTATAAATATTGGAAAATAGGTATCTAACGGCGTTTCATTATTGTTTCATATTATTTCATTCTTGTACCCCTGCAGAAGGGAGGTAATATCTGAAAACTTGAGATTGCAATAAAAAAAAAAGAAAATAAACTCATCTCTTCAGAAACCTGTTGCATTATTCAATTCACACTCTCAAAAATACCTTTTAATTTGAAATTAAGCCGTGACCATAACTAATTATATTTTTATTGTTAAATATTTAACATTGAAGACATTTTTACACTCTATATATTTTAATCTGAAAATAGATACTTCCTGGCTGGTATTCGTATTTCTGTGAAAAATAGACACTTCGGCCAGTTAGAGTATTTTATTTTCTCAACGTTTCGACAAAATTATTTTGTCTTCTTCGGAGATTTTTCTAAATGCTTTAATTTTATTTATTTCTCCTGACAAAGACAAAATAATTTTGTCTAAACGTTGAAAAAAAAAAAAAAACTCTAACAGGCCGAAGTGTCTATTTTTCACAGTATATTTTAATGTTTAAATATTATATAAACATGTACAAAATACTCTCCACCATATCCAATAGACGTCTCTGTTTCTATAGAAAACAGTATTCTAACTTTGATGTTTTTATGTAATTCACAGTGCATTAATTATCTATCGCTAACAGAAGATTTTAATCTCACAAAAATCATTCACCTTTCACACACTATTAATTAGCTTTATAATTAGGTGTTCCGAAAACAAAGACAAGGCTAGTTAAGAATTAATTAATAAAGCAATAACACGCCTTTGTATATAAAAGAAATAAAATTATTAACACGAATATCTCTTCTTTTTAATAAGAATTTTCTCTAACGTCCTTACTGCGATGAAAAAGTGAACTAGTTGGCAAGTTTAACACTAATTAGCCAATTCCTTGTAATATTTTTAATTGAAATAAGGACAAAAAGATAAAGAGTTTGTATCATTGGAAAGAAGCGTATTCTCATGTTCAATGTTTTTTCTTATGAATATTTTCATCAATGAATAGAGAACAATGAAAAATTCGGTAATATTTTCCGTTTATATCTTGACTATTAAAAAAAAAGAACAAAAATAATTTATCTTGAATATAGAGGTTGCCTGGCCGGCATTCATATTTATTTAAAAATAGATACTTCAGTCAGTTAAAGTTTATTTTCTAAACGTTTCAACAAAGATATTTTGTCTTCGTCAGGAGACATAAATCAAAATAAAGTATTTGGCAATAAAAGGCGTTAAAAATTGTTAATTTTTTAATGCAGTTGTAGTTTAAGAATTTTATACTGTAATGAATCCAATTTGTTTTAGATCTCGTGTATATATATGGGTATCAGATTGTCAGATTGTTGAATATAAGAAGATTGAATTGGTCTTATCTGAATCATGTATGTGATTTTATAGTAACAATCTAAATTAGGTGTATTAATCATAAATACCTATTTAAAGGAAGGTGTAGGTATATCAGTTATCAAGGAAGGTGATTCAAATTTTGAACCATTTTATGATTGATTCAGAATATTGAATCCATCTTATCTGGAATCATGCGTTTGAATTTATAATAACCATATACATTTGGATATAAAGGAAAGTGTAGGTGTATCAGTTACCAAGGAAGGTTATTAAATATTAATAAATATATCAAAAGATGTTCTCAAAAAAGATTAACCTTTAGGACATGCAACAACTGTCCTGGTGTGAAACTAACACCTACCCGCATATTCTCAGGCCCAGCAATGGCCGCAGCCTTAAAGAAAATTGACATGGACCTAGAGCAGCAGTTTTACACACCCAAGATAGAGGACATTGCGACTGCTGTGATAGAGATGTATATAGACATCTGAGGCTCTTCATTGGACACAGCAACAACAACAAAAGAAAACTGACATGGACCCAAAACAGCAGCTTTACACACTCAAGATAGTTGAAATTGCGACTGCTTTGATAGAGAGAGATGCATGGAGACATTTGAGAATCTTCATTGGACACGACAACAACAACAGAAGATTGACATGGACCCAGAGCAGCAGCTTTACACAACCAAGATAGTGGAAATTGCGACTGCTTTGTTAGAGAGAGATGCATGGAGACATTTGAGGATCTTCATTGGAAACGACAACAACAACAGAAAATTGACATGGACCCAGAACAGAAGCTTTACACACTCAAGATAGTGGAAATTGCGACTACTTTGATAGAGAGAGATGCATGGAGAACTTTGAGGATCTTTATTGGAAACGACAACAACAACAGAAAATTGACATGGACCCAGAACAGCAGCTTTACACACCCAAGATAGAGGACATTGCGACTGCTGTGATAGAGATGTATAGAGACATCTGAGACTCTTCATTGGACACGAAAATAACAATAACAAATTATATTCTAAATATTTGTCTTCAAATTGAGACTTGACGTGTATAGTCTACTATACATATTATATTCTAGTATATTATTTTTTCAGACAATTATCGATAAAAAATTCAGATGTTTTTCGGTGTGTGACAGCTGTCCATGGTGGCGTCAGATGTCCCAGAAGAGGAAAGGCTTGGTGATAGCCATTGTCATCCTGGCCATCGTGACCTTAGCTCTACTCATTTACATCCTCGTGGTAGCTCTAAGACGTAAGTCTGCCTTTTACCTTCCTTCATACCACTCATTGCTTATTTAACTATTTTGAAATCCTAATAGTAATCTCGATAAATTCCTTAATCACAGCAATTAATCAAAAATATAATAATAAAATATATACTACAAATAAACAGTTCATTATTACATATGAGCATGTCATAATATTCGGAAAGATATATATAAAATGGCCTGTGTTGGAGAACAAGGGAAGATAGACGGGTTAAACAAAAACTTCATTGGTAAACAAGTGTCAAGTCTTTATTCTCTCCTGGTCGATTTTTCTTACTCAAATCGGTTTAAAAGCGGCTGGATGTGATAAGAAAGTGCTCAGTTCTCACCAGTTCTCGCCAGTTGCTCTAGGGGTTCTAGCGCTTGTCCAAAAAATATATATATTTGTGATGTGTCGTACCACAAGCAACTGCAGTCATAGGGTCAAGTAGTTTGTAGCGTCTGGAGTTTCTACAAAAAAAAAAAAACAAGTCAGGCTAAATGGAATTTGAGAAAGACCTTCGAAGTGAATCGGGCAATCTGTCCGAGATGTGATGTGGGATACCCAGCGGTCAGCCGTTAATCTAACGAATGTCTTGTGGAAGATCCCCGCTAGGTTCCATGTGACAATCTAGGACATTTTCATTGCCTGATATAATCTGGACAATTATCACTCATGACTCTCGCTTGTGTCCATTTGCATCTGGCCTCGTTTAAGAAATTTATTGTTTCATTTGTGATTACATTATTACCAAGCTGGCGCGTTGAATGTTATATATATATGGAGAACTATATATAACACTTAGATATTTATCATAAAAATGAAAATCTAGTGTGAATGGGTGCAACTATTTTAAAAGTTATATTTTACAGAGCGGTAAGTGGGAAAGAAGTGCGTCATTCGAGTAATGTTTTATTTATTCGTAATAACAAGCATTGATTTATATTTCATGAAAACCGATAGTTAAATATTCGAAATGCTAAAATTATATGTGTATTTTTTTAAAGATTACGCTTTCAGTATTTCCGAGGATACATACTCGTTCACCCAAATTATAAAAAAGTAATAAAAGTGCATAACAGTTAAAAATTGGAAGAATATTGTTACACTGGATGAGTAATAGGTTTACCTTAATAATAGTAACCAATCCCTTTCAGTTTCCTACGCTAGGTCTCAAAACAATATTATGTTATTACATTTTGGTCAAACGCCTTGAATTGTATCTTAATTTTAAGGCTGTCATATTTTTTAATCATGGTACATATCTAACTTTTAGAGAGATAATGACATATATTACTAAAACTTTAATTTCATTTTATTTCAACACACAAAATGCGATATCCCGGTTAGGGATAATTGTGTCGATTTATCTTTTTTTTTTAAACAGAAACAGTTATAAACATATTATACAAAAAAGTAATCGAAATAAAAAGAGAAACAATATATCTACAAAAATATTTAAAACTATGATAATTCTTTCTGCTATTTACAAGTTGATATAGATCTACAACATTATTTATTGTCTGCTGTCTAGCGGTAAAGAAGAGTGGGCATTCCAGCAGTAGGTGTCTCGAGTCCTGGAATTCGTTGCCACAATGACAGCTAGAGTCTTCAACCGCTCCAATTTTTGATAAAAATCCCTTAAAATTTCCATGGTTTGTTATAAACTGGGTATTATAAAATGTTGGAATTCCAAACTAAATCTTTAATTAAAAAGGCATATATTGGATAAAATATCATTTTTTTACCAATATTTCAGTTGGCTGGACACCAACCTTTTTCAAGGTTTTATAACATTGACACACATTAATATGTTATAATACCTTGATAAAGGTTGGCGTTCAGCCAACTGAAATATTGATAAAATAAATGATATTTTGATCCAATATATGCCTTTTTAATTAAAGATATGCCACTTTTGTTTCTAATATCAACTACTGACAATATTTCTTTTTAAATATTTTCACATATATATATTTAAAAGTATTTGTATAATATTGAAACTGATGTGTATTCATAATATTTATTATTTAATTATTTGTGACCATTGACCTGAATGCAGAATTTGCATAGGCAATTATTATTATTATTATTTTATTAGAATGTAGCTTGTGCTGTAACGATTATTAAATCTTTAGTAGGTAAAATAAATGTCTGATCCTTAAATTCTAAATACACCACAGCTGGCGACGAGGATAAAAAAGTAAGTTCAATTATGTCGAATATTGTGCCATTTCCAGTTTTCACGCCAGATCAAGACTTCGAAATTTTCGTGAAATGTTTACGTTTTGCGTTTGCTGCGAATGATACTTCGTTAGCTAAACAAGTACCAGTTTTACTGGCGGTGATAGGCCCAAAGTTATTTAAATTGGCCGAAGATTTAGTAGCGCCTGAAAAGCTGGAAACCAAATCATTTGATGAAATAGTCGCACTTCTAAATAGACATCTCGCACCTACACCTAGAGTCATACCAGCTAGATATAAATTTTTTAAGTCAAGCCAAGAAGATGAAACTATATCTCAATTTATGGCAACATTGAGGGGTCTAGCAGAGCCTTGTAAATTCGGAAGCATGTTAAATGAATTGCTACGAGATAAATTGGTGGTTGGCGTTAGATCCGAAAATCTACAGAAACGCCTATTGCAAGAAGGCGATGACGCAACATTAGACAAAATTTACGAAATAGCATTATCATACGAAGCCGCAGAACGAGATTTATTATCAATGAAAAAGGTAGATTATGCAGATGCAAATGTTCATGATGTTAAAAAATTAAATAGTGCATGTTCTCATTGTGGTAGACATAATCATCTATCAAATAAATGCTTTTTTAAAAATGCAAAATGTCATGAATGTGGAAAAATTGGACATATAAAGCCGGCTTGTAAAAATAGAAAATCTAAATATGCAAAAATACAGCATGGATCAAAAGCTACTGGAAAAATTAATGTGGTTGAAGCAAGTGAAAATGGAAAATATTTTATTACATTAAATGTGGACAACAAAAATATACATTTTGAATTTGATACAGGTAGTTGTCACACGTTGATGCCAATAAATTTATATAATAAATTGTGGAATAAGAAAATATCTCCAATAAATTTACATCTTAAATCTTATTCAAATACGAAGATTGATGTTATTGGCAAAAGAGAAGTGTTCGTAGCAGAGGCAAATAAAACTCTTCCTTTGATTATAACTGAAGCAAATAGGCCTGTATTGCTTGGCACTACTTGGATCAAGTGCTTGCCAGCTAAATTTTTAAAATTCTCGGACATAAATTTAGTCCAAGAAACAACATGTTCCTCTTTGGTAAATAAATTTGCAGAGGTTTTTGGCACCTCAAATGTAGGTATAATTAAGGATCATAAGGCGCATCTAATTCTTAGAAAAGATGCTAATCCTAGATTTTTCAGGGCGAGAAATGTTTCTTATGTAATGAGAAACGCCATTGAAAAAGAATTGGAAAATCTTGAGGCCCAAGGTGTAATTACAAAAATAGAAAGAAGCGATTGGGCTACGCTTATAGTTCCTATAATGAAAAATAATGGGCATGTCCGTATTTGCGGAGATTTCAAAATAACACTAAATCCTGTCCTTAAAATTGATCAATATCCACTACCTAAAATAGAGGACATTTTTGCCATTCTCGGAAGAGGAATAAATTTTAGTAAAATAGATTTGTCCCAGGCATATTTACAATTAGAATTGGACGAAAATTCAAAAGAAATGGCTGTAATAAATACACATAAAGGACTCTATAGATATAATAGACTTCCTTTCGGCATTGCTTCTGCACCAGCAATATGGCAGCGAATAATTGAACAAATATTGTCCGGCATACCAGGGACACTTGTCTATCTGGATGATATACTAATTACCGGAGAGTCAGAGGCTGATCATCTTAGAAATTTGGAGGCAGTCTTAAATAGATTAAATGAATATGGCCTCAAGGCTAAAAGGAAAAAATGCAATTTTTTTCAAGAAAGTCTTGAATATTGCGGTCATGTGATCGATAAAATGGGTTTGCATAAAACAAATGATAAGATAAGGGCTGTTTTGGATGCTCCAGAACCACTAAATGTAACTCAGTTACGAGCGTTTTTGGGCTTAATTACCTATTATCATAAATTCATCAGAAACGCTGCAGATGTTTTATCGCCCTTATATGCTCTTCTAAAAAAGGGAACAAAATGGCATTTTTCAACAGAATGCCGAAAGGCTTTTAGGCAAATCAAAGAAATTATCTCTTCAGATCAAATATTGATTGCTTATGACCCTAAATTGCCTATCCGTCTGTCGTGTGACTCAAGCAGCTACGGACTCGGTGCTGTGTTGTCTCAAATTGATGTCGAAGGAAATGAACGCCCCATATATTTTATTTCAAGGACCTTATCTCAGGCTGAGAAGAAATATTCACAGATTGATAAGGAATGCTTAAGTATAATTTTGGCTTTAAAGAAATTTAATAATTAACTTTTTGGAAGAAAATTCGAATTAATAACTGATAACAAACCCTTGCACCATATACTAAACCCCAAGCGGGAAATATCATCGAACATGTCTGCACGACTGCAGCAATGGGCATTGATCTTATCTTCATATAACTTCACAATTGAGTGCAGGAAAACTGGAGATCACGACAATGCCGACGGACTTTCTAGATTGCCACTGAAGCAATATGAAGAAATGGAAGAAGATGCTGTAAATACAGTTCATATGATTAAACAATGTGAAGAATTGCCGCTCACATCGAGTCACATTAGGTGAGAATCTTGCGAGGACTCAATCTTGAAAATAGTATACCAGAACACATTGTATGGTTGGAAAGATAAGCCATCAAATACCGAATTGCTCTCGTTTTATTTGCGAAGAGAAGAGTTAACTGTAGAGCAAGGAATCCTACTTTTGGGAACACGAGTAGTTATTCCAAGGAAATTCAGAGCGAAATTAAAGCTGAGTTGCACCAAGGACATCTAGGTGTTGTAAAAATGAAAGCACTAGCGCGAAATTTATTTGGTGGCCTGGAATAGATCGTGAAATAGAGGAAATTACTAGAGTCTGCAGAGAGTGTAATATAAATAACCATACGTTAAAGCAAGAATGTGTTCACAGGTGGGAATCTGCTCCTACACCATGGTATCGAGTTCACTTGGATTTCGCTGGTCCATTCATGAACAAAATGTTCTTAATTGTCATTGACAGTTATTCGAAGTGGCCGGAAGTTATTATAATGAATTCCACGACCGCGGGAAATACTATCCGAGTTCTGAGAGACTTATTCTCGCGCTATGGTATTCCTGACCAAGTGGTCACGGATAACGGCCCTCAATTCGTTTCGGAAGAAATGAAATATTTTTTAAATCAAATGGAGTTTATCATTTGAGGTCTGCTCCTTATTTTCCAGCCACCAATGGTTTGGCAGAGCGTTTTGTTCAAACTCTGAAAAGAAGCTTAAAGAATATGAGAAAGGAAGAATTAAATAAGAGTTTGGCAAATTTTCTGTTCACATATAGAACAGTACCACATTCGAGCACTAGGGAAGCCCCAGCAGTCCTTTTTTTAAAGCGGATGCTTAAATGTAAGTGGAACCTATTGAAGCCAAAATTGGAAGTCAAACCAGGATTTAAAAAGGGATATTCCCCTGATTTTGAGGAGGACGAGGATATCTTGGTCAGAGACTTTCTGGGTCCAAATGATTGGAAGGAGGGAAAAATTGTAAGTAGACTTGGAAAGTGTTTTTACACTGTTAAATTGAATGACGGCAGATTATGGAGACGGCACGTATGCCAATTAAGAAAGAGTTACATCGCGCCTAGTCCCGCTTCCGAGATATTTCTGCCGGAGCAACTGATAAATTATCCAAGAAATGAGAGCCGTGCAGAGGATGGTTCTGTGGAGATTCCAGTCTCTCCCAGTAAACAGAAATCTCTGCACCAGAGGAGCCCGGTTCCGCAGCTTCGGCGTCGGACCAGGATAGGACGCCCCAGCGGCGGTATCCTATGAGGGACAGGAAACCTCCCGAGAGATTTGGATTTTGAAGGAGAGGAAGGAGTTGATGTGTATTCATAATATTTATTATTTAATTATTTGTGACCATTGACCTGAATGCAGAATTTGCATAGGCAATTATTATTATTATTATTTTATTAGAATGTAGCTTGTGCTGTAACGATTATTAAATCTTTAGTAGGTAAAATAAATGTCTGATCCTTAAATTCTAAATACACCACAGAAACAAAATAGTTATATATATTTTATATGCAGTTACTAATTCAGATAATTATATTTTTCTGCTCTGTAAAATGCTCTCATTACTTATCTGGTATTTTATAAATGTTAACTCAATTCCCATGAAATGTATTGCTGATTTATTCTTATATTTGTCATTCCTTATCGTCTACATGTGACAATATTCTTGTATGTTTCAGGAAAACCAACAGCAGCCAACCAGAATCAAGATAGAACGTTTTGTCTAACCAGAGACTGTGTTGAATCAGGTAAAGAGATTTTATATATTTTTTAAATATATTTTTGTATATAATTTGTAAGTGTTTTGAAACACAAACATATATGATATTTTGGGTAGAAGTTTGGAAATATCGTAAGCTCGATCACAAACTTGCATTCTCGTTCCATACTTGCTGTTTGCATTCTTTCTTCACCAACATTACAATGCCATTATAAATCCTTTTAGAGGACGATCAGCGCTTCCGGGAGATACTTTGATATTCATAATGCCTCTGTTTACATGAGGCTTGGCAGCTGTTCTAAAGTAAAACGTCAAGGACAGGAATTACGCCTTATTTGCGCAACTACTTCCCAACTTGGGCTTTCTTTTCACCTTCCCTAAGTGTCGACGCCTGGATGTCGTCTTGCTGTCGAATGACCTGACTGGCATATGGCCGTTTTTATCCACATGAAGATAGCCATGTCTTACTTATTTCGATACTGTCTCTCTCTCAACCTGAAGGTTTTATTTCACCTTTGAAATACTCTGTAATGAAGATGGTCTTGTCTTGCTTATTTCGATACTGTCAACCTGAAGGTTTGATTTCACCTTTGAAATACTCTGTAACCGTGATGTTAATTTCCATATATTTAGGATCTTTAGTATTGAGCTCTCGCCTCTTCCTCTCACAACAGCCTTGTTGATCGTCGTTCGCTGCAATGGATACATCTCCAGATTCTTGATGACAATTTCGTGGCTGTCCAGCACATATTCGTCCGTGTGAGATTTATAGAGGTTATCGTGTGAACTCTTTTCTTCTGTCGGCTTCCCATTCTCTCGTCTTTGGAGATCTAAAACAGAGTTTGAGTCAATTGATCGCATTCTGGCTTTAATTTTAGATCTCCCTGTCAATAAATTTTCCGATTAATTTCTTTAAATCTAAAATATCAAGGCCAGTTAGTTCTTCCATATTGTTTTTAAATTAGCGTCGAGAAAGTAGAATCTTTAAGAAGTGAAACTAAGTTAAAATACAGCTTCTGAAACCTTTACCTAGCTTCTGAAACCTTAACCTAGCTCTTGAAACCTTTACCTAGCTTCTGAAGCCTTAACCTAGCTTCTGAAACCTTGACCTAGCTTCTGAAACCTTTACCTAGCTTCTGAAACCTTGACCTAGCTTCTGAAACCTTTACCTAGCTTCTGAAACCTTGACATAGCTTCTGAGACCTTGACCTAGCTTCTGAAACCTTGACCTAGCTTTTGAAACCTTGACCTAGCTTCTGAAACCTTTACCTAGCTATTGAAACCTTGACCTAACTTCTGAAACCTTGACCTAGCTATTAAAACCTTGACCTAGCTTCTGAAACCTTTACCTAGCTTCTGAAACCTTTACCTAGCTTCTAAAACCTTGACCTAGCTTCTGAAACCTTGACCTAGCTTCTGAAACCTTGACCTAGCTATTGACACCTTGACCTAGCTATTGGAACCTTGACCTAGCTTCTGAAACCTTGACCTAGCTTCTGAAACCTTGACCTAGCTTTTAAAACCTTGACCTAGCTATTGAAACCTTGACCTAGCTTCTGAAACCTTGACCTAGCTTCTGAAACCTTGACCTAGCTATTGAAACCTTGACCTAGCTTCTGAAACCTCGACCTAGCTTCTGAAACCTTTACCTAGCTTCTGAAATCTTGACCTAGCTATTGGAACCTTGACCTAACTTCTGAAACCTTGGCCTAGCTTCTGAGACCTTGACCTAGCTTCTGAAACCTTGACCTAGCTTCTTAGACCTTGACCTAGCTTCTGAGACCTTGACCTAGCTTCTGAAACCTTGACCTAGCTTCTGAAAACTTGACCTAGCTATTGACACCTTGACCTAGCTATTGGAACCTTGACCTAGCTTCTGAAACCTTGACCTAGCTTCTGAAACCTTGACCTAGCTTTTAAAACCTTGACCTAGCTATTGAAACCTTGACCTAGCTTCTGAAACCTTGACCTAGCTTCTGAAACCTTGACCTAGCTATTGAAACCTTGACCTAGCTTCTGAAACCTCGACCTAGCTTCTGAAACCTTTACCTAGCTTCTGAAATCTTGACCTAGCTATTGGAACCTTGACCTAACTTCTGAAACCTTGGCCTAGCTTCTGAGACCTTGACCTAGCTTCTGAAACCTTGACCTAGCTTCTTAGACCTTGACCTAGCTTCTGAGACCTTGACCTAGCTTCTGAAACCTTGACCTAGCTTCTGAAACCAGTTGTTACGATAAAATTCCAACAGTCTTAGTTCTCGTGAAAAGTCGTAGTTACAACTTAGAGCGAGATACTTTCTTAAAAATAGGCTTAAATAGAATTGCTATACCAGGAGAGTGAAAGAATCATATTTACAAACAAGTTTGAAAGTCTCGTGAATACAAGCTCATTCTGCGCTCGTCGCTTCCTTTTTGTGCCATACTTGCACTCTTTCCCCTCACCAATATTGTGGAATGTTTACATATTTCAAAATAATGATTACATTTTAAAGATTATAATACATCTAAATTTGCCATATATTTTTACCAACCTGGAATAACTCTTTCACACGGAATTACATTTCAATTTTAAACATAAAGTAATAAGACCAAATCCAAATAAAAATTAGTCTGTGACGTTTCTATGAAAAAGCGTTGTTACCATCTTCAGATAAAATTACTAAATGAAAAATTACACCATAGCATGTTTTTTTTTTTTGCTTATCCCCAGTACACGTAGTACTGGCCATTGTAATCATGGTGGGTAGAAGTAGGTGACTGCTTTTACTGTAAGTGCACCACATGTCTACACATGTGAAAAGCAGTTCGACTTTGCACTTACAAATGTGCCAGAGACCCGTTTGGTTACTTTCACTCGCTGGTGGGGTTGGACTTTTGCAAGAATCGGGGGCCATTGGAGCATTTTTTTAATCAGAAAAAAGTGCCCAATGCGGGAATCGAACCCGGGTCGTAGCAGTCGAAAACCAACGGTTTAGACCATCCTTCCACCGACTCCCCATCATAGCATGTTTACAATAGTCATGTTATCAAGTGTGTGAAAAAGATAGTACACTTATTGATTTGAATTTTTTCATATTACATTGTATTTGAAATCTATAACCCAAATTGTGAATGTGCCTTATTACATTTTAATTTGTATTATAGTGTCGTATTATAAAGTTGGCCCAGAAGTTCATTTTTTTCTTAAAACCTTTTTTTTTTCATATTACTTGGCGAATAATATTATTACGGCGGATACATAATACAATTACTTTATAAATAGACATTATACATAGCGGCGAATAATATTGGTATTTCAATTTTTTTTAAAGTGCTTACGAACTTTTGGGATAACCTTGACACTACAAAAATATCACAAATCTAATAAATCTCTTCATAAAGATTGCGTTCATCAAAGAAATGTAGAAGGGGGTCGGTAGTAGGATGATCTAAACCGTTGGTTTTCGACCACTACGACCCGGGTTCGATTCCCGCATTGGGCAATTTTTCTGATTAAAAATAATGCTCTAATGGCTCCCGATTCTTGAAAAATGGCCAACCCTACCAGCGAGTGCAAGTACACAAACGAGGCCTCTGGCACATTTGTAAGTGCAAAGTCGAACTGCTTTTAGCATGTGTAGTCATATGGTGCACTTACAGTAAAGCAGTCGCCTACTTCTACCCACAATGATTTTAATGGCTTGTACCATGTGTACTAGGGTTAAGAAAAAAATATATATATGTAAATTGGATGATATGCAAATCTGATGGTTATAATGTGGTGTATGTCAGCGGAGATGATCCGACAGTACTTGGACCCCACGGTGGACCCATGCCAGGATTTCTACCTCTACTCCTGTGGAGGCTACATCAAGAAATATAAATACGACTGGATGCCGTATGGATCTCTAAGCCCTATATCAAACCTGGGCACCGAGGCTAAAACTGCCATCAAGAGTTAGTATCTTATTTATAAATAGTATTTTTTTTTTCATAAAACAAACAGCCTTGTTGATCGTCGCTCTTTGCAATGGAAGACAGATCCCTGGTGTCCATATCGTAGCTGTCCAGCATGTATTCGTCCGTGTAAAAATCATAGAGGTTATCTTGTAAACTCCTTTATTCTGTCGACTTCCCATTCTCTTTCCTTAGTAGATCTAAAACAGAGCTTGTGAATTCCTATTTGTATATTTGTGTGTAAATGTTTAAAAATATATAAAATATATGAAAAAACACATTAGAAAAAAATTAATAATAAAAGGGTCAGGTGTTGATATTAAAAATAATGATGGCTTATCCTGACCAGGAGCACATGTGCATTTCAAATGACAGAGAGAGCCATTTAGTGGAATAGAAATCAACTAAACATTGATTTAACCTGTTCCCTGATATTTGGTCAACCTAAATATATTCAAATAAAAAAGTATATATTGGATCCAAATTATATTTATTTTACCAATATTTCAGTTGACTGAACGCTAAACTTTATCAAGGTATTATAACTTATTTAATGTGTGTCAACAACAAACTCAGTGCCACATAACGTCAACAGAATTATGTTTTAAAAGTATTGTGTTTATTCTGTTGACGCGCGTTATGCGGCGCTGAGTTTGTTGTTGACACACATAAAATATTTTTAAAAGATGCATATATTGGATTTCTAATTATTTCATTGTTCCAATATTTCGAGGGGCAACTCGCCTCTCTTCATCGAGGAGCTTTGTGTTTTTCACTAGAACATGCGAGCACGCGTACACCACTCTCGTTCTACAAGGCCAATGAAAGAATTGTATCTTTGATTCAAATATTGCATTCAGTATATATACAGCTAATAATTTTATTAAATAAAATATATTATAATACCTTGATAAAGGTTGGCGTTCAGCAAACTGAAATATTGGTAAAATAAATGATATTTTGATCCAATATATGCCTTTTTAATTAAAGATTTATTTATAATTTGCTCTATTTTCAAAACCTATATATATATGTGGCAATATAGTGGTAATAATGTGGTGAGGAGAGAAATAATCACACGACGAGTTGGAAGAGGAATCTGGAAGCCATCCGAGAGAGAGAGGTAGCGAGAGGGCTGTCCGCTGAACGACTGTCTTGTGTGGTCACCCCCTGACTACCAAAATAGTCCCCAGGTGTTGACGAGCGGGCCCCTTTTGCCGCCCCTTTGGAATGTCGTGATCTCTAAAGTGACGCCCTTTAGCTACCCATCTCTCTCTGGCTGATTCTAGGTTTGTTTTATTAATCCTGGAAGAGCATATATTATGACATATGGCCCCCGTTGAAGAAGGCTGAACATGGTTTGAGTATACTTAAAGCTAGAGAAGCCAGGAATAGAGAAAATAATTTTACAGTTGAAATTAGTTAAGGTAATGGTGACATAGTTTTATGTAAATAAAATATTGTATAGTACACAAGTAAATATTATTTACAAGCAGTTTTACAACACCGGAGAGTTTGACATTTAGGGAAATCTTTGAAAATATCAAGGGTATAAAAGGCTATAAGTAATAGATTTAAAGCGAACGAGGATGCGTGTATTTTTTATTTTTTTTATTTTATGGATAAGGGGGCAATATGATGAGTAGTGTATATAGGAGGGATGGAAGGAGGGCTTATAGTGTACGTTGGTAATGTACCTGCAATTTTGTTTTGTAATCATAATATCTAAGAAGGCTAGGGAACTATTATTTTCTTTTTCTACTGTGAATTGGATGTCCGGGTATAGTGAATTTAATTTGGTATGAATATTATCTAAGGATTCAGTTTTAACTATACAGAAAATGTCGTCTATATATCTAAACCAAGTGTGGATATCCGCTGGGAAATTACCTGTAATTAAACTATCTACCCATGGGAGTGCCCTTAGATTGCCTGTAATAACGTTTATCAAAATTGAAAATACTATTGCTCAGACAAATCGATATTAAGGAGGTTAATTTAGTTATCATATCTGCTGTATACCCATGCGTCCCGAGGAATTCTATGGTGCATTCTAAGATGAGGGGGTGGGGGAGACTAGGGTATAGATTAATCACATCAAAATATATCATTAGAATGTTGGGGACAACCGGTAATTGCTGTATATGGTTTAAGAATTTAGGTGTGGAAGAGACACGCATCCTCGTTCGCTTTAAATCTATTACTTACATTCTTCAGAGGATTTCAACCTTCTTCATATAAAAGGCTATATACAACAAAATCTAATGTACTATATGGGAAATGACATTGAGGAGTGTGAACAAGGAGAAGGGGAGTCACAAACACATGATGAAATTCTGAAGATCATTAAGACTGGGGAACTCTACACTTTAAGATATTTTTCAGGCGGACATGGCAAGGGGAAACTTGGCATGGGCTTTCTATGCTATAGGTGTAGAGTATGAGAAATGAGGTTGAGGTTGGCAATTGTGTGAGCTCAGGACTGAGGTAAATATAAAACTACATACAATGTTAGAACCTTGGCGAACAGGGCGAGGGGAAACTTGCCCTGGGCCATTCTACCTTTTCTATGCAGTTACTTGTGTAGCGAGTCCGAGGGGAAAAGTCCCGTGTGTAGGTGAGGAAGTCGAATGGACTTATATTTAATTTGCGGAAAGTATGCGCGCACAGTGCCAAAAATTGAGACGAGGACTGCGTTGTCCGTTACAAGTGACAAGCTGCTCGGACACGAGGTGTTTGAACCGTCGTGGGAGCTTGTGCAAGGCGATGATTTCGCGGTGGGTTGAACGTAAAACCCATGTCAGCGCGAAATGATGACGGACCGGACAGGATCAGCGACGATGTTTAACGTACCTCCGTGGGAAATATCGAAGGTAGGCTATATCGTGCTGGTTTGGACAAGGGACAAACATAGATTTGAAGACAGGGTCCGTGTGGCGAACGTGTGGCGCGAGAAGAAGGGGCGAACTGCGTCGCTCGATGCAGATTGTTCAAGTGCGAACAAAAAGGAGTTGATAAATATCTGGCAGTTAGTCAATCTGCATCCTGTGACGAACACACCATTGGCTAGATGGTGTGGGTCGGTGGATAGGCTAGAGATGAACTACGAAATATATTATCATAAATGAAGGGCGAAGGTTAGGATTTTGAAATGACAATATAGAAGTTCGATAATTGAATAATCAATAATTCTCTATAAAGGTCCTGAGCTGGTATGAGGTTAACAAGGTTGTAAGAATGAGTGGGACATTAAGGGGAAAGTAGATAAGAGTCACCAAGGGTTGGTTGTAAGCAGGGCTCACGTGATGGTTGAAATTCTTCGACGCCTGAATTACAGGGTAAATTTTGAGTCGTTTAGGGAAAGAAATTATTTTTCGTGAGCCGTGCTTACAAGTAGGAGAGGTCATATACAAATAGGTATAGAAAAGTTTAGGTGCTGGAGGCATATTTTTATAGATAAATTGATTATGAAAAATCTATTGTTAATAGTAAAAATCGTAAAGCATTAATAGGTAGAATTCCTTTTTTTTTAAGTTACGTCAAAATGGAAATTATTTAATTAAAATGACGATTGTTAAATTCTACTGGTAAGGTTACTAATTAAATGAGTTACAAATATCTAGATAAATAATATGGAGAATAAAATCATTGTTAATAGGCGTGGAGAGAATAAATGGAGCTAATTATGTAAATATTGGGACAATTTACAAGAAATGACTTATTTAAAGAATGAATGGTAGGAGTTAAAACAGTTACACTCACGATTTATGTTGGTTTAGGGCGCAGGTAAGTTCATTGAGCTTTGGGAGAGTTCTGTCTGTGACACTGTGCGTACCAGTGTTGTACATAACAGTAGCGGCAGGGATATGGCGGAGTCTTGTCCATGATAGTGGGAGGTGTACTGCTCTGGCACGGAGATCGTTCTTGGGCAGGTCTAGTGCTGGAAGAAGTGGGCGGCAGCTTCATCTCCGTCGTAGGCGATCACTTCTTCAGGGTAAAGGTTCAAAAGTTGGCGAGGAAGGGGTTGAGGGCTCGAAGAGGAGTGGTTACAGTTGAGTTGGGTTTGGTCGATCATCGTGGCTTGGCTTCTTGTTTCTTCATACTCCGGTATATGAGGGATTCGCTTCCCGGCCAGGTTTTATCCTGTCGACTTTCAATGTGACAATATAGTGGTAATAATGTGGTGAGGAGAGACATAATCACACGACGAGTTGGAAGAGGAATTTGGAAGCCATCCGAGAGGGAGCGGTAGCGAGAGGGCTGTCCGCTGAACGACTGTCTTGTGTGGTCACCCCCGACTATCAAAATAGTCCCCAGGTGTTGACGGGCGGGCCCCTTTTGCCGCCCCTTTGGAATGTCGTGATCTCTAAAGTGACGCCCTTTAGCTACCCATCTCTCTCTGGCTGATTCTAGGTTTGTTTTATTAATCCTGGAAGAGCATATATTATGACATATGTATATATATATATTTGTTGTGATGTGTTTTATCCTGTAGGGGATGACTGTAGTGTGGTTGGTTAGATGCAGTCATTATGGCCTCAATGTTCAGAGTGGTTTCAAGCGTGATTGAAATTGCACAAAAGGACGAGGCATGTTGGATGTCGTCTCAGAGAAGGAAAGAGTGAGCGTAAGCGGGTAGCCGGCGGCGTCAAGGGAGGTCTGATCTATTCTAGTGACCGAGGGGAACTAACTGTAATCCGACTATGTTTTTCGGACCGACGGTGTAATCGAAGACCTTTCTCCTGTCTGGCGCCGGCTGTCACTGAATCTAATTTTTTATTTCGTTTTGTATTACATGATGGTCAAACTGGCGAGTTGAATTGTGTCGACATGTTTTGGTTGGTACACTATAACTCTATTACATATGGGGACATAAGTATATATTGATATATATTTATAATACAATATAATGGGGCTTGTGATTGTAGAACGACGTTTGACAATTTTTCCGCAAATGTTTCTTTTGAACGAAAAATAGTAATTTATTTTAAGCAGAAATGAAGACTATTTCTATCCTTAGGGATGAAGTATGAAAGGATGAATTTTGAAGAGTAATGATAAACGGAAAAAATAAAAGTGTCCAGGAATGGGAAACCTAGTGGACATGGCATCTGCCTGGTAAGGGGAACACTGTGGGTTCGTTTCCCATCCCTGGACACTTTAATTTTTTCCGTTTATCATTACTCTTCTAAATTCATCCTTTCATACTTCATCCCTAAGGATAGAAATAGTCTTCATTTCTGCTTAAAATAAATTACGATTTTTCGTTCAAAAGAAACATTTGCGGTAAAATTGTCAAACGTCGCTCTACGATAGATATACACTGGTGTCCAAAAAATAAGAAACTTAACCAATATTGAAATTTCTCAAAAGCTAATTTATTAACAAATATAAAATTCAGAATACAAATAGTTTAAACTATGGAGAATTTGACTAGCTATATGAAAATTTAAAAATATATTTGAAATTATGAAATATGCAAATTATTACCAACATACCCAAAGCTAAGGTTCCAGATCTTAAAGAAATAAGATATCAATAGGGAGTATGATCACCTCTAACAGCTATCAAGGTCTCACAGCGAGCCCTCATACTGTTTACCAGGCTTTAGAGGAGGTCCAGGGGTAGTAAACCCCACTCCTCCAATAGAGCAGTTCTTAGTTCAACGAGGGTTCTGGGAGAGGGAAGACGAACTCCAATACGCCTCCCTAGAGCATCCCACACATGCTCTATTGGATTCAGGTCCGGAGATCTGGCTGGCCAATCCATCCTTCGAATATTCTCACTCTGGAGATATTCATTGGCTAGCCTAGCCCTATGCGGACGAGCATTAGCGTCCATAAAAATTAAATTGTGACCAATTTGATCTCTATAAGGTCTTAGATAGGGCTCAAGGATCTCGTCCCTGTACCTTTGGGCAGTTAAAGTGCCCCCAGAAAAAAATGTGGAGGGGTGTGCGTCTGCTAGAACTGATGGCAGCCCAGACTAAGCGACTGCCCCCTCTAAAACTGTCTATTTCCCTGATGTTACTGGGATGATACCGGGTTCCAGGCTCCCTCCAGATGAAAACTCGTCGAGAATCTGTGTTTAAACTAAATCTTGACTCGTCACTGAAGAGAACATTGGCCCACTGATCATGAGTCCAGGCGTGATGTTCAAAGCACCAATTCAAGCGGTCTCTCCTGTGAGCAGAGGTTAAAGGGATACAGACCATTGGTCGTCTTGCATAAAGAGCACCTTCGTGAAGCCTTCGGTAAACAGTTTGTCTTGAAATTCTCGTTCCAGTAGCACTTGAGAGTTCATTAGAGAGTTGAATAGTTGTCATCTCCCTATGGCGCTTGGCAGTTACGACCAGATAACGGTCTTCAGAGGTAGCTGTTTTTCTTTTTCTACCAGAACCTTCTTTTCTTTTGATGGTTCCTGTCTTAATGAACTGTTTCCATATTTTGCTGACCACAGATTTATTCACATTTAGCCTTTTTGCTACTTCAACTTGTGATTGCCCTATCACCATTCTTCCAACAGCTCTCCATTTTGAATCGTCTGCTAAAATATTTCGTAAACTCATAATTAACTGAGGATTAAATAAAAATTATAATTGGACAATTCTCAGATGGGATAAACGACACGCCAAATAGCACACTTATAAAGACAAGCAAAAATTAGCATATTTTCAATTTTACCGAATCGAATGGTTGCGATAAATAAATTCTACGACTTAAAATACCTAATCAATTTACTTTTTAGCTTTTAGCGTTGTATATTTTAAAACATATCATTAAAAAACAAAAGTTTCTTAATTTTTGGACACCAGTGTATATTACAACATACGAGTTATTTTCAATATCAACACCTGACCTTTTTATTTTTTTCTATTGTTTTTCATATATAACTCGTTTCGCGCTGTTGGCGCTCGTTAGCGCGGAGTAGGCTGTACCACTGCGACCAAAAATAATTTTGCTTCCAGAGGCTTCTTGAGAAACCAGGAAATGGGTATTTAGTTGATTTCTGTTCCACCAGATGGCATTCTGCCTTCTGAAAAGCACATGTGCTCCTAGTCAGGATATGCCTTTTTATTTTTAATATCAATACCTGACCTTTTTATTTATTATTTTTCTATTGTTTTTCACAAATATATATTTATATTCAATAAGGTGTTTCATTTATATATTTAACAATGGATGTGATGACATTGATGTTCCGCTGTGACAGATATCTTGGAGAACCCTAATCACAAATCCACCAGCAAGGCCATCAACAAGATGAAACTTGTCTACAATACCTGCCTTGTAGAACGTAAGTAATTCTCACTGATGTTATATCTTAGAAATTAAATTATTTACAGAATACAGGATTGATGTCTGCCATATAGAGGGCTGCAAGGATGGCCGGGTATACGAGTATATGGTCCGGAGTGAGTTGGATGTTGTGACAGTTATTTCAGTTCCATGTAAGGATCTAGTCATGTCTGAGTTTATCTTCATTCCTTTAAAATGTCCTGTTCTGGATTGATGTCTGCCATATAGAGGGCTGCAAGGATGGCCGGGTATATATGGTCCGGAGTGAGTTGGGTGTTGTAACAGTTATTGCAGTTCCTGTAGGATCTAGTCATGTCTGGGTTTATTTTCATTCCTTTAAAATGTCCTCTTCTGGATGATGTCTGCCATATAGAGGGCTGCAAGGATGGCCGGGTATATATGGTCCGGAGTGAGTTGGGTGTTGTAACAGTTATTGCAGTTCCTGTAGGATCTAATCATGTCTGGGTTTATCTTCATTCCTTTAAAATGTCCTGTTCTGGATTGATGTCTGCCATATAGAGGGCTGCAAGGATGGCCGGGTATATATGGTCCGGAGTGAGTTGGGTGTTGTAACAGTTATTGCAGTTCCTGTAGGATCTAGTCATGTCTGGGTTTATCTTCATTCCTTTAAAATGTCCTGTTCTGGATTGATGTCTGCCATATAGAGGGCTGCAAGGATGGCCGGGTATATATGGTCCAGAGTGAGTTGGGTGTTGTTACAGTTATTACAGTTCCTGTAGGAACTAGTCATGTCTGGGTTTATCTTCATTCCTTTAAAATGTCCTGTTCTGGTTCTTTAAATTGTTGTTGTTAATTCTCTGTTAATGTTGAGGTTGCATATGGGCTGAGGTATTTTGGTCTTTGTAATGAGTTTTACTTTTGCTAAAAAAATTAATTCAATAACTTTCCATATAAATAAAAACTTTAAATATCCAGTCTTAATCAAATTATATGTCGACGTTCGCAAGTTCGTATATATTGCGACGTTCGCAATAATTCTTTAAATTATGGCTGTATTTTGGAAACGATATTATTATTTGGTAGAAAGAGCATATCACAAGCTATATGTGAATAGACTTGAACGTTTATGTAGATTTATGTAGTTTAGAATATATATATGTTTATTTTAGATCATATATTTTATTTTTCAATATTCAGTATGGCAACACGCCAAACTCTTAGGGGAACAAGATTGTTTTGAGATGCTCGCGTATCAATCGACGAGTATGTACAACTGCTGTAAAATTTAATATATCTAAAACCTCTCTACAATATATATATATATAAATAATAATAAGTTCAAAAGATTAATAAATAGATATGGAAATCCAAATTAAAATTTTGATATGAACATTTTCACCAACTTGTAGAATTCCAGAGATTTTGATATATAAATCTATTCAATTTTTATTTTATTTACCAGTTGCAAACAAGACACGCTATATCCGATCTGGATAATTGTGGGTGAAACTATTTACAATAATTGTAGTAGAGTAGGTAACAGAATTATCAAAAATAAAATAAACAATTAAGAAAAAGAGCATTAAATAAACATATCCATTTAACAAAAAGGCAACAACATAAGCAGATAGAAGAAATATTTTCAATTCTGAATTGATTAAATAATTTATAGATGTTTTAAAGGGTTGGTTTATAGTAAACCTTAAAACTTAGTGTAGATCATTTTGTCTCTCTCTCTCTCTGACATATAATTTGATTAAGACTTGCTATTCAAAGTTTTTAATTATATGGAAAGTTATTGAATCATTTTTTTAGTAAAATAAAAATTCATTACACAATCTAAAATACCCCAGCCCATATGCAACCTTAATATTAATAGAAAATTAACGACAGTAATTTCAAGAATCAGAACAGGACATTTTAAAGGAATGAAGATAAACCCAGACATGACTAGATCCTACAGGAACTGTAATAACTGCCACAACACCCAACTCTCTACGGACCATATATACCCGGCCATCCTCACAGACCTCTGTATGGCAGACATCAATCAAGAACAGGGCATCCATACTGCACCTCAGTTGGCCGGTATCGTAATCAGGGTGCACGAACAGATCTGATCTTCTCCGTGGACAAGACACCTACACCACTGAATTAATTATATTTTTCTATTATTACCTTTTATTGAAGTATTCTGTATATGTTGATGAAACTAGTTTGACTGATGTGAATGTTGTAATTTGGTTACATTTGAAGTTTTGCTTATGAAATAGCCATATTATTAATATTACCATATCTTCAGTGTCTACCTATCGTTGCACAGGAATTCCATTAACCTTAACACTTATATTCTGATAATATTTAAAGCTTAAGGTAAAAGAATAATTGTCAAAAACTCATATTTACCACTTTTTAACAAGGTGTAATAATTAGGTATATTATAATGCCACGTAGAAAATTAGGAAGACACACTTCAGGATGACACAGCAATTTATTTAAAGCAAGAATAAACTATGAATAATAAAAAATAATACAGTAGACCCTCCCTGTAAAGGACACCTAATCGCAGAGCTAAAGTGCCCTTTAGAGAGAAGTGTCCTCTTACCGGAGAGATGCTAAATTGCAAAAATGCTAATTTTGCAAATGAAAACTGTTCATTGTATAGAGGTGTCCGCTAAAGGGAGGTTCTACTGTATAAGCAATAAGGGAAGTTTGCAGAGTAGCAAAATATAAAAATAAAAAATGATACTCTGTTAATAAAATAATAAATACCTTTTCACAATATTTCGTAATTAAAATATCTTAATAACTACCATTGCTTAACAGCGATCTTATGCTTCTTCTTCAAATATTTCAGTCCTAACCAGTCTGGATGGTGGTTGATTAACTAGTTAATCAGCAGAGACACGTCCAAGCCTGAATCACTTTGTTAATATATTGATGAAGGAATAATTGATATGAATAACTGTTTTAAAATACCTAAAATCACTCGACATCGAGTCTGAAGGAAAATGTTTTACCAATATAAGAATAAGCCATAAATTGATTAGATAACAATACTTAATTTCAGGGCAATATCGTTTATCACAACTGAGTGTATTTGTTTGAAATAAATTTAAAAAAACATAGAGAGAGAAAGAGTATGTATTCATTTAAACCCAATCTAAAATACATAGATGTAATAATATTTATGTACAAATCAATAGGTAATCGTAATTATTATCTTTTATCATTCATAGTTTGTTCTTGCCATAAATTAATTGCTATGCCATCCTGAAGTCTGTATTTCCTAATTTTCCATATGGTAATATATTGCTACGACGCTTCTCAGCCGTCGATGTTTGCGTTCAAGGTTTCAAAGAAAACAATGTGAGTTCGTTTCGGATACAGCTTAGTACTATAAATTTATTCCCAGAGCTTTAAAGAGTAGATTGATAACTATATACAGTAGATGAACTTGTCTTCATTGTCCGCACGGGTAGATTCCTTCTCGTCCTTCTTTGCCCCGTCCTCTGGTTGTTGATCCGCACGGTCCCACTCCTCGGGACACTTCCCCTACCCAACTTGTCACGTCTGTCGTCCCCGCCGTTATCCCCCCCACTGTCCTGCTGCCGTCCCCTCCTCTGCACTTTGTTACTAAACACTTCCTTGTGGAGGGGGGCCCTGCATACTTTCTTTACTAGCTTTACCCACATCTCTTCATCTTCTTTGTTGTACCGCTTCGATATTATACCTAATCATAACATATCGGTAAAAAATAATCATTTAATCTTTATTTACCTAATAAATAGGACCGTGATATAATTTGCTCTTCTCACGATGGCGATGTTTCCAGTTTCATCCACCGATGAGAAGACTTCATATCGGCGGCTTACAAGAGCTCTAGCAGATGATCTGGTGGGGTACTGGCCGCCTGATATGAGAGACTTCGACATTGACAAGATCCTGGGGATTCTTCTGGCATTCCAAATTCCCACCCTGTTTAAACTGGAGTTCTACTACAACAATCAATTTACAAAGGCGCTTTATAGGGTAAAAACTGTGTCTATCAACTTTTTATTTTCTTCTTATTAACGTTGTATGAAAAACGTGGAAGTTGTATAAGCTTATAATTTTGCTTTGTTTCAAAAATGAATCGATGTTGGTTCCATATACTTGAATTGAAAATACACCTTATTTTTATATATATATTCTATTGCTTAAAAAGGAACACAACAAAACA
The DNA here is from genome assembly GCA_030710605.1 of Cordylochernes scorpioides. Taxonomy (NCBI): domain Eukaryota; kingdom Metazoa; phylum Arthropoda; class Arachnida; order Pseudoscorpiones; family Chernetidae; genus Cordylochernes; species Cordylochernes scorpioides. The sequence continues at coordinate 118,639,220 of CP092865.1, read as the reverse complement.
AAAAAGAAACTACAATTGCAAAATGATTTGATAACTAAGAAATAAACAATAATTTTTTAAAATTATGATGATAAAAAATTGAATATGTCTGCCAGAAAAATGCTTCTATGAATTAAAAAATAAGAATAATTACAAAATCTATATATATAAAATTGAATGTCTGTGTGTCTGTGTGTGTGTGTGTGTCTGTGTGTCCTCTATGGATTCGAAAACCATACATCCAATCGCCGTGAAATATTGGAATATTATTAGGTGTATCTCCGGAAAGGTTTACGAAAAATAATTTATTGAATATCTTTAATATCCTTAGAGTTATTTGCAGATTTGTAGCTTTAACTCGCAAGCAGCTCCACCATTGAGACCGAGATAGGCTTAGGTTTTGGTCCACGCCTGATGACCTTGGGTCTTTCAGGGCTAATATATTAAGTAAAACTAATTCAAATATTAGTGCTTTAGTGCTATCTCCTTGAGGTTACCGATTTAAAAGTTTATTTTCTAATTTTAGATTTATAAGAAACATATTTTATTTTAAGTATTGTACTTTATGAAACATATTTTATTTTAAGTATTGTACTTTATTTTAAAAAGTTTAAATAATTGTGCAAGACGATATATATGATATATAATAATCAAAAGAAATACTGAGTATCGTTTAAATATAAAATTCGAATAAATATAAATGCGTTTAAATAATTGTGCAAGACGATATATATGATATATAATAATCAAAAGAAATACTGAGTATCGTTTAAATATAAAATTCGAATAAATATAAATGCGCTACTAAAAATTAAATTTTAGGATGCAATTATTAAAGGTATATATATAATAGGTAAATTATTAAATTATTTAAATAAAACTAATTCAAATATTAGTGCTTTAGTGCTATCTCCTTGAGGTTACCGATTTAAAAGTTTATTTTCTAATTTTAGATTTATAAGAAACATATTTTATTTTAAGTATTGTACTTTATGAAACATATTTTATTTTAAGTATTGTACTTTTTTTTAAAAAGTTTACATAATTGTGCAAGACGATATATATGATATATAATAATCAAAAGAAATACTGAGTATCGTTCAAATATAAAATTCGAATAAATATAAATGCGCTACTAAAATTAAATTTTAGGATGCGCCGCGAAATATTGGGATATTATTAGGGGTATCTCCGGAAAGTTTTACGAACGGAGATAGGCTCAGGTCTGCCCCCCCGTCCGGCCGCCGGCCATTGGACAGTCCAAGTTCCCACCGACCAATCAGAGGGATCAAGAATAAAAATAAAATATAAAATAAAAATAAAAAGAATAAAAATCTATTTATTCAACTGATGGATTATCTTCCTTAGAAAATGAATATACCTAATGAAAATCAAATTCATAAAATGTTTTCATCATCTGTACATATCTTTATTTTTGGCTGTAGTCAAAATTTTGCAGTTAATCTATCTAGATTTAGACCTATGCACCGATAATAAATCTAAAATAAATATGGGTATACACTGATCACAAAGAAATGCTTAATTAAAAAGACATATATTGGATCAAAATATCATTTATTTTACCAATATTTCAGTTGGCTGAACGCCAACCTTTATCAAAGTGTTATAACATTTGTTATATTCAATGGGGAGAAAAAAATGGTATATATATTTATATTATGGACAAAATATATTTTGTAAAAGAAATTGAAAAAATTTGTTCATAATATAAATATATATATCAAATATTTTCTCCCCATTGAATATAACAAAATACTTTTAAAACTTAATGTTGTTGACGTTATGTGGCGCTGAGTTTGTTGTTGACACACATTAAATATGTTATAATACATTGATAAAGGTTGGCGTTGAGCCAACTGAAATATTGGTCAAATAAATGATATTTTGATCTATATATAATATATGTCTATTTAATTAAAGATTTATTTATGGATTGCTCTATTTTCAAAACAAAGAAATGTGTCAACTAAAAATACCTACGTAGAATATCGGAAAATTGGTAAGCTTTATAATGGTAATGTGAAAAATGATTGATATTTTAAAAATAGAAGTAGATGTATTAAGTTACACAGCTTCTACCATTATTTGGGATGTCCATCTTTGGTAGGTATACAATCATCTACATGGTGAGGCCTATTGTAATACAGTTTTCTATGTCTTCACCAAGCTTTTTCAAAATTTTGCCAAAGCGTCTGAGGATTATAGGATTATAAAGATTGCCAAATTTTTATCCCTATCATATCCCATACATGCTCGATTGGGAAAAAATCTGTGGAACATAAAGGATAATAAAGGATATAAACATTTTAAAGGAAGGATCATGAGATGTTGGCTGTATGTGCTCGGGCATTATATTGTTGAAAAATGGCATTATAATTCTGACCAAAAAATTGTTACATAACAGATTGCAACACATATGAAATGTCTATTCATGATAAAATTGTGAAAAAAGTTTTAAAATTACAAATATTTTCTCACAATGAGTATCTTTTTTATTTAAAAAAACGCTAGCTTTCAAGCGTTAATCGCTCTTCAACGGGCTTACTATAATATCAACTTTATCCCACCAGAAATATTGTAAATATTACCTATTGTGAGAAAATATTTGTAATTTTAAAACATATGAAATGTATAGCTGAATATTCATTGTGTCTTGTATTAAGACTAGAGTAGCCCTTCTTTCATAGCTGATGTCACCCCACACCATGAAGCTAGGAGTTCTTGCTATATGCTTTTCCACAATACAGTCTTTCTCGAAGCCTAAGTCTAGTTGTAATAACTCGAAAAAGGTTGGCATTTAGCCAACTAAATTATTTGTAAAATAAATGACATTTTGATCCAATATATACCATTTTAATTAAAGATTTATTTATGGATTGCTCTATTTTCAAAATTCATTATATATATAAATTATTTATTTATGATATGTATATATTTATATGTGCCTTTTTTGGAGGTATTTCTGGTAAGCATTAATTCCTATTAGAAAATATAAGTCAGGTCTCAAACTATCAAATACATTATTCTCAGATTTATCTATCCTATTTTATATAAATTCTAATGAACAAAATGAACAGCTCTCTCCACCCGACGTCGACGGTATAAACAACGATACCCGGGCTGTCTACAAAGACTACGTGGAAAGTCTACTCAGCAAAGTCAACTTCCCCAACTATCGAATTGCTGCGGAGGACATTCTCCAGTTTCAGGATAAGTTGAAAGAGGTGAGTAACATCGGTTTACTTTGAATACACACTCATAATGTCTGAATTAATGTACATTAAATCCACTTTTTTTCCCTATCTCACGTGGTACAGGCAATGATAATCATGGTGAGTAGAAGTAGGCGACTGTTTTTATTGTAAGTCCACCACACTACACATGTGAAAAGCAGTTCGACTTTGCACTTACAAATTTTCCAGAGTCCCTAGTTTGGTTACTTGCTTTTGGTTATAATGCTTCCATTTCTTAAGTGTAGATGGCGCGTTATCACCTTATACTTCCTTGTAATCAATATTAAGGTGAAAAAATCAGGCATCCTGGGAAAAGTTTCGTTTAAAACAATTTTAATTCAAAAATCTCTCTAATTGTCAATTGAAATATTTTAAAAGAAACCAATCCCTGAAGGATTAATATATTTTCACCTTAATAAGAATAAATAGATATTTCAAATAAACATTTTTTTCAAATAAACAAATCAACAACAGCAGCAGCTTTATTAGGACATTTCCTTCCTGTAAGGACTCGCCATACATCATTTTCATGTAGAAAAGGAAAAAAAGAAACATAAACTAACAAATCAATATATTTAACAAGAATCAAAGAAAGAAACACAAACTCAATTAAATTAATCAAATTTATCTTTTTTGATTTATTCTTTATGTAGATTTTTTACTTTACTTAACATTTGCTTCATTCGGATGTTGCTTCTTTTTGGTCTTATTTACCTATTTGTTAATTTAAATTTCTTAACAAATTAAATTTGAATAATTAAAATGAGGAATAGTTAAACTGCGCTGGTAAATCTTTTCATATTGATAGATGAAAAGACAGACAGGCCAAAGCATATATATATATATATATATGTTAAATTAAAATATTATTTTATATAACATTATATTCCATAGATTCAAATACTCTGCTAAATCGACCGCCAGAGGTCACGCTTCCCATATAAAAACTCATTGTTGTTGTTTCCCGATGGCCAGCTCAAACTTTTGTACATTATGTAAATAAGTTTTTCATTTTTTAATTCTTACGCCTTAAGCCAGGTAGAACTTTTATAAAATTGTTTTTTATATATTCCTCTAGTTCACTTGAATCAATCTCTGATCAAAACCACGATTTTAACCACGACTGCATTATCATAGCATAATCTCAACAATTCCAAAATCGAGCAGAAAATCTCTTATTAATATAACATATATACAGAGGGTGTTATTTTTCTGAAAGAACGATTATAGTTCTTTATTGAAAACCATTTAAAATGTTCGTACAGCATTTGTTAGTATTGACATTTCGCAACAACCTTTCATCGATTTTTCCAGGAAAAAAAGGCTTGGTTTTTATTTATTTATTTATTACAAAACACACGCTATATTCTATATGGATATTTGGGTGTAAATGTTTGAATATGTACATTGTTTTTAATTATACAGTCCAGGATATTTGCTGCAGTGGAGTTGAAGCATTTTGAGCAGACAATTTAATATATTTAAAATAATACTCAATTTGTTACAAACCACGGAAATTTCAAAGGTTTTTTAAATAGAATGAAGGCAGTGGAGGATTCAAGTTGCTTTTGTGGTATTGAGGAACAAACCTCAAGACATCTACTGATCGATTGCCCAGCATTTCAAGATTATAGAATGAAGAATGAACTAGTTGTTTGTGAACTTAACGATTTGATTTCCGATAAAAAATCACATTTAAAGTTCAATTCATTTTGTAAATACATTCTAAACTTTCTACAAAATCTGGATCTCTAATGTTTTCATGCGTTGAATAATGTAAATAACTTATGTAAATAAACTTTCTTCTTGTTTGGAGCAAATATCCCTTGCGGGATATAGCGCCTTGGAAATAAAATAATGAAATTTTGAGCAGACAGGAAAAACTTTTTCTCCATCAATGAACATAATGGGTCCAGTATGTCCGGTCTTTAATCTTTCAATTTTTGTGGCTTCGTTTATAGAAAGCTGTGATGATATTGAGGTCTTGTTTCTTCATACCAGTGGTGGGCCATACTATTGATCCTTTCTTTGGGTATATCTGCAATTTCTTGTAATTACAGTTAAACCTGTCTATAGCGCCCTCTTTAAATAGCGCCTTCCTCTCTATAGCGCCCTATTTTAAATACGTTGTATGATGCGATTTACATTTAAAGTTACCTGTCTATAGCACCCCCTTTCTATAGCACCCTATTTTGGTGAGTCGCAAGAAGGGGCTCTATGGAGAGGTTTAACTGTATATATAAATTATTTCTAGTTTTAAATAGAATGAAAGTTATTTAAATTTACATTTTGGAGCAAAATTTTATAAGAAATTATTTTATTTGTGTGTGTACACATATTTTCAAAAACGCTAAATATATTTTTATAATTATAGTCACTAAATTAATGGTATAAATATAATGAATATTTAAAGAGAAAGGCTTGGTCTTAGAATATATTCATCAATAACATTTCAAAAGTTATAAAAAAGGCATCTCCTTATCGCGCAACTGAAAGTTGCTGATGGCTTGCGCCATCTATAGGAATAAATATCAATTATTCTCGTTGATTTTAATTATTCCAGATTGATTAATCAAGAATGGGTATTTGGCTAATTCTGGAATAATTAAAAATCAACGAGAATAGTGCATATTTATTCCGATAGATGGCGCAAGCCATCAGCAACTTTCAGTTGCGCGATGAAGAGATGCCTTTTCAAATAATTTATGCACCTTATCCCAGTACAGTATCACATTTGTACTATTTTTTCACATTTCAAAAGTTCTTAAGGAATTTTCAGAAACCATCTAGTGTTTTCTAGTATTTGATTATCCTACCATTGTGTAGGAATCGCTTCTGAAGCGTATAACCTATATGATGGAGCAATATTAATGCCAAATAGAGAGAATTATTAATTATATTAGAAATATTGTCCTATAAATGGCTGAAACTATAACAGACACTAATGAAACATTCAGAAAATATTTCCCATTTGGAATTCCTTTTTTCGTTCAAAATTTTATAACTCACAGTTCATCACAATTCATCGTAATTTTGGAGAATTCATTTCGAAATTCGGCGCAACGGATGATCCTAGCTGCTTCTGTGGAAAAGAAAACCAAGACTCAATACATTTATTGATAGAATGTCCGATCTTTCACAGCTACAGAAGTAATCATTTTTAACCCATCAAAGAAATTTGCGAATTTGCATATAACAAAGACACTTATGTTATATTTGTGAAATAAACTCTGAGAGAAAACCTAAAAAAATATATAACAAGACTTAGAACAAAACACTATAAATGAATGACAATACATCCAGATGGCACAAGAACCTATAGAACATGCAACAACTGTCCTGGTGTGGAACTAACACTTACTTACATATTCTCATGCCCAGCAATGACCGCAGCCTTGCAGAAAATTGACCTAGACCTAGAACAGCAGCTTCAAACACCCAAGATAGTGGACATTGCGACTGCTGTGATAGAGATGCACGGGGACATCTGAGGCTCTTTAATGGACACCACAACAACAACAGAAAATTCACATGGACCCAGAGCAGCAGCTTTACACACCCAAGATAGTGGATATTGCTGCTGCTGTGATAGAGATGTATGAAGACATCTGAGGCTCTTCATTGGACACGACAACAACAACAGAAAATTGACATAGACCCAGAGCAGCACTTTTACACACCCAAGATAGAGGACATTTCTGTGATAGAGATGTATGGAGACATCTGAGGCTCTTTATTGGACACGACAACAACAATAACTTATGTGATATTAAATAATTTTTGTAAATTCATTTTATATTTTCTCTTCTCTTTGAGAAAATCATCGTTTCAGTTTTAATTGTGTTTTTATTCCGGTTATTGAATTGTATATAATCAATTATATATAGGTTTATAAATTGTATTTAGGCACAAGTATCCCAATCTGGGATATCGCACCCGATATGTCAAATAAATAATAAATGAATTTATATATAAATTTTAAAATATTCTATTTTGTAAAATTAAAGTCACCGCAAACACTCTCTGTTTCATAGATAGCTGTCGATTCTAAAGATCCGCTTGAAGGGGATCAAACTTCATCCGAACTGGGAGAACTTTACCCATTTGTAAGTATTTCTTCTTTTTCTATCTTATTGAGTCAATATCTATGATTTGTAATGATAATATCTGTATAATACAATATAATGCGGCTTATGTTTGTAAAACGACATTTGAAAATTATCCCGCATGTGTTTCTATTAAACGAATTCATACTTCATCTCTGAGGTTAGAAATAAACGTTATTTCTCCTTAAAAATAAATTTCGATTCTTCGTTCAAAAGAAGCACATGCGGGATAATGTTCAAATGTCGTTTTATAATATCTGTTTATTGAGTTGGTAATGGTGAATTGTTTAGGTCGGAGGTGACTTTAGCTAAGAGGTTCATGAATGTGAAGGACTATTCTTCAGTGTTTTTATTTTTTTTTTGAAGCGCTCTAATATTATCTAACTATATGTTTCTGTTGACACTTATCCCGGTCTATGATTATGTAACACCACTTCTCAAACCAGGTATTTACAGGTCTAATCTTTATACCAAAGTATATGGTTTCCCAAAAGTTCGTAAACATATTATAATTATTTCGAAAAATAGATCAACCCATTTACCAATATTTCGGCTGGCTGAATGAAATGCCTCGATAATGGTTGACGTTCAGCCAGCCGGAATATTGGTATATAAATATTTTATTCAATCCAATATATGCCTTTTTACTATCTATTATTATAATTATGATTTATATTTTGTGAATCTTTACGAACTTTTAGGACAACCTTGTAATTCTAAAACTTGAATATTTTTATTATCACGTCGTTTCGACAATAATCTTCTGTCTTCGTCAGAAACAAATAAAAATGAAAGCATTTGGAATCATATTAAACACCTTTCAGAATGCTTTAATTTTTATTTGTTCCTAACGAGGAAAAATGTTGTCAAAACGTCGAGATAATAAAAATATTTACATACTGAAGTGTCTTCTAATTTTCTAAAAATTCCATGAATTATTAGATCCTTCTGAAGATCATTTGTTGGTTTAAAGTTGATTCGGAAAAAAATAGCTACATCAACATATTCCGCTCCCGAGTCTGAAGAGATTGACAACGAGTCACTGAATCGTCGTGATTTGAATCAATTATTAGTTGATGTAGCTTATTTTATTAGATCTTTAGTATATTACATTGTTACACTATATTTATAAGGCTTACACGATTCACACTGGTTTTATAGAACTAACATTATACTTTTTTGATATGGTAAATGTTATTTATTGTGCAATCAATCAATATAAAATTATCTCACATTATTTATTAAACATTTTGATGTGTATATGTGGTAATATAATGTAGAAAGAGAAATAATCACGTCATAATTTGGCCTATACAACCAGAGAGAGAGAGACTGGCACAGCCGGGCGGCCGTTCATGTCGCACACAATCCCCAACTGTCTTAAATGTCCCGCGGTGTTGACCAACGGGCTCCAATGGTCGCCCCTTGGAATGTCGCTGCTGTCTCAAGTGACCGGACTTTACCCTCCCGTCTCTCTCTGGGTTGTCTGTGGGTTGGCTTTATTATTCCTGGAAGAGTATATATTATGACATACATTTATATCTTTCGAAATATATTACTAATTTCACTAATTTTTAAAATAGTTCAGAATTTCAGAACATCAGAATGAAACACTATAAAGGAATGAAAATACATTTAGAGGACACAAGAACCTATAGGACAAGCAACAATTGTACTGGTGTGGAACTAACACATACCCACATATTCTCAGGCCCAGCAATGGTCGCAGCCTTGCAAAAAATGACATGGACCCTAAACAGCAGCTTTACACACCAAGATAGAGAACATTGCGACTGCTGTCATAGAGGTGCATAGGGACATCTAAGGCTCTTTAATGGTCACGACAACAACAACATAAAATTGAAATGAACCCTAAACAGCAGCTTTACACACCAAGATAGAGAACATTGCGACTTCTGTTATAGAGATGCGTAGGGACATCTGAGGCTCTTTAATGGTCACGACAACAACAACATAAAATTGAAATGGACCCTAAACAGCAGCTTTACACACCAAGATAGTGGACATTGCGACTTCTGTGATAGAGATGCATAGGGACATCTGAGGCTCTTTAATGGACACGACAACAACAACAGAAAATTGACATGGTCCCAGAGCAGCAGCTTTACACACCCAAGATAGTGGACATTGCAACTGCTGTGATAGAGATGCATGGAGACATCTGAGGCTCTTTAATGGACACGACAACAACAACATAAAATTGAAATGGACCCAGAATAGCAGCTTTACATACCCAAGTTAGTGGACATTGCGACTGCTTTGATAGAGATGTATGGAGACATCTAGGGTTCTTCATTAGACACGACAACAACATAAAATTGACATGGACCCAGAGCAGCAGCTTTACACACCCAAGATAGTGGACATTGCGACTGCTGTGATAGAGATGCATAGGGACATCTGAGGCTCTTTAATGGACACGACAACAACAACAGAAAATTGACATGGTCCCAGAGCAGCAGCTTTACACACCCAATATAGTGGACATTGCGACTGCTGTGATAGAGATGCATAGGGACATCTGAGGCTCTTTAATGGACACGACAACAACAACAGAAAATTGACAGGGTCCCAGAGCAGCAGCTCTACACACCCAAGATAGTGGACATTGCGACTGCTGTGATAGAGATGCATGGAGACATCTGAGGCTCTTTAATGGACACGACAACAACAACATAAAATTGAAATGGACCCAGAATAGCAGCTTTACATACCCAAGTTAGTGGACATTGCGACTGCTTTGATAGAGATGTATGGAGACATCTAGGGTTCTTCATTAGACACGACAACAACATAAAATTGACATGGACCCAGAGCAGCAGCTTTACACACCCAAGATAGTGGACATTGCGACTGCTGTGATAGAGATGCATAGGGACATCTGAGGCTCTTTAATGGACACGACAACAACAACAGAAAATTGACATGGACCCAGAGCAGCAGCTTTACACACCCAAGATAGAGATCATTGCGACTGCTGTGTAGAGATATATGGAGACATTTAAGGCTCTTCATTAGACACGACAACAACAGTTCAGAATTTCTACTTTATATTAAAAACAAAAACATTCTCTATATTTCAATAAACCTTTTATTGTTTAAATAAAATCCATGAACTTATTTGCAGCTCAAGTGGGAGCGCATCTTGGAGGAATTGATCAAGACATCAGGTCGCGATATGAGAACTGAAGAAATTTTGATTGAAGTGGAGTCCAATCAATATTTGATATCTTTGGACAACCTACTCGATCAAACACCACCAAAGTAAATATACATCAATAATAACACTTCCTTAAAGAAAATATTTTATTATTCTCATATTCTAACAGAGTATTTAATATTTTATCAACAGAATATCAATTAGCAGCAGCTTCACACACCTAAGATAGTGGGCATTGCTGCTGCTGTGAGATGCATGGAGACATCTGAGGCTTTTCATTAGGCACGACAACAACAACAGAGTATCAATTTATATTTTGTTACTTTTTAAACTTCCCTTTCTGCTTATATTGTATTTTATCAATCATAGTAAAATACCCAAATAAACAGAAATATCCCAACCTATATGCAACCACAATATTAACAGAGAATTAACAAAAACAATTTCAAGATTCAGAACAAGACATTTTAAAGGAATGAAGATAAACCCAGACATGACTAGATCCTACAGGAACTGCAATAACTGTCACAACATCCAACTTACTATGGACCATATATACAGCTGCCCGGCCATCCTTGCAGCCCTCTATATGGCAGACATCAATCCAGAAGAGGACATCCATACGGCACCTCTGTTGGCCGGTATCGTGATCAGAGAGCACGGACCGATCTGTTCCATGGAAAAGACACCACCACTATATCAATCATGGTTTGTTTTGCTTTAAATAAATTCTGTTTCATCCTGAAGTTTGTCTTTCCTAATTTTCTACGTGGCATTTCGGTGAAGATGTTGGGAATCTATCCCATTATCTCTCACGCCAAGCGAGAATGCACTTAGAAATTTAAGAAAGACAAATTTCACGATGACACAGCAATTTACTCAAGGTAAGAACAAACTATGAATGATAAAATATAAGATAAGCAAAAAATGGAAGTTTACAGAGTACAAAATATAAATATAAAAATAAATATTCTGTTAATAAAATAATAATATAAACCTTCTTTTCTGATTTTTAATATTGTCACAAAGTATTTTAATTTAACTATTTTGTAGATATGTAAATGTTCTAACTAGTTTTTTCTATTAATTCATTTTTTTGTTTGGGTCTATGTAAATATTTGAGAATTAGTTTTTTTTAGGCTGACTGTCTAGAGTAAGATAGACAAAGCATATAGTTGTTGTCGCCTTTTTCTATTTTGACAATGTGTTGTATAAAACTTACTTTTGAGTTTGCTTCGTGATTCCGTGGCTTACCAGCGACAGAATTAAAGAAAAGATGTAACAATATAATACAATGAATAAAACTTCCAGGGTTAAGTTTCTTGTGCAAATTTTATTTAAAGTTTTCGGACTTATCAGTCCTTCAAAAGGAGTATCTCTCTCTCTCTTCAATAAAAAAAAATTAAAATATGTAAATAATCATTTGTATATAAAAATAGTTTATCATTAATTTATTAATGTGATACTCCTATTGAAGGATTGACAAGTCCGAAATCTTGAAAATAAAAAGTTGCACAAGAAACTTAGCCCTGGAAGCTTCATTTAAAAAAAAATATAAATACTTTGCAACAATAGTCAATATTATAAAATAAATAAAGCTTCCAGGGTTAAGTTTCTTGTTCTTCGTCCATATTTTCCTTCTCTACACTATGGTAAAACAGTTTAATATATATTGTTGCATCATGGCTAATGAAACTATTTTATTTTAATTTGTAATATTATGTTTCATATATATTAAATTCAAATTTATATTTTATATTTACTTATTTTATTAAAGAGAATATATGTATTATAAACAGAATATATGTATTATAGAATCACCATTTGTATTTTGGTACACTGTGTGACTTCACTGCTCTCTTTGATGTGAGAAATAAATAAATAATTCTGGAGGCTACTTAAAGTTATCTCATTATTCCCTTATATAAATTTGTAGGATGGTTGAAACGCGCTCTGGTAAGATACAAGACCCGGCACAGGAGAGAATTAAGGTTGAAGAGTCTGCCAAGCCGCAACCTGGTGCAACAATATCTAACTTTAAATGATTTTTTGATCCAATATATGCCTTTTTTATTGGATATCTAACTCTTCGAACTACACTCTAACAGATTTATATAAATTTCCATCACTTTGAAATGTTTTGAATACGATATGAGTATATTATTCTTCCAAAATTTAGAAGTCTTAAGGTGCTAGGTTTGGGGTGTACGCATGTAGAGGCATCAAATTACACCAATAACCTGCAATCTTTGCAAAGGTCAGGTTCGCCATGTGTGAGTTCTTGAAATTTGATCATGAAATTTGATTTAGGTTTTATTGATTTTTAGTCTATTGGTTTCAATTGCTCTTCCAAATTTTTCTACTTAATAAAACAATAGTCAAAATTAATTAGATAACCTAGACTTTTATATAAATGTATTCTGTTTTTACAGGAAAATCTACACTTACCTTTTGTGGAGTTTCATTCACTGGGCTGCACAATATTTATCATTACCAATCCGACAAAACCGCCTTGTGAAGGATATTTCTCTGGATGTTGTTCCGGAATACCACACGGAAGGACTGTGGAAGATTTGCATGGACGCCATACATCCTGGTTTCAAGAAACCCATGACGGCTGAGTATGCCGATGTGATGTTTAACGACGAACGTATCAAAGATGTAAGTACATTTTTACATAGTTACATATTTACATAGATACTTATTGTTGTGAGAATAGAGCAATCCATAAATAGATCTTTTATTAAAAAGGCATATATTGGATCAAAATATCATTTATTTTACCAATATTTCAGTTGGCTGAACACCAACCTTTATCAAGGCATTATAACATATCAAGATAATATGTTATATTACCTTGATAAAGGTTGGCGTTCAGCTAACTGAAATATTGGTAAAATGAATGATATTTTGATCCAATATATGCCTTTTTAATTATAGTTACATATGTGTTAGATTATATTTCCATTTACAATAGTATATCTTATATTAATACCATATATGAAGTTAATACAAGGTTGTCCCAAAATTTATTAAACACTTGCAGAAAATTGAAATAACAATATTATTCGCCATAATATTATCCGCCGTTATGTATTGTGTATTTGTATTATGTTTAAAGTAATTGTAATTATTCGCCAAATAATAAAAAACGAACTTTTGTGAAAACCTTATAGATACTAGGATATTTTATTGACTATAAACCTTTTAGTTTCTTTTTTCAGAATGGGTTTATTAAGACTAGTGGAAAATTGTTCGAAGGTTAATATAATATTTAAATGCCACAAATTTATTAAACACATTTACTTCTGATATACACAATGAAATAAGACCAAATCAAAATAAATAAATAGTGTGTGATGTTTAAGTAACAACGTTATTATCTAAACGTCAAACACTATTTATTCAGATTTCCGATAAAAAATCTTATTTAAAGTTCATATTCTTTTGTAAATACATTATAAACTTTCTACAAAATCTGGATCTCTAATGTTTCCATGCGTTGAATAATGTAAATAATTTATGTAAATAAACTTTTATCCTTGTTTGGCGCAAGTATCCCTTGCGGGATATAGCGCTTTGGAAATAAAATAATTGGTAACCAGTTCATAATCTATAATCCAAATTGTACCTTATTATTTGCTTCTGTTATTGATTTTCTACAAATTTCAGTCAATATATAATGCCAATAATATTTTAATGAAACTAGAAACACTGAAACTTTGTATATAGAAATTTCAAACAGTACTATATATTCGATTTATTCAAATCGTCCACATTTTTCTTCTCCACACTGGTTATTCTCTCATAGCTTATTTTTCATCGCTAACAACAATTCAAGTATGACAAATTATTTGTATAACAAGAACGTTCAATATATATAATCACCTGTATTTTTCATGTAAATTTATTAAATTGTTATGTTTTTGTGGATGTTACAGATAGATAAGATGTTTGACATTGTTAGAGAAACCTTCCAACACGCCATTGCTAACCAAGACTGGATTGACAACCCAACAAAGAAGATGACTGATTCAAAGGTATTACATTTTTAGAATTATCTTTGATAAAGATTTATATTTATTTATTTATCCATCAAACCAGACGCGATATCCCTACAAGGGATGCTTGCGTCAATAACAACACTAAACTCAGATACTATATTACATTTAAAAAAAAAAAACAATAATTACAAGATTTAAAAGATAAAAAAGAGGACATTAAATCATTCTTGATTTTACATCACAACCAACAAAATAAACAAACCAAAAAATACATATATACAAATATGTAATAATTAAGGTTTTTTTAACCAAGAGAGAAAATCATAGATATATTTACAGAATTTTCTAAATTTAAAATACGAGTCCTTACTATTTACAAACATAAAAAGATCCTTGTATTCGATGTTTTCCCGGTTTCTGTAGTTCTGGAAGATTGGGCACTCAAGGAGCAGATGACTGGAATCCTGCTTTCTCTTTCCACATAAACATCCCGGATCGTCTATAGCTCCTATTCGAAACAGAAAATCTCCGAAATTTCCATGACCAGTAACGAATTGCACATTGTAAAAGTCAGGGCGGAAATATTTTGGAATGCCCAGAGGGAAAAAGAGACGAAAGTGATCATTTGTATTAGAAAACATATCTTCCATTCTTGTTCTCAAAAATCCTTTTATAATTGAAGGAGAATGTGGACTGAACGTTCGTTGGTCTTCCTCGCTTAGTTGGTCCAATTCATATTTAATCAATCTTGATTCGATAAAATCAGTCAGGAATGGGATCTCTGCCAGACAGTGGACACAATTTGAGGAAGATGTTTTAAACGATCTAGTAGCCCAAAGAACAATTTGGTATTGCATCGAATTTAATTTCTGTTTAGAGCGGTTATTTATTTGGTAAAACCAAATTTCAGCTCCATATGTTAGAATAGGTCTAATTAGCGTCTTATACAGAATTAACCTTTTATTAGAATTTATACCCCATATTTTGCCGCTGAGGGAAAAAAGCAGATTTTTCATGCGCTGCGCCTTATGCAAAATCTCATTGATGTGCGGGGTAAAATTTATTTTTGTTTTGAACCTGTGATTAGATAATTTCATTCCCAAAATTTTGATTTCATTTGAAGGCTTTATGACGGTTTTTTGAAATTCCAGCTGGAACCTATGGAAATTGTGGAAGTGAATCAAGTTTGTTTTTTCTGGATTTATTTTTAACTTGTTTGAGCGGCACCAATTTAGAAAATGGAATTATTTAGACCCGAATGTTTCTTTCACACATAACTTCACACACTTCTAATCTCCTTTCTGCGAATCATTTTTGATCCAATATATGCATTTTTAATTAAATATACAACTATTTTGAAAATAGAGCAATCTCATTCATTAGATAATGCAATCTCATTCATAGATTTATTTTCCAATATTTCGGTTGGCTAAATGCCAAACCTTTATCAAGGCATTATATTTTTGTATACACAAAGTCAGCGCCGCTTTGTGTATACAAAAATGTAATGCCTTGATAAAGGTTTGGCGTTTAGCCAACCGAAATATTGGCAAATAAATATTTTATTAAATACAATATATGCCTTTTTATTATCTAATATACAACTATGTACAAATGAATATATACATAGCGCCTTTGCCACCGCTGCAGAGTTTGGTGGAGAATCGCCAGCGGGTCTCCAGCGACACCACGTATTTCGCGATCTACGAAGAAAACGTAGATCTCTATTTTACATATACACAGCATATGCTATATGCAGATGGTGAAGGAACTATATATTTCCGGCTTGGCGGAGGTTTATATTTACTTTGTGATGAGGATGTACTGGGTCTTCAGCGGATTCAATAAAGGCGTGGATCAAGGAAGAGATATCATTGTACACTTTTAACGACTTCCTGGCAACTTCCTATATCTTTTAGCCCCGTTCTTAAACGTTGTTATACTTCTATATCTCAATCTCTGCTATTTAGCTCAACTCTTATTCCATTACACAGTTTTATTTTTCGAATTTTTAATATTTTGTGTTTATGCAACAATATTTTCCAGGTCCGTCTTCTACGAGTAATAACTGGTTACCCGCCCTCCTTACTGGTGTTAGAAAATATGGACTATTTATACAAGAAGGTAAGTTAGAATATTCTCTTCTGATGTTTAAATTTAATCATCTAATTTCCTAATATCCAATTTTTCCATCCATTTTATTTAAATAAATTTAATTTAAAAATATTTGTATATATATATATATATATATAACTACCCGTTTCATGATTTTTCAGGATGCCTTAATGACCAATTATTTGGGTGTTGAGGTACAGCTTGCACCACGCTGATTAGGGCCAACAGCCCGAAACGCGTCCGTGGTTAGCTTTTCTTGATTAATCAAGAATGGGTATATGGCCAATTCTGGAATAATTAAAAATCAACGAGAATAGTTGATATTTATTCCGACAGATGGCGCCAGCCATCAGCAACTTTCAGTTGCACGATAAGGAGATGCCTTTTTCTTAATTTATGCACCTTATCCCAGTACAATGTTACATTTGTACTATTTTTTCACATTGTGTAGCGTCCTCACGCAATTCTGGCCTTAACTACCCGTTTCATGATTTTTCAGGATGCCTTAATGACCAATTATTTGGGTGTTGAGGTACAGCTTGCACCACGCTGATGAGGGCCAACAGCCCGAAACGCGTCCGTGGTTAGCTTTTCTTGATTAATCAAGAATGGGTATTTGGCCAATTCTGGATTAATTAAAAATCAACGAGAATAGTTGATATTTATTCCGACAGATGGCGCCAGCCATCAGCAACTTTCAGTTGCACGATAAGGAGATGCCTTTTTCTAAATATATATATATATATATGGTAACTGAGAGGGTCAAACCTGTCGACTCTCTCTGTTTCTGTGGAAACCTAGAGAAAGAGTCAGGGTTTGGAGATTTTCCAGTACCTCTCTGCACCTTGGAAGAACTTTAGCAGTTCTCACAGAGTTTCAGGCAATCGTGGTCGATGCAGAGTGGAAGACTTGGGATTGTCCACACACAAAAACTAATGTCCCCATGTTTCTCTATCACAGCAGTCGCAATGTCCACTATCTTGAATATGTAAAGTTACTGTTCTGGGTCCTTTTTGTTGTCGTGTCAAATGAATTTGCTCTTCATTGGAAAATGGGTGTCGTTGCCACGTTAGTCACCTTCGACCAGAATTTGTTCGAATATCCCAAGGGTCCAGGGGGACCGGTATAGTCGGACTTTCCCCAGATATATCGGTAGTTACGAGTATATTTCCAATATTTACAGAAAGTATGGTCAATGTTATATATCTTATATGACGCGCTAAAGTATCATAATATAATTATTCTAATAAAATACTCAATTAGATGTTTACCGAAGAGAGATTGCTCGAATTATTTATAATTGTATATATTTTTCTACTTTCTCAAAGCTTATATCCATAGTTCATATAAAATACCCATTTCAAGAGTCTAGCATCAGTATCACTATAAAAGGAAATTTAAAAAATGCAATATAAAGCGGTATGGTAGATTAAACTGCAAAACCGCAGGGAGGCTTCACCACTGATAAGCCAGTCTCTTCCATAATTTTCATTGCACTAAGGGCAGTAGAAAATTGTTTAATTTTCAAAAGAATCATTCACGTTTATAATAGTTCGAATTCTCATAACAGTTGGTGCGCTAGTGTATCATATATATATGTTATATTAAAATATTATTTTTTTCTAAATTATATTTCATAGATTCAAATACTCTGGTAAATCGACCGCCAGAGGTCACGCTTCCTCTATAAAAACTCATTGTTTTTGTTTCCCGATGCCCAGCTCAAACCTTTTGCACATTATGTAAATAAGTTTTCCATTTTTTTATTCTTATGCCTTAAGCCATGCAGTAATTTTATCAAATTTTGTTTTTATGAAATTCTTTATTAGCACAATTAAAGTAAATTGTGATTCAATCTTCATTTTATTATAATCTTCTCCACGACTGCATACCAAAATCAAGCAACAACTAATATTTCTATATATTAGACGTATATTTTTATAATATACTAGACGAATGACCCGGGCAACGCCCGGGTTTACCTGATTAAATGTTTTATTCAAACACTATTCGTTTCAATTATAAATTTGGCTTGTGAAACGTCCCGCTCCAAACTTTACAGTCAGATTAGATATCGATATACACATGTGTAAATCTTCAAATCGAGCGAGCGTCTATAAATATTTCGATTTAGATCAAGTATTCTAATTATTAAGCGAAATATTATAAATAAAATTTTGAGAAGATATCGATTTTAAACGTATTTATAACCTTGATAGAGGGCGCTGTTCGTGAGCAAAGCAGAATAATTTGAATATATAGTTTTAATATTTAATGTATATATAATTTAAAATAGCCTATCGTTTTCCTCGTATTTTTTTTAACTATGTATGGAAATTTTGGTACTGTAAAAAAAACTTTGCCTCAATAATATAAAAAAAAAACACCTTGGCTAAGTTTCGAACCAAGGTTGTGGAAATACGAAGCCGTTCACCTAACCATTAAGCTACTCTTGGCATCGTAAATGTTCGCATGTAAAGCTATTTCAGGTCTTACATATTTCTAACGACCTTTTTGAAATAGGTTTTTGAAACATGGAAATTATAATACTTCAAATAAATAGAAATAGAGTGAACACAAATAAAACATATCAAATATTTCGAATTAGAGCAGTTATTTTAAACGGCGAATTAGATCAGTTATATCTAAAAATGAAAATATATAAATAAATAAAACCTACCAAATATTTCAAATTAGAGCAGTTATTATATAAACTAGACGAAAGGCCCGGGCAACGCCCGGGGTTTACCGGAGTGCGAGTATATTTTAAAAACGTTGTCTTGGGTGGTCGCTATTGACAGGGTGGTCTGTATAGACAGGTGGATGTATCACACAGCTGATAACAGGATTGTCTAGAGTGGTCGCTATAGACAGGGTGGTCTGTATAGACAGGTGGATGTATCACACTGCTGATAACAGGGTTGCCTAAGGTGACCGCTATAGACAGGGTGGTCTGTATAGACAGGTGAATGTAACACACTGATGATAACAGGGTTGCCTAAGGTGACCGCTATAGACAGGGTGGTCTGTATAGACAGGCAGCTGATAACAGGGTTGTCTAGAGTGGTCGCTATAGTCAGGGTGGTCTGTATAGACAGGTGTATGTATCACACTGCTGTTAACAGGGTTGCCTAGAGTGACCGCTATAGACAGGGTGGTCTGTATAGACAGGTGAATTTAACACACTGATGATAACAGGGTTGTCTAGAGTGGCCGCTATAGACAGGTGTATGTATCACACAGCAGATAACAGGGTTATCTAGAATGGCCGCCATATACAGGGTGGTCTGTATAGATAGGTGAATGTATCACACAGCTGATAACAGGGTTGCCTAGAGTGACCGCCATGACAGGGTGGTCTGTATAGACAGGTGGATGTATCACACAGCTGATAACAGGGTTGTCTAGAGTGGCCGCTATAGACAGAGTGGTCTGTTCAGACAGGTGGATGTAGCACACTGCTGATAACAGGGTTGTCTAGAGTGGCCGCTATAGACAGGTGTATGTATCGCACAGCTGATAACAGGGTTGTCTAGAGGGGGGCAGGGAGGCCACGTGTTCGCTGGCAGCCAATGGGCGCGCATTCTATCCGTGAGCTTCAGACATACAGACAAACAGACAGAATAAGGCAAATATATAAGTAGATATTTATATTATATGTGTTATTAAGCGAACTATTATTAGTTATTTTAAACAGCGAATTAGATCAGTTATATCTAAAAATGAAAATATATAAATAAATAAAACCTACCAAATATTTCATATTAGAGCAGTTATTATATAAATATTCATATTATATGTGTTATTAAGCGAACTATTATTAATAAAATATTGAGAAGATTTAGATTTTAAACGTATTTATAACCTTTTAGTACTTTATAGAGGGCGCTGCTCGTGAGCTAAGTTGAATAATTTGAATATATAGTTTTAATAATTGATTTATATATTTTTTTAAAATAGCCTATCGTCATCCCCGTTATTTTTTACCTATGTATGGAAATTTTGGTTTGAATTAGTGAACTACTGCGAATTTGTATACCGTGCATAACCAACAAACAAACAGACAAACATACATCATTCATTTTTATATATATAGATATATCTTTACTTACTATTATATTTTCTATTAACAGTAGTTGTTCTTCAATGGGAGGTGTTGAATTTTTATGCCTCTTATTCGACAAATTGTAGGATAGGTACCTTCTTGTAATGAGAATTATAGAATAATTATAGTTTTCTTTGCATATCTGAAATATGTAACTAATTTATAAGAGATATGAATAATAATTAGAATTTTATCTATTAACAAATCAGACGCGATATCCCCACAAAGGATGCTTACGTCAAGAAACAACACTAAACTTAGATACTATATTACATAAAAAATTGAATAATTACAAGGTTTGAGTTGAGTTTAAAAGAAAATAAAGGAAAAGATACTAAAATCATACTACGAATTTACAAACAACTAATGAAATAGATACAAATAAATTCATATATCCCAATGAAGAACAACTATTGTTCATAGAAAATATAATAGTAAGTAAAGATATATATAAAATTATAAAAAGGAGAAGATTTTCTGCTGTTTTTGATTGTTATTTATATAGAATTATTAGTTGTTGCTTGATATTAGTATGCTGTAATGGGAAAGATTATAATAAAATGAAGATTGAATCACAATTTGCTTTAATTGTGCTAATAAAGAATTACATAAAAACATAATTTGATATAAGTAATGCCTGGCTTAAGGCGTAAGAATAAAAAAAATGGAAAACTTATTTACATAATGCACAAAAGGTTTGAGCCGGCCATCGGGAAACAAAAACAATGAGTTTTTATAGGGTAAGCGTGACCTCTGGCGGTCGATTTAGCAGAGTATTTTAATCTATGAAATATATGTCGCAGTGGTTACAGCCTACTCCACGCTGACGAGCGCCAACAGCGCGAAACGCGTTCGTGGATGGCTTTTCTTGATTTATCGAGAACTTGGGTTGGCCAAATATCACGGAGCAAGCTAAATTAACGTTTAGTTTATTTTTGCTCCACTAGATGGCGCTCTGCCATCTAAAAACACATTAGCTCGTGGTCAGGAGATGCCTTCTTTATTTTTATAATTATATCTAATATAGCAAATATTGAGATTCATTTCTTTTTCATATTTGCTCCTGTAGATCGGCTGTGAATACCCGAAAGCCTGAGAAGAAACTAATAAAAAATAGAAACCTCATCCTCGGAGCATGTGTTTTATTGTAATTATTATACTTTACTAATTAATCCACTTTCAATCTACCAAATGTTTATAAGTATTTTATTCTAAAACGGTTCTTGGTTTGACAGTTGAATATCAAGGAAGAAGATTTTCTTTATAGCCTTCTTCAAATTCGGAGGTTTATGACTAAAGGAAGCCTCCTTTATATGGGAAAAGAAGACGACGGGTGAGTCTTCAAATTATATTTTAATGCCATTTTATTTTTATTTGAAATACATATTTATATATATATATATATGAAAAATAGTACAATAGTGAATTTGTAAATGGATCAGGTGTACAAATTAAGAAAAAGCTGGCTGAGCTGGCTCGGCTGATAGTACCCTGTAAAGGCTTCTAATCCAGGGATACAGGATGAGCAGCTTTTGTACTCCATGTTAGGAGCGGCTGTACATGGTGTCTGTTCCTCATGTCAGAGGCGGCCATTTCTTTTGGAGCTAAGTCGGCCTGCTACTGAGTAAGCTCCCAGTCTTGATGACAAAGGCAGACGCATTCTACTTTGCCCAATCATGGTGGTTGTCAAATCTCAACCATCGAAGTCTCAAGCTTGATACCCTAATATGATTGAGTGGAGATAAGGAAGAAGAAGACATCAAACGCTCGAGCAAGGTTTTAGAAAATATTCCTTTTACCAGTTGATAAACAAATTCAGAAAAGTTACTGTTGCATTGGATAATATTCATAATTCAAGCTGTAAGGGAGATACTTCAATGGCATTCAGGGGTGTTTTAGATAGGTATTTGTATTACATATTGGACTTTATACAACAACAATAACAAAAGGCTTTATTAAGACATTTTTGTCTTATACGGATTCTCCAAGCACGTAAATGTAGGGTACATGCAAGAATAACAGTAATGGCAACAACAAAAGTCCCTGTTATGACCCTTTGGTCTTATACAACTTCTCCAAGTAGAAGAGGGTATATACAATAGTTACAATAAATGTTATTTACAATTTGTCAAGGGGGAGAGAAGTGGACTTGCTGGGGTAACTATACATGAATCAACGACCGAAGACAAAAGACAAATAACAAAGTTTTATTGACATCCCGTCAAAATATAGGCATATTGGACTTTATATATATATATTAATAAGTACTAATTTAGAAATTTCTTTAACGATAGTTACAACTTGAATTAGTACCTATTTTATAATAATTGTTCATATTTTCACCGCCAATTTCTGATTTTGTTTGCTCTATGTAAAAAATAAAAAAAAGGGGGGGGGGGGGGTTCCATTGCCCCGTTAGTCAACCACATTTCAGAGTTCCCTGTTCACGGTTACCGTAGTGGCTCGGGTCTCACGACACCGTACTTCACCCTACAGGGCAGTCCCTTACTTGTGCTGCTTCTCCTGCCCGCCACGTAGAGGAGGGGTTGGGCTAAATTTCAGGAATAAGAAGAGGACATTTTGAAGGAATGAAGATAAACCCAGACATGACTAGATCCTACAGGAACTGCAATAACTTTTACAACACCCAGCTCACTCCGTACCATATAATCCCGGCCATACTTGCAGCCCTCTATATGACAGACATCAAACAAGAAGAGGATATTTTAAAGGAATGAAGATAAACCCAGACATGACTAGATCCTACAGGAACTGCAATAACTGTTAGAACACCGAACTCACTTCAGACCATATATACAGTTGCCCAGCCTTACTTTAGCCCTCTTCTACATGGCAGACATCAATCCAGAATAGTACATCCATCGGATAAGTCACCTCGTATTGTGATTAGGGTGAATGGACCGATCTGATCTGCTCTATGGACAAGGCACCACCACATAATTTCACCAAAGCTCTATAATAATGATCAGTTGAGGTTTAATACACATACACTCGAACTTGATTGTATAATTTAATTGTTTTCTAATAATAATAGTATAATAATGATAGTAATAATAGTAATTCATTTATGCCAGAACGATACTTGTCATGGAATCTGTCATCGAAGATAATAGCCTTCATTTCACGGACTAGAATTACTTCAACTCTAGATAGAGTAAGTCATATTCTCATCATCAAAAAGGAAAGCATTCACTTCAGGATTTGTGGAAATATAATATCTGATGAAATCTCCCACTATATCATAGAATGCAAATATTTAGGTGAAGAAAGTGAAAAACTCTTTAAAACACCTTCTGGAGATTTAGAAACCCACTGAAGACGCTGAGAACTATTTCAGAAAAGAAAAACAATAGCAATAGAACTATAATTTCTACAGATCAATTGTAAATATATTCATACATAAAAGAGGTAGTGAGTAAAGTTTTAGAACAGATGTGTAAATAAATCCCTTTTCAAACAATGGCTCACGTGCACATGGGGAAAGGGAGAAAACATTACTGTATTATTTTGCTGTTGTATGGCGAATCCATACAGGGCAATGGGCCCTAATAAAAGCCTTTTTGTTGTTGTTGATAGTAATAATAGTGTGCTCTAAATAAATCCAATTTATACAATACTTTATGTTGTATGTTCAGGAGTTGGGGGTTTGAGCCCACGTCTGTCAATGCATTCAACTACCAATTTAAAAACATGATCGGTAAATATTATTCATTTGATTTAATTGTGTGCATATAAATATACATAATTCACATTTAAAAGTTTGATAAAAGTTCAACATGTTTCTATCTTTGCTCTTTTTTTACACTAATACCTTCAATTCCTAATTTTCTTTCCTATGTTCTGCTTCTATGACGCGTAACTGCCGATGCTACAGCGTGAACTTGTTATAAACCTATGTTGTTACTTAAAATACAAAACCTTTTTGATATCTTAAAAATAATATTTATCTAATTTGTTTTTAATTATCATTACTCCTTCTCTAATACCAACTATCTGTCATATAATATACATAGAATTCTACTTATATATCGATTATTTTATGTTCCAGTAATCCCAATCAGCATTCTTTTCCCGCCTTTCTACCAATTGAACAGACCTCAGTAAGTATTACAATTGTGGATAATAGTAGATAATATTCATATTATTTGTGAACAGTAATGAAGCCAAATCTCTCTAAAATGCAATATATATGTACATCTTTGGGGGGAATAAAAAAAAGACAATACTCTGCATGCCTACAATTCTTATGAAAGTATGTATGTTATATTAAAATATTATTTTATTTGAAATTATATTTAATAGATTCAAATACTCTATTAAATCGACCGCTAGTGGTCATGCTTCCCCTATAAAAACTCGTTGTTGTTCTTTCCCGCTGGCTGGCTCAAATCTTTTGTACATTATGTAAATAAGTTTTCATTTTTTATTCTTACGCCTTAAGCCAGGCAGTACTTTTATCAAATTATGTTTCTCATATATATTCCTTAGCTCAAATAAATAAATCTCTGATCTTCAATATTTTTATTGTAGTTTCATGATTTTAACCATGACTGCATTACCAATACCATTTAATCAATCCTAAAAATATACAACCAACAAATAATTCCATTTCCATAATTCTCAACATGATCAAAAATACAACAGAAAATATAATTTTCTGGCCTGACATTCATTTTAAAAACAGTATTACTAGAGTAGGAATTTCTAAGAAGGAATAAAATCTAAAAGCGCCGAGATTATTTATTAAAGTTATATAATCTTGGCAAGTTTTCGGACAATGAAATAAATAAAGCTTCCAGGGCTAAGTTTCTTGTGCAACTTTTTATTTTCAATCTTTCTGACTTGTCAATCCTTAAACAGGATTATCACGTTAACATATTAATGATGAATATTTTTAATATAAAATGATTATTTACATATTTTGAATACTTATGATATTGAGATAAAATTTATATATATATATGTTATAAATAAAAATGAAAGAGATTTCTGTTGTTTTTTGATCATGTTGCGGATTATGATAATGTAATGCAGTCGTGGTTAAATCTTGAAAGTATGATGATAAAAATAATTTTTATCAGTAATTTAATTGATCTAAAGGAATATATAAAATAACATAATTTGATAAAAGCAATGCCTGGCTTAAGAGGCGAGTAGAACAAGGAAAACAAAAGATCATTTACATAAAGTACAAATTTTGAGCCGGCCATTGGGATAAATAAACAACGAGTTTTTATTGGGGAAGCGTGACCTCTGGCGGTCGATTTAGCAGAGTATTTGTATCTATGAAAGATAATTTTAAATAAAATAATATTTTAATATAACATATATATATATATAGTATATTTTAAACTGTATAATAATGACACTTTCTATTTACTACCACCCCATATTTTGTATACATGCTATATCTTTATTGATAATACCTGTAAACCCCTATTTGTATGTAACACTAAAATTGTTGACGTCAAAATAAAAATCCAAAGAGCGGTCAGCTGGGGACAGCTGGGGAGAGAGGAGGAAAATGCCAAAGCCCATCTGGGGCCCCCAGAGACTCTTTATAGACGACCCCTGAAAACAGGACAGATGTTGGCATGGGGTCAGCAGATGGTTCTAGGGTGTGGCCATCGAGATACGGCTTCTGTCTCAGACAGTCTCTCCCTCCATGTCTCGGGAATAAGCATCCAAGTTTGTGTCATGGCCTCTACCTCTGTCCCGTGGGCTGTTCCCGATCACTCTCGGTGTTAACATCTAGCCCTGCCTCTGCTTCTTGTTGTCCGCGTGTGGGAAGATCAACAACACTCGCCTCACGTACACGACTGCCAGCTTATCCATACATCACATTTGCAACAATATTACATATTTATATATTACGATGCACTAGCGCGCCATCTCTTATCAAACTACAAAACTATTTTAGACGCGTAATATTCTTTTTAAAATAAAACAATTTCTACTGCCCTTACTGCAATGGAAAACTGCCAGGCCCTCCCTTTAATTTTTCCATTGCAGTAAGGGCAGTAGAAATTGTTTTATTTTAAAAAGAATATTACGCGTCTAAAATAGTTTTGTAATTTAATATATATATATATCTATATTTATATAATTTTAGTTTGATAGGTGTTTTGCTTAGGTTGTTTAATGATACATGAGTATGTTTGTTATATTGCAGTCATGGTAATAATAATATAAGTAGTTTAGATATCATTATTTGCTAGTTTGCTTTAATTGTGCTAATGAAAAATATAAAATAGATAATTTGAGAAAGTACTACCTCACTTAAGACGAGTAGAATAAATAAAATAGAAGATTACATATTTACATACCTACAGACAGAGCCGGCCAACGGGAAACAACATCAATAGGTTTATATAGGGAAAACCGCGACATCTGGCTGTCGTCTTTACAGAGTAGTTTGTTCTAGAATTTGTAATTTTGAAATATATATATAAAATATAATTTTTACATAACATATATATCAATTAAAAAGACATATATTGAATCGAAATATAATTTATTTTACCAATATATCAGTTGGCTGAACGCAAACCTTTTTCAAGGTATTATAACATGTTAATATGTTATAATACCTCAAAAAAAAAGGTTGGCGTTCAGCCAATTGAAATATTGGTAAAATAAATTATATTTCGATCCAATATATGTATTTTTAATTCCAGATTGACTTATGGATTTCTATATTTTCAAAATAATATATATATATAAAGAAACGATTTTCGAATTATGATGCCGAGATATGTCAATAATATGTAATACATCTCTTATATTTATTGTATTATTATTTTGATCAGTAAAATTTACTATATATTTTTAAAATATTATTAATTAATGGCAATTTTTTACCCTCTAAACTTATTTGTACTGTTTTTGTAGGTATCTCAATTACGGCTACATTGGGACCATCATTACCCACGAGCTTGGGCATTCTTTCGATAGTTCAGGTAAGGTTATTCTGTACACCTATCAATTTCTAATTTCTCATGTAAAGATATATTTACATATAACTAAGTATATATTGTAGTACAAAGCAAAAACTCACTATCTATATACAACAAATTAATCAATTAAATCTTTGCAAATTGATAATCTAGTTTCTCTTTGTTGATCTGTTAAATTTCGTGGGACAAAATAACCACAAAGTGTTTATTGTTTAATTGTTTACCAATAATTATTTGGCAACTACCATACTAAATTCCAAGTATTTCTTTTTGATAATTCTGTTACCTACTTTACTACAATATGAATTTTTGTAAATATTTTAACGCGCAATTATCCAGATCGGATATAGTGTGTCTTATTTGAAACTTGTAATAAAATATACAACAAATGAGAACATTAAGATGAATGTGAAAAAAACTTCCTCCTCTTAATGTTTCCTGTTATATATAGATGAAAATTTTTAGACAATTAGAACACTTTTATTGACTTCTTAGTCATTATTTACATGAGAAAGATCAAGAGAACTATATACAATCAGCCAGGTCCCCACCGCGATAGTGTCCTCCTCCAGGTGATGACCTCGATGGTCTGGGCCAGTCAGACCTGGACGAAGTATCGGTTGATTCTTGATTTCGCCGAATGCGAGGATTTGCCAGCTCGTCTTCTATCAGGCCTGTCCCGAAGATCCAGGACTGGAGGTCAGGGGGCCTTCCTATGATGTTGAATGCCTTCCGGAGGAGGGGGCCTAATGCGATTGCTATATACAGATGATGCAAGCCGTAAGAAACTGTCAGTTTCACGATTAAAGAGTTGCCTTTTTCATAATTTTCTTTTACTACTTTTGTCTTAAGATGCTGTTACAGAAATATGTTACACATAATTTATTCATTTGGAGATATAATATTGTTACCTTCTAATCCATAATCCAACCTTATCATCATTATCATTTTCATACTTTATTATCAAAATTCGAAACTATTTTAAACTCGCAGGATTCCTTTTGAAATTAAACAATTTCTACTGCCTTTACTGCAATGGAAAAATTAAAGGGAGGGCCTGGCTCATCAGTGGTGAGTAGTTTAGTAAAGCTCATCCCCAATTCACTTTAATTGTCGTTCGTCCTATTAGAGCCCGCTTCAAAAAATTTGTGTATTCTAATTGGCTTACGTCTGGAGATTCCCCGTAATAAAACTTTAAATACAACTTTTTTTTTTAAATGTGTTGCATCCCCAATTCACTTTAATTGGCCTATGTCCTATATGTGCGTTAAATAGCTGGGAATGTAAGAGAGATCTTTCGAAGGCCGTAATAAATCACTGCCGCTTCTAAAATAGTCATAGGTGACCATTCCTTAGATGGAGGTAATAAAATCTTTTCTCAAATAGCTGGCCGTCATTTTAATTGCCCTAAGGATTCCCAATTCACTTTAATTGCCCTCCTACGTCATAGGTGACCATTCCTTATTGAAATAATGTTACAAGTATATGACGTAATGTCAGGGTCATATATACATATATATATAGGCCGATATTTTCTCAAATTGCAGTCAGATTATGGAGGCATTTAACAGTATTACCTCTTATCCACCTCCCATAAAATTTGATGAGCTGGAATTAGGCAGTTATAAACTGATAGAACTAAAACTAGTTGAAACCCGCTTCGGTCCATCAGTCAAGGCGGTTATAGAAGTAAAAGATTCTCAGCGGACACTATTTCTTCCAAAAAGATATTCAAAGCTGAAGCAATTTCAATTAGACGAAATCATCAAAGAAGAATGCTGCTTGATTTTCAAGGAACGCATCGGGAGTACGACAAACTTAGAAATCCAACGTTTGTAAATATGCTCCGTTTGTGTGCACACTTTTTTCTCTTTGAGTCTAAAATGTAATAAAGTTCATGTTGAAAAAAAAAAAAAAGTGTTTGTGTGCTCATTTTTTTTTTAAATCTGTCATATCTTTTACCAACTGATATAACGATATAATATTTATGGAAATGTGTGTCAAAAATATATATTAAAAAAAAAAAAGTGTACATTTTTAAATGGCCAAGCTTTTCCATCTAACTTTGGCACTAAAGAGGAAGAAGAAGAAAACAAAGTTTAATATTTTAATAGGTTTTTCAAAAACTATTTATTTCAAATGTATAATGAAAGAAAAAAAGATTAGGTAAAGATTTTTTATTATTTCAAATAAATGGGGGTTTATATAAAAGTCTTTTTTTTTTAATATTAGAATTAGGATATTATTTTAAATTGAATAATCTTTTGTTTATTTATTTTGTAAAAAAAAATGTATACCACATTTTGTTTAGGGTTATTTGAAAATTGTATGAAAAACACCGTCAATGCATGTATTTTAGTGTAGAAAAAAAAAAACACAAGAAGATTAGTTAAATATTTTTTATTATTTCAAATAAATGGGGATTCATATAAAAGTCGTTTTTTTTTTAATATTAGAATTAGGATATAATTTTAAATTGAATAATCTAGATAATTTGACACATATATCAATATACTTGTCAGGAAATATGCTATTTGCAGCATTTATAAGTTCTTCCGCAGTTATTTGAGGAAAAATGACAAACATAATTAAATCCAAATACTTGAAGAATATATCAGCAACTTCAATAGGTAAAAATATAGTCTTATAAATTCCACGAGCCTTCTTCATCATGATAATTTCAAAATCACTTCTTAAAATTCTCAATTTAGGTGATTCTAAATAATAAAATAGATCCTTTATTTCATTAGCGTTGAAGACTAATCCGACTCGGGTGGGTTTGCCATTCGATTTGCATTTCCGGAGCTCTACACGTCGATGAGATTTGAAAAAAAGTTTATAATTTCGAAGCAGAGGAAGAGCGAGAAGCGTTTTGTCCAGCATCATATCGCACTCTGAGCTTTTTATTTCCATGTAGACCCAGGAGGTAAAAAAGCCAAATTACTCATTGGGGTTTTATTTATTTATTATTGTTATTTTTCTTTGCTTTAAATTTGATTTTTTTTTTTTTTATCATGAAAGAAATGCCAACCCCATCGCCAAAAAAATTTAGCACGAAGCTTTTTTTAGCTCTACACAAGCATTTCATTCATTTTATTGCACAAATAGTGGGATTCAAGAAAGCTTTTATACGAACACACATCGCAGAAGCTACAATGTTCGATATATACGGCGTGCAATTTGCAATTCACGCCTATTGTTTTCGATTTGGGTACGTTATACTTTTTTTCAAGATCGATCGATGGAATATTTAATTTATCGAATATATTTTTCTCAATACATCCGCCTTTATATGCGAAAGTGCCTCCAAAATTTGAATATAATTCCAAAATATATTTTTCCACGTCGCAAATCCAATTGCCTTCTCTCCTTGGTTTTTGACACATGAATAGTCCGTGAATTTTCTTCGTGCAATATCTAACTGTTCTTTTGTCCCTCTCACTTAAATGACAATATGTATAATTGGGATTATATATTTCAATTCTTTCACCGAGGTCGCGGTGTAGGTGCGTCCAAGAGAGTTGGCGAAGTAGCATACCGCTCTCTAGCGGAAAAGCTTCAAAATCAACGATACAAGATATCTCGTACATGACACAGGCAGGAGAATTCCGAAATAGTCAGCTGTACGCTTCGTTCACCGGGCTTCAACTGTCCCTTCCACAAATAAAATTGTCTTATGTCAATGACGTCATTGCACAAATGTGCGTAGATCTGTCTTCCTAAATGGGTACCGTTCAAACAAGGATTCAAAATCGCATTAGAGATTGCACAACCCATAGGTCTTTCCGTACTATTAGAAGATGGGCTGGGAATTGTCATAATGGGAGATACTGTCATTATTATTATGCCACAGAGGAGGAGCGTTATCACAATTACCCATTTAAGAAAACCAAATAATTTTCGAACACCCGTTGCGGAAACTCGCTTTAGGGACACATACCTCTGCATCGTCACGAGTTTCGAGGATAATTATATTTCCCGATTCTAGTTTGTGCGTTAAATAGCTGGAATTTTCTTGGCGGTGTCTGAACGTTAGAGATCTTTCTTTGCCTAAGCACAAGAAGGCATTGACCCCGATTGGAAGGGGCCTCCAAGATTTAAAAATTTCTCCTCTATTTACGGAAATAACTTCGATAGTATGAAATGGATGAGGAGTTATATTACTGATTCTTTTACTAAGAAATTCAACGTCTATGCTTTTTTTACGCGCTAAATGCCATGAAATAGAAGGCTTGAATAATTTATATTTATAGATATTGATATTTAATGGAGGGACAAACTGCCAAATGTCGTCAACAGCGTCTTCCATATCTCTTACACACCCCCCTACTGGCGAAAATTTTTTCGCACGAACCGAGTAACCTGCTCGGAATTCAGCCTTGTCATTTTTTTATTTCTGCTTACTCTATTTAGGAAATACAAACAATATTCGCCGCATCTTTTACTATTGCGAGATTGCATCTGGAGCTTATTGTGCAATATTCTTTTCGCATTGCGTTTCATAAAATTTATGATCGCGGGCATAAAAGGTTTATTACCATAAGGGTCGAAATAAAAAACTGTTCGTTTATTCAAAAAGGCAATCGCGACCCAATGACTTCCCTTCATTGTTGACGGATCTAGATTAACAA
Source organism: Cordylochernes scorpioides (assembly GCA_030710605.1). Classification (NCBI taxonomy): domain Eukaryota; kingdom Metazoa; phylum Arthropoda; class Arachnida; order Pseudoscorpiones; family Chernetidae; genus Cordylochernes; species Cordylochernes scorpioides. The sequence continues at coordinate 118,606,868 of CP092865.1, read as the reverse complement.
CAAAATACTTACAGCAGCGACCATCGATATATTTCGGTAGCGAATCTGACGGAAACACGCCCGCAAATTTTTTAGAAATGATAGGGTCGAGCGTAGCCAATCTTAAGAGTTGTTTCGAATTCATCGTAAGGTGCCAATGTAGTCGACGTATAATTTTAACGACACTCTTACATTGTTTTTTGCGTGAAAATCTGTATAAGTAAGGTTTCCCAATACCTTATCCCCGCTTTTAAATGAGATATTTACATCATCCCTGACCGATTCGCTTAAAAAATGTTGTATTTCAGGAGCTTCTTCTTCTTCTTCGTCATTTCTAAAAACGATATAACACCCGGGGGTGTTAATACCTGTCGGCACGTTTTCATATCTGAGCCGATACTTCCTAATTTTTCCATCGAGAAAGAATTTGTGTTGTGCAAATTCACATTTTAACGCTATCGAATCTCCTTCCATGAGCATAAAACGAAAATCTAAGGTTTCGGTACTAGTAACTAATTTACCTAAATAATCACGGAGATATAAAACTGTGATGGCGTCCGTGTCATTTTCAGCGTTACCTAAATTTGTTACTTTATAACCGTTGCAATCAAAGTGTTTGTTTTCTTCGTCTAACAATAAAACTTGCTTTTTCAAACGCTTAATTTTCTAGGTTAAAAAACCTTTTGGAACGACATCTGTGTCGTCTGTTGGTTCAGGAACATTGGTAATTTTTCTTTGCTCAGCATCATAATACGAATTTTGTTTTAAAGGTAAAGATTTCGGAACGTATAAGCCATCGTTTAGTTTTATCAACGCGTTTTGATCGCAGCTATGAACTAACGTCGCCTCGTTTATGTAACAATCCTGCATTACTCGATCAAACTCACTTGCCGCAGTTTATCGATATGAATTTCGGATTGGAATTCGGAATAAAGGATGACGTTAATTGTCGATGTTAGTGCGCTCGAAAATTTCACTTCCAAAGAAATATTCGAATTTTGCGTAGCGCTAGAATGTAGATCCGAAGCGCACAAATCGGGAGTCGTATCAAACGCGAACAGAGTCAATCCGTTTTGAAATTCTTCTGGAGTTATATTCAATTCTCCGGAACTTAAATATCGACCCATGTTGGAAAAGAGATCGATGTAGCTTCTGTAAAATTCTCCTTCGGAAAATTTCGGAGTAAGCGGACGGTTTGGAAGAACTCGTTGTCCGATTTTTAATGAAATATAATTTATGTTAAAATTTTGAAAATTGAACGGGTTTTTCGTGAAATCTCCACTATATGCACCATTCGTCACAAATCCGATGACTATACGATTTGGTACTGGACCTAAAAATAGGTTCGGAAGGATTGTCGAATGGGTTCCGCTGGGAATCGTTAGAGTTTTTACATCTACTTTACGTATTGGATATTTTGCGACGCCATTCTCCAAAGTTTTATTATGCGCGAGAACGACGGACGGTGAAACAGTCACTTTTCGAACGAGAAGAGAGGCCTTTGTTATCTTCAGAACGAAACCTTGAGTATTGGACATCAAAACAAAGGAATTTTTAGCTCTATGCAAACGGATTTTTAATGAGACGCCATTTAGCAAGAGTTTGTGCTGAAAACTTAAATCTAAATTCATCGCGCCAAAAAGTGTTATTTCTTTATTTAAATCCATAACTGCATGTCGAGCTTTCAATCCCAAATTATTACCGTTTGGGTCTGTTTCGTCAAAATATTTCGCCGTGTCCTTTTCAAATAAGCTAGATTTGAGAAAAGTTTTCTGTGCATTTTCGGGAAAGTTTAGCAAGGCGTCTAAAATACTTCTATACCCGTAATTATTTTGCGATACGATTTGCTTTTCGTTTAAAAAAACTTCTACATTCTCAAAAGCCGTATTCAGGAGATAATTTATAGGTCCGACTTTATCCGTGGCGGCTATGGCGCTTCCATCTCTCTTCGAAATTTTAACCGCGAGTTGTAAGAAAATGAACGACGGGTCGATGTAGTGCTCAAACGTGCCCGGAATATAGAATTCGATTGGACCGTCCGATAGAGTCGCTATAGGATGGACTTCTTCAAAATCGGAGTTTTCTATAGCTACTTGAATCGGTAAACCCGAAAATAAGTCCAGCTCGGATTTAAGACACAGAGGTTCCATCATGCGAATATGTCCCTGTTCTGCTTTCTTCTTCGTTTACGTACGGTTTTTATACGTTTGCCCTCTCCGCTTTGAAATCGTTTGAGAGCGTCGTCTTTGATATCCCTTCCAGTTTCAAATATTCGCTTTTTTATACTCTGCTTGAAATTTTCTCCGCCGCCGACATCTCCCGCTACTTTAGAAGCGGTGGATAAAAGTTTTTTGCCAAAGTATTTCCCCGCGCGTTTCAAAACGGGCGTTACTGTTCGAAAAATATTTCCGAACCATCCCCTTCCAGCCTGTGTGGCGTAATAATATGGAATATTACCACCCTGTTGCAGCGCGTAATACTGACAGCATGTATGCGGGTCGATAGAGCGATGTTTATGCATCGTCATCTCGTTTGAAATGCAAAGTCACGCTGACGCTCTCGCCTAAGAATAATACAAAATCGCCGTAGCGGTCTCTTATATTTATTTCGATCGTCTGAAACTCGCTCTTATTAACGGGTTTATAGAACAAAGTTTCAAAGTTTACGCTACCTTTGTCTCGAGGAAGAAATACGTGTCGAAGAAGTGGCGAAGCCGAATCTCCCACAATACCAAACTTACATATATCGGAGTAAACAAAAACCGATTGTATATTCTTATCCGTTCGCTCTCGAATGATCTGCTCGGTCGATATTGTCTTTTGTTCTTCAATCAAGATCCCTAATGGTAATAAAGTTGTTGCTTCGGGGAATTTGAGATAATTATATAAATTCCTAGAAATGATCAATTTATGATTAGGAGGTAAATTTAAAGTTGAAATGTCATTCCGAAAATCGAACTGTCCGTGGTTTTTAATGTTGTGACTCCACAATAATTTGACGATATCCTCGTTAAATTTGTCGAGGGCGATTAGCGGATCGGTCGCTTGATATTCGAATTGATGAGACAAAAGCGTATCACCCTGGTCGTTCGAAACGATGTAATAAAAATTAAAATGTTCCTTTTCTTTGACAATTCTATCAAATCTTAATTCGGCAAGGGCGACGAGCCAGTTTCCCTCGAGTCTGATACAATGGGGCAAACGCGTTGTATAATTTGAATGCGTATTATTTGGAAAATAATCCAAACTCGAATCCGAAGGTAGGGTCACATAGAATTCCTTCGTAGATCTGTAACCCATGAATTGAATCGATCCGAAAAGCCTTTAAAACTGACAAAATATTTTTTCGTCTTACCCTTCCCTTTTGTTTTGATAATGCGATCTATAGGCCAGAAATCCTCGTCTCTCTTATGTACTCGTTGTAATTCGAAATCGTAAAAACTTCCTTTAATTAACTCGTTTTTCAAATCGCGCAATATATAGGTTGCCGGAACAGTATTCTTGCGATCGGAAATGACGAAAACCTCGTCGCTCCAACCCGGTAGATAGCTTTTGCGGAAAGTTCTTCTAAGTTTAGATATCCTTACTCTATCTCCGACCTCGAACTTGAAACGTTTGGCGGTAGAAGGCGGATACAAACGATTAAATATTTCATCCCTCATGAAAGGAGTCACATCATCGGGGGCGACCTTTGTAACTCGATTTACAGTTTTATTATAGCTTTTAATTAAATCCGGCAACGCGTCTATATATTTGTAACTCCCCCTTCGAGTAAATAACCGCCACATTTTTCCTTTAAGCGTTCGATTGAATCTCTCCACATTAGCGGCTTTCTTATCGCTGTACGAATGATAATGTTTGATATTATATTTTTTGAATAATGTCTGCACAGGCTTATTGAAAAATTCGGTGCCCTCGTCCGTTTGCAAGAGTTTGGGAACAACTTTTTCCTTCGAAAAAAGGTTTTTGAAGGCCTTTACAATTTCGGTAGAATTTTTTCGTTTGATAGGAATGGCGTAGGCTCGCTTGGAAAAAACATCGACAATAGTTAGAATGTAACGATAACCTTTGTTAAATTTTGAAAATTTAATCATGTCCACCAAGTCGCCTTGCCATAGTTCATTGATATCTAAGGCGATAATTTTTCGTCGTTTGAAATTTAACTTAACGGGTTTATGAAGGGTGTAAACGTCCTGTGTCTCCAACCATTTCTGCGCAGATTTTTTCGATATTTTAGCGCTCTTAGCCAATTGATCGATTCCGCCAAAACTTCCCGGTTCTTCCGCGTTGTAATACACTTTGGCTAATAATTGATCCATTTTTTTTCTTTTTTTGAAGTCGATAAAGAAGGCGAGAGCTCTTCCCGCTTTACACTTGGCGTTTGTTTCTTAAATATGAGATTCTTAGCGGTCGAATTAAAAATCCACTGTTGTGGAATATTTATTTTCTTTAAACTTATCGCTAAATCTTGAAAGCCCACAGGTACATTTACGTTCTTCCTTTTTCGCGTCGTAAGAAACGTAAAAATATCGACGACGTTGGACTGCGGAATAGGTTGATTATTGATTATGATTTCACCATTCTGATTCCAAATCACTTCGTTAGTAGATCTTAAACGTTGAATAATCATGTCTACATACTTTTTTGAAGTGATCGGGACTGAATTGATAATTTCTGCATCTATATTTCGTTCATTTAAAGGTTCGATGGGTTGCGGCGGCGGTGGCGGCGGAGTGTCGAATGAACGTTGATAACGTCGCATTAATTCTGCTTAGAGCTTCACTTTCTGATCGTCCGGCAAAGACTTCTTTGTTAATAATGCGTCGATCTCTTGTTCGAGAGATAACGTTTGTGTATAAATTGGATATAATGACGGATTAGGAAATGCGAATCTTTCGGCCATTTTTTACAACTTTTTACCGATCCAGGATCCCAAGGCCGACAGAATAGGCGCTAAAATAAGGGGCAAAAAACCTCCCTTCTGATTAGTCAGTAGACGTCTCCGTTTGACGAGAGAAATCTTTCTGTTCGCGAGAGTTCTCATCATCTTTTTATAGCGACGAAGTTTTGTTTTGCGTTTAGATGAAAGGTTAACATTGCCTTTTAAAATGTTGAGACATATTTCGCAGAGACAATCGGTCAGGGCTGGAGTGAGTAATTTTTTTCTATCTAGCACATTTTGCGCCTTTGCTAGAGACTCTAGCGCATATCTATGCTTGTATAATCGATTCATTTTGGTGAATAAATAAAATTAGCTTCCCCAGGAAATATATGTGAACGGATCCTCAATTGCTCAGGCGTCTGAGGTTTCAAATCTATGCAGATAAATTTATATAATTCCTCTGCAGTTGCCATTTTTAGAGCCGCTTCTAAAAATTTTGGATTATTGGGATACATTTGTCGCCCAAGCGTATATACCTGCTGGGCATCTCTGGGGTTTCTAAACAAGAAAATGTAATGACTATTTAACGAAATGGTTCTAAAATGCGGATTTTTCGGAAATAAATTTTGCGCTAAAATTATAATAGAAGCATTCCGGTGATGAGTATAATTGCAAAATATTTTGCAAATGTCTTGATTAATATCAAAAAATAAATCATCGAGAATCAATAAAGTGCGCTTGCTAACATCCCAGTTATTGGGTGGTAAGCCGCTTATGTAAACAAAGGGGAAATCCTTAAACCACGGTTGAACAGACGAATAACACCAAATAACTTTCTCGGGAGGGGGTTCGATTAAATCAATTAATCGTTTTGTTAAACTTGTTTTTCTCGATTGAGAGGCACCCACAACCAACGCGTTAAACGGATGTCGTAAACGAAATTGAATATCATCTTGAGACGACATGACTGAGAGATTTCTTAAGCGGAATTTATATTTATACCATCTATGACAAAATAATAAGTCTTAACATAAGATCTTCCAACAATGTCGACTCCTTGTTTATAAAGCGATTCCTTACAACATTTGAGATAATGTGAAAAGTCTCCAATAGTCATCTTTATTGAACCGGGATATTGAACAGTTGTTAAAAAACCATAGCGTCGGTTCATAGTCGGAAAATTTTTTTTCTGTCTCGGAAGTTGAATTAATGCGTCCCCTTCAATCTTGAAATAGATTGCATTTTCGACTTCGGGAAGCTGACATTCGCATCTGAAAAGATTTTTCGAAATCTCAATTATTTCGTTTTCTCTGAGTTGCATAAACCCGTACCACATTTTCCTATATGTAGCTGAATGTCTATGAGTTTGGAAAAAGCAAAACCTGAGCCTCTGCTTTGGAATGTCTCTATATTGGCTTGTATCTGTTTTAAAATGTTGTCTAAGACAACAGAAAGGCTGCCCCAGTTTCTTTGACAGCGTGATGAGAAATGAACTCTTCTAAGATCCGTTTTTTCTTTATAAAATTCCAAAGTTGCTGAAATAAAAAAACGACATCTTTGACGACCAATTATGGTCATCAATTCTTTTTTAATTTCATTCATATGATCATCGAATAATAATAAATTATGAGTTCTTGGTTTGTAAATATATGTTGAAAAGAAGCCAGAGAAGGCATCATTTATTTTATATAACATTTTTTTTGTTTCCCTTTAAGACACATTAAGGACACAACAATTGAACCTAGTTCGCTGACCGATCCCCAATGATTAATTTTTTAAATGCATTTATTTATTTATAATTCAACTTTTTTTTTTCCAGAATAGGATGTTAAATTTAGGTGAAGTTTTTTTTTTTTTTTTATGCATTATTTTTGATGTTTTTAAAAAAAAAAGAATACAAACATTGAAAAGTGCATTTATTTACAATAAAGAATACAAACATTGAAAAGTACATTTATTTACAATAAAGAATACAAACATTGAAAAGTACATTTATTTACAATAAAGAATACAAACAATGAAAAGTAAATTTATTTACAATAAATAATACAAACATTGAAAAGTACATTTATTTACAATATCAATAATTTTCTAGTGATTTACAAACAAATTTTATAATGTCCGTGAGCTAAACTATTGATATCGTCTAACAAATGACGCTTGTCGTCGAAGGCGTTTAAACCCAACTTTGTTTGTTCTATTGTATACAGCGTGTGTTTACGGGATTGTATTAGATTTTGTGTTAAAAAATGTCGTTTGTGTGTTTCAAGGGTGTCCTTATAGTTTTGAAAAGCCAATTCATTTTTTAATATATGTTTTTTAACCCCCTTCCCTATGTTTTTCTCGTCTCTTCCTAAAACCCTATAACTATACATCTTTGCTTTGAGTCCAACAAATTCTGTCATAATTTGTCCGCACAATTCGTCTTTCCACTTGCCTATTACTTTTTTATTTACTTGCGAATATAGTGGGTGTCTTAAAGGATAATCTGAAGTGTCTAACTGATCTCGGATTTTATCGAGAATAGAAAAAAGGTCGGCAGAAGGTGGAGTAGTTATATGATAGAGAAAGCTGTCAGTATCGGTGAAGCATAGACTTATTTTGAAGGACGGAGCTTTGAATAAAGGAAGCATAGTGGAATAATGGAATTGAAAAATTTTTAGTTTAGAAAGTTCTAATATAGTAAAACCGAGATAGACTGGCTTGTTGAGAGTCAGATTTCTTTTTTTCATTTTAAGAATAACCAAATCTTCTTCTATAATATGAAAACTATCGAGAGTGGGTTTTGCCATAAGTTTTGCGGCTCTTTCCGGCTCTGTTACAACTTCTACTCGAACCCTTTTCCTTAGATTTTCTATGGTTTTGCCGTAGACACTATTGTTAAGCAACTTCCAGAAACTCTTCTCAAATTCGGACTTGGCTTGTTTACGTTGATCTGTGTTAAAATCTATATAGGGTTTCAGCCAGGGACTCTGATTAAACGAAAGAATTTTATGAATTTTTGTTAGTATAAGTCCCTGACTAAGGTAGAATTTCAAAGTTCTGTAGTGAACCGTGTAGGAAGATTTGGGGAAAAAATTGGGACAGAGTTTGATCGAGGAAGCGATGCTGTGTGGAAGAGACTTTTGAAAATCGCTCAACATGGATTCTACTATTTGTAAACGTTCTGGAGCGAGGGGAAAATCATTGTGCGAATCGTGGAGGTGTTCGGGATAGCAAAGATCAACGACAAATATATAGCCGATCGGACTGTCGTCCTGGAGAGCTAAAATATCGATTTGGTTGCATTCTTCTGAAGTCAGCCACCGAAACCTACCAGTTGGAAGAGGTTGACACATACTCCATCCGTATAAATTATTGCAATCTGTGTAAAAAAGGTATGATGTATCTTTACTTGAGTCAAATTCATCTCCCATAAAAGGATTGTTTGCTTTGGCATATCGCTTTGATATCATGGCGACCCCTCCGCGAATTTGCTCGCACGTCAGATACATGTCAGGATCGCTGATTAGATCTAACGAAACATTTGTCATTTTTAGTGCTGCGTCAAGAGAGAGAGACGGTGAAGAAAAATTTAAAATTGGGTCCAGCTGATAGTGTCTTAGACAGAGGTCTCTGAAATATTGAAAAATATCGGCTAGAAGAGCCACGTCGCCAATTAAATATATATCGTGGTAGTCTCCGAGCGTTGTACAGTTAAGTTCCTCCCATACTTGTTGCGCGAAAGCGTACGATTCGTTGGAGCAGGATTCATTTAAAAGTTTGCTGGAAAAATATTCAATGGGAGGGAGGCTTGTTTCTGAAAATTTTGAACTATCCGTCATGTACTCGTAAGGATAGACACCTTTACGACGAAGCAGATCGGTCTGGTACGGAAAACATTGGGAAAGAACCTTGAACCCATCTTGCGGTAAATTTGAACTAAGAGTATTTAACGATGCGGATAGAAATTGGAATGAATCCAAAAATATGACATCATCTACCAGAATGACCGAATATTTTTCCATATTCATAGGAATAATTTTAAGATGTTTATGAGGCACATGACGGAGAGCTTTGATTAAAAAATGGTTGTCGTAGTTCTTTGCTCCGTGTAATAAGCATCGAAATTTTGAATTATTGTGGTAATTTAAATTACAGATGTTGTGGGCGGCCCCTCTATACCGACCACTCCAATGACAATGATCGATTACTTTTGTCTTAATGTCCAATTGTTTTTTACAGATGTGGCAAGTTTGCTCGTTTAGAAAGTCATTTTTTTGTTGCTCGTTCATATCGACGGAAGGATATTTTCTGAGACGTTCTTTTAGCTTTGAAACTGTTGAGAATAAACTCAACAAGAACTTTTCCGCTGGATTCTCGCCGCGATAAATTTCTTTGTGGACGATATTTGACTCCGGATCTACCACGATATAGCAATACGAACAAGGTACGTGGACAGAGTATTTGGAAGGGTCGGGGTTGGGCTGTAAAATGGCTTCGAAATCTGCGTATATAGCGAAGATCTGCTTAAAATTATTAGAAAATTTGGAAAATGAAAGCTTAGAACCTTCTTTTGGATATTTGACACGTTGAGCTCCGTGAACCCTACATGTTTTTTCATGCTCCATTACCAATTCTTTTGATTTGAAAGAATACAGACAATAGTGACAAACGTAGCGCGATTTTGAGTCAAAAAGACGATTGAAGTGCCTAATCAGAAAATAATGGCTTTTATATATAAATAAATTTATTTCTTTGCTATCTACATTTTCGGAAAGCTGGAGGGGGAAGATTTCTTTTTCCTTTACACTATAAACATTGATCGCGAGAGAATTTAGCTCCTCAAAATGTTTAATGCGTTCGCGTGGCATTGGAGCTGGTATAACGCCTTTGAGATTAGAAAGAAAAGGTTCGTAGTGCTTAGAACGGTGAGGATTGCTAGATACTGGGTATAAGGCAGCAAGGATAGAGTAATAAAAACACATGTCATCGGGTGCATTTATGTTAAGTAGTGCCCTTCTATTCGCGATAAAAGCCGGTGGTTTAACACCTTGACACCCAGCATACATCGGCGTATATCTACCTATATTTAAATTAATTTCTAATAAGTTTGAAAATATAAAAGATGACCCCTCTTTATTGTATGTTAATAGTCTATTGTGAATTTGGCTTATGGATTCTTTAACTAACCCATTCAACATTGCTGGGGTAAACACACGCTGACACTTGGAAAGAAAATGGGCTCGCCTACCTGAAGCATCATTTGTCTTGATAAGTTCCACTTCCGTTTGTAGAAAAAATCGGATGGTCTTATGTCGCTGCAAGGCCTGTTGCAGAATGTCGATGATATCTGCTTCGAAGCTGTCAAGTTTTTCCTCTAGGCTGAAAACATAAATATATTAAGTATATAATTTATAATAAATATTCCTTCTTCTTACCTCGAAAAATGAAATTCCGCCTCTAGAATCCTGCTTAATGTGAGGTCGTCGACTGTGGGAGCGTTGTCGAGCCCACCCTGCTCGGGAATTCCGAGCACTTCCTCTATATCTAGTGGTGAGAGGTGAGAAATTTCACCTGGCATACACACATCCTGTGGTGATTCAAGAATGTGTGTCAAATCATCCGCTGAAAGTTCTTCCATACAGACATCTCCCGATGGTCCGAGAACTTGTTCCAATTCGTCTGGAAGTATATCTACCATGCCTTCGGTCGAGCGGAAAGACCACCTTTCTAGATAGCCATTGAGCGCACTTGCCTCCAAGCGTAGACACCTAAAAAATAATAATAATAATAAATATATATATCAGGTTAATTCCATTCCAAATGAAAAAAACATTAGCGTATTGGTTAACTCCATTGCTCTAATGTTTTTTTTTTTGCTAGGTTCAAATCTCATTGAAATATTTTTTTTTAATTACCTAGTAAAGTTTTTCTGATTATGAGAAAAATACATTCAGTAAAACAAGAAACAAAACTTACCTCATGTTGGAAAAATTTAAATCCGAAACTGCTTGGTCCAGCTATTTAACCATGTCACTTGCTCCAAGAAAAAACCTACTGCAATCCACGACGCATAGGGCAGAATTTTAATACAAAATTTATGATCTGACTGCAATTTGAGAAAAATATCGGCCTATATGCAATTAAAAATGTTATTTAAAGTTTTTATTACCTCCATCTAAGGAATGGTCACCTACAGAGGATTTATGACAAAAAAAAGATAGATCTCTTACAAGGAAAGTTTATTAGGGGAATCCAGACGTACGCCAATTAAAAAGTGAATTTTAATACAAATTTTTTTTTTCCACGACACGACGTGCTGCAATTTAAAAAGTGGTTATTACGTCCATCGAATTGTGCCAGGTCTAAGAAGCGGCTCTAAAAATGACAACTGCAGAGGATTTATGGGGCAAAAAAAAAAAACATATCAGTTCATCTTGGTTCACGTTGAAGAAAATCATATTTCATGTCAAAATTACCGACAATGTTTCCACCTTAAGAGAAGCCTCTTTTTTATTTTCCAGGGAAAGACGTTTTCTATCTTTTCTCAACGTTATTCCTCCAAATGGTTACATTATATCAATGGCTTGCGAATTAGGTAATGTTTGCATTTGACAATACCTTAGCCTTTTTTCAAAATCAAAAATCTTTAAAATGTTGAGATTTTACACCGTATTTTATTTCCAGGGAAAGACATTTTCTCTTTTTTTCAACGTTATTCCTCCAAATGGTTACATTAAATGGCTTGCGAATTAGGTAATGTTTGAATCCATCAAGAAAAATTCCAGCATTTTATACTCGCTTTTTTTTTTTTTGTCGTCATCATGTGGGTGAAATTTTACAATAGTAAAGCTATGACATTTAAAAATATACTTTTTTTTTTAAACATATTTGTGACACATATTTCCATAAATATTAAATTAGTTGGTAAAATATATGACAGATTTTTTTTTAATGAGCACACACTTTTTTTTTGTTTTTAACATGAACTTTATTACATTTTTAAACACATATATAAGTGTTCATAGAGTCCTTCTATACATTTTTTCCTCTAAGTGTCGTTGTCTTCTTCTTCTTCGTGATTGCAAGCCTGGATTTGCAGGACCGAATTGCAAGCTTGGGAATAAGCTTCGATTATTTTTTCAAATAATTCTTTTGAATAAAGCCATGCGTCGCCTTCACACTCAGGTGTGTGCATAAAATCATCCAAAAATTCCTCAATAAAATTTCCACTTTCATCATACATTTGAAATAAATGGTTTTTAAAAAACCTATTAAAATAGGAAACTTTTCTTTCCTCTTCTTTAGTAGAATATTCGAAAGAAATAGGGAATTCATAAATTACATCTACAAATTGATTCTTTTTTAATAAAAGACCTTTCTCCAAAATTGTTTCAATAACTTCTTTAACTAAATTTGGCAAATTTTTTACTTCCATGTTGCTTTCACTCTTTATGAAAGCTGACAATATGAGAAAATATCGGCCTATATATATATGTATATATGACCCTGACATTACGTCATATACTTGTAACATTATTCCAATACCTATGACGTAGGAGGGCAATTAAAGTGAATTGGGAATCCTTAGGGCAATTAAAATGACGGCCAGCTAGCGGCAGTGATTTATTACGGCCTTCGAAAGATCTCTCTTACGTTCCCAGCTATTTAACGCACATATAGGACATAGGCCAATTAAAGTGAATTGGGGATGCAACACATTTAAAAAAAAAAAAAAAGTTGTATTTAAAGTTTATTACGGGTAAGGAATGGTCACCTATGACTATTTTAGAAGCGGCAGTGATTTATTACGGCCTTCGAAAGATCTCTCTTACATTCCCAGCTATTTAACGCACATATAGGACATAGGCCAATTAAAGTGAATTGGGGATGCAACACATTTAAAAAAAAAAGTTGTATTTAAAGTTTTATTACGGGGAATCTCCAGACGTAAGCCAATTAGAATACACAAATTTTTTGAAGCGGGCTCTAATAGGACGAACGACAATTAAAGTGAATTGGGGATGCGCTTTACTAAACTACTGTGGTGGACCCTTCCAGCAGTTTCGCCAGTTTAATCTACCATACCGCTGTTATATTGCATTTTCGGAACCCCTTTTATATTGATACTGTTGCTAGACTCTTGGAATGGGTATTTTAGAAGAACTATGGACATAAGCTTTGAGGACAGCAGAATTACATATAATTATAAATATATAATATGCTTCGAGCAATCTCTCTTCCGCAAATATCAAATTGTGTCTTTTATTAGAACATTTATATTATCATGCACCAGCGCGCCATCTGTTATTAAAATTCAAAACTATTTTAAACGCGCAAGATTCTTTTTGAAATTAAACAATTTATACTTCCCTTACTTTATTTTATAGTTTCTTGATTGAATGATGAGCCGGTTAAATTTTTTGACACGTACAAGCTTGATGAACTTTCTCATGTTACAAATTTTATCAGTAGATGACAATTGAATTGTTAAATATAAAAATTTTTATTTGTAAAACGACTTTTGAAAATTATCCCACATGTGTTTCTTTTAAACGAAAAATCGAAATTTATTTTTAAGGAGAAATAACGATTATTTTCATCCTTAGGGATGAATTATGAAAGGATGAATTGTGTAAAGTAATGATAAACAGAAAAATAAAAGTGTCCAGGGATGGGAATCGAACCCACAGTGTTCCGCTTACCGGGTAGATGCCATGTCCACTAGGCTCTTCACAATTCATCCTTTCATAATTCATTCATAAGGTTGGAAATAATCATTATTTCTCCTTAAAAAATAAATTTCGATTTTTCGTTTAAAAGAAACACATGCGGGATAATTTTCAAAAATCGTTTTACAATCACAAGCCGCATTATATTGGGGCGAAGAAATAATTTATTATTTAATTTAATCATTCAATGAAAATATTCAACAGATTATATAAATATATATTACTCTGTTTATGTAAAATAAAGATCGAAATATTTCTTTGCTTGCTTGCTTGCTCAAGATTCTCTAGCTGTAGATAGTTTGGTTGAGTTGCTGATAATTGTCGACTAGTCGTGCTGACGTCATCAATAAATACGCTTACATCTTGAGATATACAAAGAGATAATTTCTACGCTACAATATTATATATATATGTGATGATGAGTTGCTGTCGACTTATCTGTGATGAGATCCTGTCGACTCATGTAATATAGGTTGAGAATTCCAGTAGCTTTTGTAGAGATCCTGTCGACTACTGAAATAATGTTGAAGTCCTGGTAGCTCTTGTTGTACTGTGTTGACCAAGAGGAACAGTCAGGATGTAGAGTTTTCCAGTACCTCTCTGCACCTTGGAAGACCTTTAAAAGTTCTCACAAAATACAGGCAGTCGTGGTCGAGGCAGAGTGGAAAGCTGGGGATATCCACACAAAAAACGAAGACACAATTGCAATAAGAAAGTTCCGTTAACAGATAAAAGTTGAGCCAGGAGCGAAAGATGGAGATAGACGAGTTCTTCCTAACTACATGTTGGATGAGATCGACATAACATACGACCGACGCGGCTTGCACTGAGGGTGAACTAAACTCAACTGACTGAACTGTCTGAACTGTCAAGTCCCTGTAAGGTGATGATTTATAGGTTAAAGACGGGGTGAGACCTTATGTGACAGGGGCGTTTGAGAAAGGCCGCCTTTACCTGTCCAGGTGTGAGAGGGGTCTCTGCATTCCACCACATGTGACAGTGTGGGTGGCCTGTCGTGGGAACTGTGAATCTACCTGATTTATGACTCCCATCTTTAGACTCTGTTGTTTTGGCAATTCTATGCTCGATCGCTGCTTTAGCTCAACTATTAAATCTATTAAAGATTTTATTTATTTATCCACTTTGTACAAATTACATTACATAGGTGATGCAATGACACAGATTAATCATGCGCATAATTATTTATAGATGTGTTTCTATATACAACATGGCAATCTTGTTATAAGTTATCTACACCATATGAGGTTGTTGTTTTAAATTACCATATATATATATTGTATTATAAATTATTATTTGTTTCAGGTATACATAAGAACTATGAAGGAACTTCTGGATTCTGGCCTCAATCAATGATTACCAAATTTATGAGGAAAGCTCAATGTTATATCAACCAATATAACGACTTCACTTTAGTACAAGAAGGAATCAAATTTAAAGTAAGTATCATTCCATTTTTTGAAGAAAATAGCACTTTCTAGTGTATTATAATCTTCTTCTTTCATATCTCCACTCAATCATATTAGGGTGTCAAGCTTATAAAGCTTGTTGATGGTGTCTGTTGACAACCATCATGATTGAGTGAAGAAGAATGTGTCTGCCTTTGTCATTAAGACTGGGAGCACTACTCAGTGACAGGCCGACTTAGCTCTAAAATAAATGGCCGCCTCTAACATGAGGAACAGACGCCATGTGCAGCCGCTCCTAACATGGAGTACAAACGCTGCTCATCCTATATACCTGGAGTCCTTACAGGGTACTATCAGCCAGGCCAGCTGAACTCAGGTTTTTAGTGAGCTTATTACTGCTCCCCCTCCTACTTTTTCATCCGGGCTTGAGACCGGCAAAGGCGGAGGCGGAGTAATGGAATCTTGCTATAATTAAATGTTTGGTAGATGATTTTTTTTATGTTTAAAATACTCAGAATATTGAAGAATCAACACACACAGCATTTAGAACATTTTCCCAAAAATATTTTTTAGACGATAATTTATTCATACAAATTTATTTAAATATAGACACTTTTGTCAGTGTAAAAATTTATTTTCTCAACGTTTCAACAAAAATATTTTGTCTTCGTCAGGAGAAAGAAAAATAAAGTATTTGGCAAGGCGTTAGAGTGAGAACAATTTTTGACGCCTTGCCAAATGTTTCATTTTTAAATTCTCCTGATGAAGACAGAATATTTTTGTTGAAACGTTCAGTAAATTAAACTTTAAATAGCCGAAGTGTTCATTTGTTAAAAAATATGAATGCCGGCCAGGCAACATTTATCTTTACGATCTTGAGTCTAAGTGAAAATTATATTTGCAGCAAGGCATAGTTATGTTTTAAATAAGATCAATAAGTAATACAAGGCCAGGTTTCTTAAATTGTTTTTATTTTTATAGCTTATGGGCCAATATGCCCTTCAACAGAAAAACTAGAAGTAAGACTTTTAACTAACTACACGCGGAGAAAGAGAGAAAATTATGATATTTGATAAATATGAAGTTTTGCCACGTTGAAAATTAGGAAAGACAAACTTCAGAATGACAGAGAAATTTATTTAAGACAAGAACAAACTATGAATGATAAACAAAATATAAGCAATGAAGGAAGTTTACAGGAGTTGCAAAATATAAACAAAAAAATGACAATCTGTTAATAAAATAATAAATTCTTTTGTTTGAGTCAAAAGGCGATCCATTAATTAAGATTATATAAAAGGGCGTACCTGGATCTGTAAAGAAAAAAAAATCTGTTGAATCTCTAGAAAATTTTTAGAAAAAAAAAATTGTTTTTTTTTCTTCACAGATCCAGGTACGCCCTTTTATATAATAAATACTTTGTTACATAGCTCCTTCTCTATGGGAGTTGTAACTCACAGCTAGCAAATATTGTAGATACTGACATGGATCTGACGTGCTTCTGCAAAGGATTCCATCGAAGTGTTGGAACTTTGTCCCTAGTACCTTTGCGTCATTTTTCTTCCTTCTAATAATATTTTTATTTTAGGCGTGTTTAGTTAGCTAGAAGTCATATTTAAATTCTATCTGTTGAAGGGCATGTTGGACCGAAAATTAGAGCATTAAAAATTGTTGGCGTTCAGCCAATATATATATTAGTGAATAAATTATGTATTTATCCTATATATACCTTTTAAATTAAAGAGAAATAAATACAGTAGAACTCCTCAAATTCGGAAAGCTTGGGGCGCAAGGTATTCCGAATTTGAGGATTTTCCGAATTTGAGAGAGTTAGATTTGTGAATATTTATGTGGCATAAATAGGCATTTAGATGACTGAGACAAAGATTTTGAAGCATATGAACAATTTTAGGTTGAATATTATATGTATATTACATAATTTTAATTACGATTTTTAATCAAATGTTCCTTGACTTTTGTTAGTTTTGAGCATGAAACCGATGAAAAATAGTAAAATATTTTATTATGTATGAAATGCAATTGATGGCCAAGTAAGTTATGGCTTGGCAAAGAAGTTGCTGATTGTTGTCTGTTTCTTTGGATTGTTTAACAAAGCTTCTTCTTCTCTCATAAACATAGTTCGAAGACTATTGATGGTGTTGTAGCTTGCAAGCATCTCTGGTTCAGTGCGCTTTTCCAAATATTTTAATGCAACTTCCAAACTTTTCAACGCTTCGCATCTGGGAACATCCGGCTCCAAACTGTCTTCAGTCTTTTTTACTTGAGAAAACTTTTTAACATCTTTTTCGGTAGAATTAAGCTCAGACTTTTTTATATCATAAACAGTTGTCTTAGAAATTTTATACTTTTGCATTATCGTTGTATAGCTTAATCCTTTTTTAATGTCACTAAGAACATCTAACTTTTCACCAAGCTTAAGAATTCGGTACTTGCCTCGTTTTTGCCGCTCCTCTTTGGATGCCATTTTGTTGAAGAAAAAACTTGTAAATGCAAAAAATTGAGAGTTGAATAAAATAATTTGAAACTTACAATGTCTGAAAATGTTTGATAATTTGAACTTTAGGTGAATCAACTTTGCAATAAAAAATGCGTGAATGGCTTATGACGTAATAATGCTGCCTTCTTATTGGACAATATCCTAAACTAAGCACAAAGGTCAAATGAAACTGTTGATTTATTTAAGCTTTTAAAAAAGGGGATAAACCCCTAATTAGCGATTATAAATAATCGGTAAAAGTAAATTAATTAAACACTTAATTTAAAAATAAATTACTAATAAAAATTAAATTAAATAAAATAAAAGCAAAGCAAAAGTAAAAGTAAATAAAATAAAATAAAATAAAATAATGTTGAAATATCAACAAAATAAAAGCATGTGAAAATTGATTTTTTGTATGTAAAAAAAAACATTACAATACTTTCCGAATTTGGGAGTTTCCGAATTTGAGAATTTCCGAATTTGAGGAGTTCTACTGTATAGATAAAGAAACTCAGTCCTGGATCGCTTGTTGGTCTCATTAAATTGCGAATTCGTGGATGAACATGTATTACAAATCAAGAGTTATGGTTTCCTCTTTTATCAATATTTTGATAATAAGTTCTGTTGTTTATATTTAGTATATATCATAGAATGCAAATATTTAGGTGAAGAAAGAGAAAAAACTCTTAAAAACACCTTCTGTAGATTTAGCAACCCACTGAAGACGCTGAGAATTATTTCAGAAAAAAATATATAGCAATATAACTCTATAATTTCTACAGATTAATTGTAAATAGATTCACACGCAAAAGAAGTAGCGAGGAAGGTTTTAGAACAGATGTGTAAATAGATCACTTTTCAAACAAAGGCTCACGTGCACATGAGGAAAGGGAGGAAAAATTACAGTATTATTTTGTTGTTGTATGGCGAATCCATACAGGGCAATTAGCCCTAATAAAAGCCTTTTTGTTGTTGTTGTTGTTTATATTTAATAATTGTTGTAGATATAAATCTATCTTGAAAAACGGAATGTAAACAATGAATAAAAAGATAAATACATAAATGTCGCCTAGGCACAATGTTGTCTTTATATAAATATGCATGATAAATAAATGCAAGAAACATATAAAACATAATTCTTAGGCTTAAAGCTTAATCATTAAACTTGATAAAGTTAGGACAGGTGTGTGCGTGATATGGAAGTTAATCTATATATATATATAAATGAATGTATGTGTGTGTGTGTGTCTGTTTGTCCTTTATGCCTGACCAAACCACTCATTGGAACGCCATGAAACTTTGGGAGGTTATTTAGTATAGTACTGGAAGGTTTCTACCGAATAAAATTTTTGAAATAACTTTTCGCTTTAAAATAATCAAGATAAATATTCTAATTTATCTGTTATAATTCAACAATCTGCTCTAAATATTATCATGATGATACGATGATTTTGTAATGTAGAAAATTAGGAAAGACAAAATTCAGGATGACACGGCAATTTATTTGAGACAAGAATAATGATACAATTCCAAGGCAAGATACTATTCCTTTAACTTCCAATTACCGAGGGAACCAATTAATATTGATTTTATTCAACTTATCGAGTATTTTTCAAGGGACCGGGAAAAAATGTTCACTTTATCGAGAGATTCGTTAGACAAACCTTTACTCGGGTAAAACCCGGGCGAAGCCGGGTACGTCCATACAAGTATAATGATACAATTCCAAGGCAAGATACTATTCCTTTAACTTCCAATTACCGAGGGAACCAATTAATATTGATTTTATTCAACTTATCGAGTATTTTTCAAGGGACCGGGAAAAATGTTCACTTTATCGAGAGATTCGTTAGACAAACCTTTACTCGGGTAAAACCCGGGCGAAGCCGGGTACGTCCGCTAGTATAAATAATAAATGAAAACAATTGAGTATCTTAGAATTGACTATTCATTTTGAAAAAATTATAAAAATAATTTCAATAAAAAATTAGAAATAATTATGACAACAATTACAACTCAAAGAAAATAAACATGTTTAAAATATTTACAAGACAGACATTATAAAATATCATTTTTATTTTAACTCCCGATGTTTCAGTGACTTCCTGTAAATCTCTTCAGGGGAATGTTTACTTTGAATCTTAGTTCTACTTATATACAAAGTAATCATTCCCTTCCTGCCCAGAAGTCTAATCCCTACCTCCACGTGGAGAGCGGGAGTAGCAGCACAAGTAAGGGACTGCCCTATAGGGTGAAGTATGGTGTCGTGAGCCCCGAGCCTCTACGGTAACCGTAAACAGCGATGTTGGAAGGATAAATTCTTATTCTAAAAATAATAATCTGTGAACTGAGCAACACTTGTAATACAACAACAATAAAAGAGATAGCCTAAAAAACCTGAATTTTTGTTTACCTTTTTAAATATGTGTGCATTTCTTTGTTAATGAATAATATACTTCTACGTGTTTTATATAAAAACTGTCTTCCTTAAACCCCAACAATGGAACTCTGAAATGTGGATGACTAATGGGGCAATGGTACCCCCCCCCCCCCCCACTCCTCAATTCCATGAAGCAACAAAATAAGAAGAAATTGACGATCCATGCTACTGCGTCTGGACAAGACACCACCACCAATCAATCATTCACCTGAAGAGAGTAAGAATGACAAGAAGTCACTGAGACGTCGGGAGTTGATGATGGTGTCTTGTCCATGATTTTATTGCTCCATGGAAAGAGGGGATGACATTTCCACGTTAGGCAGCCCCATTTCAGAGTTCCCTGTTCACGGTTACCGTAGCGGCTCACGACACCGTACTACATGACAATCCCTTACTTGTGCTGCTTCTCCCGCCCGCCACGTAGAGGAGGAGAAGTTGTCTGTTTATAAATATATTTTATTAAGTTGAAACACCAGGCTTCAAGCGATGCTTTTTCTATACTTCGGAAGTCCCTTACTTGTGCTGCTTCTCCCTCCCTCCAAGTAGAGGAGGGGTAGTTGTCTGTTTATAAATATATTTTATTAAGTTGAAACACCAGGCTTCAAGCGATGCTTCTTCTATACTTCGGAAGTCCCTTACTTGTGTTGCTTCTCCCGCCCTCCACGTAGAGTTGGGGTTGGACTTCTAGGCGGGAACTTCGGGTGTTGAACTATTGGTTGATGTTTTTCTCTGAAAATCAACTTACAACCAACAAATGAACTTCAGAAATATAATTTTTATTCTGTTGTAGGTTGATGGTAAAGTCACTCTACCAGATAACATCGCAGATCAAGTGAGCATGATACACGGATATAACGTAAGTATCCTATGTCTATATACACAATGATAATTTCTTTACATATAGAAAGATTTGGAAAGTACTAATATTGTCGCGTAGATAATAAATTAAAGAAGTTGATGTTGAAATAAAGTAAAGTTTTAATCTTAGTAAAAGAGTCTAGATTTACTCAGCCGAGATGATCGAATAGAGAGATAAATACAAACAACAAGTATGTAGCCTACTTTACATAAAACAAAATAAAGAGAAAAAAAAAGAAGAACATATTTACATATATAAAAGTGAATGCCGCAATATTCTAATTGATTATAAAATCCTATGTAATTAATAATAACATATTTCAAATTTTAAAATATCTATTATGTTTCTCTCTCATATTTATTCATTTTTATAATTTTATCTGTATTTAACCCTATATAATCTTATATGGACATTGAAATAGAGTAATTTCAATATCAACCACTCTCTAATGTAGTTTTTATACTTCTTAATAAAAAAAATATAAATAAACAGTCGAACTTGGGAAATTCTAAGACCAATGGACCAAAAAATATATTAGAATTATCCAAAAAATTCGAATTAAAAACGGAAATTCTGTTTATAGGAAAGTCTAGGGACCAAGATAAATATTCGAATTAAAGACATTGGAATTATCCAAGTTGTACTGTATTAAATAGTTTATTATCCATTCAAGCGTTTTTGAACTTTTTCCATTCAACAAAATTCGCCATCAAGCAAATATTTGATCTGAAGTCATGTACTTAAAGTAATTAGGTCATAATGTGTCTCACAACAAAATCTTTTACCTATCTAATGATTTTTCATGAATAAAACGCTTTATGTAATTGTTACAACTGTTTGAAATATCTACCTTTCAACAAATTATTCAATGAATACTTTCAAAATAAAATATATAAATGTGATAATATATATTTAATAGAGAATTTTCTATAATCTAGTAGTATAGTACACACTTTTTCTATGTGAAAAAATAATAAAAAATAAAATAATAAAAAGGTCAGGTGTTGGTATTAGAATCATAAAAGGCCTATCCTGACTACGAGCACATGAGATTTTTATATGGCAGAGCGCCATCTATTAAACAGATATTAACTAAACGTTGATTTAGTCTGTCCCTGATATTTGACCAAACTCATTTCTTGATAAATCAAGAAAAGCTATCTACGAACATTGTCTCGGACATTGTCAGCGAGGATCAGGCTCTTACACTGCGACCAAAAATGTTTTGTTCCCAGAGGCTTTTTGAGAAACCAAGAAAGTTGATTTCTGTTCCACTAGATGACATTCTGACATCTAAAATGTTCATGTTCTTGTGGTCAGGATATGCCTTTTTTGATTTTAACACTTGTCCATGTTTATAATTCCAAAAATATTTTGCTGCAAAAGAGTAACTACAAGTAGTAATACTGTATTACAATGTATTTATCAACTACTGTACACTACACTACTGTACTACAAGTAGTACAAAGAATAGCCTGGCCACCATTCTTAGACATCCCATTACCCGCATACAGAGGCCTGCCACTGTTCAATCGTCTGGGGGCTCGGTCTACTCGGTCTCAAACAACGATTGTAATGCAACCTACATAGGTGAGACTGGTAGGTCCGTGGCCATCAGGATGATCGAGCATGGTAGGTGTATCAATAATAAAGACAGCAGATCCCTCATATACGACCACACGCTTAATACTGGCCATTCTTTCAATCTAGCTTCTCCCACCACCCTAAACACTAACATCCCCAGTAAACACCAAAGATTAATCATAGAGGCCATTTTATCCATTTCAAAAAACAGTATTAATCGTCATATTGATTTACCTGACCAATATCACGATATATGTATTAGCTTAAAAAACAGATAACCCCCCCCCCCCCCCCCTCCATTGGCCTTGTATGGCCGCTGATGGCGGGTTGAACATTTGAAAACTGGTACTTTGTTCTCATTTAATAGTAGCATATGGTCATGAATACGCGTTTGAAGAACTCTATCGTAGATCTTGGTTTTTTAGCGTAGATTCATGTTACTTTCCCGAATTCATGTTTTATCATAGCCAATCTGCAGTTGTATTATTTGTTATTTCTTTAACATTATACGATTAGCATACTCACGTAGTTGTTATACAGGGTGATCCAAAAGTCCCGCACAACTTTAAAAATTAATAACTCCGCGAATATTCGCGCTAGAGCAATGCGGTAAACACCATTGTGTTCAGGATGCAATGGGATTTTTTATGGCAAATAATGTAAAATTCGAAATTGATTTTAGTTACAATTTTATTCGCCAGATGGCGCTCTACCAGAATCAGAGATTCAGCGGCCAAATTGTTTGATAAATTGAAAAATATAACTGATCGACACGTATTTTTCCTTTTTGAATACCAGGAAAGAACCCTAATAATATCAAATAACAAATTAATAAAACACCACTTCGCCAAAAGTATGAAGAATTGTTTAACGATTTTAAATACAATCAGAGATATGTAAAATAGGTAAATGCAAATTAAAACATGTAGCAAAAATATTTATATTTTATATGGAGTTTTGTGAAATAGATTGAATGTTTGAAAAACACTGCTGATATCAATACACGAATTTTTGAAATGTTAATATAGTACCAAAAATTATGATGGCACTATTAATAGGATTTCTTGCTATAAGAAATGTGTAGTTTCTTGACTGATTGGCGACCCTTGACTATTTAACTGGATATTTGTCATGATCCAACAAATGAAATATAGAGGGGAGTGACAAAATATATTTGTCGTACTTTATTCCAAATATCCTATGGGCTTGTAAAATGTTATCATTGTTTATTATACTGTACACAATTTTAAAAATGTGTCCCCTCAAATAAAATTAAATTTTAAATCGACCTTTTGCGTTGAAAAACGTGGTAGTAAAATCATTTTTTTTTATTTTTTTTTTCACAAAATTTCTAAAGTTATTGGTGTACAGAAAATATTCCTTATGCTACATGTATTTCTTATGTATGTATTTCTATATTATCTATTATCTAAGTATTTCTTCTAATGAGCGAAAAGCGAAAAACTAAACATAAGGGGTAAAATTGTGTGTACCAGTGTTATTCGAGAAGTTATAACACTCTGGTTTGCACGACATAATATGTGAGCAAATGACAAACTAAATATTACTGTTCACAAAAAAAAAAGAGTCAAGATGTGAGGACAGCATTTATTATCCCCATATCCCAACACAAAGAGCTGCAAAATATTGATAGATAATATAATACATGGCGGCTTATACAACACATGAGGTAACTGCCTTCTCTCTTGTATTAGGTCACAATCCTTGCTCAATGTGGCACCCTTCATTCTCAATCACCGCCTGCAGACGATAAATGACAGAATGGACAGCATTAAATAACATATCTGTTAAATTGATAAAGCGTGCCATCTGATAGAAGCCTTCAACATGGCCAATGTGGTAGGCCAGCATCGATAAACACACGATTTAATGTATTCCCATAAACAAAAATCGCAAGGCGTCAAGTCTGATGATCTTGGAGGCCACTGGTATATAAAGTGGCGACCTATCACACGATTTTCACCGAACGTATCCTTCAGCAATTGTTTGGCACCTCGGGAGATATGAGGAGGTCCTCCATCTTTCATGAATGTTATTTCGCTTAGTGCTTTTACCCTGCAATATGGGAATACCCTTTTCTCATAACGTTCACCAGTTACAAAAACGGTTTTAAAAGTTCTTCCATTGATTTTTCAAAGAAAAATGACCCAATAATAAAAGAAGTGAACCCACACAAAACTGTAACTCTAGGCTGGTAAAGTGGCATTTCTGTGAAAATCCTAGGGTTTTCTGTTGCCCAAATGCGGCTGTTTTGAATGTTAAATTCTCCGTTTAGAGAAAGGTGAGCATCATCTGTCCACAGAACATTCGACAGCCAGTTTTCATCAATATCAATTTGCCGGAAAACCCATGCAGCGAATTCTTGACGCATCTCAAAATCGCCAACTTTCATCTCGTGAAATCTTTGCATTTTGTATGGGCACACACAATAGAGACATTAAGTGAAGCGTCTTCGGATATCACAATCATACCTCGGCGAATTTAACGCCAAAAGTTCAATTCGGGGATAACCTGTCCAGGATAACAAAAGTCAGTAGGTTGAGGACATGCTAACCGACCTCGACCTTACACCGTTAAATAACGGAGAGAACACCTATCTATCTAAGTCCACAGGCACAGAATCCGCAATAGACATCACAGCGATAAATTACAACATCGCACCCACAACACAATGGAAAATCCTGAGAGGTGCAATCGGTGACCACAGACCAATTTTAGCAACCCTAAACTTCAAAATTGAGAATGTCCATTAGAATAAAAGAACATGGAACTTTAGGAAAGCCGACTTGAAAAAAATTCACAGAAAAGCTTGAAGAACTGTGCAACGAAAAATTGAATTACAGAACGCTTGACAAAAGCTTGGAAAAATTCTCTTCGAACATTTAAAAAGCTGCAAAAGAGCATCGATAACTAGAGGTAGACGTAAAGACCTGTGGATACCTTACTGGAAGGACCACAACATCGAGGCAATGATTTCAGAGAGAGAGACAATATCAATGGACTTCTTAAAACAAATAAAACAGAAAGGAACTAATTGAAATTATTCACAAAATATAACAAGAAATTTGGATATTCAAACAAGAAAAATGGCAGAATTCTGCGAAAAGAATGGATCCAAGAAAGGACAGCCAACACTGGAATATAATTAGAGTGTTAGAGAACAATCAAAACCAACACCAATCCTCCAATACTCTAACCGATATGAATAGAACAGCGAGAACGAGAACAAACAGATGGCTGACATAATTGCTGAATATCTTTCAAGCACTTCCATACTCAACTATACGAATGAAGACAGGACTCTAAAAATAATATAAACCGGTTAGTTAAACAAGCAAGAAACTTCCATCAACAAGATATTTTCTCGAGAGACTTCACACTGAATGAGCTAAACTCATCAATAAAAAAATCCAAGAGGTCACCAAGAGATAATCTAATCTTTGGTCAAATGATTAAACACTTTGAAGTCAAAGCTAATAATCAACTCCTACGAATACAGAACATTTCATGGCAAACTGGTAAACTACCAAAGAATTGGAAGATATCAATTATAGTGCCAATACTGAAGCCAAACAAAGATGCCAAGGAATACAAGAACTATCGGCCAATTGCTCTCGCCAGCATACTTTGTAAAATACCAGAACGAATTATCCACTCTAGGCTCATAGTCTGGCTCACAAAAAATAATAAAATAAACCTCTACCAAACGGCCTATAGATCCCAGCACTGTACAACTGATCAACTGTTCTACTTCTGTCAATCAATAATAGATTCTTTCCGGGAAAAACCGCCAAAGAAGACCACGGTTATATTCCTTGATATGACCTCAGCTTTTGATCGAGTGTGGAGGGAGAAATTACGTGAAAAGCTGCACAACATAGGAGTAAGAGGGAAAACCTTAATCTGGATTGCAGACTTCTTAAGGGGAAGAAGGTTAAAGGTTCGGGTCAATGGAGAATTTTCCAAGGAAGGAAGAACATGGGCTGGTGTACCTCAGGGATCTGTGCTCAGTCCTCTACTCTATCTGCTATATATTAACGACATACATCCTTACCTAACTGAAGACACAAAGGTTGCCTGTTATGCAGATGATAAAGCCATATGGCACACAAGTAGCAGCATAGAAAAATCGTAAAAGATACTGAAGACATCAATGAGAGGACTGGAGAAGTGGGCAATGGAACTCCAAATGACCATAAACCCAATAAAACCAAACCTATGCGTCTTCTCCACTCCCAGGGAAAAAGGCATAAATATAACCACAAAATAAGCATAAACAAACAAATAATTGATAAAATTAGAAATCCATAATACCTAGGTGTGATACTGCAGTCCTGGATCTTTCCAGTTGGTCTCGAGGACCACGCCATCACCATCTCCTAAGCGGCGAAGTATGCGATCTACGTATTCATCGTAGATTGCGAAATGCGTGGTGTCGCTGGAGACCCACTGGCGATTCTCCACCAAACTCTGCAGCGCTGGCAGAGGCGCCATATTCATTGTACATAGTGTATATAATGCATATTATCTTTTTTTTAATAGTGCAGACTGTGTATGTATTGACAAGATGTCAACAAAATTATTTTAATTATTATTTATGAGGAATTTTAATTTTCATAGCACATAATTAGCACCTCAAATAGAGCTATCAGAAAACTAAACATTCTGAGAAGGCTATGTGGAACAAATTGGGGGCAAAACCCAGAATTCTCAGAACAACATATACCACCTTAATAAGACCGATAATGGAATATGCAACACCGGTCTGGGCTCCCTCAAGCTCATCACTAAAAGTAAGACTGGACAGTGTTCAAGCAAAAGCGGCCAAAATAATCACTGGTGCTGTTTCGTCCACCAACAATGAGAAAATTCAGAGAGAATGTGTCCTAGACCTACTCGCTCGAAAGCAGAAGACAAAATAAAAACAACTTGGATCGGCACTTCGGAAACGAGGAACCAGAGGACGAGATCTCTCTGACCACTTGTGGTTTGGTGGATCCGCCCTTTTCTGAGAATGAGGTGAAACTGACGGCTTTCAAGTTCGGGAAAAGGAAATCTTCTGGTCCCGAAGGGATCGATAACACGGTCGTGAAAGCCCTGGTAAGGATGCACCCATCGCTTCTTTTCAGGTTATTCAATAAGTGCCTGGACACTGGTACATTTCCTGAGGCATGGAAGGTTGCCCGAGTAGTGCTTCTCGAAAAGTCTGGTAGAAAGGGTAATTCTCCTAATGATTATCGTCCGCTTTCTTTACTAGTGTGTCTAGGTAAGGTCCTGGATAGCCTACTAGCTCAGCGACTGGAGCACTGGCTAGAGAGTAATGAGCTCCTTTCCTCTTTCCAACATGGTTTTAGGGAAAGGAAGTCCACAACCACAGCTCTGAACGAGGTGTTAGAGGGGGTTGAGATGGGCTTAAATAAGGGTGCTTGGGTTCTTTTCGTGGCCCTGGACATTGATGGCGCGTTCAACTCCATGAGCTGGAACAAGTTGATGAGAAATTTGATGGACATGGGTTGTCCTGATAATTTGTGCAGCTTGATTCGTGACTTCCTGAGGGATAGACGGATTAGCCTCAGTTTTGGTGGGCGGAAGTTGGAAAGAAACTGTGCTAGGGGTTGCCCCCAGGGCTCTTGCTGCGGACCTATTCTGTGGAATATCCTGGTAAACGCCGTTTTCCAGGAGGAGCTCCATGAGGGAGACAGGCTGGTTCTCTATGCTGACGACCAGTTCCTCATCATTGAGACTGCTTCGAGAGCGAAGGCTGAGAAGTGTGTTGAAACTTCTCTCCAAATTTTCTCGATCTGGGCCCATGACTCTGGCCTTAAGTTCAATGTCTCCAAAACTAAAGCCCTCAGATTTAAGCCTAGGGACATAAGAACTAAAAGGAAACACAAGCCGGCTATCCGGATGGAAGGACGGAGGGTAGCGTTGGTCAATAGGATGACCATCCTGGGGGTGGTCATTGATGACAAGATGGGTTGGCAATACCAGTCGGAGGAGATGGTGGCGAGAGGCAGGGAGGCGTTGTGCAGGCCTGTCCTGGTTGGCCCTCAACAGGGGGGGGAGAAGGAGGGTACTATTTTTAGGAACCTCTGCCTCTCCTGTGTCGAGCCAATCTTGCTATATGCTTTCGGGGCTTGGTAGCGCCGAAACAAGGATCAGAAGGTGGCAACAACTCTAAAGAGAGTGCAGAGGACAGCGGCACTCAGAATCACAGGGGTAATCGCACTACCAGCAGTGAGGCCTTATTGGTCCTCGCTGAACTTATTCCCCTGTGATTGAAACTAGAGGAGGAGACCATCAGACAGAAGATCTGGGAGAAAAGCGAAGATGCCCTGGGACTTTAAGCGGGGGCCCTGGAATCGAAGAGGGACACAAGGAAGCCTCCGCAGTGGTTGCCAAAGTGGAATTGGAGTCCTAGAGGGCCGACAGGGATTGGCACGGAGGTTTTCACTGATGGTAGTAAGTCTGGAACCAATACTGGAGCTGGGGTAGTGATATACACTAATGGAGAGCTGATCTTCTAAGAAGGTTTAGCACTCAGAGTGGACGAATTGGTCTTTTCAGCCGAGCTGGTTGCGATCAGGGTAGCCCTCAGAGTGTGTGCCGAGAAGAACTTCAGCCCGGACCGACTCTATTCAGATTGTATGTCGGCCCTCGTCGTTATCAATCTGGAGAAAGGGCAACTCGCGCATCAAATAATCCAGGAGCTGGAGATGATGACGCGGGCTCCGGAGCTCCCTTGGTTTAGGAGACACAGCCTCATCGAAGGTAATGAGTTCGCAGACAGAATCGCTAAGGCAGGATGCTTTAGAGGTAGATCACTGAGGACCCCAGTGACCAAGAAAGAAGTTTATAGGAGGATCAGGGGTCACGTCCAGGACTTATGGTTGGACAGATGGAGGAACAGTGTGAAGGGGAGAGAGGTATTCAATGGGGTAACAACACCCAAGTACCTCTGTAAGGTAATGTCCCACAAACTCATTAGGGTAGTTCGGGACATGGGCTCTCTTCCCCAAGTCTCCACAGATTTAAAATTAAGAGAAACCCTTATTGCGTCTATGGAGAAAGGGATGTGAATGCACGCCACTACGTCTTGGATTGCCCAAGGGTAGTGGGTGTGCAGGAAGAGAGAAGGAGGGCGAGGGGCGCGATCGAGAGTAAGCTGCTGAGAAATCACAGCAAGCTTCTTGAGAAAGCCCACGACGTGGCAGCTGAGCTTTTCCTCAGCTGTGAGTGAACAGAGTCGACCGGGGGCTGCCTCCCCGCGGTTCCTGCTGGACACAGTAGATAGTTTCCTATTTTGCTGTGATTAAAGGCCACCGGTATAGAAATCCTTCCAGACACGTTGTCAGGGAGGTGGTGTTTCCAGGTACAATGTCCAAGCACTAGCTTGGATACCGTTACTTGGCTTATGAGTTGAACAGAATAGCAGCGAAGGGCATGCTTCGCATGCCGGCTTGTGGACTGAAAGGTCTGGGTGGCCATCTGCTTCTAGGGTGTACCAACTGTGCTTAGGTGGGATCCTCCAGTTCTTGTTTATTTTGGCTACTGTTTCTATTTCTTTAAAAGTAAGTTTATTTTTCTGTTGCAAGGGTTCTTTTGTGCCTTTTTTCGCTAACGCATCAACAGCTTCATTGCCTTCAATGCTAACATGTAAGGGTATCCATTGAAGGTGAATTTTTGAGGTATTGAGAGTTTTTGGAGATAACCAATTATGTTACTGCTTACTTTGTCTCTAAGTTCCCCTGTGTGACTCAAGTGTTGTATGGCACTTCTACTATGAGTAAGAATCCATATATCGTGATGTTTAGTATTTCTGATGGATTTTAAGACTTCATAGATGGCTATAAGTTCTGATCTGAAGATTGAGCAAAAATCTGGGTTTCTTCTGTTCATTTTCTCATTGCCATTTGTGGGTTTAATGAGAGAGCCACTGCCAGTGTGTCCCAACTCGTCTCTGCTACCATTGGTATAGATAGTTATTGCATTTTTAGGAATTTTATATTAATTATTTCTAATGATAATTGTTTTAAGTATTCTGGATTTTGGTATTGTTTGTTGGTGGGTTCGTTTAAAGTGGCATTAAAAATAACATTTTGTTAGTGGTTCGCATGTAGATATTTTTTCAGCTAAATAATATTTTTCCACTTTATATTTTAAAAATCAATTTCTTTTGGCCAGGTGGAGAGGGCCTTCTTTTTTGAGTCTTATATTGGGTTCCCAAATAAGTATGTAATTGAAAGTTCTGTGTTTATTTTCATAACTCTTGATTTTGTTTATATATTTTGGCAGATTGTAGCTTATTCTATCCTTTAAGGGCATAATGTCTGCCTCGCAAAGTACAATATTATTAGGGCAGGTATTTCGAAGACCTGTAATAATTCTAGGTGCATTTAGTTGTATCCTTTCCAGTGTTTTTAGATTTGTTTCAGATGCTGTACCATAGATTTGATATCCATATTCCAAGATAGGTCTCATTAGAGATGTGTAAGTTAATTTTAGTGTTGTTGCTTCAGCTCTCCACTCTTCCTGAAATATATTTCAAGATTTTTAGTCGGTCTCTTCCTTTTCTAACAACACCTTCAATATGTTTACTGGAGTTAATTTCTGGATCCAGGGTGTAGCCGAGATATTTAGAATGTTTATTATATTGCAATTGTTGTTCTTTCAGAATAATATTTGGTCTTATTTTGTATAGTTTCTTATCGGTAGTAAAAAGACAGGTTTCAGATTTTTGGGGGTTAAATTCTAATTTATGTTTATTAGCAAATTTTTCTAGGTGGAGAATAGTCTTGTTCAAATCTCTTTCAGCTTTTTTCCAGTTAGTGTTGCTGCTCCATAGAATAATGTCATCAGCGAAAAGTCCAATATTGGTTTTATGCGAAAATTTGTCTTCTATGCCTGCAATAAATAGGGTGAAGAGAGTTGGGCTAAGGACTGATCCTTGTGGTAATCCTTGGTACAATTTGAAGGTTTTAGATAGAGTGCCATTATATTTGACCATGATGTATATATATTTTAAGGGAATCATTCATCCAAGTGATAGCTTTTCCATCAATTTTGAAATGTTTGTATAATTTTGCAATTAACTTGTTTTTCCATACGTTATCAAAAGCTTGTGTAAGGTCTAAAAAGCAGCTATGGTGTGGTTAGTTGGCTTTTTTTTGTGCATCTTTTACCTTTTGTGTGAAAAATAAGAGTTGGACTATTGTCCCATGTCCTTTCCTAAATCCATATTGTTCTTCTGGTAAGAGATTTCTTGTGTCGGGGTGGTAGGTGAGTCGTCTGAATATATATTTTTCCATTAATTTGCAGCAAATATTTGTGAGGGAGATAGGTCGGTAGTTTTTTGGGTCATCAGCAGATTTGTCAAGTTTTTTAATGGGAATTATTGTTGCATTTTTACAGTCTTGAGGCAATTTTCCAGTTTTCCAGGAGTTATTGAAAATATTAAGAAGCCTTTCTTTGCCAATTTTGCCCAAGTTTGATATCATTCGGCCATGGATTCCATCTGGCCTAGGAGTCATGTTTAGGTCAGTGTTTTCTAATGCATAAGCTAGCTCTTTCATATTGATTTTTTTCATGGAAAATATTATGAGTGCTAGTGACATTTTTACAGTCATGAATAATCTTTCGGGCCTTTTTTCAACCTTGATTTTACTACTTATTTGATATGAATTACCTAAAAGATTGGCAGCAATTTTGTCATTAGTTGCTGGTGTACCATCTGTATTCTCAATCATATTTGTGTTTTCAGTTTGTGGCTGGACTCTGCCAATTTGTTTTGCCAAATTCCAAAGTTTTGTATTTGGGTTTCTTGGGTTCAGGTTTTCACAAGTTTGTTTCCATTTTTCCCTTTTCACATTTACGTATAATCTTTTTATTTTTGCAATCACAATGTTCAGTTCAGTTCTACAATTTGTTTGGTTTTGGGTGCACTTTTTTGTAGTTCATTTCTTTTAGTTATAAGTGTTTGAATATTTTTTGCCTGGTGTGTATAATTTGGAATCCATTTCTTAATATAACCTCTTGGTATTGAAACTTTGGCTGCTTTAATAATGGTGTTTTCGAAAGATATCATATTATCCTTTTTGAAGTTCCATAATTTTTCTTAATTGAGCTAGTTTTGGTCTTGGTACTAATTTCTATCAAATTAGGCAAATGATCACTTTCAAAACCTTTTAATATTTGCTATTTGCATTTGTGGAAAATGTCAGGATAGTAAAAACTTATATCAAGGGCTAGTGCAGTATTATAGCTGTAGGAATGATGGGTAGGATTCCCATCATTTAAGCACATGAAGGCATTGTCGTCAAATATGTTTGATAGTATTTTGCCTCTTGGGTTTGGCGTAGAACATCCCCATAGTTGATGTTTGGCATTAAGGTCACCTAAAATAATAGTGTTGTCTGTAAGAAATTGAGCCATTGTTCCATCGTCAATAAATGTATTGTTTGGAGGGTGATACATATTGTATATGTTGATGGCTTTGTTTTGATTGAGGTCGACTTTGATACCTTGGGTTTCGAGGTCTAATGTGTTTGGAATATTAACGGCTATGTCCTCATAGTACAAATTATTGATTAAAAATGCTAGGCCACGCCCTTTAACAGCATATACAGATGGATCTTCAGACCTTACCCTGAGTAATGAAGGGGCCGGAATTAACATAATACTGCAAGATGGAACAAACATCAAAATCAAAGAAGAAGAAGGACAGATTTCGTCAAACTTCACTTGTGAACTGACAGCTATCTGGAAAGCCCTTGATGTATGCCTTAACCAACCATCCCTGCATCAAGCAGAAGGAATTTTAATATACAGCGACTCCATATCCGCTCTAGAAGCAATTCAGAAGGGCAATACTAAAATCACACAGAAAATACACTCGTTACTTAACCAACTGGAACCATTGGAGAATAACTGCATTCTACATTGGATCCCTGCCCATGCTGGGATCGGGGGTAATGAAATGGCATTTGAATTGGCAAAGGAAGCCAGAAAGTTGAGCCAAAGGAAAGAACAAATGTCATTATTTGACGCTGATTCTTTGTCAGAATACAAGATAAAATTAAACAAAAAATAAGAAAAGATCAAAATGCGAAATAAACTCTGAGAGAAAAATGACAAAAACTATAACAAGACTTAGAACAAAACACTATAAAGGAATGACAATACATCCAGATGGCACAAGAACCTATAGGGCATGCAACAATTGTCCTGGTGTGGGACTTACACCTACCCACATATTCTCATGTCCAGCAATGGCCGTAGCCTTTCAGAAATTTGACATAGACCCAGAGCAGCAGATTTACACACACAAGATAGTGGACATTGCTGCTGATGTGATGGAGATGCATGGTACATCTGAGGCTCTTTATTGGACACGACAACAAGAACGGCATTCCAGAGTAAAATAAATTATCAGAGATAGATACATATTTTTCAAATGAATTAAAATAAATATAATCGATACTGAGTGAGAGTTGAATTTAAAATATTAGAAATTTATTATCTTCGGAAACAAACCGTGTCTAAAATATCAATTTTCTTTTTGCTACATGTCTTAATTTGCATTTACCTATTTTACATATCTCTGATTGTATTTGAAAATCGTTAACCAATTCTTCATACTTTTGGCGAAGTGGTGTTTTATTAATTTGTTATTTGATATTATTAGGGTTCTTTCCTGGTATTCAAAAAGGAAAAATACGTGTCGATCAGTTATATTTTTCAATTTATCAAACAATTTGGCCGCTGAATCTCTGATTCTGGTAGAGCGCCATCTGGCGAATAAAATTGTAACTAAAATCAATTTCGAATTTTACATTATTTGCCATAAAAAATCCCATTGCATCCTGAACACAATGGTGTTTACCGCATTGCTCTAGCGCGAATATTCGCGGAGTTATTAATTTTTAAAGTTGTGCGGGACTTTTGGATCACCCTGTATATCAGTAAGTTTAGATATGCAAAATTTTAACCCGAATTGTATTCTCGCCGCACTATATACATCACATATGCAAATATACCTCAAATGGATTCCTATATAAAGTCAATTGTTACCTTAGTTTGCTACCTGTTGAAGGGCGTGATTGCCCGAAAGCTTGTCACTCGTTTATCCGAATAAATTTTTTTTTCCTTACTTTTCATTGCTATTTATAAAAAGGCATATATTGGATCAAAATATAATTTATTTTATCAATATTTCAGTTGGCAAAACGCCAACCTTTATCAAAGTGTTATAACATATTTAATGTGTGTCAACAACAAACTCAGCGCCATATAACGTCCACAGAATTGATTTTTAAAAATATTTTGTTATATTCAATGGGGAAAATTTTGTTTATATATTTATATTATAGACAAAATAAATTTTGTGAAATATGGGTGTGAATATTTTGAAAAGGTTAGCGTTCATCCAACTGAAATATTGGTAAAATAAATTATTTTATGATACAATATATGCCTTTTTAATTAAATATTTTTTATGGATTGCTCTATTTTCAAAACTTGTATATGTGTGATGACTCAGGCCTATCTTAACTACGAAGCCAAATTCGGAAAAGAGCCTGGACTACCCGGACTTAACTACACCAACTATCAATTGTTTTTCATTGCATATGCACAGGTAAGTGAACATTTCTCTTCACTCACTATATTATATACATCACCTTCTGATAAACTGTCCATTAACATCTGATCTAAGGGAATAAAACCAACTTTACCTGACTAATACAAAACAAGTTGCTTGCGCAATGAAGACCAATACATTAAGTTTAATAGATTCTGCAGGATGTATATTTCAAGGCGAAAGTGTTGACTGTACATATTTCAAGCTACTATTTCTAATTGCTATATGCAAAATTTGACATTGAACGTTTAATTTTCATGATTCCTAATGTTCAATTGTGTTAATTGTATATAATGTAATATATACACGCAATTATCCTAATTATGGACATGGCGTGTCTCTCCCAACTGTTAAATAAATAAATAAATAAAATATTATAGACATTCTCTATTTGTGAAAAAATAATGCACACTAAACTTTTAATTATATAAACTTGTTGACTTTTCTTAAACATTTTAAAGATACTGATTCCAAAATGATTAATCAAATAGTATCTTTTATTGGGAAATAATAGTACGAATGTGATATTGTACTGGGATAAGGTGCTTAAATTAAGAAAAAAAGGCATTCAGTTATCGTGCAACTGAAATTTGCTGATGGATTGCGCTATCTATCTGAATAAATATCAACTATTCGTTAATTTTTAATTATTACAGAATTGGTCAAATACCCAATAGCCTTCAGCTACTTTCAGTTGCACGATAAGAAGATGCCCATTATGTTCTTAAATTACCTTTATTGATTTACAAAAGAGAAAACAAAAAAATATATAAACTTATAGTAAACAAAGAGAAACTTATTGCATAGTAAAAAAATAGAGAAACTTATCTTTTTACAGTTAACGACTATTTTCTTGTGATCATATACACATACTCTGTGGGAACAATTAATTTAAAAAATCTTAATATATATGCCTCAATTAACGCGAAGCAATAACGCGCCATCTATACATATACGTATACATTAATTTATGCCTAACTGGCCTTGTCTTTATTCTTTTTTTTTTATTTACTTCATTGGTGGTCTTTATTGTTTGCGGAAGAGCATTGCTCGACGCAAATATTTGAATGTAATTCTGCTGTCCTATAAGCTTATGTCCATAGTTTTCTTGAAAACCATTTCTGAGATTCCATCCTTCAGTGCTGCGTATATAAACAGAATCGTCCAATACAGTATTAGAGCTCTGAGAAGCGGTCTGGTGGATTAAATTGGTGAAACCGCTGGGAGGGTTCACCACTGATGAGCCAAGCCCTCCCAATATATTTTTTCATCACAGTAAGGACAGTAGAAGTTTGTATTTTGTATAAAAGAAACATTCGTGCTTTTAAATCCTTTCATTATATATGCATCAAACTTTTTGAACTTTATGCATGCTACCTTAAATTTTGCAACAATAATTAGAGTCGTCTTGTATTCCATCCATTTATATGAAATTCTGTAGGAATGTGTAATCACAATAACAAATATTCCCGTCAAGATTAAAAGAAAAGCCACAACAACAGGAATATTCAGAAAAAAGACCACACTCTATTCTACAATGTTTTAATACATTTTTAAAGAGTGAGTTACACTTTTGGTAAATCAATGCCATACTCACGCTACTATTATCTTCTTGCCGGATCCTGCCACTTCATAAGATGAGAAT
The DNA here is from genome assembly GCA_030710605.1 of Cordylochernes scorpioides. NCBI lineage: Eukaryota > Metazoa > Arthropoda > Arachnida > Pseudoscorpiones > Chernetidae > Cordylochernes > Cordylochernes scorpioides. Next base: position 118,570,181 of record CP092865.1, on the reverse strand, counting down.
TATTTTTTGGCAAATTCAACCAATTTCATAACATCTCTCGCTGAAAGTTATGGAATCGAAGCCGCACCTCCGTGGTATTGATGAGGGCCATACCCCGAATCCATGGTATGCCGTTTGGTATTTTATCTGAATTTGCCAAAATATGAAGATGCATAAAGATATAAAGAAAACGATCTTCAGACTCCACGTAGGAATGTTGGATTCACTTCCCAGCATTGTCTTCGTCTAAGGTTCTTGTCTTTTCGATTGGCATCAATAGTGTCAATTTACATACATATATGTGATATAAAATATAATTTAATTAAAATTATATATCATAGATTCAAATATTCTGTTAAATCGACCGCCAGAGGTCACGCTTTGCATATAAAAACTCGTTGTTGTTTTTTCCCGATGGCCGGCTCAAATCTTTTGTACATTATGTAAATGAGCTTTTCAATTTTTTTATATTTACGCCTTAAGCCAGGCAGTACTTTTATCAAATTATGTATTTTATACATTCCTTAGCTTAATTAAAGCAACCTCTGGTCAAAACCATTTTTATTATTATTCCCACGACTGCATTACCAATACCATTGACCTAATAATAATATATTCCAAAATATATCAAATCTCAAGATCTTTATCTCAATCTTAAAAATAATTCCAAAATTCAACAGAAATCTCTTTTTTCAAATAATATACATAGGTAATATTTGATATTTTGTATTATTATATATGTAAAAAAAAATATTTAAAAAGTCAGACGTTGGTATTGATGTCAAAATAGGCATATCCTGACCACAATTACATAAGCCTTTTTTTTTATTTCTCAAGAATAATTTCACAATTTGGTCTTAGAGGTATAGACTGAACCATGTTGACAAGAGCCAACAGTCTGAAACGCCTTCATGGTTGACTTTTATTGATTTATCAAGAAAATGGGTTGGCCAAATAACAGGAAACAAGTTAAATCAACGTTTAGTTGATTTCTGTTACACTATATAGCGTTCTGCCATCTAAATTGCACACCTGAGCGTTCAGTATATGCCTTTTTAATAATAAAATTTATAAAAATAAAGAGTAAAATAAAAGCAGTTGAAATATAAAAAGTTATCAACAATGGGTAGTTTATAATAGGCGTTTTACCTTAAATTTTGCCACATAATTAGTAATTGTAAAACGACATTTGAAAATTATATCACAAGTGTTTCTTTTCAACGAAAAATCAAAAATTTTATTTTTTAAGGAGAAATAACGATTTTTTCTTACCTTAGGAATGAGGTATGAAAGGATGAATCGTGAAGAGTAATGATAAACGGAAAAATAAAAGTGTCCAGGGATGGGAATCGAACCTACAGTGTTCCGCTTACCGGGCAGATGCCATGTCCACTAGGATATGGTCACATACCTCATTCCTAAGGTTAGAAAAAATCGTTATTTCTCCTTAAAAAAATAAAATTTTGATTTTTCGTTGAAAAGAAACACTTGCGATATAATTTTCAAATGTCGTTTCACAATCACAAGTCGTATTATATTGTATTATAAATAATTAGTAATCTTTTATATCATCCATTTATATGAAATTCTGCAGGCAACATGTAATCAGAATAACAATAATTCTTGTGAAGATGAAATTTATAAATTATATTTCAAGAATATTGAAACCCTGATAAAGATTGAGCCACAGCACTGGTTTTTGAATATTCAGACAAAATACCACACTGTATTCTCCATTGTTGTAAATAATTTTTAAAGGCAGAGTTGCTCTATAAAAATATAGAGTAAAATAAAATAATTTGAAATATAAAAAGTTATCAACAATGAATAGTGAAATTAAACGTTTTCCTCAAATTTGAAGATATTTAACTAATGATATATATGGAGAGAAGCAAATTCCTGTTGGCTTTTTTCAATTTATCAAGAAAATGGGTTGACCAAATATCAGGGAACAGGTTAAATCAATGTTTAGTTGATTTCTGTTCCACTAGATGGCGCTCTGCTATCTAGATATCTCATGTGAGCGTGGTCAGGATATGCCTTTTTTATTATTATTACATATATGCATATATGTTTCTTCTTAAGGTATGAATTTTTAACATAAAATATATGCAGAGATTTTGTGCGGCTTATTCAAATTTGGGATTGAGAATAGCTGCCCAAGGTGTTCATCCACTAGATAGATTCAGGTAAGAATTCCTTGTTTTTATTATTTCATGTCATTACACAATGTCGTGGAGACTATTTACGTGTATCTTGCTTAGGATTAGTTGTGGTACAAGTTGTGGACTCCCATGTATGAGAGTAAAAGGTCTGGGGTTGCCCTCCTCCAATAAATTGGGTGATTAGCTCAAAAACAAAGTTCAGACTATGGAGACCAGCAACTGTTTATGTGGTATTGTAATTATATTATTATCACTTGTGTCATTACACAATTTCAGGGAGTCTTTTGACATTTATCTTGTTAAGGATTAGTTGTGGTACAAGTTGTGGACTCCCATGTATGAGAGTAGATGGTCTGGGGTTGCCCTCCTCCAATAAATTGGGTGATACTCTAGAGCAGAGTACTGACTGTTGAGACAAGCAACTGTTTGTGTGGCCTTGTAAATATATTATTATCACTTGTGTCGATACACAATGTCATGGATACACATATATCTTGTTTAGGATTAATTGTGGTACAAGTCGAGCTTGGTGACTTCCATACATAAGACTAGATAGGTCTGAGGTTATCTTCTTCTTTTTGCAGAGGGTGTATGTTGGGAAAATCCTAACTACGCCATCAAATGTAGTCAGTGTAAATGATCTCCATAATAAGGTGAAGATATCACGCAATTGAATAAATTACTAAAATTATATAATTATTATTCTACACACACACAATCAAATATTAGAAAACATATATTTGTTTAAACTAGCAGTACTAACTATGTAAGCATTGATTTAAGTTGTGAATTCACTGTCCTAAAAGCTAGTATCCATAGTTTTCTTAAATCTCATTTCTGATATTCACTCTTCAGTGCATAAAAATAATCAGAATCGTTTAATACAGTATTAGATTTCTACGAAGCGGTCTGGTAACTTATATTGGCAAAACTCCTTTGAGGGTTCACCACTGATAAGACAAGCTCTTCCAATATGTTTACATGGCAGTAAGGAAAGTAGAAAAGTTTGTTTAATATGTAAAATAAACATTCGTGCTTTATTTAATTTTCTATATATTTGGATATATGAAATAAATATATAAAACATTAACCATATATTCCAGGGTATGTGTTCTATTGTAGAACGACATTTGAAAATTATCCCGCACGTGTTTCTTTTGAACGAATAATCGAAATTTATTTAAAGGAGAAATAACGATTATTTCTAACCTTAGGATTGAAGTATGAAAGTATGAATTGTAAAGAGTAATGATGAACGGAGAAATGAACAGTTAGAAATAATCGTTTTTTCTCCTTAAAATAAATTTCGATTTTTCGTTCAAAAGAAACACATGCGGGATAATTTTCAAATGTCGTTCTACAATTATAAGTATGTGTTCTATGTTATAAATATCAGTACTTACTAACGCTAGCATTAATTTAATTTGTGATTTTCAGAATCATCGGGACAATCCAGAACTCTCCACATTTTGGAGACATCTTCAAATGCCCAGTCGGATCTCCCATGAATCCTGAGAAAAAATGCAAATTATGGGAATAACAAATTGCATATATTTGTATAATATCTCGTTTACCTTTGATGTGTGTGTATTTATATACGTATACATTTATTTCCTAAAGTTTTTTTTTTTGTTTTAGAAAATTTTAATAGATATTAAATGGTAGAAAACAATAACCCGCAATCTATATATAACGGATGAAGATTTAAGACGCGAATGTTTATTTTCACAAATAAATCAAATTTGTACTGTCCTTATTGCGTGATGAACTCCTGAACCAAGCTCTCCCAAAATATTTTATCATCGCAGTAAGGACAGTAGAATTTTGATTATTTATGAAAAGAAACATTCGCGTCTTGGTGTCTTCATTCATTATAGATATTAAATAAGAGACGATGTATAATAAGTTGACTATATATATTTGTAAATAAAATAAAACTTTTCATTTACATATTGCATTTTAGAATATTATCGCGGAGATAAATAAAGCAAGGGCAAATTTGGAGATAATTAATTTATTATAAAGGGTATTTACCTTTTAGTTCACCAATAAAATTATATTCAAGAGATATTTAAGGTAGAGAGAGTCAGATAATAATACAACTTATCCCAAGGTAAAGATAATAATAATGAGAGGCGTCAGCCACCGTTCCGTTTTCCTAATTTGCAGATAAGATTCCGAGAACCCCTCACACCTGTGATCCCCCCCCCCCCGGGGTCCAGGGATGATTGACAGGTGTCCCATGGAGCTTCTTGACAATATTAAAAAAAAATTAACATTATACAAATGGCTAAGCTTTATTGAAATCTCAAACAGTTGGAGCCTTAGCGTTTATGATAAATTATTATTTTTTTGTTGGTGCATCGTGCCAAAATATCTGGGATTGTACAAAATCAGTACATTATAACAAATGTATTATTACAAAACTAAATAATAATATTTTCACTTTGTGGATACACCAAAAACTAATTCATTATCTGAAAACATTGAGTTTTACGTAGAAAAAAATCAATTGTACATAATATCTTTTAAAGTTTATATTAAAAAGTCGTACCTATACCCATGAAAGAAAACTTTTTTTTTAATATTTTAAAGGATTGGCTACCTTTTTATCTCAATTTATTGTACAATAAACTCAAAGGTAATTGACAAACTTCCTTTATATCACATAAAAAACTTTCTTATCTCCACTCAATCATATCAGGGTATCAAGTTGTGACCTTTGATGGTGTCTGTTTGACAACCATCATGACTGGGTGAAAGTAGAATGCGTCTGCCTTTGTCATTAAGACTGGGAGCACTACTCAGTGGCAGGCCGACTTAGCTCCAAAAGAAATGACCTCCTCTGTCATGAGGAACAGACACCATGTGCAGCTGTTCCTAACATGGAGTACAAACGCTGCTCATCCTGTATCCCTGGATCAGGAGCCCTTACAGGGTACTATCAGCATGGCCAGCTGAGCCCAGGTTTTCTAGTGAGCTTGTTACTGCTCCCCCTCCTCCTTTTTCACCCGGGCTTGGGACCGGCAAAGGCGGAGTTGAAAAACTTTGTCATTGATTTAAAAATATATATTTTTTTCAAAGTGAAACATTATCAAAATATAAAAATAAAATGAGAATATTAAAAAGAGATAGATAGATAAATAGTTTCTCTTTCACAGATATATAAATACGATATTTTAAGATAATTATTTCTAATGAATCGCTTTTTGACTTCTTTGAAGTGTTATTTTGATTTTTCGTGTGTGATTTTTCCAAATTCATTTTATTTTCAGTTCATTAAAAGTTATTGAGTAACCTGTATCTTTATGTTTAAAAACAAATATATTTAATCTTTGTTAAAAACAACAAACCGCTTGTAAAATAAGGCAGCAATAAAGAGATTTGACAAAAATGTATATTTTGTTTAAAAAACACTTCATATTTACAACTTTAAAATGATGCTTTATTTTTCAGATTACAAAAATTGGCAGATACCTAATAACGTCGCCTATTGACTCAGTTGAAATGGAATATGGAAGGGAAAAAAATTGGTGAAAAATCCTAACAAAGTATGAAAAAATTCAACATTCAAAGTTAGCAACTAAACCAACTATACATGATCAAATTGTGACAAACATTTAAAAAATACAAAGAATTTTCTTACAATGAGTTCTGTGGGGGCCAAGAGACTTCCTTTCAGCCTGCTGGGATGACGGACCACGCCGTCAGCAAACATTCAAGCGGGGCCATGAAATAGAAGATGACCACTGCTGCGTGGCGCGGCAGAACGGCGGAAGCCAACAGAACCCAATAGACATTCTAGGGTGTTGTCCTTTTTGTCTTCCTCTAAAAATGTAGCTAATAAGTAATATCAATAAAACACTAACTTTGAAATACTTTCTGAGCCATCGCTGGACTAATAAATCGACACACTACAGTTCCTTTTTATTATAAAGAAACTCATTGTTAGAAAATATTTTGTATTTTTTAAACTAATTATTATTCACCGAGAATAAATTCTTCAAGAAGGGAAATATGAGAACTTACAAAAAAAAAAACAGAGAAACGATTTTCAATTGTAAATAATTCCTTGCAGATATCTTTTTTAAATTATTGCGTTCTCTTTGTACTAATTTTATTTTTAATTCATTAAAATTCAATGAAGTACATACTAAATTGAAAAAAAAAAACCTCAAAGAGGATATTATGCAAAAAATAGCCAGCCGCTTATAAAAGAAAGCAGCAATAAACGAGATTAGACAAAAATATATTTTTCTCAAACCCTTCACGTTTAAAACTTCAAAAATAATAAACATCAACGTTGTTTACAAAAATTAAAAATAACGTAAAAATCTCACAATATACACTGCGTGACATTGAAAATGGAACACCAAGAAATAGTGGCCAGAAAATTATGCAAATTTCAGGGTAGACGCGCCTAACCGAGTTATGCAAATGATGTAAAATGCGCAGCTCTCGTGCGCACATGGAGTAAGATATAAGGGAAGAAACTTGCAGAAAGGACAGTATTCGTGTCGTTATTTCTTCAAGGAAAATCATTGTAGAAATTTTGTTCTTGTGTCAAAAGCACGTGTAATAACAGAGAATGCCAGGTCATCGTAAACGGAGGCAGTTCAAGCAGACAGACGCTTTTACGAGGAGCATGGTGATCGGACTGAAAAGGGCAGGTTAGTCCATACGTCAAATCGCAGCTGATACACACCTTGGTGCGTCTACGGTGCACCGACTGTGGAGAAGATGGTTGGAACAAGGAAATGTGGCAATATATAGGAATGTCGGTGCAACCAGAGTGACGTCAGCACGTGTAGATCGGCGTATCCTTCGACAAGCAGTGGCGGCCCCACAAGCCACTTGTACCGCCATCCTGCAACATGTGCAAGACACCCTAGATCATTCTATCTCGACCAGAACCATTTCCCGTCGATTGGTTGCTAATGGCTTGCACTCATGCCGTCCGCTAAGAAGACTGCCATTGACCCCGCCGAATAGGCGCCAATGTTTGGAATGGTGCCGGGCTAGATCGACGTGGATGACGGAATGGCACAGGGTCGTGTTCTCAGACGAGTCGCGTTTCTGCTTGTCCAGTGATAGTCGCCGTGTACGCGTGTGGCGTCGACGTGGAGAAAGGTCCAATCCGGCAGCAATTGTGGAACGCCCCACCGTGCGACAACGTGGAATCATGGTTTGGGGCGCAATCGCGTATGATTCCAGGTCACCTTTACTTCGTATTCAGGGCACTATGACGGCCCAACGATATGTTGATGATGTGCTGCAACCGGTGACACTCCCCTACCTTCAGGGGGTACCCAATGCCCTTTATCAGCAGGATAACGCCCGACCGCACACTGCTCGCATTAGCCAACAAGCTCTGCAAGATGTACAGATGCTTACCTGGCCACCGTACTCTCCTGATCTCTCACCAATCGAGCACGTCTGGGACATCATTGGACGCCGTTTGCATGCCTTGCCACAGCCGCGTTCAGAAGACGAACTGTGGCAAATGGTTGAGAGGGAATGGAGAGCCATCCCTCAGGACGCCATCCGTACTCTGATTGACTCTCTACCTAGACGTGTTGCTGCGTGCATCGCCGTCCGCGGTGGTCCTACTTGCTACTAAGCCGACGCCGTTCTCGCTCTGTATTATGACTATCATTTTGAAATAAAGATCACTTATTGTTCGTCCCTGTTTCACTCTGTCTGCCGAGTTTCATCACTTTCTGGCCACTATTTCTTGGTGTTCCATTTTCAATGTCACGCAGTGTATATAATGAGGGACTTTGAAGAAGGTAGACGTACACCCTTGTGAAAATTTTGGATTAAAAAAAATTATATAATATTTCATTTTTAATCACACACATACGCATACAAAACGCCTTTATATTATAGGTATATTTTGTGAAATCAGGTTTTATCCTTTCTTCTGATAGAAGTGATACCACAAGCACTTGTAGTCATAGGGCCTAAAGTGGTTTCAAGCGTCAATGGGTAACACAAAAGGACGAGGCAGGTTGGATGTCACGTCAGAGAGAGCCCAGCGCCGAAGATGTGGACCGGGTCCAGGTGGGTGTGATCTACATGAGAGACAGAGATGAACTGTTTGTTACCCAACTGTTTTTTAGATTGAAGGAGGAGGTAACAAACTAACGACTCTGTAATCTGAGACCCTTTGTCCTGTCTTGGCACCGGCGGACTCACAATCAAACTTTATTATCCTGTTTTGTATTATACTACTCTGATCAAAAGGTTTCGACACTTTGCTCATAAAATCCTGAAAACTCAATATATTTTCTCCCGGTTTGTGGAAAACGCAAGCGTCGCCCTTGGCTTGGAGACCTGCCAATTTTCAAAAACCACGCGCCACAACAGCGCGAGCAGCGGCTGTTCGAAGTGAAGCCATTTTGCCCATGCTTCGTTTCGTTAATCACCGAAATGGAGGAACAACGAATTTTCATCAAGTTCTGTGTGAAAAACGGATTCAAGGGTGCCGAAATATTTTGGATGTTGCAAACAGCCTACGGGGATGCCGTCATGAGCCGAAGACGAGTTTTCGAGTGCTACAAGCGCTTCAAGGAGGGTCAGGAAGAGACCGCCGATAACGAGCGTTCCGGGAGACCGTCCACATCAACAACACCTGAAAAAGTGGCAAGGTGTTGGAACTAGTGCGTGAAGACCGACGAATAACTGTCAGGAAGGTCGCCGAAGAAGCAGGGATATCAGTCGGGTCGACTCAATCGATAATGAAGGACATTTTGCGAGTGAGAAGACTCAACACCGCGTTCTCGTTCCCAAAGATTTGACCTTTGATCAAAAGAACGCCCGGAAAGAAACGGCCAATCTCAATCTCGAAGCGACAATCGACGACCCCGAATTGCTGAAGAGGGTCATTACTGGAGACGAAACATGGATTTACCGCTTTGATTCGTAAACTACCCAACAGGCATCGGAGTGGCGCTTCAAAAATGAGCCGAGACCAAAGAAAGCGAGGAAGGCTCCCAGCAAAGTCAAGGTCCTGTTGACGGTGTTCTTCGACTACCAGAGAATCGTTCATCATGAATTTCAACAACAAGGCTCTACAATAACTGCTGACTCCTATCTGGGAGTTTTGAGGCGATTGAGGGAAGCGATCAGTCAGAAACGGCCGGAGCTGTGGAGGAGCAAGTCGTGGATCCTCCACCACGATAACGCGCCGGCGCACACAGCCCTCAAAATCTCGAAGTTCCTGCAGGACTACTCAACCTCTGTGTTCCCCCAACCCCCCTACAGTCCCGATTTGGCCCCCTGAAACTTCTTCCTTTTTGGAAACCTCAAAAAAAGTTAAAGGGTCGAAAATTTCAGAGCATAGAAGAGATCAAAGTGGAATCGAAGAAGGCCATGAAGGCGATCCCGAAAACAGACTACCAGAGGTGTTTTGCTGACTGAAAAAAAGGTGGCTGAAGTGCATCACGGCCAACGGGGACTACTTTGAAGGGGACAATTTGAATTTGGTAGAATAATATTTTTTTTTCAACTTATGAGCAAAGTGTCGAAACCTTTTGATTAGAGTAGTATGATGGCCACATTGGCGAGTTGTATTGTATTTATTTTTGAAGTTGTTACACAATAATTATGTTACATATGAAAATATAGTATATATGTAGTAAGGTAGTCGATCCTGTAGGATGACTGTAGTGTGTTGGTTAAATGTAGTCGTTGTGGCCTCAATGTTAGAGTGGGTTCAGGCGTGAATGTTTTGCACCAAAGAACGAGACATGATAGATATCACCACAGAGATAGCGAGAGAGTGAGTGTAGCCGACACCGGTCAGGGGATAACTGTCCAGAGGGGTCTATCAATCATGTCTCAAAGCGGACTAATCTGTTTGAGTAAGAAAGGGGAACACCTAGGAACCCGACTTGTTTTTCGGACTTTTTCCTCCTACAGGCACCGACTGTCACTCATTCGAAATTTTATTTCTGTCAACTTGGCAAATACACTACAACTATACAACACATGGAGACATAGATATATATTGGAATATATTACAACATATATTATACAACATCATATCAGGGTTTCAAGGTTGAGGAGTTTGAGATTTTTATGGTGTCCGCATATATAGCCAAACTAACCAATAAATTTCAACACCCGATGTTTCCGTGATTCACTGTCCTTCTACTGAGAGGAATGAATTTTTTTAATTCTAGTTCTACTTATATACATACACGATTCTTTAAAATACAAGGACGAGAGTCAAATAATTCATTGGTTGTTGTGACTATTATTTTTTCCGGACAAGCAATATAACGAATGAAGACATTAAGACACGAATTTTTCTTTTAACGAATAAATTAAACTTCTACTGTCCTTACTGCGATGAACAATATTAGGAGGGCTTGGCTTATCAGTGTTGAACCCTCCCAGCGGTTTCACCAATTTAATCTACCAGACCGCTTCTCAGAGCTCTAATACTGCATTGGATCATTCAGCTTTTATATGCTACACTGAAGGATGTAGTTTTAGAAATGGTATTTAAACAAGTTTGATTTATTTATGAAAGAAATACTCGCGTCTTAATGTTCTCAGGTATTATATATATTTTTCAAATTACTGGAAAATGATCAAAAGATTAATAGCTAGAAAATATAACAAAGGCAATATATATTATGATGCATTAGCGCGCCATCTGTTATCAAAATTCGAAACTATTATAGACGCGCATGATTCTTTTTAAAATTAGTAAGGGCAGTAGAAATAGTTTCATTTTAAAAAGAATCATACGCGTCTATAATATTTTCGAATTTTAAAGGCAATATATACGAGTATTTCAAAGTTAGAAAAAGGGTTCCGATATATAGTTGAAATTGAAAAATTGAAAGTTAAAACTAACAGTAAATATTTTTGCTATCTCACAAACATAACCTCGCTAGCCCGAGAAAGAGAAGCAAACCGGCCGATCTCAACTGGCCGGTGGTGGCAGGCGATGGCAATGTAAATACCGCCGTTTGAGAGTTGCAGCCTCACGCACGAGACCTTGGCGTCGTAAATATAGCGCTGTTGTCGGCTGCAACTCAGCGTAAAGATGGCGACTGAAAGAATGTTCGAACGGCCAAATAGCGGCGATCCCCGGCAGTCAGAAGGGAGGTAGGTACTCTTTGCTGAAATATTACACAGAGTGACAGTGGCTATAGATGAGCTCGTGTTTGAAAAGGAACTTTTATATATATAATGCTCATTCTTTTTGTTGTTTTCATGTAGACATATATACCAAGATTTCTATTCATGATAAAATTGTGAAAAAAGTTTCAAATTTACAAATATATTCTCACAATGAGTATCTTTTTATTTATAAAAATGCTAGCTTTCAAGCCTTAATCGCTCTTCATAGATATTCAAATTTCAGTTATAAATATCCACGCTGTGCGCGTTTGTTTTTGTAAATATTTCTGATAGGATAAAGTCAATATTATAGTAAGCCCGTTGAAGAGCGATTAACTCTTGAAAGCTAGCATCTTTAAATAAAAAGATTCTCATTCTGAGAATATATTTGTAATTTTAAATACCAAGATTTGTTTTGTATAATTTCTATTAATAATAAATAATATGTATATTTAAATAGGTTACATATTCAACCTTCTTACTGACTTTAATTACATAACACTCTTGGCTACGATAAGAAGAACTTACTAATAGCTCGCAGATACACGCCTCTATAAAGTTCTTTCATGGGTTCATCAATAATATTGAATTATAAAATCTTAATATATCAGATATGATTCAGAAATAAAAGTCCGTAATTCTATTTAATATATATATTTCCAATCCCTGGAAACTTTATTTTTCCGTTTATCATTACTCTTCACAATTCATCCTATCATACCTCATGCCTAAGATTAGAAATAATCGTTATTTCCCCTTTAAATAAATTTCAATTTTTCGTTTGAAAGAAACATTTGCGGGATAATTGTCAAATTTCGTTATACAATCATAAGCCGCATTATATTCTATTAATATATATTCTATAGTATATTTTAAACTGTATAATATTGACGCTTTCTATATACTACCACCCCATATTTTGTATACATGCTATATCTTTATTGATAATACCTGTAAACCCCTATTTGTATGTAACACTAAAAATGTTGACGCCAAAATAAAAATCCAAAGAGCGGTCAGCTGGGGACAGCCGGGGAGAGAGTAGGAAAATGCCAAAGTCCATGTGGGGCCCCTAGGGACTCTTTATAGATGACCCCTGAAAACAGGAAAGATTTTGGCAGGGGGTCAGCAGCAGATGGTTCTAGGGTGTGGCCATCGACAGACGGCTGCTGTCTTTCTCACACACAGTCTCTCCCTCCATGTCTCGGGATAAGCATCCAAGTTTGTGTCATGGCCTCTACCTCTGTCCCGTGGGCTGTCCCCGATACCTCTATGTGCTAACATCTAGCCCTGCCTCTGCTTCTTGTTGTCCGCGTTTGGGAAGATCATCAACACTCGCCTCACGTACACGACTGCCCGTTTATCCATTCGTCGGCACATTTGCAACAATATTACATATATATTGTTATTTTAATATAATATATTATAAACATATGCTTTATAGAAATTTGAGATGGATATGACCTCTAATAAAAAATCTATGGCACACATAATTCATTTTTAACTTTAATCAAACTACATTCGCGTATTTTTTTAAACGTAAAACTTCATTTTAGAAGTTTTATTTAATTTTTTTATGAACACTCTCTCCCTCACAAATCTATGTATATTTAATTAAAAAACATATATTGGATCAAAATATAATTTATTTTACCATTATATCAGTTAGTTGAACGTCAACCTTTTTCAAGGTATTATAACATTTTAATTATTGTAAAACGACATTTGAAAATTATACGGCAAATGTTTCTTTTCAACGAAAAATCAAATTTTATTATAAGGAGAAATAACGAGTATTTCTAACCTTAGGGATGAGGTATGAAAGGATGAATTGTGAAGTGTAATGATAAACGGAAAAATGAAATATCATTACCCTTCACAATTCATCCTTTCATACCTCATCCCTAAGGTTAGAAATAATCGTTATTTCTTCTTATAATAAAATTTGATTTTTCGTTGAAAAAAAACACATTCGGTATAATTTTAAGTGTCGTTTTACAATCACAAGCCGCATTATATATTATATTGATTATTTCCTATTAATATGTTATAATACCTTAAAAAGGGTTGGCGTTCAGCCAACTGAAATATTGGTAAAATAAATTATATTTTGATCCAATATATGACCTTTTAATTAAATATGTATTTATGGATTGATCAATTTTTAAATATTTGACAATCTCCTTCGTCACAATATTGAAATGACTTGATTTATCATCCCTAAAGAATCCATAAAAACGGTATGACAGTATACCTCACGCCTGCTTGGATACTTGCTAAAGAAGAACCCACCAAATACAAACAAAATAAAAGCTGTGTATTTTATCAAATCCACATCTTATTCATGAATAAAAACAATAAATTTCTTCCTCACCATTATATACCTCATCGATTCACAAAATATTTACAAATGTATTTTTATGATGCTTACTTTTTTTGTGGGACCAGTGTATGGCAATTTATTTACGTTAAGAAAAAGGTATATCCTTATCGTACAACTGAAAGTTGCTGATGGCTCACGCCATCTATCGAAATAAATATAAATTATTAATTGATTTTTAATTATCCCAGAATTAGCCAAATACCCATTCTTGATTAATAAAGATAAACTAACCACACGTACGCCTTTCGGGCCAATTCTGGAATAATTAAAAATTAATGAATAGTTGATATTTATTCCGATAGATGGCGTGAGCCATCAGCAACTTTCAGTTTCACGATAAGGAGATGCCTTTTTCTTAATTTATGCACTTTATCCCAGTACAATATCACATTTGTACTATTTTCGCCTGTTACGTTAGTTGTGACAAAAATACCCCCTTTAAGTCAGTTTGAGGTAAACAAAATCTTTCTTAATATATAATAATATGTTGTTGCCGTGTCCAATTAAGAGCCTCAGATGTCTCCATACATCTCTATCACAGCAGTCACAATGTTCACTATCTTGGGTGTGTAAAGTTGCTGTTCTGGGTCCTTGTTGTTGTTGTCGTGACCAATGAAGAGCCTCAGATGTCTCCGTGCATCTCTATCACAGCAGTCACAATGTCCACTATCTTGAGTATGTAAAGCTTCTGCTCTGGGTCTATTTCAATTTTCTGCAAGGCTGCGGCCATTGCTGGGCATGAGAATATGTGAGTAGGTGTTAGCTCCACACCAGGACAGTTGTTGCATGTCCTATAGGTTCTTGTGCCATCTGGATGTATTGTCATTCCTTTATAGTGTTTTGTTCTAAGTCTTGTTACAGTTCAGTCTTGTTATAATAATATAGAATATAAATATAGGTGAATCATTTTCTTACAGGATATACATATAAACCCAGAATGCGCTATATATAATGGAAATGCTGATACATTATCTAGAAATTGGCTACATATTACATAAGACCATTGTGATGAGAGGAAAGGGTTTCCTCATTTCACAATTTGAATGATTGCATAATCCAGGAAATAAAATTAGGTTTGTAAAAAAAAGAGACTCCATCCTATCAAAAGTTACATATTTTTGTGCTGAATGGTTGGTCTCATACATACAATCAATATTCGTAACTATTTTAGACGCGTAAGATTATTTTTTAAATTTAACCATTTCTACTGCTCTCCCATTATTTTTTTTCCATTGCAGTAAGGGCAATAGAAATGGTTTAATTTCAAAAAGAATCTTACGCATCTATAATAGTTACGAATTTCGATAACAGATGGCGCGCTAGTGCATCATAATACAATCAATATAAGTAAAACCTTTTATAAAATAGAAAATTATATATTTCAATTTAAAATATAAATTTGATAGGTGGAATCAGAGAAAGTATTGAAAAAATCATAGATAAAAATATATAGACATGTTTTTGACAATTGACAATACAAATTGTTTCAATGACACGAAGACAATTTGAAAAATAGTACAAAAGTTAAATTATTTCTTTTAAAAATAGACTTCGGTCAAACACACTGTTAAAGTTTTATTTGCTCTTGAGAAAATAAACCTTCAACTGGCAGAAGTGTCTATATTTCTAGAGAAATATGAATACCGGCCAGGCAACCTATATCATCAGGATAAAAGTGAAAGTGTACTTGAATCAGGTGGATTAATTAAGAAAAAGGGCATCTCCTGATCTTGCAACTAAAAGTTGCTAATGACTTAGCCATCTTTCAGAATAAATATCAACTAAGCTAGGATTTTTCTTGAATAATCGATAAAGGGTACTTGGCCAATTCTAAAAGAGAGGACTAAGAATGGAACATCCACATATTCACAAATGAAAATAAATTAGGTAAAAATTTCGTAAAGAAAGCCAATAATCCTGGAGATAACACAAGCTAGAAGAAACTTATAATTAATTAAATACACTGTGAATCAAAATATGATTAAAATAAGTGTCCAGCCTATGGTGAAAGTATGCCATAAATGCAAAAGGAATAACCATTTTTGCAAAACTATGCAAAACTGCTTAAAGGAAAAGCGTACTAAACATTGTTGATATCAAGGGGAGATTTAGATGAATTTACCGTATCAATAAACGAAATAAAACCCAAAATTAACCTAAAACGTTGGAAAGGGTAACGTTCAAGGGAAAACAAAGAGTTGATTTAAAATTAGATAATGGAGCACAATGCAACAGTATACCCTTGACACTCTTGGAAAAACTCAAACTAAAAACCAACTCAAGCAAGGTGAAAAAGTTGGTGACCTACTCGAGTGAGTCTATAAGTGTAACGAGACTTGTGTTTCATGCACCATAAAAAATAAAGCTGTAGATCTCCTTTTTATCTTATCGCGAAGAGAATAAGTCCTATGCTGAGCAAAGATCCACTAAACCAGGTGTCGGCAAACCTTTGAGTTTTTAGAGTCCATAATTACAATTATACAAAATTTCAAAGTTTTTAAAGAGCCACAACATTTTTGTTGCCAGAAATAAATAGTACTCGCATAAATAAAACTTTAGTATGGAACTATACAAAGGGCCGCTTCAAATCCAGAGAGCCGCATGTGATGGCGAGCCGCAGTTTGCCGATCCCCTGCACTAGACAACTCAACAATATGGGGGCACTATTCGAAGAATCATATGTACACAACACAGATTTTTCCAGCTATACTGACACCCAAACCATAAGAACGAGATCAAAACACATTAAGCCAGTCTCTCAACTGAACCTTTGAAAAAGAGCGCTATAAATATGAAGATAATTATTCTAAATTAATTTAATAATTCTCTAAAGTCAATAATAATCTTAGGAATAATTTAAAATAAAAAACGGTTAATATCTATGTATTGTTCCTCGCTTGTAATGTAATAATAAATTATTTGGCTGTTTAAGAACGCCAGGCGCAATATTGAAATATTTGCTACTTTTACAGAGAAAACAAACAATAGCACAAACAAATTAAAACTTAGAATTAAATAATTACAAATTGACATGTATTAATCTACAGAGTTCATGAAATTTTTATAGAAAACGTGGCTGATGTAAGAGAGTTAAATGTTTTAGATCAGGGAACAATCGATGTCTCACTTCTGTAAAGTTCGGACAGTCATAGATAAGGTGAAAAACAATTTGTTCAGTTTTTTTCAGTAACAATTCAGCGTTTCTGCTACTCTTTGATATGAGTATTTCTGGAATTTTTCGTGTGATGTGACAAATTGACTATGAAAGAGAAATAACAATGCCAAGTTAAAATTATACCTATCTTCAAAAATTGTTATCCAAAGTCTTTCAGTCTGTGGTTCCAAAAAGACAACACACCGAGAGCTTAAACGAAAATCATCACATTACTGGAGCAAATTCCAATAGCTTATATAGCTTATGGCAGTGTCAGATTATAGTTCCTAATCAGAAGATATGTTCACTATAGCCGTCTGTCACCAAATGATGTATATCACTTTAAATCAAACGATTAATTTTTCCATTACAGTAAAGGCAGTATAAATTGTTTATTTTTAAAAGAATCATACGCGTCCATAATAGTTTCGAATTTTCAAAATCAAACAATACCAAAGGATTCTGAAGATAAGCTTTTCTTTTTATTAACGTTGTCTCACGAAGAAGGCTTATTCACTCATTCTGGGTGTTTTATAAAGTAAAGGCTTTTCTTGCAATGAGATTAAAAAAGAAAGGGCTCAAAGCTGCTGCTTGTGTGACTATGCGAAGTAAGACAAGTAAGGTATACTCTCTGTAGGTTACTTTCATATTAATTAAATAGCTGTTAATTAATTGGATTAGTTAATCAGGACAGCTAGCATCTCGTAGGGGATTAAATGATAGATTTCCTTTGCTAAGTGTCGAAGAATCTTCTGATATTCAGACTGATGTAATTAGTGATTTCTTCCCTCTTATATGTTTTTGTCGATAAATTCATTGATGGTGGCTAAAGCGTTTTCGACTGATCGGAAGGAAGCAAATCCAAATTGGAATTGGGAGAATAAGATGTACTGTTCCGATAGCCATTCTAGTCGATTAGAATTGCAGAGCTCAATTGCCTTGGGTAGAGTGTCAAAAAGAGCAATAGAAGCGGAATCTGTCCAGTGAGTTCTCTGCTGCGTTATATGAATTATGTAATAATAAGAAAATTTTATTCGTGATCGAACGTTGTGGCTCACTGTACATATTACTGGTTCGACATTCATCAATATGAGTTCATGGGAAAAGGAATTCTATCTCGGGGTTCCTTCCACAGACCTGCTGGGACTTAGCTAGGGTGTACTACTCACTCCCACGTCTCGGGAGGAGCCTTCACGACTTAGGTGGCCCTACCAGGATCCTAAGATCCAGACGTACTTCGCCTCCTCCACCCAGGAACACCCCTCGCCAAGTTGAGGTGCCCAGTGCGCATTTCAGAGAGGATGAATTGGGTATAAGGACTAAAATGTCAATTTTCTGGGGTAAAGGAAAATAGCCGACTCTTAAACACTTAGTTAAAAGATTGTGAAGGATTCCATGTATGGGGAGGATCTAAAATTTGATGCACTTAGCTCCAATTCGGAGTCAGAGCTCTGAGAATTCTTGAATCCTCATCATTTTATGGCAGAGAGCACTTAAGCTTCGGTGAAATCTGGCCCAAGGAAGCCATAAACTATATTTAGAGCTAAGGCTGAGATATTGGTGTGCCCGGAGGACTGAAGTGCTGCAGTATTTCTTCACAGGTTTCCTCTGTTATGTAGAGCGTTCCATCAAATTGTTTGAACAATGTAGGTCCTATTTGGGTATTTCGTTCTTTGGGAATATATCTGTGTGAAGAATTCTAGGCTGCCCGAGGAGACCTCTTGACAAAATATGTATCTATTAAAGTTTTTTGCTCGTCTTGTCTCGGCATTCAACCTCTTGTGACATACTCTGTAGAGACCCTTGAAGAGGTTTCAAATTAGCATTGACGTATAATGGAATAGACGCCTTAAAGTAAGTACTACTTTGCGTTGATTTTCCCCGGCCTATTGTTTTTATTTTATTATTAATGTAAATATTCAATGTCTCTCTCTTAGGACGATACTGGTAAGGACAAGCACCACATCATTTATATCCTGGTAGGTTTATGCGGTATAGAGACGTCAGAATACATGTTCCATAGAGAAGCCAAGGAAGGCAATAAATGCACTCTCCATACACGTTGTTTCAGATCAGAAACTGTCTTGCTCTGGTGATAACATATCTAAGGTTAATACAAACTAATAACGCGCTATCTTTGTATAACAAATGAAATATTTAAGACGCAAATGTTTCTTTTCACAAATAAATCAAACTTCTACTGTCCTTACTGCGATGAAACAACTAGGAGGTTTCACCACTGATAAGCAAAGACCTTCCAATATTTTTTTCATCGTAGTAAGGAGAGTAGACGTTTGAATTATTTGTGAAAACAAACATTTGCGTCAATGTTTTCATTTGTTATATCTTGGAATTTTGTGAGAATCAGTAGGTGGTAGGTTAATGTCATTTCAAGGAGCAGCTCTAATTGGTTCTAATTGCTCAGTCGGTTGGCGAATGGGAACCAAGGTTACATCGATGAATGAAGACTTGGTTCATTGCTCAACGTGTAATGCACAGGGATTGCGAGTTTATGAGCATAGAAGATACTTCCATAGCTCCCCGAACATTCCCAAAAAAGCATCGAAACCCAGATAGAGGAATAGGCGTTGACGTTCATGTCAAAACACTTGATAAAGGCACATGGGGAAAAGCTGAACTTTAAGGTCGGTGTCAACCCAAATTGGGTTGGCCAAATATCAGTAAACAGGCTAAATCAATGTTTAGTTGATTTCTGTTCCACCAGATGGCGCTCGCTCTGCTTTCTGTAAAGCACATGTGCTCCTAGTCAGAATATTCCTTTTTTGTTTTTAATGAGTTTTATATTTGTTTTTAATGTGAAAGAGCTTTTTGAAGACATTGACAAGACGTGCTAAGTTCTTTAAACTATGTAATGTTTATATCAATGATTATGAGAGAATGATAACAGCAGTTGTCGGTGTGTCACAGCTGTCCATGGTGGCATCAGATGTCCCAGAAGAGGAAAGGCCTGGTGATAGCCATTGTCATCCTGACCATCGTGACCTTAGCTTTACTATGTTACATCCTCGTGGTAGCTCTAAGACGTGAGTCCTACCTACCTTCTAATTGATCACTTCATTATTTCCAATTCTTAATGAGCATGATATCATTATTCGCTTAATTATCAATTGACACAGAAATTAAAGATATACAGTTAAACCTGTCTATAGTGCCTCCTCTTGGGACTTACCAAAATAGGGTGCTATAGAGATAGGGTGCTATAGACAGGTTACTTTTAATATAAATCTCATCGTACTACGAATTTAAAATTGAGAGCTATAGAGAGGGAGGCGCTATTTAGAGGAGGCACTATAGACAGGTTTAACTGTATATTTATTAAAAGGCAAATTATTATCTATCATGATGCATTTGCGCGCCATCTGCTATGAAAATTAGAAGATATTATAGACACGTATGATTCTCTTCCAAAAATAAATAATTTCTACTTCCCTTACTGCAATGGGAAAATAGAAAAAACAGACCCTCCTATTGCAGTAATTGCAGTAGAACGAGACGTCCTTCCATAGGCTGTAACGTGAATACCATAGTCAGCCATAGTCCGAAATCTCGCCAAGATTATATCGCAAAAATAAATCTTCTCATCTCCTTTAGATTTTATTCCTTCTTAGAAATTATCAAGCCTATGTATTTGCTAAGGATCTATCATATCTTAAGTTCTATTCTGAAAATGATTTGTTGGTTCTGTCGTATATTTATATTCAAATAATTTTAAATCCACAGATTATTATTCTGTGATATATTGTATACTAGAGGATGTACCCGGCTTCGCCCGAGTTTTACCCGAGTAAAGGTTTGTCTAACGAACATTTGTTAAAACAATTCTCTATAAACTTATTTAAAAAAATAGTAGATATATTTTGATAATTTGAAACTCGTAAATTTGAATCTCTCGATAAAGTAAACATTTTTTCCTGGTCCCTTGAAAAATACTCGATAAGTTGAATAAAATCAATATTAATTGGTTCCCTCGGTAATTGGAAGTTAAAGGAATAGTATCTTGCCTTGGAATTGTATCATTATTCTTGTCTAAAATAAATTGCCGTGTCATCCTGAATTTTGTCTTTCCTAATTTTCTACATTACGAAATCATCATTTTATCTATTCTCCCAATGTATATATTGTAGATAAATGATAAAACTAACTTTGACTTATGCGCAATTAATAGGTAGAAAATATTACTTTTGATAAATAATCATCATCATTCAGTTAAATCTACAAATCTGCAAATAACTCTAAAGATATTCAAGAAATTATTTTTCAAAAACCTTCCCGGGGATATACCTAATAATATTCCAAAATTTCACGGCGATTGGATGTATGGTTTTTGAATCTATAGAGTACACACAGACAGACATTCATTTATATATATATAGATATCGTAATATATACCTTATCATCATCATTCTGCTGTTGACTTGTAATTCTTGAGTTTGCATCTACTCCGGGTGTGTTATAATAAAAGCCATTTAAATAAATAAGACCTAAAATCTATTTCTACTTTTTAATCAACCTAAATACACCACAGGTTGGAAGTAGATTCAGAAAACACACCCAAATCAACTAATAGTTTAACCCCCGACATTTCAGTGACTTCCTGAAGAGAGTGACATGAAGTGACTGAACGTTGGGAGTTGAAATAAACTATTAGTTTATGTATCTGTGTTTTTTTTTCTCTAGCTTTATTGTGTTTCAGGAAAACCAGAAGATACCAATCAGACGAAGGGTGGAGATTTCTGTCTAACCAGAGACTGTATAGAATCAGGTAAATAAGAATTTTGTTTTAATTTCTATATTATTCCCTTCTTCTTTCTTATCTCCACTCAATCATATTAGTGTATTAAGCTTGTAAAGCTTAACAACCATCATGACTGGGTGAAGTATATTACATCTGCCTTTGTCATTAAGACTGGGAGCACTACTCAGTGGCAGGCCGACTCAGCTCCAAAAGAAATGGCCGCCTCTGACATGAGGAACAGACGCCATGTACAGCCGCTCCTAACATGGAGTACAAACGCTGCTAATCCTGTATACCTGGATTAGGAGCCCTAACAGGGTACTATCAGCCGGGCCAGCTGAGTCCAGGTTTTTTAGCGAGCTTGTTACTGCTCCCCCTTCTCCTTTTTCATCCGGGATTGGGACCGGCGAAGGAGGAGTTCTATATTCTTTGTGTATACAAATATGGAGAGCGTTAGAAAATTTGAACGAATTACATGAGAGATATTTTTACCTTCAAAATAATCAAAATAATAAATATTCCGATGAAATTCACATTAACACAATATTAATCGAATTTAAGATCGAATGTTTCTTTTATACACATAACAAACTTATCTCTACTGTTCATAATGCGATGAAAAAGATTGGAAAGCGCTTGGCTCATCATTGGTGAATTATTCCAGCGATAACCCAATAATTTTAAACATTTATTTATTCATCCTTATTTATCCTTATTTATTCATATTTATTAAATATGTATTTAACCTTATATAATCTTATATGGACATTGTAATAAATCAGTTTCAATCTCAATCTCTTTCTTTCTTTATTCTTGCAATCCATCGGTGGCGGAGTCTTTCCCGTGGTGGGCAACACCAATGAAGACTTTGTATATATACAAGGTAGGATCAAAAAGTTCCCAAACTTTTTAAAAGTTATTTATTTATTCATAGTATAGTAATTTAAACATCATTTTTTAAAATAGGGCATTGCAGGAACTGACGCGACGCAGAAACCAACAAAAATATGCCTAAAATGAAAACTACGCATGCGCATAAACTGGCGTTGCTAAATTAAATTATAGTTTAAACTTTGTTCTTTACAGAAAAATTGATTTTACATTTTTTTTTTAAAGTTGTTTTATATTTTATGAACCTTTTGATCCCACCGTGTATTATATATATGTATATTTATAATTTTAATTTTTTACTCTTATATATCTATATATTCTTATTTAATCATATTTATTCACATATATATTAAATTAAAAAAAGCATATATTGGATTAAAAAATCATTCATTTTACCAATATTTCAGTTGGCTGAACGCCAACCTTTATCAAGATGTTAAAACATATTTAATGTATGTCAACAACAAACTCAGCGCCAACACATTAAAAATGTTATAATACCTTGATAAACGTTTTGCGTTCAGCCAACTGAAATATTGGTAAAATAAATGATATTTTGATCCAATATATGCTTTTTTAATTAAAGATTTATTTATGGATTGCTCTATTTTCAATATATATATATATATATATATATATATATATATATATATATTAAATATGGCATATCCTGACCAGGAGCACAAGTGCTTTACAGAAGGCAGAGCGCCATCTGGTGGAACAGAAATCAACTAATCATTGATTTAGCCTGTTCCCTGATATTTGGCCAACCCAATTTCTTGATAAATCAAGAAAAGCCATCCACGAACGCGTTTCGCGCTTTTGGCGCTCGTCAGCGTGGAGTAGGCTGAACCACTGCGACCAAAAATAATTTTTGGTCCCAATGGCTTCTTGAAAAACCAAGAAATGGGTATTTAAGGCCAAACTTGCGTAAATACGCTTAGCACATGAAAAAACGAAAGAAAAAAATAAAAGATAAAAAGATCAGGTATTGAAATCAATATTAAATATGGCATATCCTGACCAGGAGCACAAGTGCTTTACAGAAGGCAGAGCGCCATCTGGTGGAACAGAAATCAACTAATCATTGATTTAGCCTGTTCCCTGATATTTGGCCAACCCAATTTCTTGATAAATCAAGAAAAGCCATCCACGAACGCGTTTCGCGCTTTTGGCGCTCGTCAGCGTGGAGTAGGCTGAACCACTGCGACCAAAAATAATTTTTGGTCCCAATGGCTTCTTGAAAAACCAAGAAATGGGTATTTAAGGCCAAACTTGCGTAAATACGCTTAGCACATGAAAAAACGAAAGAAAAAAATAAAAGATAAAAAGATCAGGTATTGAAATCAATATTAAATATGGCATATCCTGACCAGGAGCACAAGTGCTTTACAGAAGGCAGAGCGCCATCTGGTGGAACAGAAATCAACTAATCATTGATTTAGCCTGTTCCCTGATATTTGGCCAACCCAATTTCTTGATAAATCAAGAAAAGCCATCCACGAACGCGTTTCGCGCTTTTGGCGCTCGTCAGCGTGGAGTAGGCTGAACCACTGCGACCAAAAATAATTTTTGGTCCCAATGGCTTCTTGAAAAACCAAGAAATGGGTATTTAAGGCCAAACTTGCGTAAATACGCTTAGCACATGAAAAAACGAAAGAAAAAAATAAAAGATAAAAAGATCAGGTATTGAAATCAATATTAAATATGGCATATCCTGACCAGGAGCACAAGTGCTTTACAGAAGGCAGAGCGCCATCTGGTGGAACAGAAATCAACTAATCATTGATTTAGCCTGTTCCCTGAAGGATATGCCATATTTAATATTGATTTCAATACCTGATCTTTTTATCTTTTATTTTTTTCTTTCGTTTTTTCATGTGCTAAGCGTATTTACGCAAGTTTGGCTTTAAATACCCATTTCTTGGTTTTTCAAGAAGCCATTGGGACCAAAAATTATTTTTGGTCGCAGTGGTTCAGCCTACTCCACGCTGACGAGCGCCAAAAGCGCGAAACGCGTTCGTGGATGGCTTTTCTTGATTTATCAAGAAATTGGGTTGGCCAAATATCAGGGAACAGGCTAAATCAATGATTAGTTGATTTCTGTTCCACCAGATGGCGCTCTGCCTTCTGTAAAGCACTTGTGCTCCTGGTCAGGATATGCCATATTTAATATTGATTTCAATACCTGATCTTTTTATCTTTTATTTTTTTCTTTCGTTTTTTCATGTGCTAAGCGTATTTACGCAAGTTTGGCCTTAAATACCCATTTCTTGGTTTTTCAAGAAGCCATTGGGACCAAAAATTATTTTTGGTCGCAGTGGTTCAGCCTACTCCACGCTGACGAGCGCGAAACGCGTTCGTGGATGGCTTTTCTTGATTTATCAAGAAATTGGGTTGGCCAAATATCAGGGAACAGGCTAAATCAATGATTAGTTGATTTCTGTTCCACCAGATGGCGCTCTGCCTTCTGTAAAGCACTTGTGCTCCTGGTCAGGATATGCCATATTTAATATTGATTTCAATACCTGATCTTTTTATCTTTTATTTTTTTCTTTCGTTTTTTCATGTGCTAAGCGTATTTACGCAAGTTTGGCCTTAAATACCCATTTCTTGGTTTTTCAAGAAGCCATTGGGACCAAATATTATTTTTGGTCGCAGTGGTTCAGCCTACTCCACGCTGACGAGCGCCAAAAGCGCGAAACGCGTTCGTGGATGGCTTTTCTTGATTTATCAAGAAATTGGGTTGGCCAAATATCAGGGAACAGGCTAAATCAATGATTAGTTGATTTCTGTTCCACCAGATGGCGCTCTGCCTTCTGTAAAGCACTTGTGCTCCTGGTCAGGATATGCCATATTTAATATTGATTTCAATACCTGATCTTTTTATCTTTTATTTTTTTCTTTCGTTTTTTCATGTGCTAAGCGTATTTACGCAAGTTTGGCCTTAAATACCCATTTCTTGGTTTTTCAAGAAGCCATTGGGACCAAAAATTATTTTTGGTCGCAGTGGTTCAGCCTACTCCACGCTGACGAGCGCCAAAAGCGCGAAACGCGTTCGTGGATGGCTTTTCTTGATTTATCAAGAAATTGGGTTGGCCAAATATCAGGGAACAGGCTAAATCAATGATTAGTTGATTTCTGTTCCACCAGATGGCGCTCTGCCTTCTGTAAAGCACTTGTGCTCCTGGTCAGGATATGCCATATTTAATATTGATTTCAATACCTGATCTTTTTATCTTTTATTTTTTTCTTTCGTTTTTTCATGTGCTAAGCGTATTTACGCAAGTTTGGCCTTAAATACCCATTTCTTGGTTTTTCAAGAAGCCATTGGGACCAAAAATTATTTTTGGTCGCAGTGGTTCAGCCTACTCCACGCTGACGAGCGCGAAACGCGTTCGTGGATGGCTTTTCTTGATTTATCAAGAAATTGGGTTGGCCAAATATCAGGGAACAGGCTAAATCAATGATTAGTTGATTTCTGTTCCACCAGATGGCGCTCTGCCTTCTGTAAAGCACTTGTGCTCCTGGTCAGGATATGCCATATTTAATATTGATTTCAATACCTGATCTTTTTATCTTTTATTTTTTTCTTTCGTTTTTTCATGTGCTAAGCGTATTTACGCAAGTTTGGCCTTAAATACCCATTTCTTGGTTTTTCAAGAAGCCATTGGGACCAAAAATTATTTTTGGTCGCAGTGGTTCAGCCTACTCCACGCTGACGAGCGCCAAAAGCGCGAAACGCGTTCGTGGATGGCTTTTCTTGATTTATCAAGAAATTGGGTTGGCCAAATATCAGGGAACAGGCTAAATCAATGATTAGTTGATTTCTGTTCCACCAGATGGCGCTCTGCCTTCTGTAAAGCACTTGTGCTCCTGGTCAGGATATGCCATATTTAATATTGATTTCAATACCTGATCTTTTTATCTTTTATTTTTTTCTTTCGTTTTTTCATGTGCTAAGCGTATTTACGCAAGTTTGGCCTTAAATACCCATTTCTTGGTTTTTCAAGAAGCCATTGGGACCAAATATTATTTTTGGTCGCAGTGGTTCAGCCTACTCCACGCTGACGAGCGCCAAAAGCGCGAAACGCGTTCGTGGATGGCTTTTCTTGATTTATCAAGAAATTGGGTTGGCCAAATATCAGGGAACAGGCTAAATCAATGATTAGTTGATTTCTGTTCCACCAGATGGCGCTCTGCCTTCTGTAAAGCACTTGTGCTCCTGGTCAGGATATGCCATATTTAATATTGATTTCAATACCTGATCTTTTTATCTTTTATTTTTTTCTTTCGTTTTTTCATGTGCTAAGCGTATTTACGCAAGTTTGGCCTTAAATACCCATTTCTTGGTTTTTCAAGAAGCCATTGGGACCAAAAATTATTTTTGGTCGCAGTGGTTCAGCCTACTCCACGCTGACGAGCGCCAAAAGCGCGAAACGCGTTCGTGGATGGCTTTTCTTGATTTATCAAGAAATTGGGTTGGCCAAATATCAGGGAACAGGCTAAATCAATGATTAGTTGATTTCTGTTCCACCAGATGGCGCTCTGCCTTCTGTAAAGCACTTGTGCTCCTGGTCAGGATATGCCATATTTAATATTGATTTCAATACCTGATCTTTTTATCTTTTATTTTTTCTTTCGTTTTTTCATATATATATATATATATATATATATATATATTTAACCTATCTCTATCAACGTATGTATATTTGATGATATGCAAATCAGAAACTGATGGTTATAATGTGGTGTATGCCAGCGGAGACGATCCGACAGTACATGGACCTCACGGTGGACCCATGCCAGGATTTCTACCTCTACTCCTGTGGAGGCTACATCAAGAAATTTCAATACGATCAAATGCCATATGGAAAGCTGGACTTCGTTTATAACATGGGCACCGAGGCTTCAACCGCTATTAAAAGTAAGTATCTCTATATTAGTATTTATTAAAATAAAGAAGGCATCTCCTGACCACGAGCACATGTGCTTTTTAGATGGCAACGGAAAAATAAAAGTGTCAAGGGATGGGAGTTTTATTTTTCCGTTTATCATTACTCTTCACAATTCATCCAATCATACTTCATCCCTAAGGTTAGAAATAATCGTTATTTCTCCTTAAAATATATTTCTATTTTTCGTTCAAAAGAAAAATTTGCGGTATCAATATCAATTTTCGTTCTACAATCGTGAGCCGCATTGTATTGTATCATTATCATAAGATGTTGAGTGATAATCCTATTGAAGGACTGTCAAGTCCGAAAGCTTGGAAATATAAAGGTGCACAAGAAACTTAACCCTGGAAGCTTTATTTATTTTATAACATTCAAGATATATTATTTACCTTAGTTGTTCAGAATACATTGATGTTCTGTTATGTTGCAGATATCTTGGAGAATCCTGATTATGAATCTTCCAGCTCGGCCATCTCAAAGATGAAACTTGTCTACCATTCATGTCTTAAAGAACGTAAGTAATCAACCAAGTGACTAAGTGTATACTGAAAACAACATAAATTACTTAATTTTCCTTTGAAAAGAAACACATGCTGAATAGTTTTAAAACGTCGTTTTACAATCACAAGCCTCATTATATTGTATTAAAAATTACTTTATGTATTACTAGCGGATGTACCCGGCTTCGCCCAGGTTTTTCTCGAGGGAATGTTTGTAGTCTAGTAATAAGAAAATATACTACACCTAAAAACTATCAGAGAAAAGAGAAACCACGGAAGGTGAACAGAAAAATGCTTACAATGGATGTTATGTTTACGATATCAAGTTAAATAAAAACAAAGATAAAATTTGCATAGGTTGGTCACTATAAATTTGTATATTTGTTAGGCGAAATTAGAAACATGATAAAACAATTGGGTATTTAAAAACAAATGTAGAAATAAAAGTTGAAGTATAATAAACAATGTTAAAGGTTAGTTTAATTATTAATCAAGATTGTGTGTGAATATGTGAGAAAGATGTAATATCGTTGTTGTTTTCTTGGCCGACTGTTTTACATATGGTGTTATCTTAAAATTGCTTGTTTTGAATATTTTTTAGATTGAGATTATTAGCTAGTATGTAAAAAAATTAACTCTTTTGAAATTTAATTTTGTATTTATATATAAATAAAATTAACTCTGTTGATTTTTTTTTTGTATTTAATCGATAACAGCGAAGTTACGCATGTTAATGTTAGGAAATATATTTTGATGTTAAGCAAAACCTGCTCCATCTCGTTTTACATAAATGTTGAAAATTTGGTTGAAATTGATGCATTGTAACGAAAGTTTTTAGTGATGTCCACTTATGAAATTTCCATTTTATTAATATAGATTTACGAACGGAAAAATATGTCCAGGGTAGCCTAGTGGACATGGCATCTGCCCGGTAAGCGGAACAGTGTGGGTTCGATTCCCATCCCCGGACACTTTTATTTTTCCTTTTATCATTACTCTTCACAATTCACCCTTTCATTCCTCATTCCAAAGGTTAGAAATAATCGTTATTTCTCCTTCAAATAAATTTAGATTTTTCGTTTAAAAGAAACAAATGCGGAATAGTTTTAAAACGTCGTTTTATAAATTACTGATATTATATCAATAAAAGTCGATGAGGGAAGAGTTTCTTTTTATAACGGCAATACAAGTTTTTTTGTTGAGTAAATGTTAATTATTACTTACTTATTAAAATATGAATCTTCTTTATTGAAGGAATAAACTATATAACTTAAATGAACATAATTTTCTATATATATCCAAGTTGCCTTTTACTGGAAAAATCTAGTCACTCTAACAATATTTATATTTATTAACTCACACCTCTCTCTATTAGCT
Source organism: Cordylochernes scorpioides (assembly GCA_030710605.1). Lineage (NCBI taxonomy): Eukaryota > Metazoa > Arthropoda > Arachnida > Pseudoscorpiones > Chernetidae > Cordylochernes > Cordylochernes scorpioides. The sequence continues at coordinate 118,540,880 of CP092865.1, read as the reverse complement.
AACATATATATACATTTCTGACACCAGAGATCATAAAGTTACAGATTATTATAATCATAGAATAAAAATGGTTGCCTGGATAGTCGGTTTTACGGGCGAAGATTTTACGTGACAACGGTAGAATATTTATTGATATGAATATAATTAAATTGCACAATAGGAACAAGGAATTGAATGAAAATAAGAATTGCACAAATTTTAACTATAGAAATATATTTTGTTTACTAAAACATTGTACATGTAAACTTAAACTTAACTAATTCCTATTTGAGTGATTTTGTTGAGGATAGGACGATGATAGGAGAAATATGAAATGAAAGGAAGTGTTTCTGCTGTAATGTGTCTTGCGAAAGTCAAGTCGATAGTTGTTCCTTTTAACGTAGTTGACTTAGAAACGTTTGATACGCAATCAAGATTATACGTATTTTTCATGAAATTAAGAAACGAGTTGTCAGGCTTTACGTTTTTGTTAAAATCACCACACAGAAGAATCGGTATACTAGAATCAACTTGCACGAACGGTGGCACGTACTGGCTGTTGTGAATGTACGGACCGAGTCCTTGCCATAGTAACATTCCAATATCCTGCATACTAGCTCCTGGATGAATATATACAGCACCGAGTATAAACTTGAAGCTAGTATTAGCGGCGAAGCAAGTAACTTCAGTCATGCACATGTCACCCTTGGTTTTAATGACACGAGTTACGTCTGTAATCGCAACTTGGAACACTTCCGCCGTAGATGTCGATGATAATTTACGATAGATCGCCACTCCACCAGCCGCGTTGGTATTTGAAAATCAAAACACTTATTCAGATCGAAGGTTCAAATTTTTGCAAAATAAATTTGAAATTAAATAAAATTTGTAATTGTAAATGATGAAGTTGAAAATTGAAACATTTACTTAAATTAGATGTTAAAATTCTTGCTCAACACAGTTTAAATAAAGTTTTCTTATATCTGCCACTTTTTCTTAATATTTGTAATTTTAAAGAATCAATTCGAAAATCAAAACATTTATTCAGATCGAAGGTTCAAATTTTTGCTAAATAAATTTGAAACTATTTAAAATTTGTAAAATAATAATTAATTAATTAATTAATTTTAAACTAATAATTTACTTAACACTATCAACATTTATCAATAGTATGACATAACCTATAAACTCAGTTTCTCAACTTTTGTGTCAATCTAACAATTAATCAATCAATCATAGTTTACGACAATGAAATATCAGTGTACAATTATTTACCTTCATTGTTGTAGTTGTTGTAAATGACGAATCTAAGCACTCCACATTTTCACTACAGACACAGCTGACGATACTTTAACCACACGTGTGAACTTGTATTATGACGCTTTCTTGTTTTTCCAACGCCAAGAACGTTCGAGAAAGACAAAGACAGAGACAAGCATGCGCCGATTCAATGCGCCTAATTCTCTAGCGCTGCGCGCGCAGCTGCGCGCGCAGCACTCTCGTTCGGTGACTCATCGTAACGTTACCGGGCGTTACACTTTTTCATAAGTGACTCCCAGCCGCAACCTAATTTAAGACGTATTCACGTCAAAAATTAATATTCTAACTATACAACATCCAATAGCTTTCAGGCTTAACAGCCCTTCGACAGATACCAAACCAATCCATATATATACAGGGTCCATTATAAAAGTAATGAGCATTTACTGGCAAAATACATTTATTGATCGTAATTTGTGCGAATGTTCAATTTTCTTCAAAATACATTCCTCCTGCATCAATACACTTGCGGAGACGCGTTTGCCACGCCTGAAAGGCACCCTGAAACTCCTCGACAGGAATGCTTCTCAAGAACGTTGTAACATGGTGTTGGATGTTTTCCACGGTTTCCCAATGTTTTCCTTTCATCTCTCTCTTGAGTCGCGGAAACAAAAAGAAGTCACATGGAGCTAAGTCGAGAATGTAAGGGGGGTGAGGGATCACCGAGTTGTTGCTCCGGGCCAGGAAGTTGGTAATGATGAAGGCTGTGTGACTGGTGGCATTGTCATGTTAGAGCTTGACCGTGTCTTTAATGTCAGTCCTCACGCGTGCGATCCGGCGTTTCAATCTCCTGAGCACCTCCAGGTAAAAGGCTGAGTTTACAGTTTGTCCCTGCGGTACAAACTCACAATGGACTATTCCTCGGATGTCAAAGAAGACAATGATCATCGTTTTGATGCGCGACTTGCTCATTCGCGCTTTCTTGAGGCGTGGGGATGATTTTTTGTGCAATGCACAGCTCTGCCTTTTCGACTCTGGGTCGTATTCAAACATCCAGGATTCGTCTCCGGTTACTACAGAGTTCAGAAAGCCAGGTTCATTTTGAATCAAATCCAACAATTCTTGACAGCGCAAAACTCTAAGTTCTTTCTGGTCTTGCGTCAACACTTTCGGCACAAACTTCGCACAGACCTTACGCATTTGCAGATCCTCGGTCACTATCCCATGTACCACAAATGTGGACATGTGTAATGTGTCAGCAATTTGCTGGATGCTTAATCGACGGTCGGTACGCAAAACTTCGAGCACACGATCCACGTTCTCGTCAGTTCTGGCCGTTGTTGGGCGTCCTGAACGGGGTTCGTCGGCGATCTCCTCCCGGCCCTCCTTGAACGCCTTGTGTCACTTCCCAGACTGTGATCTTGAAATGCAATCGTCCTTGAAGGCTTTTTGCAGCATCTGGAATGTTTCGGTTACATTTTTTCCAAGCCTCACGCAAAACTTTATGGCGTATCGTTGTTCAAGCGAACGCTTCATCGCGCTATGTTACAAAAGTTGAAAACACACTTTAAGCGGAGGCATGTATCTCCCCTCACACTGCTCGAACTCAACTGACGGCTGCATTGATTGAAAGGGCATATCCCTCCAGCACATTTCCCACGGTTTTACCGTGCTGCTATCTATCGTCGCGTCACAATAACATTATGCTCATTACTTTTATAATGGACCTTGTACATATAGGTAGTATGTAACTTATTTTCTAAGATCCGAACTGAATCAAATTTTTGTGTTTGGATAAAAATGACGATGATAATACATGGAAAATCGAATTAAAACTTATATAATCGGGCAAACATCTGTTTGAATTAATCCATAGCAATAACACGCTATCTATATATAACAAATGAGAACATTAAGACGTTTGTTTATACAAAAATGTAATGCCTTGATAAAGGTTGGCGTTCAGTACACCGAAATATTGGCCAAAAATATTTTATTCAATCCAATATATGCCTTTTCATTATCTAAAAATATTTCTATATTAATTAGATATTGCTGATTCTGTATCACAATATTTAATAAAATTCCAATATTTATACAAAGTAGCCTGCCTATCTTTTCTTTTCGGGTATTCGAACCTTGTCAATAAGGATAATTTGTATACAAGGTTTTTGAGTCCCTGAAGAAGATTGGCGAACTGCCTTCGTCAAAATATCGAAAGTTTATTAAACATTGTTATCCAAAATATTTTATTTTATTAATGTTTTCAGAAATAATCGCTCTATTTTTATTAACATAATCATAAATTGAATAAAAATAGCAGGCCTCCAAGAAAAAAATATATATTTTTAAAAACCTTTTTAATCTCTAGCTTTCGATCACGAACGCATTTCTACAGGAGAAAACATGGTATAAGCTACATATTGTAATTTAAACAATGTGATATGTAAGTAAGAAAGTATGACGTCTTTTCTAGTCGTCTCAAAGTGACACCAGCTGGGGACCCCTGGATACCCGGGGGATTCAGAGAGGGACAAAGAAGGAGCGTTAGTCCGGATGTTGACAGTTAGTTAGGTTACAGTGGATATTTTCGGATAGGGCCCGCTCAATGCTAGGTCTCACGGCGGCCCTCGTGGCCGCTGTTTTGGCTCCTCTCTGCCTCCGCGGCTTCACGCAGGACGCCGAGATTTCCTCAGTTATTCCTCAACTTTATCTGGTCCTGGTGCCACGTGAGACGTACTAGGAGAGCGTCTTTTGATCCCAAATTTTGTCTTTACTGTCCCGTGCGGACTTCCCACTCTGCACGCCTTGCCACTCAACCCCGACTGCTTCCAACTCACTTGTTGGCTTACCCGGGTTTACGATATATATATTAAAAAGGTTATTGAAAATATACTTTTCCTTGTAGACCTGATATATTTTAATCAATATTGATACAAGGTATTATTGAATATTTATAAATGTACAATTGTTTTATGAGGCCTGAATTTAACATAGCGATGATTGCTGTTTCGTCCACAGATGAAGAGGCCTCGTATAGGCGGCTTATAAGTGCTCTTGACAGATGACCTTTTTGAAAAAGGTTTTTTGAAAGATACTTTTCCTTGGAGAACTGATATTTTTACACAATATTGATACAAAGGATTATTTTATTGAATATTTATAAATGTAATAGTGTATCGAGAAGCCTGAATTTAACATAGCGATGTTTTCAGTTTCGTCCACAGATGAAGAGGCCTCATATAGTCGGCTTATCCGGGCTCTAGCAGATGAGCTCGTGGGGTACTGGCCGCCTGACATGAAAAATATCAACATTGAAAAGACACTGGGGATTCTTCTGGCATTCCAAATCCCAACCCTGTTCACCCTGGAGTTCGACTACAACAAAGCCGAGACACTTGCTCTCTATAAGGTAAATATTAAAGTTTTTTGTCATTCTGAATACAAGGAAATTCTCGTGAACAATACCTTTTTTATTAAAAAATATAAACATTTTTATTGTCTTATATATAAAATTCGTACCTGGATGTATGAAGGATGTATTTCACATAAAACTTAGAGCCTATTCATAAATTCATTTAATTTACATCGAAACAAAGTTAAAAGACGAAATTTTTTTATATGATATATGAGAATAAATTATTTGCTTTTGAAGTTTTTATACAATAAATTCATATACATATGCAATTCCTCGAAATATTCTAAAATATCTGCTACTTCCCGGATTCAGGCAATCCTTTTCAAATAATTATATCAAATTAATCACGCATTATACTAAAACTATATTCTGTCTTTTTCATCTCTTAAAATTAATATAAAATATATTCGAAAAGGTTGGAATTTTCACATTAATATTTCCTAAATATATTTTCATTTAATTTATTACATTTAAATCTCTTTTGAAAATAGATCAATACATAAATAAATCTTTAAATAAAAAGGCATATATTGGATCAAAATTTATATCTATTTAATGTAAGCGGAACACTGTGGGTTCGATTCCCATCCCTGGACACTTTATTTTCCCGTTTATCATTGCTCTTCACAATTCATCCTATCATACTTCATCCCCAAGGTTAGAAATAATCGTTATTTCTCCTTAAAATAAATTTAGATTTTTCGTTCAAAAGAAACAATTGCGGTAAAATTGTCAAATTTCGTTCTACAATAAATAAATATTTCAATAAGGTGTTTTCAGATATTTCAATTTCAAATAAATATATTAAAAATATTTTAATAGATAATTATATTAATGGGCCTAATTTAATTTTTTATAGATGTAATATTTATATTACATATTTTATTATTTATATTGAATTTTGAATCATTTTTGCCGAAAACCTATAATGCAACAAGTCTTTAGTTCAAACTACTTACTCTCTATATATCAATTCTAATTTCTTTTATTCACTTAGAAGTAATACTATTTTGGTGAGAATACGAGTTTTCACAGTTTCTATAGATATTTCTTAATATATTAATTGTTTTCTTCAATCTATAATTTTTTTTTCCATGGGCCTTGACTTAGTCTGGTTTGAGGTGTATAGGTAAAGTTGAAGGAGAATATAATTTCTGATTGTGTTTGATATATGAGTTATAGCTGCTCTTGAAGAGAAGAAGAAATCTGATCATAATTTTTCTTTGTTCTAAAATTGGGCAAATGTAGTTTCAATCTATACCATTTGAACATAAAAATCGTTAGTATACTTTATATGATTTAATCTCTGCTAGAAGAAATTGAAATTTCCAATAGATTATTCATAGAAGTTTATTTTTCTATGTTAAAAGTGAATAATTATAGCGTTGAGAGATAAAAAGGTGATAGGGGTTCAATATACTTGTAGTAGTTATCAAAAGAAGCGTTCTTCTCTCTATTTGCAACATAATCAATGATCAACGTATTGAATAGTTATAATACAATATAACGCGGCTTATAATTGTAGAACGACATTTGAAAATTATCTCGTACGTGTTTCTTTTGAACGAAAAATCGAAATATATTTTAAGGAGAAATAACGATTATTTCTAACCTTTGGAATAAAGTATGAAAGGATGAATTGTGAAATGTAATGATGAACGGAAAAATAAAGTGTCCAGGGATGGGAATCGAACCTATAGTGTTCCGCTTACTTTATTAATTTAATAGTTATATAAATCATTGACATTTTTATCTTCGACAACTGACGAACTAGAATTACTTACTTGGAAAATCTGTTTCAAAAGAATACAAATTTATAAATATCGATTCATAAATGGTTCAAAATTTAAAAATAAAATCATATTTCAATATTAAGGGAATATTAACTGAATGAATATTCTGTGTAGGAAAATAATTCATAGATTCAGATCATTTGAGTGTTCGACTCTTTTTTTTGTTTCATATCGAAAATCGGATTTTTATAGAGTATTTTATTGATAATATTTATTTTCTTTCACATTTATCAGAATTTTTAATGGCTCTGTGTTGAATTTATGGATATAAAAGTTTTTTAATTTTGACTGATGTAGAACGACATTTGAAAATTATCCCCCATATGTGTATTTTGAACGAAAACTCGAAATTTATTTTAAGAAGAAATAACGATTATTTCTAACCTTAGGGAAGAGGAAATGAAAGAATGAATTGTGAAGTGTAATGATAAACGGAAAAATATTACCCTTCACAATTTATCCTTTCATACTTCATCCCTAAGATTAGAAATAATCGTTATTTCTTCTTAAAATAAATTTCGAGTTTTCGTTCAAAAGAAACACATGCGGGATAATTTTCAAATGTCGTTCTACAATCACATAAGCCTAATTATTATGTATTATAAATTACTTTAACTGATGTGTTGAGAAAAATATATTTTAGAGAAAATTATTGTTTTAGTGTTTAGAGAAATTAAGTGATGATTTAGAATTTTCGGTATATTCAATTCTGGATCACTAGGCGATGGCTCAACAATTAAAAATAAATTTTGACTCAGCTTTTTATTGGCACTTTGTATGATCTGAAATCGGAATAATTTCATAAAAACTTGTTTGAATATTGAATGATATAAACTATGGAGTAATTTATTTGAACATTGAATGATTTCAACTTTGCAATAATTTATGTGCACATTGAATGATTTCAACATTGCAATAATTTATTTGAACATTGGATAATCTCAAACTATAAATGAACCATTTTGAATATTGAATTATCTGAACTTTGGAATGAATTGTTTCAACATTCTTTAAATTAAAGATACTTCGGCCAATAATTTTCTTTTATTGTCTCGACAAAAATCTTTTGTCCTAGTCAGGAGCGAACAAAAATCAAAACATTTGGCAAAGCGTTAAAAATTATTCTGTTTCAACATCGATTGATATGAATTTCAAAATTATGTATTTGATATTAGAATGATTTGAAAACTTTGGGATGTTTATTTGAAACTAAAAAATAATATGCATTTAAATATTGAAGGTTCACAAAAATTAGGAATGTTTTTTGACCTTGATTGAAATAGATTCATGAAAAGAGTTATATGAAAATATTAATACATTTGAACATTGAATTATTTTCACTTTGGAGTAACTTGATCATTTTTGATTAGTACTTGATAATAATTTATTTAAAAGGTGAATGTTCGGAATTTTTTATTAATTTATTTGAAGTTTGATGAAATGAATCTCAGAAAAATATTCTAAAAATTGAATGACCTGAAATTTGAGAATAATTTATTTGCAATATCGGTGATCTAAACTTGAATATTTGGAATTTGAATGATATGAACACAATGATAATTTATTTTCGAACATTGAATCATCTGAATTTAAGAATAATTTATTCTATTATTGAATTTTTATCTTATCTTCAAAGTGAATTGATTTATCATTGGATATCTGAGAACTCAAGAATATTTTAATAGATTGAATGAAATGAATTTTTTTAGAATAATTTACTCGAATATTTAATTTTTATGTTAACTTCAAAATGAATTGATATATCATTGGATATCTGAGAACTTAAGAATATTTTAATAGATTGAATGAAATGATTTTTTTAGAACAAGTTATTCGAATATTTAATAATCTTTCGGAATTTAGGAATAATATATTTGACCAATGAATTATTTGAATTTCATAATGAATTGTTTGAACATTTGAGAATAATATGAATTTAGGATTGATTTATTTGAGCCTTGAACTGAATATTGAACTAAGATATTTAATTTAAGCATTCAATCAAAAGAACTTATAAATAAACAATCAGCATTTTAAATGATATACGAATTTAGGAATAATTTATTTGAACTTTGAATGATTTGAATTCTGAAAATAATTACATTGAAAGTTCGAAAAAAAAATGTTTCCCTCGTCAGAAACAAGTAAACATTGAAGCATTTGGCAAGGCGTTAAAATTATTCTCTGATTCACTATCCGAAGTGTTATTCAATTCTAAAACTATGAATGCCGGCCAGGCAACCTCTATCTCTTCATGATCACTTATACATATGTCTATCCTATATTCTATATAAATCTTCTATTTACTCAATAGTCTACTTCTTCCCCGTGTTCTATGCACGATATATATAGTCTTTTGTACATAGATATTCTTTCCCTTTCTTATTTTTATCTTTTCTGAGCGAGGATTCAGTTTCTTCCCCTGTTTCACATTTCTTTTTAGATTCAGGAGAATCGTCTGTATAAGACGGAATATCTTAATAAAGGCTTGTGTGTATATATAAATCTTCTAATGCACATAATGGGCAGCTCTCTCCACCAAATGTCAGAACAATCAGAAACGATACCCGGGATGACTACAAAGCCTACGTTGAAGGTGTGCTCCGCAAAATCAACTTCCCAAACTCTCAAGACGCTGCTGAGGACATTCTAGAGTTTGAAGTGAAGCTACGTAAGGTAAGTAACATTGCTGTTTACCTTTGGTAGACTCAAATATATTGTTGCATCAATTTTAAAGTGCCCTATAGTTATTCAAAATATTCTATTATATTTAATATTAACTTTAAACAAATTATATACAAGGGTATCATTCTTTTTTATAGTTTCATTCCTTTTGTAACATTGTTATTGTACATATATCTTGATTGGTTATTGGAGCGAGAGAGGACCTAGAGGAAGACTGAGGATCACGACCTACGTGGAAGAATAAATAAACACAATAATTAATTACTTACTTTTCTTTATTTGCTTTAAGTATGGAAACTTGCTCGGTGTCTAACACCAAGAAAGAAGAAACCAAGGTTGATGACCCTGAAAAGCTGCAACTTGGTGCAACAATATATGTGAATGTATGAATTGTTGTTGTAATATACCTTGTAATATAAAAAAAGAAAGGAGAGAAATCGATAAATTGTTTTCTCGTCGCACAGAACTGAATGAATTAACGAGACACGCTCGTATCGAACGATTTGTTGTTGCTTTCTGTAATTAGAATAATAAAGTTAAATCAATCTTTTTATATATTATTCTCTAATTTAGTAAAAATAAAGAGGAATATAACAGATGTCAATTAAATTCTCGTCAACATTATCTTTCAATTATATCTTACTGCCTCTTTTGAGATGAGTAAATAATTAGAAGTGACAGTCCCTTCCAAATACATTTCTCATCGCATTCTTTCAAAACATAAACATTTTATAAAATCAGATATATCAATATTCCGAAAATTTTGTTTGTAATTATGTGTTTTATATAAAAAACATATATTTTACTTACAAATACTTCGATTGGCATTGTATTCTGAAGTATTGTATCTAAAAAAAGTGTGGTGGACTGCCAATCGAAATATTGATATACATGCATATATGCATTAAGAAATTCTTTATTTCCAATATATGCGTGCCTTTTATATTATGATTTATTTATGAATTGATTTGGTTTCAACATTTTATATATAATGTTTTATAGGATAAATATACGATCGTCAACATTTTAAAGCATGGAATAGGTTCAATAGAAAAATATCAGATATTCTCGAACTAATTTGTTTTTCTGTAGGTGCTTATCTAATTTCTATGAGTAAAGATGGATTATAAAACCAGGAATTTGCATCTGATTATTTACAACTGTTACACTGGCACACTGTCTATTGGGAATCTCTTATGGTTCAGACAATGAAACAACAAATAAAAAGTTTACTTACAGCTGAAGTGGTTTTAAAGAATTAGGCAATTTTACCTTTTAAGAAAGTATTTTAGGTTTATTATTTTCAAAGAGAGAGAGAGAAAATAGCATTTAACAATTTACGAGGGCCATCCAATAAATAAGTTTCCCTATTTTTTTTTTTTTGCTGCGAACGAAACGTTGTAAAAATTAGTTAGTAGTGTAAGAAATGGTCACTAGGATGCGTTGGAAGCACTTGACCTTCAAAATCACGCTACTCGTACGCGCAAGTCCGTAGCGCTTCAGTTTCAATGGAGCTGTAGGAGACATGTAAATTATTCTTTGGTATTTCTGTGTTATATAAATTTTAATTGTTTTTTAAAAAAATCATATTTGTTTGTTGCAAATATGCACATTTTTTATTGTCTAAATTATATATATATTTTCCTATTTGATTGAATTATTTATTATTGTTATTCTGCCTCTCATTCTGTTGGTTGCCTGAACAAAATAGCCATAGCGGTGTAGCCATAGTGATTCTAATAAAAGGCTTGATTTTGCAAGAAATTATTTATGTGAGTGTAATTGCTTAACCACCACATAAACTGGTGAGCCGAACAGAAGAACAAGCACGACGAATTGATAAAATGAAAAGTGAGGAAACGGAAATAGTTGAGACCTATAAGGTAAATATTAAACTTCCACCTTTCTGGATTGAAAGACCTGATATATGGTTCCATCAAGTAGAGGCTCAGTTCTTGATAAATAATATAAAGACAGAAAATACGAAATTCAATTATTTGATCGCTCAATTGGACCCAAAATATGTCGAAAACCTCTGGGATATAATTACCTCTAAAGAAATAAATAAATATTCAGAGGCAAAAGAGAGACTTCTTAGAATATTCAAAGATGACGAATCAAAAAGAATTCGAAAACTGTTATCGGGAATCGAACTAGGTGATCTAAAGCCTAGCCAGCTGTTGCAGAAATTGAAATCATTAGCAACAGAGGACTTATCCATAAAATTTTTAAAGACGCTATGGCTCGAAAAGCTACCACAGGCAATTCAGCAAATTTTAATGATTAGCGAGGAAGAGCTCGACAAATTGGCAGTAATGGCTGATAGAATAGCCGAATTGAACCCCAAGACGGAGATCTACGAGGCAGCTAAGCCGGAGAATGAAACAAAAAAGTTATTAAAAAGATAGAATCTCTGGAACAGAAAATAGAAAGTATGAAAATGGAGCGTCATGGTAGATCTCGTGACCGAAGATCACGTGATTATCACTATAATGCGCGCTCCCGTTCCCGATCTAAGGGCGGATATAATCCAAAAGGAAAAATTTGCTATTTCCATTATAGGTATGGAAAAAACGGCCTACCTGGAAAATGTAAAAAGCCATGTGAATGGTTCAATGCGGGAAAACTCCAACCAGCAGTAAGTGGTGCGACGCACTCTGCTGCTGGACAGAACATACGTCGCAATAGCCGTTTATTTGTAAGTGACAAAAAAACTGGCATGCAATTCTTGGTGGATAGTGGAGCTGATATTTCCTTAATACCTTACAAAGGAAACCTTGGGACCACCCTGAACGATTTCAAGCTCTATGCAGCCAATGGAACGGAAATTTCCACGTACGGTACTCAAATATTATCTTTAGATCTTGGTCTACGGCGACAATTCCAATGGCCATTTGTAATAGCTAAAACCAACAGGGGTATACTTGGAGCCGATTTTCTAAATAATTTCAAATTAATCCTCGATATTAATAGAAGACAATTGATTGACGGTATAACAAACCTGACAATAAAAGGTGATATCTGCTCAATCTCTGAAGAGACTTTTAGCTCTTATAGAACAACATAAAATTTTCTAAACTATTGGCTAATTACCCAGATATTACGAGGCCCAACGTAGGAATAATGAAAACTAATCACGATGTGAAGCACTTCATAATAACAAAAGGACCGCCAGTGTTCTCTAGAGCTCGACCATTGGATCCAAAAAGATTAAATGAAGCTAAAGAAGAGTTCCAATTTATGCTCGAGCATGGAATAATCAGGCCATCCAAATCACAATGGGCTAGTCCACTTCACCTGGTCACCAAAAAAGACGGCACATTAAGGCCTTGTGGTGACTACAGAAAACTAAATTCTCAAACCTTGCCTGATCGCTACCCAATACCTAGATTGGAGGACTTTCAGCATATTTTAAGTGGAAAGATGTTTTTTCTAGACTTGATTTGTATAAAGCCTATTACCAGATCCCCATTGCCGAAGAGGACAAGCCTAAAACAGCCATAATAACTCCATTTGGACGTTATGAGTTCAACGTCATGAGCTTTGGCCTTAGAAATGCACCAGCTACGTTTCAGCGTTTTATTCATGAAGTACTTCGTGGCTTGGATTTTACATTTCCCTATTTGGACGATATATTAGTGGCTTCAGAAACTCATGAAGAACATGAAACCCATTTAAAATTGGTTCTCGATAAACTACAAAACTATGGATTGCGCATAAATATCGCTAAATCTATCTTAGGAGTTGACCAATTGGAATTTCTAGGGCACTGGATAACAAATGGAGGGTCTCAACCGCTTCCATCAAAGGTTCAAACAATTCTAGATTATAAACTGCCAACGACGAAACGGGAATTGCGTACCTTCCTAGGTATGGTAAATTTTTATCGTAGATATCTTGAGAACGCAGCTTCTACTCAGGCTCTTCTTCATGATTATCTGAAAGATTCAAAAAATAATGATAAAAGAAAAATCGATTGGTCAGAAGAAGCCAAGTTGCAATTTGAAAGATGTAAACAAGACTTAGCAAGTGCTGCATTATTATGCTATCCCAACCCTGCACTTCCATTATCGCTCTGTACAGACGCATCTAATAACGCCATTGGTTCAGTGTTGCAGCAATGTGAAAATAGTCGTTAGAAGCCAATAGCATTCTTTTCGAAGAAGTTGAATAATGCTCAAAAGGTATACAGTACCTATGATAGGGAATTACTTAGAATTTATTTGAGTATTAAAAAAAATAAATATATGTTGGAAGGAAGAGAATTCTATATATTCACTGATCATAAGCCATTAGTGTATGCTTTCAAACAAAATAATGAAAAAGCTTCGCCAAGACAACAGAGACAGCTTCAATATATTTCACAATTTTCCACAGACATCCGGCATATTAGTAGTAAAGAAAACATTGTTGCAGATACGTTGTCTAGAATAGAAGCAGTTACAAGTATTGATTATGATAAAATTGCAGAGAAACAAAATAATAGTGATGAATTACTTAATCTACGCAAGGAACATACATCGCTAAAATTTAAACAATATCCTTTACAATATGGCAAAATGCTTTGGTGTGATGTGTCAACAGAAAATATAAGACCGTTTATTCCCGAAAAATTTCGAATAAAAATCTTTCATCAATTTCACGATCTAAATCATTCGGGTATAAAGGCTACAATTAATCAGCTTAAATCAAAATTTATCTGGAAAGAAATAAAAAAAGACGTTCGAAAATGGTCCCAGGCCTGCATTAATTGTCAAAAAACAAAGGTAACAAGGCACACAAAATCCCAAATTGGTACATTTCGAGAGCCCGACGAAAGATTCAGTGTGATTCATATTGATTTAATTGGGCCACTACCTCCATCAAATGGAAAATATTATTGTCTCACTTGCATTGACAGATATACGTCCTGGATGGAAGTGATACCCTTGGAGAACATAACATCTGAGACTGTAGCCCTTGCCTTTTATAATAACTGGGTGTCAAGATTCGGAACTCCTTACACTATAGTTTCAGATCAGGGAAGACAATTTACATCTCAAGTATTCAAAGATCTTGCAGCGATATGCTGTACGAAACTGCTACATACTACTCCTTACCATCCTCAAAGTAATGGTAAAATTGAACGTTTTAATCGGACACTTAAAACTGCTATTAAAGCTCATAATTCAGTCAAATGGACCGATTCTTTGCCGACAATACTTCTAGCGTTACGCGCTGCTATTCGAGAGGATACGGGTTTTTCAATTTCACAGATGGTTTATGGAAAAACCATTAAATTACCTGGAGAATTTTTTGAGAAACCTGTAATTCGAGTTGATTCCAGTTTATTTATATCGAACCTCATTGAGTATATGCATATGGTTAGACCAATTGCAACGAATCACAATATAACCAAAGATATTTTTATCCATAAAGATTTATTTAAATCTGATCAAGTTTTTTTGAGAATAAATAGAATTAGAAAGCCTTTAGAACCATATTACGAAGGACCTTATCCAGTTCTTGAAAAATCTGATAAATTTTTTACACTAAGAATTAAGAACAGGGAAGTGAAGATATCGGTAGATCGGTTAAAGCCCGCTTACATCTTGGGAACACTAGATCAACCTGCCAGCAGAGAGGGTCCCATCGGGCCTTCCAGTGGACCGCGACCTGCTAAGCCTGGGGTGCGGTTCGAATTGCCAAAGGAGACCCGCAGCGGAAGACGGATAAAACCTCCTTCCAAGTACAATGAGTCTATTGGACGTGACTTCCGTCACTGGAAGGGGAGTGATGTAGGGGACATGTAAATTATTCTTTGGTATTTCTGTGTTATGTAAATTTTAATTGTTTTTTTTTATATCATATTTGTTTGTTGCAAATATGCAAATTTTTATTGTCTAATTTATATATATTTTTTCCTATTTGATTGAATTATTATTATTGTTATTCTGCCTCTCATTCTGTTGGTTGCCTGAACAAAAATAGCCATAGCGGTGTAGCCATAGTGATTCTGATAAAAGGCTTGATTTTGCAAGAAATTATTTATGTGAGTGTAATTGCTTAACTACCACATAAACTGGTGAGCCAAACAAAAGAACTAGCACGACGAATTGATGCTGGGCGATGAGGAGAATGATGACAGGGTACTAGAGGAGGAGAAAGATACAGTGATCCATTATTTTGGGAAGTGGATAGATCTTGAAAATGAAATAAATCATTTCCTCAACTCTCTGAAGAAAAATACGGAAGCCCTCCATGGTGCTAGTTAGGAAAAGGGCTCGCTGCCTGGAACAAGAGGTTGCCGATTGCCCAAATTGGATTTGAAGATCTGCGATGGAAGCAGTTTGGAATTCATTTGAGGAGAAGACCTCGGCGCTCACTATACCTCTAGGTGGAAGAGTAAACATAAGAAAACCAGCCAGAAGAAGATTGGCGAACATTTTGGTCCCTCGAGCCGGATTGAACGTGTCCACTTGCGGACTCCGTTCTGTAATTCGTTTTTTTCACGGCGAAAAATGAAAATGCGGTCAATATTCATCGCAATTTAGTGTCAGTGTATGGTGAAGGATGTATGAGCATCCAAATTTTTCGCCGATGGCGTTCATGGTTCTTGGAAGGACGGCAAAACGTGCATGATGATGAGCGAAGCGGCAGGCCCGTTAGTGCTACGGACAATGCAGCCGTTGCTGCTGTTCGGAATGTGGTGGAAGCAGATCGCCGCGTCACCATTGACAAAATAATGATTCGACTGCCTTCTGGAATCGAAATTGAACGCTCTTCGATTGGATCAATCATGTCAGATGTTTTGAATTTTCGCAAAGTCTGCGCAAGATGGGTCCCGCGTTTGCTCTCGGAAAATCACAAGCCACAACGAAAGGAGGCAGCCCGAGCTTTCCTGGAAATGCATCGAAAAGATGGAGATCTACTGTTTTCCCGTATTGTCACTGGAGATGAAAGCTGGCTGCATCATTCAACTCCAGAAACAAAACGACAAAGCATGGTGTGGAAGAAGCCTGAGGAAAGTGCACCAAAAAAGGCGAAGGTCACAATCTCTGCAGGCAAAGTTATGGCTATCGTCTTTTGGGACTGTAAGGGTGTTTTATTGGTTGACTACCTGCCCTCAAACACTACGGTTAACGCTGCGAGGTACTGCGAAGTCCTCACTAAACTCAGAGCTGCAATAAAACGGGAAACGTCCTGGACTTTTGTCTTGGAAGGTGTTACTCGTCCATGACAATGCTCGCCCTCACGCAGCTCGAACGACCCAAACGTTGCTGGAAAACTTCATATGGGAAATTTTCTCACATCCACCTTATTCTCCGGATCTTGCCCCTAGTGACTTCTATCTTTTTCCAGCACTCAAGTTGCACCTTGGAGGCAAGCACTTTGCGAATGATGACGAATTGCAGGCGGAGGCGAACCACTGGCTACGAAGACAGGACACGGCTTGGTACAACAGTGGTATCAAAAAATTGCTACAACGGTACCAAAAATATTTGGACAGAAATGGTGATTATGTAGAGAAGTAGTCTATGAGTTGTATAATGAAAATAAAATAACTGCATAATTGTAAATAATGTTGTTTATTTGTTCAAAAAATAGGGAAACTTATTTATTGGATGGCCCTCGTACATTACAATGACTAATTTTGTAAAACAAAACAAAACACTCCTTTGTTCTTGGTTTTATATTACAGTGTTGTCAGTCTAAAAGTATTTCGAGATCATTGATTTACTATTCTTCTTTTTTTCCAACACTGTCAGCAAAAAGTAAATTGCATCACCTAGAAATACTTATGTAAATTTGATGAAATTTGTGAGCTATAGATTGGTAATGTGGAGAATAATTTATTGTAATTTTAATTATATTATGAAAAGAGTTTGAGAAACTCAGCTTTTATCAATATTTGGTGTTTTCTATTTTGGTATTTATACAAGCAGCTTTACTGTAAGGAATACTGTCATAGTTTTTCATGGGTTCTTATGGGTTGTTAGACCAAGCCATTTCATTTTTTCTGAAGCTGTTGAAGATTACTTTGTTGTGAATACTTGGTTCCTACTCATCATATCCTATACATGTTTAATTGGAGAAAGTTCTGGGGAACACGCGGGCCAGGGAAGGATGTAATTTTTAAACAACGTTATTTAGACATTGGCTGTATTGTGGTCGGGAATTTTCATGATGCAAAATTGTATTATTAGTCTTCTTAAGAAATGGGAACACAACAGAGGGCAATGCATCTGAATTTATATATCTGAACAGTTATTGGGTTTCAAAAAAATACTGATGAGACCTTTCTTTTATTGATGATGCAACCCCACACCATAAAGCCAGGACTTCTTGCTGTATGCCAAATTATGACAAAGGTTTTTATAGGTGATACAATTATAATTGTTAATATCTGCACACCGCATTGATATGTTTCATAGAAAAAAGATGGTCAAATATTATATTATATCCAAAATATTCCTCGTTTATTAATTTATTCATTTATCAATCAACAAGACGCGATATTGAAATATTTGCGCTTATTACAAAGGAAACAAACAAAAAAACAATTAGAACTTAGAATTAAATATTTACAAATTTACATGTATTAATCGACAGAGTTCATAAAATTTATATAGACAAAGTGGCTGATGTAAGAGAGTTAAATCATTTAGATCAGGGAACAATCTCACTTCTGTAAAGTTCAGGCAGTCATAGATAAAGTGAAAAACAGTTTATCGTTTTTTGTTTTGAATATTAAAATATCAAATATTGTTTCTATTACTTCCTGATGCTACTACTATAATGCAAATTATGTGCCATAGTTCTTCAAATTAAAGCACTTCAGTCAGTTATTTTTTTTATTGTCTATAATACCGGCCAGGCAGCATCTATCTTTACGATAATTAAGACCAATTTTAGTTCCGAGGTATTCAAGATGGCAAGACAACTAGAGAAGACTATGATCAAGTATGTGAGACATAAAAAAATATTCACTGGCCGAAGTATCTTTAATTTGGAGAACTATGAATGCCGGCCAGGCAGCCTCTATCTTTACGATTTTGTGTCATAGATAGCTTACGATTATCAAGACCCGATTGAAGAAGCACTAGTATCAACTGATTTAGAAAAAGATTTCCCATTTGTAAGTATATCTTCATTTTCCATTTGATAACTTATATTCACTAAATACTCTAAAAAATATATTTAATATTATACAGTTAAACCTGTCTATAGCCCCCCCCCCTCTAAATAGCGCCTTCCTCTCTATATTCCCTGATTTTGAATACGTAGTACGATGCGATTTACATTAAAAGTGACCAATCTAAAAGCACCTCTTCTCTATAGCACCCTATTTTAGTGAGTCCCAAGAGGAAGCGCTATAGACAGGTTCAACTGTATTTTATATAGTTCAATAAAATAATACCTTGTATCAATATTAAGTATAATATATCAGGCCTCTCCAGGGAAAATTTATCTTTTAAAAATATTTTTATTCTCTAGCTTTCAGGCACGGACGCCCTTTTACAGGAGAAAACTGGCATAATGCTATATACCAAGTTTTCTCTGGTAGAAGGGAGTCCGTGCCCGAAAGATAGAGAATAAAAATGTTTTCTCTGGAGGCCTGATATATTATACTTAATATATTACATAGGTTTGAGAATGTTTATTTATTCATTATTATTCCTTATAAACGTGTGTATTATTTATTATGAATTATAATTCTTATTGTAGTAGAGTAGGTGACAGAATTGTCAAAAATAAACAACTAAGAAAAAGAGCATTAAATAAACATACGCATTAAACAAATAAGCAACAACATAAGCAGATAGAAGAAAGATAAGATATTATTATTGAAAAGTTGAGAAAATATAACTCTATCTGACTGAAGTCTCCATTTTTAAAGAAATCCAAAAATTCAATTACTACATTTATTTGTTTCGTAATGGTGTGTGTGGAGATATTAAGAAATTATCATGAATCTTATTTTTAAAAAAATAAATAAAGTATGATGATAAATTATATGTTATGATGCATTAGCGCGCCATCTGTTATGAAAATTCAAAACTATTATAGTTATTTTATTATATATTTTAAAATATTATAGACACGTATGATTATTTTTAAAAATAAAATAATTTCTACTGCCCTTACTGCAATGAAATAAGTAATGGAAAGGCCTGATTCACGACTGTTGAGCCATGCCTTCTCATTAATTTTTACATTGAAGTAAGAGCAGTAAATATTGTTTAATTTTAAAAAGAATCATACGCGTCTATAATAGTTTCGAATTTTCATAAAATTATATATTAGATATAGAATATTCTTCTTCGTAAAATATGTATCGAATTTACCAAATGAAAGAAGACAAGTTTCTTTAATTATTCGAGGACGCAAGCTTTCGGGCAAAACCCCTTCAACAGGCAATCTATATTAATAAAATGGAAATTTCATAAGTGGACATCACTAAAAACTTTCGTTACAATGCATCAATTTCAACCAAATTTTCAACATTTATGTAAAACGAGATGGAGCAGGTTTTGCTTAACATCAAAATATATTTCCTAACATTAACATGCGTAACTTCGCTGTTATCGATTAAATACAAAAAAATCAACAGAGTTAATTTTATTTATATATAAATACAAAATTAAATTTCAACAGAGTTATTTTTTTTACATACTAGCTAATAATCTCAAACTAAAAAATATTCAAAACAAGCAATTTTAAGATAACACCATATGTAAAACAGTCGGCCAAGAAAACAACAACGATATTACATCTTTCTCACATATTCACACACAATCTTGATTAATAATTAAAACTAATCTCTAACATTGTTTATTATACTTCAACTTTTATTTCTACATTTGTTTTTAAATACCCAATTGTTTTATCATGTTTCTAATTTCGCCTAACAAATATACAAATTTATAGTGACCAACATATGCAAATTTTATCTTTGTTTTTATTTAACTTGATATCGTAAACATAACATCCATTGTAAGCATTTTTCTGTTCACCTTCCGTGGTTTCTCTTTTCTCTGATAGTTTTTAGGTGTAGTATATTTTCTTATTACTAGACTACAAACATTCCCTCGAGAAAAACCTGGGCGAAGCCGGATACATCCGCTAGTAAAGTATAAATACGACACTCTGGGTTTTTGCCCGAAAGCTTACGTCGTCGAATAATTAAAGAAACTTGTCTTCTTTCATTTGGTAAATTCGCTACAAAATTATATATGTTTGAGAAATTTATAAATTCTTAGAAGAGAAAGATCCTTTATTACACTTAAAGATATAAAACAATAAAGAAGGATTGCTTCAAAATAACATTAATAGGTACCGTTCAACAAGAGCAACCTAGTTCATGATAATTGAAGCAGTGAATAATATGTGAAGGTTATTCACATATTAAACAAAATTTTAACGCGGGATTCAATCCCGGTTCATGACTGTCGGGAATCGAGGGTGTTACCCACTCGTCCACCGACTTTGATCCCTTGAAGTAAGGTCATTCAATGAAGAAGGACAAGAGATAAATTATATGTACATCAGCAGCTCACGCCGACCTGTCCTATCCAATAACCACTATCCAACTAACAATCCAACAACGCTATATAGACAGAGATGTAAAACAACACTTGAAGTTACACCGCATGAGTTTCTTTTCAATGAAAAATCAAAATTTATTTCAAGGTGAAATATTGAATATTTCTAACCTTTTTGGATGAGGTATGAAAGGGTGAATTATGAAGAGTAATGATGAACGGAAAGATAAAAGTGTCCAGGGGGATGGGAATCGAACCCACAATGTTCCGCTTACCGGGCAGATGCCATGTCCACTAGGCTACCCTGGACGTATTTCTCCGTTCATAAATAATACATAAAGTAACTTATAATTCAATATAATACACTGAAGCTTGTGATTGTAAAACGACACTTGAAGTTACACCGCATGAGTTTCTTTTCATTGAAAAATCAAAATTTATTTCAAGGTGAAATATTAACTATTTCTATCCTTTTTGGATGAGGTATGAAAGGGTGAATGAGGGTGAATAGACAGAGATGTCAATTACGAGTAGCATAGGTCAGAGGTTGGTAAACTGCGGCTCGCTGCCACATGCGGCTCTTTGTATGTGAAGCTGCGGATATTTATATAGTTCTATACTCAAATATTATTTAATCGAGTACTATTTATTGTTGGCAAAAAAAATAAATGTGGCTCTTTGAAAACTTTGAAAATTTGTAAATTGTAATATTTGTCTCTTTCGACTCAAAAGTTTTCCGACCCTTGGCATAAACAATACTAAAGTACTATGTGGTGCTTATCTAGCTTAGCTAGGCACTTAGTTCCATAAGCATATATTATTTATGCGATTACTATTGATTGTTGGCAATACACATTTTGTCGCTCTTTAAAAACTTTGAAAGTTTGTAAATTGTAATTTTTGGCTGTTTCAACTCAAAGGTTTTCCGACCCCTGGTTCAGACAATACTAAAGTGCTTTATCTTCTTCTTCTCTCTTATTTCCACTCAATCATATTAGGGTATCAAGTTGTGACCCTTGATGGTGTCTGTTTGATAACCATCATGACTAGGTGAAGTAGAATGTGTCTGCCTTTGTCATTAAGACTGGGGGCACTACTCAGTGGCAGGCAGACTCAGCTCCAAAATAAATGGCCGCCTCTGACATGAGGAAAAGACGCCATGTGCAGCCGCTCCTAACATGGAGTACAAACGCTGCTCATCCTGTATCCTGGATTAGGAAC
Organism: Cordylochernes scorpioides; assembly: GCA_030710605.1. Taxonomy (NCBI): domain Eukaryota; kingdom Metazoa; phylum Arthropoda; class Arachnida; order Pseudoscorpiones; family Chernetidae; genus Cordylochernes; species Cordylochernes scorpioides. Next base: position 118,518,999 of record CP092865.1, on the reverse strand, counting down.
CCTTACAGGGTACTATCAGTAGGGCCAGCTGAACCCAGGTTTTTTAGCGAGCTTGTTACTACTCCCCCTCCTCCTTTTATATCCGGGCTTGGGACCGCCAAAGGCGGAGTTACAAATGTGCTATGTAAATCATAAGAGTATCCTATTGTATAAATATCTATAATTGACACTTTTAATAATTTATAAACTAATTTATTCCTGAAAATATATCATATAAAACTTATGTGCAGCTCAGATGGACAAAGGTTTTCGAGGAGTTAATTAAAACTTCACAGTTTCAAATGGAAACTGAAGATATCTTGGTCGAAGTACAGTCCGAGCAATTTTTGACATCTTTAAACAAACTTTTGGAAGCGACACATCAAAGGTAAGCATTTTCGTCATTCAATATATAAATTATTTATTTATTATCTTGACCAATAATTATTTTCTTGTAAGATAGAACTATAAATATTCTCAGTTTATATATATAGTCGACTCTCGAATTTGACACTCAACGGACAAGATAAAATTTTCAATTTATCAAGAGTTCAAAATAACAGAAGTTTAAATACTAGTGGGAGGGAGGGAAAAAAATCAAGTAATCAATAATTTGATCTAGAAATCTCCGTAGTTCATTATTTTAAACATTTGTACAGTTATTTACAAATGATAATTTATGGCTAGATACTATTCCTTCAACTTCAAATTAACGAGTGGAGCAATTAATTTTGATTTTATTCAACCTATCGAGTGTTTTTTAAGGAACCGGGTTACAATTTCAAATTATCGAATTATTCAAATTAACGAGTTTCAAATTATCGAGAGTCAACTTTATATATTGGTTTGTGAAATCTACTAAAATGCACATATACATAGATCTTATATTGAGAAAGCATATATATATATATATATATATATAGGAGAGAAATTAATTTATTTACCAATATATAAATAGATGAATGCCAATCTTATTCAAGGTACAACAAGTAGTTTATTTTTGCATAAATACGTTTTTGTACCTTGAAAAAGGTTGACGTTCATTCAAATTAAATCTTGGTCAATATTATTTTTTGCTCCATATATACCTGTAAAATGTATTATATACATATAAGAATATTCATATATAATTTCGAAGAAAGAATCAGAGCTAAGAGCGATGAGTTTCTTTATTATCTCGTCGCCATTTTCTTTGATTACCTCTTCGAATTTCATTATATATATATTTGAAATCTTGGGACCTCTCGGACCAGTATTACCTGATGCCAGAAGAGCCTCGATGTCACCGCTACCGTGCAGTCGTGGGGAAGACAACACAACTTGACCAAAGGTGAAATAAGCAAACAGAGATTCCACAGAAGAAGTCACTGTCGTCAGGAAGTAATGTAAAAAGGAGGATTCAGGCAGGGAAGGATTACCTGGCAATCGATGTGACGTATGTCAAGGCTCTCGCGGACAGAAGAAACCGTACTAACTACTTAGAGAGAAAATAAGGATATCCTGGGCCCCTGGAGCGCAAGAAACGCCAACTACCCGGCGAAACATCTTAGATTTGGGGGCTTCCTTTTATAACTTCCACGGGTCCAGTAAGGTCACTGCCCTTTCTGAGGTAATCAGGAGGGAGGTTACATCAGCCAAGAAAGTCATCATCTCGTAAAACTTGGACTGGGTTTATTAAGCCTCGTTTCCTAATCATTCTAGGACTGATTAGTTTCATACTCAAGTTTCTCCTGTAATTCTCCATTCCTTCAATCTGTGCAGTTGCTATATTTTATTAGAGTCTTAAGCGGTGCAGATTGATGTCTTTTTGATGTTTCATAGTTACAGTAAATAGCAAGTTATATACATTCACGCGAGACACATGTGATATTACATATGTGCATATATTACATAAATTCCATGCTCTTAAATAATCACATGTATGTAATAAGGTAAATGGAAATAAACACTTCAGAGGTCAGTGGCGACAAGAAGACTACGTCCCTAGAAACAATGGTGTTGGCATTGCTCCAGTAATGAGGTTGTCCAGTACATCTTCTCTGAACCTTTCCTACCAACTGTCTTCTAACAGCTCCGGCTCTGAGGTTCCACCTTACCGGGGTCAAATATCAGACCTTTCCTTTTCCCTGATTTCCTTTTTTGAGTTATAGGGCGCCAGGTTTTTTTCATGGCTATCTTTAGGGCGTCATTTTTATTTCAAACTTTATTAGTTCCAAGAAAGTGTGTGGGTGTGTGTTACAATAATAGGGGAGATATATTTTGATTTTTATACTATATAAATTTATGTATTTTTTTATTTCAATTTAAAGCGCTATGTCCCCCTATAGACACTTACGCTGTCATACATGTATGCCTTTAAATTTGTCTATACATATATATATACAATAATTTTAGGCCGTTAATAGAATAGTCATATGATATTAACAATGAGAAAGAGAGAAAAAAAACGAGAAATAGAACAGTGTACAAAAGAAAGAAGTTTCTGGCAATATGTATAATCAACATAATATAAATTATCAATTTCTTAAAAGATATTTGTTGCTATATAATTTAGAATATATTTACAAAGATATTAAATTTAATATACATTTTATTACTGTAAAATAATACTTGGATCTGTTACTATTAAATTATTGTCGATTCTATAGTCTTGAAAAACAGGACAATCCAATAAAAGATGTATTGCGGCTTGTTCCTCATGTCCGTGAAAACAACTCGAATCTTCCACTGTTTCAATTATTTTTAAAAAGCTTCTAAAATTTCCATGTTATATAGAGATAATATAAAAATGAAATGTTTTGCAAATTTCATAAATGCATAATTTGAGTATATATTGTTTACAGGAGAGTCTACACTTATCTTCTATGGAATTTCATCCACTGGGCTACAGAATATCTCTCTGTTCCAATCCGACATGGCCGTCTTGTGAAAGATTTCGCTCAGGATATATATGTGGATTACCATTATGTGGGACTATGGAAGAATTGTCTGAACACAATCCATCCTGGATTCAAAAAAGCCATGACGGCTGTGTACGCTAGAATCATGTTCAACGAGGAGCGTCTTGAAGATGTAAGTATATTTCCATATTTTCAGGTGTAATAATATTATTAATTATAGTATAAGTATTAGTAGAATAAGTAATATGAGTATTAATCCTAATTGGAATATGTTTTACCAAAATGAGATCTGCTATATGAAAACGTTAAACATTTGTGGATTCTACCCATCAAAATCACACAAAAACGTAAATATTTAATGTATAAAATGAAAGAATATAAGCATTAATGTTTCTTTTATACATAATACAAACTTCTACTGTCCTTAAAGCGATGAAAAAAATATATTGGGAGGGCTTGGCTTATCAGTGGTCAACCCTTCCAGCGGTTTCACCAATTTATGAGCAGAATCGTCCAATACAGTATTAGAGGTCAAAGAAGCGGTCTTGTGGATTAAATTGGTATAACTGCTGGGATGGTTCACCACTGATGAGCCAAGCCCTTGCAATATATATTTTCATCGCAGTAAGGACAGTAGAAGTTTGTATTGTATAAAAAAAAAAACATTCATTTCTTAAATCCTTTCATTATAGATCATCTCGACTAATTATATATATTAAAATAGAGCAATCCACATTTAATTCATTAGATAATAAAAAGGCATATATGGGTTTTATATAATAAAAGGATTTAGAAGCGCGAATGTTTCTTTTATACATAAAAGAAACATTCGCGCTTCTAAATCCTTTTATTATATACTAGACGGGTGACCCGGGCTTCGCCCCGGGATTGACCCGTGTGCATATCTACCCGAGTGATATATATTTAGATAATATTTTTTTGATAATTGTTTGCTATTAGCATAATCTATTTGTTTGAATCAGCATAATTTAATCTAAATTGTACTGAAATCAAAATATCCACTTTTATATAATTAGAATTTGCCTATCGTTTTCCTTGTTTTTTTTTTTTTTTTTTGTACATGTACATGTATTAAAATATTGGTTAGAATTAGTGAACTCCTACAAATTTGTATACCGGACATACATTCACTTTTAGACATAATAGCAGAGTGACCCGGGGTACGCCCGGGATTTACCCGAGTGCTTATCTGCCCTAGTGAATATATATTTGGTTAGAGCATTCCTCGGGCATTGCCTGGGTCACTCTGCTAGTATATAATATGGGGAAAGCGAACACCGAAAAAAAGGTAAAGCGGACAGAACATTGCAACAATATTTATTAAGATATATATCAGCATTATACATTTATATGTAAGCATTACTTGGTATATATTACTGCGCATGCTAAAATTTAAGCAATGGCTTCTGCAATTTTATAAAACCTGTCTATGAACAATATTTTTAGTTTTTCCATCTTTACAATATATGTACAAATGATTTGGTGAGCCAACTCTTGAGCATGCTACATATAACTGCCCATGGGAAAAACATGGAGATTCAAGATTGACACCACAACACTTGAGGGATTGCCCCTGGGCCTTGTTGATGGTGATGGCAAATGCCAACCGTACAGGGAATTGCAAGCGTTTAAAAAGAAAAGGAAGGTCATTCGGTATCAATGGAATGCGAGGAATCAACACATCTTTTCCATTCTCCTTCCCAGTTAAAATTGTTGCCTCAATGACATTAGGCAACAGTCTTTTTACGCAAAGTCTTGTACCGTTACAAAGCTTAGGAGGGTCAAGATTTCGGAGGAGCATGATGGGCGAGCCAATCTTAAGCCGTAGATGATGTGGTGGCAATCCAGATGGGTTGAGAGAGTTGAGAAACTCAGACGGATAATTCACAGTGTCATCAACATCAACCATTGTATTAATTGAATTGTATTCAGTTACGGAGCCAGGAAGCATATCCTGGATGCAGTTGTTTATTTCATCAACAGCGTCGTTTCTAGGAGCAAGAATTGTTCGCTCACACAACCATCTGTGATTTTTGAAATTTTCTGCTAAATTTGGAAAAACTTTATCTATAAGTTCCCCAACAGATGAAACTATATTTCCAAAATCAGGAGGAAAAGATACATCACACATTGGGGATCCATTTGGGAATGTACCTTCACCAATCTGTAAAAGCTTGCGAGCGAAATTCTGTGCAGAGTGATCCCCTAAAACTTGTACTCTCAAATTGGTTCTTAATGTAATTTTTTTAATGTGCTTCCAAAGAACTGAAGCTTTAAGGCAAGCATTGATTTCATCAGCAGGAGTTGACCTCGGTATGACTGGGAGAGTTTGACGAAAGTCACCGGCTAGAAGTAGTAGAATTCCTCCCATTAGCTTATTATTTCCCTTTAAGTCTCGCAAAGTTCTATCGAGGGCTTCAAGAGAATGCTTATGTGCCATAGTGCATTCATCCCATACAATGATTCTACAACTTTTGAGTACTTGGGCCTGACCAGATGTACTGCTAATGTTACATGTGGGATATTGTTCGTTAGCAATGTTTAATGGTAATTTAAGCATTGAATGCGCTGTACGGCCTCCATCAATGAGTGTGGCAGCTATCCCTGATGAGGCAATAGCAAGTGCAATTGCATTCTTTGATCGGATTTCAGCAAGTAATAAATTAATTAAAAATGTTTTCCCAGTTCCTCCGGGTGCATCAAGGAAAATAATGCCACCCTGTTGTTTATTGATGCAGTCCATAATGCTATTATATGCCTCTCTTTGATCTTCAACCAAGAGAGGCTTCTTGGAATCAACAAACCTGCGAAGTTGTTCAATATTGTAGTTCTTTTCTCTCATAAGTTCTCTATTTAATATTGTCGGCTGACATAGCTCCGGGGATTGCAAGCCTAGCTGTGATAATGTCTTATCATTGATGGCCAGACACTTATTTTGTAACAATAAAAGAGCTTCATTGAAAATATCGGATGAGAAATTTATGTCAAGAGTAGGGTTAGCTCTTCTGGCTTTGATAAGTACATCTTCACTCATGCTCTCACGATATTTCTCCCACAAATTTTGAGGATTGGATGGGTTGCAGGTGGTCAGTAGAATGGCAAAGAGTTCTCTGATTTGTTCAGGAAAAGACTGACTTGCTGCTTCTGATAATACATTATCCCAGTGTTGATCATCCTCAAGTAAGCCAAGGTTTTGGCAAGCTTCTCTGAATGTGCGACATTCTTCACCATTAACACATTTTAAAGATGAAAATGAAGTTGGTCCTCGGACTGTATGAAGCAGCATTCTGAGAAAAAAACATTCCGCATTGTTAGGGTGAACAGTATATACTCGACCGAGAGCTTCACTGGCAAATATGCCTTCATGTTCGGGAACTGATGTTCCTTGCTTCCTTCTGGAGAAACTCTTTCTTGAAGCATTCCAAGTGTAATATCGTGGAACCTCAGGATAGAGCAAATTTTTTGCGAACGGGTCCTGTTGACACAATTGAAAGAAAGCCGTTAAAGTAGTGTTTGGTGGTGCTGCCGCAACTGTCCGGGCATTAGCATTGGTGAAATACACCCTTTGGCCATTCTCCAAATGAACACTAAGGTGAACAACGTTTGGATGACGTTCATGAATAGGAAAACTCAATATCCGCCAAACTGCTTCATTGCTACTGATATATCTACCCAACAGGTACTGAGATATTTCATCATTAGTGTTTTCTTTGGAAAGTCCAAAAATGGCCATATCATTGCCCTTATTAACATATTTGCAAATATACTTGATGGACTTAACTGAATTACAATATTCAACATTTATGTGGGCCTTAAACATTCTAGAAAGAAGTGGGGAGTATGGAACAACCCATTTGTTGTCTACTTCAATTTCAGTGTTTCCTCGGCCCTTCAGCTTGCCTTTGAAACCTCCATTTTCTGGGGCTCGTCTCCTGTAGCGAGGATAACCATCAAACCCAGTTTGTGTATCACTAATCAGGTCTCTTGGGTAATTTTTGCTGCACTTGCCATTTTTCATACATGGTGCATTTATATTAAAAGTGCCACATGGTCCATGGATCATATTTTTTATCACCACTTCATAGAGATTGGGGTCTTCCTCTGGGTTTGGTATCTCAGCGGAAATAACATTATCAATTTGAATAGGATGAATTTTGTCTTTAAGCCAGATTAAAATATGTGAATGTGGTAGTCCGCGTTTTTGCCATTCAATTGTGAACATCCAACATCGAGTCTCCCCAAATATGCATTTCTTTGTTATTAGAGCAATTAATTTATTCAACTTTAGTTTGAACACTCTGGCTGTCAGGTCATGGCGGTCCATCGGTTTCTGTCCATTAAAAAGTTCGGCATTAATTTCAGGCCATGAAGGGTTACATGTAAATGTTATAAAAAGATCGGGGCGTCCATAAGTTCTAACAAAGACCATGGCATCTTGTGTGTACTCGTGCATGTGTCGAGGACTTCCTGTGAAAGTAGCTGGCAGTATCACCAATTTTCCAAAATTAGCAACCATCCCATCATTGGCAACAGCATCCCTCAAGTGAATGTATTCTTCCACTCTGAGCTCTTTTTGATTAAGACGGATGTAAAGAAGACGCTCGCTCTCAATTTTTGCATACATATCTACAATATATTGACTGAATAATTGCCTGCAATTTAAAATGTGATTATAAACATTATCCCTGGCCATTATTCTATATGAATAAAAGCTCATAGCTGAAACTTTTTTATTAGTTGGTACACCTGAATTTTGGTCTATCTGCCTATAGTTAAAATGGTAGCCATCCTCGCCTTCCCAAAATATTATAGGATATTGAAGTGGATCATAAGATCTATGTGTTTCAGAAATGCGTTGCAGTGCATTGCTGCGGCGTTGTATAATGATGTCACGTTGACCAAACTCATCCGCTGATAGAACTACAGCAACGTCATTACTTTGAGGAGCATTGAAACGGCGTTCGTGTTCACCTGATGGTGTTTTATCAGCCCTTATTACTAACTTGTATTCATCTGATGGCATATTCTCCAATGCTGTTTTAAATATTTTTATAAGTTGATTGCATCGATGAAACATACGCTGTAGGCACAATACTGTACCATGTCGCAAGGCAGAACTGAAATGGCATCTTTGGTTCAACTCTAGCTGAGCATCTTCCACGAAGAATATTTGTAAAAATCGGGGAGGTTGATCAAGTGAGGGTAATAATGAACCTGCTCTATGGTATACCTGACCTTGAACCCTGAAAGTTGTTGGAAAAACACTTTCTTCTGAAAATGATGTGGCACCAAACGAAGTCATTTGGAAACATGAATTGTATTTTCTTATATTCCTTAAAAAATGATTGGATTCGGATGAATTGCCAGACATCAAAGAAAAAAGCTCATCTGGTGGTAATTGCGGAGGTGAAAGATAAACTTTTCCATTTTTACAGCAAAAGCCAGGAGGCTCATCTTTAAATTTCTTTGCTTTACAGTAGTTACATACTATAGACATTTGGCCGATAGTAATACTTGGGTGTTGTTCGTAATTTTTGCACGAATCATAATTAAAACCTTCTAAAAGTAAATTGGAAAGTCTATCACGCGAGTTTCGTGAGGCCAAAGTTCTTTCCCTGACATTCAGAATCCTGGCCGTATGTTCTTGTGGGGTTTCTGCCGCTCTCGAAGTACTGACCCTGTTTCTATTTTGCCGAAGCCTGTTCGCACGCTGTCCCACGGATTCCGCCGCTCTTGAGGTACTGGCCCTGTCTCTCTCTTGTTGAAGCCTGTTCTCACGCTGTTCCAAGGATTCCGCCGCTCTTGAGGTACTGGCCCTGTCTCTCTCTTGTTGAAGCCTGTTCTCACGCTGTTCCAAGGAATACGCCGCTCTTGAGGTATTGGCCCTGTCTCTCTCTTGTTGAAGCCTGTTCTCACGCTGTTCCAAGGAATACGCCGCTCTTGAGGTACTGGCCCTGTCTCTCTCTTGTTGAAGCCTGTTCTCACGCTGTTCCAAGGTTTCCGCCGCTCTCGAAGTACTGGCCCTTTCTCGATTAATCCTAAGACGATGCTCACGTTGCACAGCAGTCTCAGCACTTCGCACATTTCTTTTTTTACTCACTTCTGGTATGACTTTTCCAATAGGTTTCCGTTTCTTGGGAGGCATCTCAGATCTCTAAAAGCTAAACAAAAAAAAAGAGTATAAAACAGTAATAAAAATAGGCAAAGTAGAGTGCGAAAAAAGCAATTTAGAATCTGCATACCTAAAAAAATATGTTATTTAAAAGCTAAACAAAAATAAAGAGTATAAAACAGCAATAAAATATAGGCAAAGCAGAGTGCGAAAAAAGCAATTTAGAATATGCATACCTAAAAAAAATGTTATTTAAAAGCTAAACAAAAGTAAAGAGTATAAAACATCTATAGTTTTAATATTTAATTAATATATAATTTAAAATAGCCTATCGTTTTCCTCGTATCTTTTGTACCTATGTATGGAAATTTTGGAACTGTAAAAAAAAAAACGTTGCTTCAATAATATAAAAAAAAACACCCAGGCAAACTTTCGAACCAAGGTTGTGAAAATACGAAGCCGCACACCTGATGTTAAGAACGGGGTAAGTAAAAAAGCTCGTGGAGGAAAAAGGTTACGCATATAAAGTTTTGTTTAATGTTAGCTATAAAATAAAGAAAAAAAATATATGAAAAACTTATTATTTTTGTGTATTCCAAAATTTTGCATGCAACTTAAATGTTTTTTTTTTTTAAGAAAGGAAAATATATAAAATGATGATATTGACGAAATATAAAAAAACTTAGTAAAATTAAGAAAGGAAAAATACTAAAAAAATATGCTAGATTAACATAAAAACATATATCAATTTTAGGAAATAAAAGCGTGTGAGAGAGTGCTCACCAAAAACAGTTCCTCTCAGTTGTTAGGTCGGCTTGCCCGAGCCCCCCTGCCTTGGAAGCACAATTCGTCTGTCCTCGACGAACTTCCTGGTATCTTCAGATGAAGCACAATTCGCCCGTCTCGACGTACTCCAACCACTATGCGAATCTCTCAACGATTCGTCTCGGCTTCACCTTTTTCTTTGAGATGTCAGCCACTCAGTTCCTTCTCAGACCGCTTGTATGGTCGTTTATGGAAGATGGACGAAGATCCCGGAGTTCATCTTGGGCAAGCCCCCGCGAGGATTTTTTCTTGTCTTGTCGGCACAGCTGTGACACTAACTCTGGCCTCCGCGCCCTGACCTTTTGACCCCTCCGCCCCTCCAATTGGTCGGTGGGTACTTTGGACTGTCCATCTGGTGGGCGGGCGGCTACATTCTCTCGGCAAGGGGGGGCCGGTGTGTGAAAAGAGGAGAAGAAACAGCAAAAAATAGATTCCCCTTCGCCATGAGTTCTAACACCTAACGACCTTTTTGAAATAGGTTCTCGAAACATGGAAATTCTAATACTTCAAATAAATAGAAATAGAGTGAACACAAATAAAACATACCAAATATTTCGAATTAGAGCAGTTATTTTAAAGGTTAATTAGATCAGTTATATCTAAAAATGAAAATATATAAATAAATAAAACATACCAAATATTTCAAGAGCAGTTATTTTAAACGGCGAATTAGATCAGTTATATCTAAAAATGAAAATATAGAAATAAATAAAACCAACCAAATATTTCATATTAGAGCAGTTATATTTATATTATATTTATATTATATGTGTTATTAAGCGAACTATTTTAAACGACGAATTAGATCAGTTATATCTAAAAATTAAAATATATAAATAAATAAAACCTACCAAATATTTCAATTTAGAGCAGTTATTATATAAATATTTATATTATATGTGTTATTAAGCGAACTATTATTAGATATTTTAAACGGCGAATTAGATCAGTTATATCTAAAAATGAAAATATATAAATAAATAAAACCTACCAAATATTTAAAATTAGAGCGGTTATTATATAAATATTTATATTATATGTGTTTTATTAAGCGAACTATTATTAATAAAATATTGAGAAGATTTAGATTTTAAACGTATTTATAACCTTTTAATACTTGATAGAGGGCGCTGCTCGTGAGCTAAGTAGAATAATTTGAATATATAGTTTTAATAATTGATTTATATATTTTTTAAAATAGCCTATCGTCATCCTCGTTATTTTTTACCTATGTATGGAAATTTTGGTTTGAATTAGTGAACTACTGCGAATTTGTATACCGGACATACAAACCAACCAACAAACATACAAACATTCATTTTTATATATATAGATATATAGATGGCGCGTTATTGCTTTGTGTTAATATATGGGTTTTAACAAAAATTTTATTTGTCAATATAATGTCAATGTAATGCCTTGACAAAGGTTGGCATTCAGCCAATCAAAATATTGACAAATAAATATTTTATTAAATCCAATATATGCCTTTTTATTATCTAATATATATATAGATGGCGCGTTATTGTTTTGCGTTAAAAATTTAATATATTGGAAATTTTATTCTCGAAAGAAGCTTGTCTCTACCAAAATTAAATTAGATTTTTACCAAACCTTTTAAAGCTATTGATTTTTACTGAAATTTTATCAGCTTATGATGTATCAATATATCTAAACATAGTGAGCTATCCTGTAAATACAGGTTGTTCATAGAGATTGGAATGTTACAGATAGTAGAGATGTTTGAGGTTGTTAAAGAAACCTTTCGACGTGGGATTGCCCTCCAGGACTGGATTGATAGCCCAACTAAGAAAATATCGGAAGCAAAGGTAAAACATATTCAAAATTCCCTCTAAAAAAATAAATATTGATAAAAAGTGTACTGCCAATATTTACTTATAAATAAACGTTATTCCCTGATTTATAACATTATAAATGAAGCTTCCAGGGTCAAATTTCTTGTGCAACTTTTTATTTTCATGCTTTCGGACTTGTCAGTCCTTTAACAGGATTATCACGTTAACAACTTAATAATACAATTTTTTTTTATATACACATTATTATATACATATTTTAAATACTTATTTTATTTTCTCTCAATATATAATAAGTATTAAAATATGTATATAATAATGTGTATATAAAAATTGTATTTATTATTAAGTTGTTAATGCGATAATCCTGTTGAAGTACTGACAAGTCAAAAAATAAAAGGTTGCACAAGAAACTTAACCCTGGAAGCTTTATTTATTTTAAAATAGTATTTACTTATATTGGTAAAACTTATTTGCCAGAAAACATTATTGGCTTTCAATTTATTTAACATAATCGTACTTGGTTTGCTTCTATTAAATTATTATAAATCTATAATAGATTGACATTCTACAATTCTATTCATAATTCATGTCAGTAACCTATAAAACTAAGTCCATAAGTCCTCATATCTTTTATTTGTTATTATTAAATATTTAAAATAAAAAACTAGAATAAAATGATTAAAGAAAAGAATATTTTAGAATGAAAATGAATATATTACCTAAAATAATTATAGTTTTTTATTCTAGTTTACCTTAATTTTTAATAAAAAATAAAAGTTTTCGGTACTTATGGGCCACCCTTTATATATTCATTTTTGCATAATTGATTTCTCAATTTTGCCAACTATTTGAATCTTTATAATCGTGAGTTAAGTCGGCTTCCAAGGATGAGTTATCTTGCTATATTTCATATTATCTTTACCTTTCGGGTGTTACAAAACCCTTTATAGGAGTATATGATAAAAATTGGTTCGCCATATACAGAATATAAATATATAATTATAATAAAATATATTTGTGTTTATTATGCAATGTTTTACAGCTCCGTCACCTACGAGTAATAACTGGTTACCCGCCTACCCTGCTGGTTCTAGAAACTCTGGACGCTTCATACAAGAAAGTGAGTGTATAATCTTAATCGTTTGATAATCAATCTGATTTGTGATTAGTTTCCCAAAGTCCATCTTTTATCCCGTTCATTTTTCTATTTTTATATATGTTTAATCAGCATATATATATGGGCATATCAAACAACAAAAGGTCAGCAACCGTAGTATGTTATAGATGGAATTATTAAATAATTAAATGGCATATATTGGATTTAATAAAATATTTATTTTGCTAATATTTCGGTTGGCTGAACGCCAAACCTTTATCAAGGCATTACATTTTTGTATACTTTATATATAAATATATACTTTTTATATATTTGTATACAAAAATGAAATGCCTTTATAAAGGTTTGGCGTTCAATCAACCGAAATATAGGCAAAATAAATATTTTATAAAATCCAATATATGCCATTTAATTATCTAATGAATTAAATATGGATTGCTCTATTTTCAAGATGAAATTATAGGTATCCTTCTCACGACAAAAATATAAATCTAAAGGCGGGTAGTGGACGAAGAAAGTTTACTTTATTCTTAGATAATGGCCATCTCATTCACATTAACAGAACATAATCAATATCATGGTGTGAAAAGGTAAAACTTTCACTAAGTCCAAACAAAACAGGTATACTCTATCTACATAACTATGAAAAATTGCCCATTAATTTTGATGGAAAAATAATTCAACCATCAGAAACTGTTAAAATTTTGGGAGTTATTTTTAAAAATCATAGACAAAGGAATAAGATTAATTTTGGAACACATGTTGACAATATAATTATGAAAGCTACGAAACTTAAGAATATATTATTCTCATTATGTGCACGTACTTGGGGCATTGATACTCGACGTAGATTGATCTTATATAAAGCTATGATACGCTCTACAATAAGCTATGCATCAAATATTTGGTTTCCTTTTATCACTGCAGCAAAAAGATCCAAGTTGAATTCTATACAATATCAAATTCTTATTAGATGCATTCATGCTTATAGGACTTCATCTTCTTACATCACACATATACTAGCGAAAACCCCTTTACTGTCCGATTATCTTGAATTATTACAAACAAAGTATAATATGACAAATTCTCTCACAGATCGAACACTCAAAAAACCCCTTCAAAAAGAATTAAACAAACTATATCTGGATCTAAAATTTAAGTTTTATCGTTCTCAATCTAATGAACTGTTCAAGAAATTCTTTCCAATTGCTGTCCCAAATTTCATTTCTTCTGATAAATTCACTACTTTATTCTTAACTGGCAAAGGACCCTTCTTAAGTTTCCTATTCAAACTGAATGCTATCAATGATCCAACATGTGAATGCCGCTTAGATGTTGAATCACCAGAGCATCTTCTTTTATCTTGCCCTCTGACTAATCAAATTGTATGTAGATACTTTGAAACATTACCAAATTCTCTTTGTGTATATACTCTATCTTATGAGAACTTTGTTAAGTTTAGAACTATTTGTACAATAATTTACAAAACAATACTAATCCATCGTGTAAATAATTAATCATATATATATATAAATAATACTAGCACAGCACAATAGTCCTTTGGACTTCGTGCTTTTGTAACAATAAAAAAAAAAAAAATAAATTAGGCACAAGGTTGAAGCATTATTACAGGTTGTCTTTGTAATTTACCAAAATACTGTGGTGCTTGTCACAAAACGTTTTTTAAAATACGAAACTATTATAGACGTGTATGATTTTTAAAAAATTAAACAATTTTCTACTGCCTTGCTGCAATGGAAAAATTAATAGGAGGGCCTGGCTCATCAGTAGTGAACCCTCCCAGCGGTTTCGCCAGTTTAATCTACCATACCGCTCTTATATTGCATTTTTGGAACTTACTTTTATAGTGATACTGATGCTAGACTCTTGAAATGGGTATTTTAGATGAATTATGGACATAAGCTTTGAGGACAGCAGAATTACATACAATTATAAATATATAATATGCTTCGAGCAATCGTTCTTCCGCAAATATCAATTTGTGTCTTTTATTGGAACAATTATATTATGATGCATTAGCGGGACATTTTTAAAAAGAATCATACGCGTCTATAATAGTTTCGTATTTTGATAACAGATGGCGCGCTAATGCATCAAAACGTAATTTATGCGACCATTATTTTCTGAAGGATTTCTCGGACCTAAATCAATACCTTTTAGTTTCAATGGTTTTTCAATGCAAACAAATAGTGGGATGTGACAATATTTCAAGGTGTGTGTGCTGTATATTTTTAAACAGGGTATATACATACGTATATACGATTATATGAATATGTATGACATAATAAAAATATGATTTTTATTATTCATAAAATAATTAAAATTCTAGAACAAAATAATTACATAACCATAATATTTATTAAAATGTTTCCTAATATAACTGAAATTATAATTTAAATAATAAAATTAAAAATAAGAACTAAACACAGAGTTAATTTTTAAAATGTAAAGAAATGCCAAATAAAAAGAATATAACCTAATTTGCTAATTTTAATAATAATAATAACATTGTTGGATTGTCTTTGTATGTAAAACTGTTTGCTTTGAGAAATAATGAAATTAAATATAATTTAAGACATAAAAGGGTATTATTCATTTTTTTTACGACTGCATGAAAGGTAACATATCTAGAATATACGTTTTTTTATGACATATATATATAAATTAATTTCTATATAATATGATAAAATGCCATAATAAAAATAAATTTTAAAAAGGTTTTTGGTATTTGACAGGTTGATATCAAGGAAGATGATTTTCTGTACAACCTTCTTCAAATTCGGAGATTTATGACTAGAGAAATCCTACCCTTTATGCAAGCAGAAGATAACGGGTAAGCAAGCAAATTATTTAAAACATAATAGGTTATCGTAATATAAAATAAAAATATTATTTAAAACTATATTTGATTCGAAATATTTATTAATTTTAAATATCCTTTTACGCTCTCTAATTTTTAAAAGGCGTAACCTCTACAATAATTATATATTAGTTATAAAATAAAAGGATTTAAAAGCGCGAATGTTTCTTTTATACATAAAACGAACTTCTACTGTCCTTACTGCGATGAAAAAATATATTGGGAGGGCTTGGCTCATCAGTGGTGAACCCTCCCAGCGATTTCGCCAATTTAATCCACCAGACCGCTTCTCAGAGCTCTAATACTGTATTGGATCATTCTGCTTTTATATGCTACACTGAAGGATGGAATTTTAGAATGTAATTCTACTGTCCTATGAGCTTATGTCCATAGTTTACTTGAAAACCATTTAACCTTAAACCTTTAAGTAATGCCTTGATAAAGGTTTGGCGTTTAGCCAACCGAAATATTGGCAAATAAATCTTTCACTCAATCCAATATATGCCTTTTTATTTTCTAAAGGTTAAAATATAGTTTGCTCTATTTTCAGAACAATATTGTATATAATTTCATAAAAATGCATTTATTCGTATTTAATAAATCAACCTAAATATTGTGGCAAAGAAATAATTTATTATTTAATTTAATAATTCAAATTTAAAATATTTGGAAACAGATTTAATTTAATTATTCAATTAAAATATTTGGAAACAGATTTAAAATTTTACATTTTCTAAATATTTATTTAGTTGCCTAGCTTGTTTGCTCGATATTCTCTAGCTGTAGATAGTTTGGTGGATTTGTTAATAATTGTCGCCTGGTCGTGGTGACGTCATCAATAAATACGTTTACATCTTAAGATATTCCAAAACTTGATTTCTACGCTACAATATCAATCTTCCTCTCATAAATAGATTCCTCTACACACACTCTACTCAAAATATCTGTTATTTATTGAATAATTTCTGAATGTTTTCAGGGAATGGGATTTTGATCCGACAAATATCAACGCATGGAACTATCGATACCAAAATATGATCGGTAATTATTTTAACTAATTCATATGTAAAGATAGAGACTGGCATTCATAGTTCTTAAAATTAAGAAAACTTCGGCCATTAAATATTTTTATTATCTGAAGTTTCGGTAAAAATCTTTTGTCCTCGTCAGAAACATATAACATTTAAAACATTTGGCAAAGGGGTTAAAAATTATTCTTTTCGCTCCTGACAAGGACAAAAGATTTTTGTCGAAAAATCGAGTAAAAAAAAAAAGATTTACGGGCCGAAGTATATTTAATTTTAAGTACAAATTTATATGTGTGAAAATATAATATAAAAATAAAAATGTCGGGTGTTGATATTAAAAATAAAGAAGGCATATTCTAACCAGAAGCACATGTACTTTTTAGATGGCAGAACGCAATCTAGTGGAAAAGGTAAATTAACGTTTAGTTAATTTCTGTTGCATTAGATAGCGCTCTGCAATCTAAAAAGCACATGTGCTTCTGGCCAGGATATGCCTTCTTTATAATTAATTTATATATATATATTCTCAATTATTTGTGTTCCAGTAATTCCCATCAGTTTTCTCTTCCCACCTTACTACCAATTGGAGAGACCTCAGTAAGTACTTATAAGCCTAAAATATTAATTTTTATATAGATATAGAATTTATAGACTATTCAGTATTCCTTTGCATATCATTACGAGGAATGAATTCATAATTCTATAGCCTTTAGAGGATGTTAGGAAAATGTATCAGCCACGGAAGAATGCAACGTCAGTGCGACCAAGGGACAGAACAGAACGAGAGGACACGATTCGTGTTCATTACAAACATATACCAGAAAATTCTGCCATTGGATTTAGAGGCTGGTTGGTAAAATAGACTTATCGCGCGACATCTGTGTCGAAGTGATACAGCTATTAAACAGGCTAGAATGGGTCAACAACAGAAGAATGCAACGTCAGGGTAACAAAGGGCCCCAACAGAACGGGTGTACACAATTCGTGCTTTTTACAAACCTATATAATAAAGTTATGCCATTGGATTTAAAGGCTGGTTGGTGAAAACGACGTATCTCACGACATCTGTGTCGAAGTGATGCCGCTATAAATTAGCTAGAATGCGTCAACAACGGAAGAATGCAACGTCAGGGCAACAAAGGGACACAACAGAATGGGAGTACACGATTCTTGCTCATTACAAACATATATAAGAAAGTTCTGCCATTGGATTCAGAGGCTGGTTGGTCAAATAGACCTATTTCGCGACTATGTATTGAAGTGATACAGCTATTAAACTGGCAAGAATTGGTCAACAACGGAAGAATGCAACGTCAGGACGGTAGCGGTCTATCAAGGGACACAACAGAATGGAAGGACTGAGACACAGATATCCACAACAGGACGCTATGGTCTGAGCTGCCATTTATTTGATAGAAGGATCCACTTGATAGTCATTTCTGGAAATCTGACAACACAACGGTATGTAGATGACATTTTACGGCCTGTTTTCTTGCCTTTTCTATCACAATTTGAATAGTTCTGGAAATACCTTATAATAGCCAGAGAAATATTTGCTCTCTCTTATGCTTGATCTATATATATATACAGTAGAACCACCCTTTAGCGGACACCTCTCCACAAAGGACAGTTTTCATTTCCAAAATTATCATTTTTACAATTTAGAAAAACTCTGGTAGGAGGACATCTTTCCCCAAAGGACACTTTGGCTATGCAATTATGCATCCTTTACAGAGATGTTCTACTGTATATATTAGATAATAGAAATGAATATATTGGATTTAATAAAAGGTTTATCTGCTAATATTTCGGTTGGCTGAACGCCAAACCTTTATCAAGGCATTACACCTTTGTATACACAAACTCAGCGCCGCATTGTGTATACAAAAATGTAATGGCTTGATAAAGATTTGGCGTTCAGCCAACCGAAATAATGGCAAATAAATCTCTTATCAAATCCAATATATGACTATTTATTATCTAATGAATTAAATTTGGATTGCTCTATTTAAAAAAAAAAATATATATATATATATATTAAAAAACGAAATAAAAAAATAAAAGATAAAAAGATCAGGTGTTGAAATCAATATAAAAAAAGGCATATCCTGACCAGGAGCACATGTGCTTTACAGAAGGCAGAGCGCCATCTGGTGGAACAGAAATCAACTAAACATTGATTTAGCCTGTTCCCTGATATTTGGCCAACCCAATTTCTTGATAAATCAAGAAAAGCCATCCACGAACGCGTTTCGCGCTTTTTGGCGCTCGTCAGCGTGGAGTAGGCTGAACCATTGAGACCAAAAAAGATTTTTTGATCCCAATGGCTTCCCGAAAAACCAAGAAATGGGTATTTAAGGCCAAACTTGCGTAAATACGCTTAGCACATTAAAAAACGAAATAAAAAAATAAAAGATAAAAAGATCAGGTGTTGAAATCAATATAAAAAAAGGCATATCCTGACCAGGAGCACATGTGCTTTACAGAAGGCAGAGCGCCATCTGGTGGAACAGAAATCAACTAAACATTGATTTAGCCTGCTCCCTGATATTTGGCCAACCCAATTTCTTGAAAAATCAAGAAAAGCCATCCACGAACGCGTTTCGCGCTTTTTGGCGCTCGTCAGCGTGGAGTAGGCTGAACCATTGAGACCAAAAAAGATTTTTTGATCCCAATGGCTTCCCGAAAAACCAAGAAATGGGTATTTAAGGCCAAACTTGCGTAAATACGCTTAGCACATTAAAAAACGAAATAAAAAAATAAAAGATAAAGATAAGATAAGATTTCTTGATTTATCAAGAAATTGGGTTGGCCAAATATCAGGGAACAGGCTAAATCAATGTTTAGTTGATTTCTGTTCCACCAGATGGCGCTCTGCCTTCTGTAAAGCACATGTGCTCCTGGTCAGGATATGCCTTTTTTTATATTAATTTCAACACCTGATCTTTTTATCTTTTATTTTTTTATTTCGTTTTTTAATGTGCTAAGCGTATTTACGCAAGTTTGGCCTTAAATACCCATTTCTTGGTTTTTCGGGAAGCCATTGGGATCAAAAAATCTTTTTTGGTCTCAATGGTTCAGCCTACTCCACGCTGACGAGCGCCAAAAAGCGCGAAACGCGTTCGTGGATGGCTTTTCTTGATTTATCAAGAAATTGGGTTGGCCAAATATCAGGGAACAGGCTAAATCAATGTTTAGTTGATTTCTGTTCCACCAGATGGCGCTCTGCCTTCTGTAAAGCACATGTGCTCCTGGTCAGGATATGCCTTTTTTTATATTGATTTCAACACCTGATCTTTTTATCTTTTATTTTTTTATTTCGTTTTTTAATGTGCTAAGCGTATTTACGCAAGTTTGGCCTTAAATACCCATTTCTTGGTTTTTCGGGAAGCCATTGGGATCAAAAAATCTTTTTTAGTCTCAATGGTTCAGCCTACTCCACGCTGACGAGCGCCAAAAAGCGCGAAACGCGTTCGTGGATGGCTTTTCTTGATTTATCAAGAAATTGGGTTGGCCAAATATCAGGGAACAGGCTAAATCAATGTTTAGTTGATATCTGTTCCACCAGATGGCGCTCTGCCTTCTGTAAAGCACATGTGCTCCTGGTCAGGATATGCCTTTTTTATATATATATATATGAAAAAACAATAGAAAAAAAATATTTTTTTAATCTGATGCAAAAGGTTGATTATACGTCTTTTAACAGTTTCACAACTAATGAAGCTGGGTATATGGAGGTTTATTTTATTTATTCAAATCAGTTGAATTAATCAATATATATTATTTTGGAGTTTCTCGTTGTTCAAGGCCGCATAATGGAAAATTAATTGGTACGAAAACTAGTAGAGGAATCCATTCTTTAAGAGGGAACCAATCCATTGGCGAGGGTATTCCGTCACTTCATAGTTAGGGATATCTATTCGATAAAAAAATCCCTTGAATCAGAACAAAAGACCCATTACTCCAACATCCCCAATAAACAACAGAGACCTATCATAGAAACCATCATATCAAGAAAGCACAATAGTATTAACAGATGAATAGACATTCCGGAAATTTATAATACACACGTATGTGTACTATTGTACTATTTTTTGTACTATTGTACCTGTACTATTCCCTAAACCCATCCCATAACCTCCAAATGAAGATATCGCCTCTGAATACCAAATTCAAAAAGCACGCGCAATAGAAACCCACGTTGATTCTGTATTGAAACAAATGTAAACACCCAAAGCACTTTATTTAATTTCAAATCTTATTTTATTAGCGTTTTTATATAAAATATTTTCATCTGTAGAAGGGCTTTCTTGCCCGAAAGCTTGAGAGATTTGTAAATAAAAAGATTTGAAAAAGAAACTTTTCCCTGGAGACTTAATGTTCTTATTTTAAAAGGGATATCGATGTTGGGGTTTAGTATACCCGAGATATTGCTTGTATCATCACCATTTATAAACCATTGTTACAAATTTTAATTGTTTATTGTTGTTGTTGTTATAGATATCTGAATTATGGATTTATTGGCACAGTCATCGCCCACGAACTTGGACACACTTTTGATAACCTAGGTAAGATGAATCTATACTTAGCCCCACCCATATTTCCTAAAAATACATATATTTTTCCAAATCCATATTCTTATTTTCCATAGGATTATTCAAATAATATTCTATATATAATCTTTCTCCATTTTTACCCCTTTTTATATTTCCCACTTTCATGGGTTTCTCCGTCTTGTAACCCCAAGGAGAATCCTCTGTAAGACCTGTGTGTCTTAATAAAGGTTTTTGTGTGTTTGTGTGTGTGTGTGTGTGTGTGTTAATCTAGACTTAGCTATTCTTATTCCTATATGCAGATATATTTGAGATATCTCTGTGAATAATTATTGTAGTCTAATGATAAAGTATCATCATAACTATGTGAAAAAATAACAGAAAAAAAGAAAATAAATAAGGTCAGGTGTTGATATTAAAAATAAAAACAACATGTGCCTTTCATCTGTTCCACCAGATGGCGCATTGTCTTCTGAAAAGCACATGTGCTTCAGGATATGCCTTTTTTATTTTTAACATCATATCTATATTTAGCAAACCTTTTGATGAAAGTTTTATTATTCATTTATATTTGTTGAATACGCATACACAAAATATATATTATATTTCAGATAAAAAGTAAAATATATTCATATTTCAAATATCAATATCAAATTGAAAATATACTTTAGGATCTATAGGTTCTGTTCATGAGTATATATTCTCCTTACAAAAGTGAATAAATGCTCTCTCTAGGTATTAATAAATTGTTTTTATATAAAAGTTATAAAAATACGATCATTTCAACAACTATTCAAATTGATTAATATTGTAGAGAAGTATTTATTATTTTACAAGCATTTAATATTTTACACTAGTTTTATTGGAGTATTAATTTTTATGTTCATATTTTACTACTCTGTGAACTTCCCTCATTCCTTTTATCCTTCATAGTTTGGTCTTGCCTTAAATATATTGCTGTGTTACCTGAAATTTGTTTTCCCGAATTATCCAAGTGGCAATATTCAATTTGTTATATGTTTCAGGAATAAATAACAATTTGGATGGATCTGAAGGATTCTGGCCTACTTCAATGATAAACAAATACATGGAGAAAGCCAAATGCTATGAGGATCAATATTCATCCTTTTCTGTGAAACGAGGTAGATACAAGTTGAAGGTAAGTATTATCCCATTTTAAAATCAAAATATTTTCAATTGAATATTCTGTCCTATATATTATTTTGAGATTAATTAATAATAATAAATATAATGAATTAATAATATATTAGATAGTTGACTTTTTGCTGCTGTTGTGATAGAGATGCATGGAAACATGCATTGGCTCTTCATTGGACACGACAAAAACAACACAATATAGTATAATTGCACAACGAATCACAAGTTTTACGAAGGAGCTTCTTTATTTATACTTGAGCTAGCTTTCGAACCTTTCGGTTCTTCGACAGGCGTGGCTAGTATGACTATACTAACAGGGTATAAGCGCGCTTGAGCCATTATATACAACATATATTTACATGCGAAGTGATATTTCAAATATAATAAAAATAAGAATTATGACTATGAAATATAAAACTATGCAAATGAATTTAAAAATTTTTAAATTTTGATAAAATTTTGGAAAATATACGCTAAAAGTTAAGTAAAATTATGATATTCACTGTATGCAAGTAGTGTGACACTTTAAAATTTTTAAAGTTTAAAACTAGTAAAATTTAAAACACCTCAACACAGAAAAGCCAAGCGGGGGTCCACTCCAACCCGACCACTCTCCAGAGCATATTATGGATAACTATTGAGATAATATATGATATATTTCCGGTAGATCTATTTTCCTATTGATGCTGTTTGTTTGTGATGATATGATAGACTCTAGTACCAATCTGTGCTGCTTATTGTTTATGTGTTGGTATAGTACTTTAGGATGATCTAAGTTAAAGCTATGACCAGTGTTTGAAATATGTTGGTATATAAGTGACTTCGGGTCTCTATTGTTAATGTTTCTTTTGTGTTCGGTGATTCTGATATACGCGGTTCTGCCAGTCTCCCCCACATAGGAGGCCGGGCAATCCTGGCAAGAAACCGCGTATACTGCTCCGGTGGAGTGGATGGGATTGCTGGGTATGTCTGATTTGGTGATAGGATTCCTGAGGAGGGCAGCAAGATTGGGGGGGCTGTTAAAGTAAACTTGGATGCCATATGGGCGAAGGATTCTAGAAATGGTAACAGAGAACGAGGAATATGGAAGATAGCATACGGCTCTATAAGTCGTGGAGGTCCTCGGAGCAGTGGGATCAAACGTGTGTTTATCTATGAATTTTTTCGGGTATCCTGCAGTGGTTAGAAGGGTGGTAATTCTGTTTTTTTCTATGGCTTTGAATATAGGTAATGAGCAATGCGTATGTATTCTTTTGGTTAAGGTCCTGACTGTATTTATTTTATAGGCTACCGGGCTATTGGAGGAGAAATGGGTGTATAGGGGCGGGATATTCTTTTTGTGATAAACTGCTGTGTGTAATCTGTGTAGAGTGCGAATAATGAGAATGTCCAGAAAAGGTAATACTAGGCTTGTTTCTGATTCATATGTAAATTTGATATCTGCGTGAAAGGAATGTAGAGTGTCAAGAATGGGTTGGAGTTTATTCGGTTTGAGTATACAGTAGATGTCGTCCACATACCTCCTCCAATAATGGATGTCGGAAGAATGCGTCTGATTGATCCACCGGTCCAAGGACCCCATCACGACTTCAGCCACTATGGATGAAAGAGGGCTGCCCATTGGGGTGCCTCTGATCTGCTTATAATGCTGGTGGTTAAATGTAAAGGTACTAATGGAAAGACATAAGGACGTTAGCTGGGTTATCAGGGTTATTGTTTGATCTTGAATACCTGCCGACTTGAGAAAGGACTGTAATTTGTTTAAAATGAGGGTGTGTGGAAGGGAGAGGTATAGCGCTGTAACATCAAATGAAACCATAGTGTGATGTGCGGGTAGCTGCATTTGTGTGATCTCTTGAATAAAACTGGGTGGGTGCGTGATGTTGTATTGGTTAGGATTGCTCTTCATGATGGGGGACAACAGCTGGGCCAGATATTTAGCTAAAGTGTGTGCCGGGGAGAGGTGGTATGCTATAATGGGTCGGAGTGGTACCCCAGACTTGTGTATTTTAGGAGCACCATATATGTATGCATCCCGTGTGAGGGAACCGGTGAACTGAGTGAATTGTTCCTTGGTGATCAGCTTCGCCTTCATCAAGTTCCTAAGTGATGACTTGTAGCCCTTGACCATGGCGTCTTTCGCAGATGTTGGGATGTTCGTAAAAGTGGATGTGTCAGCGAGTATGTTCATCATGTTTCCTTCGTAATCAGCTCTATCCATCAACACCGTCTGGTTTCCCTTGTCTGCCTTGGTGATGACCAGCGAACTAGTCTTTTTTAGCTTGAGGATAAGGGAGCGATGATCCCGGGTATATGACACTGGGTGATAGGGCCTGCGCAAGACCTGGGTAACTGCGTGTCTAATCCTGAGGGTTTCCATATGGTTGAGGTTTTTGAGTGCACCTTCCACTCCTGCTATTAACCTGGGTATGTCGGGCTTGTCGGGAGGAACGTAATGTAACCCCAACGCTAACATCCTTTCCTCCTTTTTCGTTAAGGGCATCGAGGACAAATTAACTATTCCGTTAGATGAATTGCTTGGAAAGGCTGCGGACTGCGGGAACTGGTATTTCTTTACCCAATATGACATCTTTGTTTGTTGCCTATCTGTAAGGATCTCTTCTTTGCGTTGGATGTCTCTAGTGATGGACATGATTACTTCGGTGAACTCTGCCATGGGAAGGTGTTGGCGGATGTGAAATATGAGGCCCTTCACTGTCTTAGATATGATCCTGATATTGGAGTGACATCCTTGGATTCTGGACTCTAACAGGTCCCACTGGAACTTCTTTGTTATCTTTTCTGAGAAAGGGTTCTTTACCGGGTCTTTGATTCGGAGGGACGGTGGTATGAACTGGTGGTCCTTGCATATTCGGTTGAAGCGCAGGTGACACCTCCATCTTGACAGTTGTGCCGATTTCTTTCTGAGCTGGCGCAGGTAAAAGGAACAATCGGAATTTGGGTGGCTCATGACCGTAAAAGTTAAATTTTACTAGTTTTAAACTTTAAAAAAATTTTAAAGTGTCACACTACTTGCATACAGTGAATATCATAATTTTACTTAACTTTTAGCCTATATTTTCCAAAATTTTATCAGAATTTAAAAATTTTTAAATTCATTTGCATAGTTTTATATTTCATAGTCATAATTCTTATTTTTATTATATTTGAAATATCACTTCGCATGTAAATATATGTTGTATATAATGGCTCAAGCGCGCTTATACCCTGTTAGTATAGTCATACTAGCCACGCCTGTCGAAGAACCGAAAGGTTCGAAAGCTAGCTCAAGTATAAATAAAGAAGCTCCTTCGTAAAACTTGTGATTCGTTGTGCAATTGTAACAATTATACGGAGTTTACCTATAGAAACAATATAGTATACAAACCCAAGATAGAGAACATTGCTGTGTTAGAGATGTATGGGGACATCTGAGTATTTTCATTAGACACGAAAACAACAACACAATACAGTATACACACCCAAGATAGAGAACATTGCTGTGATAGAGATGTATGGGGACATCTGAGGCTCTTCATTGGACACGACAACAACAACACAATACAGTATACACACCCAAGATAAAGAACATTGCTGTGATAGAGATGTATGGGGACATCTGAGGCTCTTCATTGGACACGATAACAACAACACAATACAGTATAAACACCCAAGATAGAGAACATTGCTGTGATAGAGATGCATGGAAACATCTGAGGCTCTTCATTGGACACGACAACAACAAGATTAATTAATTGATTGTTCCCAAAGAGTATATGTGTAAAATCACAAGTAAATAGGCGCTAACAGTGAAAAAAGTTTTTTTTACTATGTTATAAGTTTCTCTTTCATTTTGTTCTCTATCTTGTAAATAAATGAATATAATGTTTGATTAATCTTCTTTGTATCAATATATTTACAAAATCTGAGAAAAGTAAATAAGTTTCTACCTTGATTTTATTGAATTATAAAAGGACGTATAAGTTATTTGTTTAATGATAGTATTAAGGCAATTTCATAGCCAATAAGACTTTTAATATTGTAAACAATTTATTGTGATGTTCATACATCATCAAAAACCTACTTATCTTTGAAACAGAGCATTTTTTATATCGAATCATTTCCATTAATCATTATTTCGATGATAATTGACATTTTAATGAGTGGGATAAATAACACAAAGTTTTATTTTAAGAAAAATGTTTAAACTATATATACTGATGTGTGCTTAATATTTTAAAACCCAAAAAATAAAATTCAATATGCATATATATTAGATAATAAAAAGACATATATTGGATTGAATAAAATATTTATTTGCCAATATTTCGGTTGGCTGAACGCCAATATTCCGGTTGACTGAGTTTGTTCATACAAAAATGAAATGCCTTGATGAAGGTTTGGCGTTCAGCCAACCGATATATTGACAAATAAATATTTTATTCTCAATCCAATATAGACCTTTTTATTATGCAATTATTTAAATATGGATTGCTCTATTTTAAAAATAAATTATTTATATAAGGTTTATATAATCTAACAAACAAGTAAATATTTTCTAATAATAATATTATATTTAATAAATGATAAACTTGATATATGAAAAACAGTTGGTGGACGATCAGTATAAACCGTCAAATTCCGACAACCATGAACCGGGATCGAATCTCGAATTGGATATTTTATTATATATTGTTGCATCATGATTAATGCGCGTATTTTAAAAATTATTTTTAATAATATTTTAATATATTTAGAAATCAAATTATATATTTATTTATTTTATAAAACAGATTATTACTATAAAATATTATGTACTATAAAACATTTGTATTTTGATATACTAAATACCCCACCTGCTTTAAACTTTGATGTGATGAATAAAGAGAGATTCTAGGTGCTACCTAAATATATAGTTGTCTTATTATTGACTGGTTTAACCTTGTAGAATGGTTGAGACACGTTCTGGAAAGATGCAAGACGCGTCTGAGGAGAGAATCAAGACTGAAGAATCTGTCAAACCGCAGCCTGGTGTAACAATATATAAAGAACCAATACATATATTATTCATTATAAATAACATAAACTTAGGTTGCTCTTTTTGAGCGGTACCTAATAAAGTGATTTTAGAACCGAAAATATATACATGATAACCCTAATAGATTTTAAGCTGCCTATTTAAAAAAGTCTACAAGGCGGATCGTGTAACGATCTCATTGTCATTGTGTTGTAGGTTGATGGCAACGAAACTCTACCAGATAATATCGCAGATCAAGTTAGCATGATATACAGCTACAAGGTAAGTAGAATCTTATCTGTCCCTACATACAACAACTATATAATAATTTCAAAAACATTCATAGTAATAATTCAAATACACCCATACAGCTTAAGTGAGACCACCGGTCTTATACAGATTCGCCACAGGAAGGAAGTATAGATGGAGCTCTTATACTCCAGGCGGTAGAGAGCCCAACAGCCTCCAGGCCCGACGCATGTCCAGTGGCCACAGAATCTACCGTGCATAGGTTAGCGTATCACTGAAAAGGCGAGTGTGGAATAAGCCGTGTTTCATTCTTCGCTTTCCTCATCTAAAGAGATAACGACATTCGGCGATTCTCCAAACAGTGATTGCGGTTTTGTAGTATTTATATAAACCAAATACAATTACATTGAAAGCATATATTATATCAATTAAAATTACTTTCAATTAATGTCATTTTTTAAACGATATATATACCCGAGATATTTTATATTTTGTTTGAATGCCAAATTGTTAGTATTTCTCATTTTAATAAAACATTATTTGTATATACTATTGTTTTAAGATCTATTAATTTGATAGAATTCTCACAATCAATGAATATTTGAGAAGATATATTTTCTTATGTCGTCATTCTTAGGTGTTGAGTTTATCTAAGGTTTTTCTGTGTGATTCTGATGTTCAATTTGTTGTCCAATGTTAGATAATTGTTTCGAGCTTGTTTGAATTGCTTGTAAAAATTTACGCTTTAAAGGTTTCTTCAATTGATGACATTTTTCTCTCTCATCTTTATAATTTATCAATTAACTTTCAATTCCAAAACATTTCTAGTAATCTCAAATTATCCCAAATATAAAATTATAAAATCAAATTAATTAAATATTTTTTGATAGAGCAGGTTTCTTATAAATCAACAGTAGCGTATAGTACTACACTCTCTACTCAGTCAAATGAAAGTTGATGTACAATAGTAACAAGATTATATTCTACAGGCCTACCTAAACTATGAGGACAAATTTGGAAAAGAACCTGGCCTACCTGGACTTAATTACACCAACCATGAATTGTTTTTTATATCATATGCACAGGTAAGTAAATATTCCTTTTTACCTTCTATATATAATATTCTATATATTCTCTAAAATTTACAAACAATTACCTATCTTTTAGAACCATAAGGTCCAGAAAACCTCATTGTTTTAATGCTAACGTTTCTGCACTTCCCATCTTTAGTAATAAGCGAGTTACATAAGTTCCCAAGAGACTGCCCTGTAGGGTGTAGTACGGTGTCGTGAGCCGCTATGGTAACCGTGAACAGGGAACTCTGAAATGTGGCTGACTAACGGGGCGATGGCATCGCCCTTTCCATGGAGAAATATGACAAGGCACCACAGAAATTCTTGCATGCGTATATTTATTTTTTCGCATCAAAAATAAATCATTTCGGCGTATCAGACAGAAATACGGTGATATAAAGTGGGATTCTAATACTTTTCATAGCTTTAAAATTTGATAATACTATTAATATTTGGACAAGAGAAATGCTGAAATGCTCAAAATACCATGTTGTTCAATAGAATAATTAAAAAACAATAGAAAGTTAATATAATAATAAATGTGCCTAAATTTTTAGATATATTTTTTATCTTCGGGTAAAACAATACACAGATGTAATCACACCAATATTTTAATAACATGATAAAAAATTTACATAAAATAGATACATAAGAAACCGATAGATATAAAACAATAACAAAGTATAAAATTTAACAAATCGTTTAATAACATTATAAATTACATGGAATGGATAGATAAGAATGATAGATAGAGAAAGATATGAATGTTTATGGGATTCATTAGCCTTTTGCAAGTAAATACAAAAGGCAAACTGGAGAAATTCTTTGATTGTCTCTCACAGCTACATGTCCCTCTCTGATACTGGATTATCCTGTCTGTTGGATTTATCACCACGAATCATCCCGAATCGTGAACATCACGCTCGATCTGAATGCGACATCATGGACACTTGTTGGTGACAGTCTCCAAGCAGAGATTCCTCTAGCATCGACGTGAAGTCATTTTTGAATGTTGCCTTTGCACTCTATCGATTGGAACCAGGCTCATTCCTTCTTTGATTACAAATTTCTTACTCTCATATTACGTCGCATTGACTGTAGTGAGAGTACATTGATATCTATTTGAAAATAGAGCAATCCTAAATAAATCTTCAAATAAAAAGCATATATTGGATCAAAATATCATTTATTTCACCCATTTTTCAGTTGGCTGAACGCCAACCTTTATCATGGTATTATCACATTTTAATGTCTATCAACAACATATTCAGCGCGACATAACGTCAATAGAACGCCAATTGACGTTATGTGGCGCTGAGTTTGTTGTTGACACACATCAATGTTATAACACCTTGATAAAGGTTGGCGTTCAGCCAACTGAAATATTGGTAAAATAAATGATATTTTGATCCTATATTGGATCTTATATTGTCTTTTTATTTAATTGATATATATAATTAAAAAGCATATATTGAATCAAAATATTATTTATTTACCAATATTTCAGTTGGCTGAACGTCAACCTTTTTCAAGGTATTATATATATTAATGTCAACAACAACCTTGAATATAATAATATTTAATATCTATAATACCTTGAAGAATGTTAGCGTTCAGCCAACTGAAATATTGGTAAATAAAAATATATTTTGTTCCAATATATGCCTTTTTCAAAGATCTATTTATGGATTGCTCTATTCTCCAATTTTAATATCTATGTAAGAGATAAATATCTTAATTTCAAATTGTAGTCAACAATGTGTCTGCTTTTAGTTTGGTGAAATTACCACTATATTTTAAAAGTAAAATTACTGACAACTATTTATAAAATATATATGGGTAAGACTATAGTCCCCATCAATGCTATTTTTATGATCTATGCAGGAGTCTTGGAATCTTACAACCTACTTGTATGTGATTCTATTTCAAGTTGAAATATATTTTATGGAGGTTGATATTCAAAAAGAGTCTCTAATTCAAAATGTATAAGGTTGTCCCAAAAATTCGTGTTTTTCTTATTACTTGGTGAATAATATTATTATTGCGAATACATAATAATGTATAATACAGTTACTTTCTACATAACTCCGCCTTTGCCAGTCCCAAGCCCGGATGAAAAAGGAGGAGCAATAACAAGCTCGCTAAAAACCTGGGCTCAGCTGGCCCGGCTGATAGTTCTCTGTAAGGGCTTCAGGGATACAGGAGTCTGTACTCCATGTTAGGAGCGGCTGTACATGGCGTCTGTTCCTCATGTCAGAGGCGACCATTTCTTTTGGAGCTAAGTCGGCCTACCACTGAGTAGTGTTCCCAGTCTTAATGACAAAGACAGACACATTCTACTTCACCCAGTCATGATGGTTGCCAAGTCTGAATCTTTACAAGCTTGATACTCTAATATGATTGAGTGGAGATAAGAAAGAAGAAGACTTTATACATAAACAAAAAATCATACGTAACGGCGAATAATATTGGTATATCAATATTTTGAAAGTGTTTACGAACTTTTGGGACAACCTTGTATTTTATATTACTTTCTTGGTCATCTCTACATTAAATTTCATTGCATCTATGTTTAAAATCTAAAATATATGTCTATTTAGAAGGTCAATTGTTGACAGTTAATGTGCAGGGGATGTGCGCGGTTTTTACAGAAGATGGTTTGTTCGATGCTTTTAATGATGAACATCCATTGGAAAGATTCAGGTGAGCTGAGATACAATATTACATATTTGTATTTTCTTTACTTATTTTTTGTGTGTGTGTTTTGCTCCTATCAAAACCGATTTATACAAAAAAAAAAACAAGGAAAAGCAAAATATGTGACATAAACGTTGTGAATTGCAAAACTAATCACAAGGCTCAGAATGCCAAAATAATTGATGAAAATATATACTAATGGCGCCTGAACTTACATTACATGAAACAATTGTCTTGGTGTGGAACTATCAACATATTCTTATGTCCAGCAATAACCGCAGCCTTTAAAGAAAATTGATATGGACCCAGAATAGCAACTTCACACACCCAAGATAGAGGACATTACGACTGCAGTGATATATATGTATGGAGACATCTGATACTCTTCATCGGACACAACAACATCAACAAAAAATTGATATGGACCCAGAACAGCATTTTACACACCAAAGATAGAGGATATTTCTGTGATAGAGATGCATGGAGACATCTGAGGCTCTTCATTGGACACAGCAACAACAGCCGATATATAGTGTCGTTGTGAACATAATTCGTTTATACAATTTGACCAAACACACATTTCTTATTTGGTACTTATAATTTTGATAAAAGCTTCATTTATATGTTTTGATAATTAATCTAATTAATATTAATATCAGACAAATAAAATATGGTTAAAGGAGATTTAATCATAGATACGCTCAGATAATTATATACTGTAGAATAAAATGTTGCAAAGAAATCGCGAGAAATTCCAAGAACTCTCTTAAATTTATACGCATTAAAAAGTATTAAAATCAAACTTTAATAATGTTATTGTACCGAAATAACCATATTCAAATGGCAATCTGAAAAACATTTTTTATATGAGTCAATTCATGATATTATTCAATTCATGAGATATTTTCATTAACGATATTTAGAAGTCGTTTTAAAATTAGAACAATCCATAAATAAATCTTTAAATAAAAAGGCATATATTGGATCAAAATATAATTTTACCAACATTTCAGTTGGCTGAGTTTCTTGTTCACACACATTGAATATGTTATAATACCTTGATAAAGGTTGGCGTTCAGTCAACTGAAATATTGTTAAAATAAATGATAATTTGATCCAATATATGCCTTTTTAAATTAAATATTTGGATATATTCAAATAAATATAGAAAACCTTAACTAAATTTTCAGTAAATTTCAGTTGCACGATAAAGAGATGATTTTTTTCATAATATGCTCTATGTTATAAATATCAGTACTAAATGATCTCAGCATTAATGTAAGTTGTGATTTCAGAATCATCGGGACGATCCAGAATTCTCCACATTTTGGAGAGATCTTCAAATGCCCCTTGGGATCACCAATGAACCCCGAGAAAAAATGCAAATTATGGGAATAAGAAGAGTGATATGCATTTTTATTATTTGTTTTTATAATTAATAAGGAACCAAGATATTTAGTTTCTTTCTCATTTCATTATTTCTCGAGCTTTATGGCTAACATGCCTTTCGGATCTTTGTGTTGAAGGGCATGTTAAGCCGAAGGCTCGAGAAATAAAAGAATGAGAAAAGAAACTAAAATCCCTTGAATCCTTATTGATTATATAAAAATGTATAATCAGGGAAGAAACTTTATTATCTTTGTTATTATATTATTTGCGTATAGCTTTAATAGAAAATTAATATATGTATATAGAATCCTTTCGTATAAATTATTTTCTTCATTATAGATTTGGTTTCAAAGTAGTTTTGTGAATGTATCTTAAACGAGAATGTATTATTTCTCAAAATAAGAGACACTTTGATCAAAAAAAGTTTTATTTTATCGACAAATCGACAAAAATCTAGTCTTCGTCGGGAAAAATATAAATAAAGCATTTGACAAGGCGTTATAAATGTCTCTTATTTTAAGAAATATGAATGCCAGCCAGGCAACATCAATCTTCGGAAGAATATATTTATGTAATTAAATGTAGTTTATATAAATAAAATGTATAAAATCTGTAGAATACCTCTTTTTGGCGTTGTGTTTCTTTTGATTTATAATATATATTACTATATTTATCAACTCCTCTCTCTCTCTGTTGAAGGACTGACAAGTCCAAAAGCTTGAAAATAAAAAATATTAACGAGAAACTTAGCCCTGGAAGCTTTATTTATTTTATAATACTATATTTATCAGTTTAATGAAATCAGAGCAAGCAATCCATGGTCTAGGTTTCTTTAACCTTTTTTTTATTTCTCTAGATTTTTTCGGGCCAATATGCCTTTCAACAGGAGAATTAGAAGTATGACTTTCAGCTAACTCTACATGCCATGTAATTAACTTGTCCCATACAGGATTCTCCCAGATGCGTAAACAGAAGCAACATTTATATATAGAAAGTGGAGAACAACATCAATATTTTCTAAGGCTGAGTCTCTCTTCTGTATTAAGCCATTTGACTGTTCTATTCTCCAGAATTTGTGAAATCCACTGCATATTTGTCCAATTATATCATTCATTTATTTATATTTATTCCTAGTGTAGTAGTTTTTATTGCCAAAATGTATCTTTTCAGACAAATATAACTCTATCGTTAAAAATGCTACAGGTTTCTCATTTCCAAAGAAACTCATAATAAAATATAATGTGGCTTGTGATTGTAAAACGACATTTGAAAACTATCCCGCATGTGTTTCTTTTCAACGAAAAATCTAAATTTATTTCAAGGAGAAATAACGATTATTTCTAACCTTATTTCTAAATCCTTCTAATCGTTATTTCTCCTTGGAATAAATTTTGATTTTTTGTTGAAAAGAAACACATGCGGGATAGTTTTCAAATGTCGTTTTACAAAGAAATTCATCTCCAGAAACCTAGAGCATTTGTTTAATAAATTTCCAGGAGATTTGAATCAATTGATAATTTTATCGTGTATATATATCGAGATAAAAGTTTCAAATTTATTTAATAAACAGAGTGTTCTAAGTGTGTTCAAAAGATAGTTTTTGACACTTTATTCAAGAAACATTTTTATTTGAACAAAAGCTCTTATTAAAACAATATAGCTATATATATAGAAATATATCACAACAAAAATACTTTAATTCACACTTTATTAAAATGAGTAATGAGCAAAAGATATAGCCTATCTGAAATATCACTAAATCAGTTTCAAAAGCTTTATATATATAAACTTTATATATATATATAAGCTTTATATATATAAGCTTTATATATATATATAAGCTTTATATATATAATAGATTAAAAACTGTCTCAATCAACCTCAAATGAGAAAGATGCAATTTGGTTAATGTGACCACAGTGCTTTATAATAGAACTCCATCCTAAGACTAACCAAGCACTAGTTTATTTGAATATATACAAGATGTTTTTACTTTAAAAGATTTTGCACTTAAAATCGATGGCACACAAAAAGAAAAATTCGTTATTGCATATTACATAAAAAAATGGACTTTTATATAAGTAAAAGAAATTCGTTGTTATGTGAGGCATATTGCCAAATTCTATCTAAGTTAAAACATCACATAATTCGTTGAATAAGAAGATTGATACTTCAAACGTTAAAAAAATAAAAGCCATCATTTCTCCACTCGCGAAACAAATCCAACTCAATTAAACATTTTACATTTGTTTTCACGATTCATTGGACTATTCTTTGGACAATGAAAGACCTCTGAAAATACGGGACTGTTAGAAAGGGGTCCATTAACTCTAAAACACACAAAACGGAAATTATATACACACAATTCTATACTTAATTCTAAATAATTATAGAATCAACATAATTTTACGTTTTGACATCTAAAATATTATTTATCCTTAATTACCTTTTATTTACTTTTCATAATATGCGCAATTTTTCGCAATTATTTCAAATTTTATTGAAAAATCTAGTAAAAAACGCGTAGGTTCAAGAAAAACAATAATTATAATTTTACATATATAATTTCATCTTTTATATTACAAATATTACTTGTTAATATTCAAATATTTCAGTTTAATGCTTCTACATATATAAGAAAATATTTTTGAAAATAGATCAATGCATAAATATATCTATAATTAAAAGGCATCTACTGGGTCAAAATATTATTTGTTCTTAATAATTTTTCAGTTGGCTGAACACCAATCTTTTTCAAGGTATTATAACATATTTATGTGTCTAAGTCACACATACATAAATCTTCAATTAAAAAGACATATATTGGATCAAAATATAATTTTAAGTAAAGGATATGAAGCGTACGAGGATACTTTTCTTTTAAATTTTAATGAAAATTCAAGCTTTCGGGCGAAAACAGCCCTTCTACAGGAAATTATAGAAAAAAAATTTCAAAAAGTAACGTTTGTAAACAAAAATGGTATCTCTATTGATCTTGTAACGCGTGAATAAATCTCACATCCAATATTTCAGTTGACTGAACGCCAACATTTTTCAAGGCATTAATATGTTATAATACCTTGAAAAAGGTTAACGTTCAGTCAAACAACTAAAATATTGGTAAATGAATTATATTTTGATCCAATAAATGTATTTTTATTTAAATATATGTTTATGGATTGCTTTATTTTCAAAACACAAAAATAAGTTATAATACCTTGATGAAGGTTGGCGTTCAGCCAACTGAAATATTGATAAATAAATTATATTTCAATCCAATAAAGGCCTTTTTAATTGAAGATCTATTCATGGAATTCCCTATTTTCAAAACACAAAAATATGTTGTGATATCTTGAAATAGCTTGGCGTTCAGCCAACTGAAATATTGGAAAAATATATATATATTGATAAATAAGAAAGCCTGTTGAAGGACGTCATAGTCCGAAGGTTTGCCGAATATAACGAATAAATAAAAGAAACTCGTCGCCGAAAACTTTGTTTCCTTCTTCAAGATAATAAGAAAGTATTTATGAAATATATTAGAAAATTTTTCGATAGAGAAAGAGAGAAGAATTTAGATAAATATAGTAGACAATATTTTGAAATGTTTGGGTTTAAAATGTTATTACCTGAATCGAGCTGGGACATGCTTATCCCCAACTTCATCCTTGGCCTTTTCCTCTGAGTAGGTGGAGCACATAATCTGCACAAGAATGTTTAAAATCATTGAATATTACCGTCTTCCAATAATTTACCTGTCCAAATTGGATGAAGAAAAGCTGTTCTTGAGTGTATTTAAGGCCAGGCAACAATGGTTCCTTAGGATGGGTTGCTTGGTATTGAAGCAATGCCTATAAGGAACAAATATTTACAACAACAGGACAAATAGGCTTGGAAACATAAGATTTTTAGGATGGGTGGCTTGATATTGAAGCAATGCCTACAAGGTACAGTTATTTAGAACAATAATGCAAACAGGCCAAGTAACAAAGGATTCTTAGGATGGGTAGCTTGGTATTGAAGCAATGCCTACAATGGACAGAAATTTTGAACAACAATGAAAATAGGCTTTGAAATATAAGCTTCTTAGGATGGGTGGCTTGGTATTGAAGCAATGCCTACAAAGGACAGAAATTTTGAACAACAATGAAAAGGCGCTTTAAAACATAAGCTTCCTAGGATGGGTGGCTTTGTATTGAAGCAATGCCTACAAAGGACAGAAGTTTTGAACAACAATGAAAACAGGCCTGGACACTTAAGCTCCTTAAGATGGGTCGCTTGAAATCAAGAAACAATAGAAGAAAGAAACATTATTATTGGTCATGGTTATAAAACGATATAAAAAAGAGGCACATTGATGATATTAACAGAAATAAGAAAATAAGAGAAATAAAGAAAAAAAAAGCACAATCCAGTTAGAACACTACTGAAAGAATTAAAGAAAGCGGAAAGACATTGAATACAGATTATGTTTATGTTTATAAACAGTAAAGAATCATATTTCAAATTTAGGAAATTATGTAAATATATCTATGACTTTCTCTCTTGGCTAAAAAACCGTAATGGCTAAACTATGTTTATATTTTTGTATTTATATCATTGGTTGTTCCTAGGTAAGATGTAAAACCAAGCTTGATTTTAATGTCCTTTATTTTCTTCTTTAAACTTCTACTTAAACCTTGTAATTCACAAATTGTGTATGTAAAATAGTTATCTGAATTCAGTATTGTTGCTTGACGCAAGCATTCCTTGTTGAGATATCGGGTCTGATTCGATGAAAAATAAATAATAAACACTAATAAAACCGATTACCATATCCTACAAAATGAAAATAGATTAACATGGTATTTTAAAAGAAAGACCTACCTGATAAGTGTAGTTGATTGAAATATGGTCGGCAATGTTGTCGTTTATAGTCTTAATTCCATCAATCTTTCACGCACAAAGTTATCATTAGAAAATGACAAACATTTTAAAGATATGTAAATATTCCAGCGTCTTAGGAATTGCAGAAAGGTTACTTGAATGACAACTCTGTAAAAGTTTTTTTTATAATTTATTATAAATAGCAATCTTTTGAGTTTGATAACTCTTTTACTGGCATTTCATCCAAATATACATATGTCGAATCTTGTCGACTCTCTGTTTACCCTGTAGTAGTTGCGATAGCTTAGGTTGCTGTCAACTTGAAGTTAGGGATTGTATTGGGGTGAATTTGTAGTCGTGATTAAGGGAATGGGGACATAGGATAGGTTGGTTAAGGGAGCCGATGCTCAGAACATGATGACAGAGAACATAGGAAGGAGAGTGAGCTTATGCCCCGTATTTTATTTGGCTCTTAACACGGGAAATCATGTTATACAGTATCATATTTAGTTTGGTACAGGGTACAAGGTGGTGGGACATATGCAAGGACATGGCAGAATGACTGGGGTTTTAAATTATCAGATATATATACACCTATCCCCCGATTTACACGGTACTTGTTTTACACGGTTTTCCAAATAAGTTTTTTTTGTTTTTATCGCACTATACTAAATGCTACTGTGATTGAACACATGCGCTGTGTACACATCTCACGAGGAATCCCGAGCTTATGTGCTGACTACATATTTTAACCTATCAATGCATTTTATTTTTATTTCTCTGTACACTTATCCCCCGATTTACACGTTTTTCTCAGGAACGTATCTA
Source organism: Cordylochernes scorpioides (assembly GCA_030710605.1). Classification (NCBI taxonomy): domain Eukaryota; kingdom Metazoa; phylum Arthropoda; class Arachnida; order Pseudoscorpiones; family Chernetidae; genus Cordylochernes; species Cordylochernes scorpioides. The sequence goes on along the minus strand of CP092865.1, from coordinate 118,480,489 downwards.
CCGTGTAAATCGGGGGATAGGTGTACATTCAAAATAGATATTTGTACACAGCCCGCCTTACGCGCAATATCTCAGAATCGTTTTGAAGATTGTTTTTATAAAATTTTACTTAAATTTTTCACTGCTACATTGATGCTATACTTCTTGCCTTTAACATCACTATTGTACCAATCGATCATAATCTTGTCTTGTGTTGTGTCTTTGCATATTTACTATTTACATATCTCTTAAAAATAAAGACACTTCGGCCAGTAAATCTTTTTATTACCTCGACGTTTCGACAAAAATCTTTTATCCTCGTCAGGAGCAAACAAAAATTAAATATTTTAAAGATTTTGTCGAAACGTCGAGGTAATAAAAAGATTTACTGGCCGAAGTATCTTTATTTTCAAGGAATATAAATTCCGGCTAGGCAGCCTCTATCTTTACGATTTACATATCTGTTCTTTGTTGTAGCACAATTTACAAAGTTTCAGTGTAACCTATTTATGCTATAAATAGGACATATGGATCAAGTTGAGATGTCCAGTTTAGAGTTAGGAGTCTAGGAGTCTTGTTATTTTTTTTATGTCTACTGTAATTTTAGCTTAGCAGTAAAGAATAATTGTTCAAGTACGAGAGTTATTACGTGGCTTAGCGTGACACTACATCTTGTAATATGAATGAAACTAGATAAAGGAAAATAAGTTTAATATCAAATTATCAGTGAACAATTGAAGTAAAATTTTATAAAAGCAATTTCTAAAGCCGGTCTGATTGATTCGAGTCCAGATGCGGGCTGTATACAAATATTTATTTTAAATATACACTGCGTGACATTGAAAATGGAACACCAAGAAATAGTGGCCAGAAAGTGATGAAACTCGGCAGACAGAGAGAGACAGGGACGAACAATAAGTGATTTTTATTTCAAAATGATAGTCATAATACAGAGCGAGAACAGCGTCGGCTTAGTAGCAAGTAGGACCACCGCGGACGGCGATGCACGCGCAACACGTCTAGGTAGAGAGTCAATCAGAGTACGGATGGCGTCCTGAGGGATGGCTCTCCATTCCCTCTCAACCATTTGCCACAGTTCGTCTTCTGAACGTGGCTGTGGCAAGGCATGCAAACGGCGTCCAATGATGTCCCAGACGTGCTCGATTGGTGAGAGATCAGGAGAGTACGGTGGCCAGGGAAGCATCTGTACATCTTGCAGAGCTTGTTGGCTAATGCGAGCAGTGTGCGGTCGGGCGTTATCCTGCTGATAAAGGGCATTGGGTATCCCCTGAAGGTAGGGGAGTGTCACCGGTCGCAGCACATCATCAACGTATCGTTGGGCCGTCATAGTGCCCTGAATACGAAGTAAAGGTGACCTGGAATCATACGCGATTGCGCCCCAAACCATGATTCCACGTTGTCGCACGGTGGGGCGTTTCACAATTGCTGCCGGATTGGACCTTTCTCCACGTCGACGCCACACGCGTACACGGCGACTATCACTGGACAAGCAGAAACGCGACTCATCTGAGAACACGACCCTGTGCCATTCCGTCATCCACGTCGATCTAGCCCGGCACCATTCCAAACGTTGGCGCCTATTCGGTGGGGTCAATGGCAGTGTTCTTAGCGGACGGCATGAGTGCAAGCCATTAGCAACCAATAGACGGGAAATGGTTCTGGTCGAGATGGAATGATCTAGGGTGTCTTGCACATGTTGCAGGATGGCGGTACAAGTGGCTTGTGGGGCCGCCACTGCTTGTCGAAGGTAACGCCTATCCACACGTGCTGACGTCACTCTGGTTGCACCGACATTCCTATAAATTGCCACATTTCCTAGTTCCAACCATCTTCTCCACAGTCGGTGCACCGTGGACGCACCAAGGTGTGTATCAGCTGCGATTTGACGTATGGACCAACCTGCCCTTTTCAGTCCGATCACCATGCCCCTCGTAAAAGCGTCTGTCTGCTTGAACTGCCTCCGTTTACGATCACCTGGCATTGTCTGTTATTACACGTGTCTTTTGACACAAGAACAAAATTTCTACAATGATTTTCCTTGAAGAAATAACGACACGAACACTGTCCTTTCTGCAAGTTCCTTCCCTTATATCTTACTCCATGTGCGCACGAGAGCTGCGCATTTTACATCATTTGCATAACTCGGTTAGGCGCGTCTACCCTGAAATTTGCATAAATTTCTGGTCACTATTTCTTGGTGTTCCATTTTCAATGTCACGCAGTGTATATATCTTTCTTTATCACGGAGCAAGTTAAATAAACGTTTAGTTTATTTTTGCTCTACTAAATGGCGCTCTGCCGTCTAAAAAGCACATGTGCTCGTGGTCAGGATATGCTCTCTTTATTTTCAATATATATATATATTTAAAATAAATATTTGTACACACCCCACATCTGGACTCGAATCCATCAGACCGGCTTTAGATATTGCTTTTATAAAATTTTACTTCAATTGTTCACTGATATTTTGATATTAAACTTATCTTCCTTTATCTAGTCTTCGCAACGTATTTAAAATCGGGCGCTATAGAGAGGAAGGCGCTATTTAGAGGGGGAGCTATCGACAGGTTTAACTGTATATATATTCGGATGGAATGCCGGTAATAAAGTTCTTAAACTCGAAGCTTGCAACTAATAATAAATTTGGAATAAAATATTGGAAAAATAAAATAAAAATACTTACATAGACTCCATTAGGCATGACTCCCTCACCGTCGAATAAATACTTGCTGTACTGTTCCATGAAGCATTTCGCCTTCTCATTATGTCTCTGTCTCATCTCAGGTGACCAGCCGATCTCATCAAGGGCGAAGTTATATTTGATACCTGGAAATGACGCCATTTGTAATGTCAAATTCAATTACAATAATAACAATCTTTTTAATGCACTACATTTAGAAGAATTAAAATTTAAGAACTTTAAAAATATTGTAGCGAAGAAATAATTTATATTTTATTATTTAATTTAATTATTCAATGGAAATATTTAAAACAGTTTTATTACTTTATATTTATAAAATCATCATATATGTTGCCTAGCTTCCATTCTCGATATTATCTAGCTGTAGAAAGTTTTATTGGTTTGTTGATAATTGTCGACTGGTCGTACTAACGCCATTAATAAATACTTTGACATCTTAAGATAGTCCCAGACTAATTTATACGCTACAAAATGTTTACTCAAGTAGGTTTTATTCAAAATACGTGTTGTACTTATACATTTTAAAATGTAGGCTAAACATTATATTGAACATAGATATAAACAAACGATATTGGGTTTTTTGAGGTGTAAACAGTGTTTATTACAACAATAACATCCGCCCCCAAAAAAAAATGTGGACGGATTTTTTGGGGCGGATGTTGTTGTAATAAACACTGTTTACACATCAAAACACCCAATATCATTTGTATATATATCCATGTTTAATATAATGTTTATCCAACATTTTTTAAATGTATAAGAAAACACGTATTTATTAGTGATTTAATAAACAGTGTTTATTAGAAATTCAACGCAGAGTTAGTGTTAAAGTATTAACAAATTGTGTGAATTTTACATATTAATTACACCTTATCTTGAAATACATCTAATGAATTACTAAAATTATATATATGTAGTATATTTTGAGTTAGATAGTTCACAACCTTCTTCTGATATTTATTATATAACCCCATATCTATATATAAAAATATGTATCGTACAATGGAAGTGACAAATAAAACAAAGAAGGAGGTAGACCAGACGACAAAGGCCAGACGAAAACAACCCGGCGCCATAAAATGGCGTGATTACAGTAGCCAATCAGGAATCACCACATATGCGGGCGTCCAGAGTATATAAAGGCCCAGAAATTAGACAAAGAGAGTTGTTTTCAGAGCGACGCCGTTATACGGTCGGGTTTCTCACCCCTATCCGCGATGTAGGGCATCCGTGACGCCCGTGGTCCGACTCTCTTCGTCCGTGGTGTACCTCTTCCTCTTGGAGTTACCATCTAGACCTGCCTCTGTCTCTTGCTGTCCCAGTGCGGGAATCCCATCACGCACCCACTACCACGACTGCCCAGTACATTCCACATCGGGTTTACTACATATATATCCATAACAACAAGGCACCTCAGTTGGCCGGTATTGTGATCAGGATGCACGGACCGATCTGATCTTCTCCATTGACAAGACACCACCACCACTAAATTTATATCAAATTGACTGAGTTTTTAAACCATTTTCATCATTGACCACTCTTAAATAAAATATATAAGGTTATATACTGGTTCTCTCTCTCTCTCTCTCTCAAATACTCAATACACTATGCACATGTGGCAATGCGTGGAGCCAACACCACTTCGCAACGGGCTCCAACATGCAGTCACGGGCCAGTGTGGGAGCACACTAGCCTGAAGTTAAATGAAGACCACACACATAGGAACATGGTTACTTCGGTTTAGAGGGGGCTACACCCTGGAAGGTGAGGTGGACTATGTGAGTTCTGGGAATTGCTGATTTATCTGTCAGCGTAGCGACCTAACTGCACTGTATTGTTCTCTTCCTATGCTCCTTCCTTTAATCCTGTGATCCTCAGGAGGAACCCAGCCTAAATGCTAATGAAAACGTCAGAGTGGATGGGCCTTTTTGGGTGTCCATGTATAATCAAGGACTGGCCTGATTCATCTTTATTTTCTTTCAGCTTCTTTGACAATGCCAATGATCTGTTGTTAGACCTTACTGGGTGCTAGGTGTTTCTTTTATGGTGGTAGATATTATTGAACGCCATTTTGAGGCTACATCAGGCTTGGTGTTTCTATGTAGAATATTCCTATATATATATATATGTACAAAATAATACGACATACATATATATTCTCCGAAAAACAATAATTATCTAAATTATTATAAATTGGCAAGTGTCGAGCTAAATAACTCTTTTATAGGCGTTTCTTCCAAGTATATACATTTCAAATGAGATATTTGTAAACAGACCTCACACGCGACTTTCAAACATAATATTGATGATATAAGTAAGGTGTTTATAATCAAAGTATCAATGAATATTTGAAGTAAATTTATAAAAGCAATTTTCAAAACATATCTGATGGGCTATAGGCCAGTCACACATAAGGGATGTTTGGAAATATTTATTTTAAAATGTATATACTTATAAGAAACGCCTGGAATTAGTTCTTTAACTTGGAAGCTTGTCACTTATAATAAATTAAAAAATAAGCGTTTTGCATAGTAGTTGGTCTTTAATGAAAAAGGCATATATTGGATCAAACATAATAATTTATTTACCAATATTTCAGTTGGCTGAACGTCAACTATTTTTCAAGGTATTATAACATATTGATGTGTCAACAACAAACTCAGAGTTACATAACGTCAATAGAATTTTGTGGCTCTGAGTTTGTTGTTGACATAAATATGTTGTAGCACCTTTAAAAAGCTTTGATATCAGCCAACTGAAATATTGGTAAATAAATTATTATTTTTAATCCAATATGTACCTTTTTAATTAAAGATATGGATTGCTATATTAAAAAAAAGAGTAGTTGGTATTGAGTACAGTAGAACCTCCATGAAAGGACACTCATGCTAGAGCACACCTCTCTATAAAGGACATTTTTTTATTTGCAAAATTATCATTTTTTACTATTTAGCAATTCTCCGGTAAGAGGACACCTCTCCCTAAAGGACACTGTTGTAATGTGTATGAGTTATCTTAACAAACTCGCTACGACTTACAAGTTGAACTGAATGTTTATTCAATCTAGCAATCTCCTTATATACAAGATAGAGATAAAAAGGAAATAATTTACATAAGTTCAAAACAATTGACAAATGGCATAATTTTGCATAGTTAACAATAGATAATAAATATAACACTTAACATATGTTATTTACATATCACAACAGGTTTCCCCTCTTCTACAACAATTAAAGAATGTCACGAATCTAGACAACCATCAACAATCAGATCAGGCAAATCAAAAGGCGGTTGACAGGCCTTCCCTCTGCTTAAAAACAAAATCTTTGTGGTTTTCTTAACTCTCTTCCAAACCTTGAAAACCGGGGCCTTCCGGATGGTTCTGGTGAAATCCCAGCGGATGTAGTCGCGCCTTCCCTCTGGTCAATATTGGTCTCTTCACTTGACCGCTGTATCGGGGCTGTGGATGACTCGCCCATCGTTGGACTGTCGTAATGCGGATGTTGAGCTTCTGGGGAGCCGGTAATTGGTTCTGAAGACAACTGGCTTTTTTCGTTGACTCCATCTCTTGCCCTAATAAATTGTTGATTTCTTATCAACCTATTTCCCGATGGTGTCACAACTTCAAAGCTCTGAGGAGAATCAGCCTGCGCTGAAATCTTCACCGGTGTCCATGTCTCCCTTGGATGCATTTGACACCATGCATCCTCTCCTACATTGACCTTGGGATAGCTTTTACTATTTCTGTCATACTGCTCTTTCATTGAGCTCTGTCTTTTTCTTTTGGCATTCTCTATACTTCTCCAATTAGTTTGATACGGTCTATATAGCGGTGTAATTCTGGGGATTTGACATCGAAGGCTCCTCGATAAACATACCTGTGCGGGTGACGGTAGGTCATTTTTTTGGTGTATTCCTATATGCCAGAATAGCCAGATATGGGTCGGACCCTTCATCTCTACATTTAATTAATTGATTTTTTATTGTTTGAATGTATCTTTCGGCCAGACCATTAGATCTATGAAGGTGTGGACTTGAAAACAGCTGTTTTTACCCCATCTTATACAGAAGTCAGTCATAATTTCTGAGCGAAACGGTGGTCCATTGTCGGACATCATGGTTTCCGGAATCCCGAATCGTGCAAATGTTTCTCTCAATTTATTTTTTACATTAATCGCCGTAGGTGGGTCCAATGCAAATACCTCCGGGTAGCCACTATATCTGTCGACCACTAACAAATGGGGCTTTTTCTGAATATAAAATATGTCCAATGATACTGTCTGCCATGGATAATCTGGAACCGGGAAAGGTTTTAACGGCTGCCGTATTTTTGATTTCTGATATTTTTGACAAATTTCACAATTTTTTACTTTTTCAGCAATGTCGATGGACATTCTCGGCCAAAATAAAGATTCTCGCGTCAAACCCTGAATTGCAGATATCCCTTGGTGCGATTGGCCAATTCTGGAATAATTAAAAATCAACGACAATAGTTGATATTTATTCCGATAGATGGCGCCAGCCATCAGCAACTTTCAGTTGCACGATAAGGAGATGCCTTTTTCTTAATTATTCCTTTGTGTCTTCGGAATCACTATGGCCGATCCTATACATAATCGATCATTCCATAATTATAAACGGTGTCTGAAATCGAAAAATACTTTGGCATCTTCATCGACGTCTTTTTTGCATATTGGCCATCCCTCAATCACATAATCGATTACTTTAACCAAAGCAGGATCCTCTCGGTATCTTTCTGCATCGCTACCAGTTTTTCGTCCGATATATTAACACGTACCATCTTGACCATTCTTTTGTCCTCAAGAAAAGGCGTTGGTAGTTCGTCCATGGGGTGAGTATCCCTGGATAGGGTATCAGCCACAATCAAGTATTTTCCTGGTTTGTACTGCAATTTGAAGTCAAATGCTATAAGCTTCATTACTAATCTTTGTAGACGCGGAGATATATCACTCAGCGGTTTTTTGACTAGAGGCAATAAAGGCTGGTGATCCGTCTGGACAACGAAAGTGTGTCCTGATAATAGATATTCGAACTTTTTGCATCCATAATAAACACTCAGTAACTCCTTCTCAATTTGAGAGTACTGTTTCTGCGAGTCGCTAAATGACGCGGATGCGAATGCTAGAGGTCGATCTTCCTGTAGCAGAGCAGCTCCCATTGCATCTTTGCTGGCATCACATTGCAAGATCAGCATCTTGCTTTTGTCAAAATGTGCCAACGAAGGAGCATTCCTAACGCATTCCTTAATATGATCGAATTCCCCATCCTGTTTAGGCCCCCCAATGCCAGACAACATTCTTTCTTAATATTCCTCTTATATTGGATGTGGACGCAGCTAAATTTGGAATGAATTTTCCTAAGTAATTATAAAGACCCATGATTCTTTGCAGCGACTTTTTATCCTCTGGCCTTTTAAAGGTAATTAATTTATCAATCTTATTTGGCTCTGGATCAATTCCATTTTGTGATATCAAATGGCCCAAGAAACGAACCTTCGTTAGACATATTTGAGCCTTTGTTAAATCAAATTTGATATTTTTTTCTTTTGCTTTTTCTAGAATTCCCTTTAATTTTCTATTGTGCTCTTGAATGGTATCCGCATATATCAGCAAATCGTCTACATATGTAATATTTTGAAAGCTATCCCTAAAGATATTCGTCATTTTCTCAACAAATATTTGTGCCGATATTTTCAAACCAAATGGCAATCGGTTATATCTAAATTTGCCAAATGGCGTGGTCATCACCAACAGATCTCTGCATTCCTTTGCAACCGGAATATGCCAATAGGCTGATTTCACGTCTAACACGGTATAATACTTAGATTTGGGTATCTCGTGCAATAGTTCAGCTGGAGCCGGAGTCTGGAAATGTCTTCCCACATGGGCCTCATTCAATTTACGAGGATCCAGGCATATTCTGATTTGACCAGATTTTTTTTTACAACGACCATAGGATGAGACCACTCTGTTTCATGATATATTTTTGTTACGATTCCTTGCTTCACCATTTTTTCCAATTCAGACTGAACTTCGGCTCCGAGGCTTGTTGGGATGCGCCTGGGAGGGACTTGCACAGGAGAATATTCAGGCTTTGTGTAAATCTTACATTCCGAGTTGATTAATCCTACTCCTTGAAATACTTCGTGGTATTGTTCGAGGATTTTTTGAGTTTCAGAACACAATTTCATTTCATCCGTGTTTATATGATTAATTCGCCTCAATATTTCAAGCTTCTCGCAAGTATCGCCCGTGATAAGTGTCTGCGCTTCTACATTGGCTACGATAAATTCAAACATTCCTTTCTTTTCAACATATTGGCATAGCACATTGCATTTGCCGACGATAGGCAATTCTGTATTTCCATATGCGAACGCCTTTAGTGACGTGGGTCTGATTTCTGGTCTTGATGGCCATTGGTTTATTACTTTATGAGGAAGCACATTTATCTGTGCGCCAGTGTCCAAATGTACCGTGGTCTTCTTGCCATTAATGATTATTACCGCGGACCACTTGTCCGACCCAACAGTCTTTACAGCAACTTCATTTAGATTTATCTCGTCACAGGATTCTTCAGCTTCACTTTCCGCTAAGAGATTTCTTATACGTTTTGTTCGGCAAACTACTGCGAAATGATTGGTTTTTCCGCATGCATTACATTTCTTCCCATATGCTGGACACTTTCCATACTTGTGTCGTTGTCCACACCACTTACATGGTTCTATTATTCTTTCTCTTCTCGGGTTTATACCGCTTGGTCCTGCTTCTGCATTTTCCATTCGAATTGTATCTTTCACCCAATTACGTTTTTAAATTTTTTCAATCATTTTTTGCTCATTAAACGATGCTACTTGTGAGCATGTTGACTCGGAGATCATAGCTATCGAAATTGCCCTTGGTAGTGTCAACTGTGGATCTTCTAACAATTTTCTTTTCACTTCTCGGTCAAGTATTCCAATTATAAGGCGATCTATTATGAGAGATTGTGTTAAATTCTCGAATTCACATTCTTGTGCCAGATGCTTTAATTCTGTGACAAATTCCATGATTCCTTGCCTTTCCTTTTGTACACAGGTAAAAAATGCATTTCTCCTTTGAATCGTATTTTTGAAGGGCTTAAAGTGGTTCGTTAACATATCAAGCATTTCATTTACATTTGGGAAAGTATCATTTTCACTTATGTGAAATGTCTTGTATATCATCACTGTTTTCTCACCAGCAATATGCTTCAAGATTGCTCGCTGACGCACCAGCGGCATGCTTTCTAAATTTACCGCTATTGCAAAAATTTCAATCGACTCTCTCCAGGTCTCCCATTTTTTCTCGTTGCTGTACGGGACAAATTCTGCCGGCGGCTTGATTCCTTCCATTCTACTCACTGTTGAATTAATCTGTTTTAATTCGATATTTTTGTCGGCTGCGCCATGTTGTAATGTGTATGAGTTATCTTAACAAACTCGCTACGACTTACAAGTTGAACTGAATGTTTATTCAATCTAGCAATCTCCTTATATACAAGATAGAGATAAAAAGGAAATAATTTACATAAGTTTTCAAAACAATTGACAAATGGCATAATTTTGCATAGTTAACAATAGATAATAAATATAACACTTAACATATGTTATTTACATATCACAACAGACACTTTGGCTCTTCAATTAGGTGTTGTCCTTTACAGGGAGGTTCTACTGTATTTAGCAAACTCTCTGGTAAGAGGATACCTCTCCCTAAAGGACACTTTGGCTCTGCAATTAGGTGTCCCTTACAGGGTATTTCTACTGTATTTAGCAACTCTCTGGTAAGAGGTTCCATTTGCCTAAAAGACACTTTGGCTCTGCAATTAGGTGTCCTTTACAGGGTATTTCTACTGTATTTAGCAACTCTCTGGTAAGAGGTTCCCTTTGCCTAAAAGACACTTTGGCTCAGCAATTAGGTGTCCTTTACAGGGAGGTAGTTCTACTGTATATAAAATATTATCTGTAATATATCTCCAAAGAGATGGAATAAAAGAGTTTACCTGAGGTATCGAAGGTGTGCCCCAGTTCATGGGCTAAGGTGAAGCCGAGAGAGCCGAAGTTTAGGTATCTGCACCAATATAAATTATTTAATATTTTTAGGCAAAAAATAAATATATTTTATATTCTTAGTTAACTATTGATAAATACAGTGTTATACAGATTTAAAGATAGTGTTGCGTATATTAGCCTGAAAAGAGCTACAACCTCCACCAATTGGATCTTCGGGACTGACCTGGTGAACGACGAACTGACCAATCTCGCATCGGCGAAATCAAGAATCAACCGATACTTCGTCCAGGTCGGACTGGGCCAGACCATCGAGGTAATCGCCTGGAGGAGGACACGGTGGGGACCTGGCTGATTATATATAGTTCTCTTGATCTTTTTTTCATGTGAATATTGACTGAGAAGTCATTAAAAGTGTTCTAATTGTCAAAAACCTCCACCAATAGATGGCGCTTTAGCCTATTTCTAGTCTGGGACTGGTGTGGGAGTCGCCTACTACTCTGGTCCTGTTTTCTGGGGCTAATAGTTGTGAATACCTATTTATATTGGTTCTGGGATGCAAATTATGTAAAATTGAATTGAGAAAAAATAAATATATATATGCGGCGCTGAGTTTGTTTATACTAAAAATGTAATGCCTTGATAAAGATTGACGTTCAGCCAACCGAAATATCGGCAAATAAATCTTTTATTTAATTTAATATATGCCTTTTTATTATCATATATATATATTATATTAAAATATTTTATTTAAAAAATTATATTTCATAGATTTAAATACTCTGCTAAATCGACCGCCAGAGATCACGCTTCCCCTATAAAAACTCATTGTTGTTGTTTCCCAATGGCCGGCTCAAACCTTTTGTACATTATGTAAATAGGTTTTTATTATTCTTTATTCTACTCGTTTTAAGACAGGCAGACCTTTTCTCTAATTATGTTCATATTAATAAGAAAAATTAAAGCAATAATGATCTGAACTATTTTAGCATTATTACCACAACTGCAGAAAAATATCACATACTCATGGATTTCAAGATCAAGCAAATGCTCAACAATTTTCTCTATTCTCGAAATAATTCGCATCAGGTAATAATTCTATATAACTCTAATATTCAAAAATCAACAAAAATCGTTTATATCTATAATATATATGTTATATTAAAATATTATTCTATTTAAAATTATATTTTATAGATCCAAATACTCTGTTAAATCGACCGCTAGAGGTCATGCTTCCCCTATAAAAACCTGTTGTTGTTCTTTCCCGATGGCCGGCTCAAATCTTTGTACATTATGTAAATAATATTTTTTCCCTTGTTCTACTTGCCTTAAGCCAGGCAGTACTTTTATCAAATTATGTTTTTCATATATATTTCTTAGCTCAAATGAAGAAATCTCTGATCAAGACTATTTATATTTTCAAGAAATTTGACCACGACTGCATCACCATAAATTAATCCTCAAAACAAACAAAATCTTCAGAAAATCTAATATATAATATATGTCATAATATATACTCTTCCAGGAATAATAAAGCAAACCTACATTCAACCCAGAGAGAGACGGGAGGGTAAATTCCGGTCACTTTAGACATCAGCGACATTCCAAGGGGCGACAACTGGGGCCCGTTACTTGGAACCTCGGGACTATTAAGACAGTTGGGGATTGTGTGCGACACGAACGGACGCCCGGCTGTTGCCGGGCCCGTCTCTCTCTCTCTCTCTGGTCGCCTGGGTTCCTTCTCTTCCAACTTGTGGTGTCCTTATTTCTCTTCCCACCTTATTATATTGTCATATATATATATAAGAACGATTAGAATTGCCAATATTTTAACACATATAAAATACAACTTACTTTGGTCGGTTAGGCTGGTAGAAAGGAGGATAAAGAATTCCGATGGGAATTACTAAAACAAAAATATAGTTTAACATTTAAAATATTTATTTGAGAAAAGAGTTACCCACTAATTTGGTTAGCATATTGTAGATTCATGGCGTTTATATCGGTTGGGTCGTAACTCCAATCTCTGAAACAAAGTTATAGCAGGTAAATATTCAAAATTGATATTGAGTATTGATAAGGAATTATGTATAGGTTGATGCCAATATAATGATAAATCATATAAATACATGTTATTTAAAAAATGAGATATTTTCTGCTTGATTTTAATTATCTTGCGGATTATGCTATGGCAATGCAGTCGTGGTCAAAAATCTTGAAATTATGATGAAAATAGTTTTGATCAGTAAATTATTTTAACTAAAGGAATATATAGAAAACATAGTTTGATAAAAGTACTGCCTGGCTTAAGGCGAGTAGAACGAGGAAAACAAAAGATTATTTACATAATGTACAAAAGATTTGAGCCGGCCATCAGGGAAATAAAAACAATGAGTTTTTATAGGGGAAGCGTGACCTGTGGCGGTCGATTTAACATAGTATTTGAATCTATGAAATATATTTTTAAATAAAATAATATTTTAATATAACATACACATGTAAGAAATAAAAAAGGCATATCCTAACCAGGAGCACGTGTACTTTTTAGATAGCAGAGTGCCATCTAATGGAACAGAAACCAACTAAACATTAATTTAGCCTGATATTTGGTCAATCCAATAAATTGATGAATCAAGAAAAGCCATCCACGAACGGGTTTCGTGCTGTTGGTGCTCGTTTAAATATCATCACGGTCTGTAGAGATAATATTTGATCATATTTAAAAGAAACGCATTGCCAGTAAATTTATTTGTGTAAAAGTTTAACAATAGATGGCAATTAAAATTTAATTTACTAATAAGCCTAGGAATCTATGTTAAGCATGTAATCGTAAACTATTTGATTATATTATTAACCAAGCCTTCTCATTCAATAACTTTTATCATCATAGTAAGGTCTATATATATAATGTTTGGTGATATTATTAAAAAATAAACACATTGCTAGTAAATATATTTGTTTATTTTAAAAAAGAGCAATCCATACTTATATCATTGGATAATGAAAAGGCATATATTTGATTGAATAAAATATTTATTTGCCAATATTATATTTGCCAATGTAATGCCTTGATAAAGGTTGGCGTTCAGCCAACCGATATATTGGCAAATAAATATTTTATTCAATCCAATATATGACTTTTTATTATCTAACAACAACAAAAATCTTTCATTAGGGCCCATTGCCCTGTATGAATTCGCCATACAACAACAAAATAACGCGGCAATTTTTTCTCCCTTTCCCCATGTGCACGTGAGCCTTTGTTTGGAAAGGGATTTATTTACATATCTTTTCTAAAAATTTTTTCACTACCTCTTTTGCGTATGAATCTATTTACAATTGATCTGTAGAAATTATAGAATTCTATTGCTGTATTTTTCTTTTCTGAAATAGTTCTCAGCGTCTTCAGTGGGTTGCTAAATTACAGAAGGTGTTTCAAGAGTTTATTTCTCTTTTTTCACCTAGATATTTGCATTCTATGATATAGTGGGAGATTTCATCAAATATCATGTTTCCACAAATCCTGCAGTGAATATTTTCATTTTTGATGATGAGAATATGACTTTCTCTATCTAGAGTTGAAGTAATTCTAGTCCGTGCAATGTCCGTTCTCAGCGTCAGTAGTGGGTTGCTAAATATCCATAAGTATTATCTAATAATTGTGTATCAATATATAAATTAAATTTATAAGGTAAAAAAGTAGAAAAAAATAATTTTGAAATAATAATAATCATTTTAAATAATGTCACTTACCCCATACCACCTTGATCTCGACCCATCCCATAATAATCCAAGGTTGTTGTAAAGTGATTTATTGAAATTATGCTGCTGATAAAATTATTCTCCTCAATTTTTATCTACAACACAACAAACATCAATAGTCAAATCATATTTTAATATATTCGGCCTCAATATTTCACTACTTTGGTGAGTATCATAACTCAAAACCATATTATAGATAGGTTATTTCAAAAAGACACAGGCCACTCTTTCAATTTAGAAGAACAGGTTCTTATACAAACATATATTATGATACATTAACGGGCCATTTGTTATCAAATTTCGAATCTATTATAGACGCGTATGATTCTTTTCAAAAATAAACAATTTTTACTGTCCTTACTGCAAAGGAAAAATAGTTCATCTAAAATACCCATTCAAAGAGTCAAGCATCAGTCTATATATATAAAATTGAATGTCTGTCTGTCTGTTTGTTTGTACTCTATAGATTCAAAAACCATACATCCAATCGCCGTGAAATTTTGGGATATTATTAGGTATATCACCGGGAAGGTTTTAGAAAAATAATTTCATGAATATCTTGAATATCCTTAGAGTTATTTGCAGATTTGTAGATTTAATTCGCAAGCAGCGCCCCCATTGTGACGATGATAACAAGTTTTCTTATCACTAAGTTTGTTATCTTAAATATTATTTATCAAAAGTAAGATTATCTCAGGATGACACGGCAATGTGACACGGGAAAAAATGTTCACTAGATAAAACTATGATTTTTCTATATGATATAAAAAGCCAACAATGAAGAGTTAATGTAATATAAAAAGCCAACAATGAAGAATGAATGTAAGATAAAAAGCCAACAATGAAGAGTGAATGTAAGATAAAAAGCCAACAATGAAGAATGAATGTAAGATAAAAAGCCAACAATAAAGAGTGAATGTAAGATAAAAAGCCAACAATGAATAGTAAATGTAATATAAAAAGCCAACAATGAAGAATGAATGTAAGATAAAAAGCCAACAATGAAGAGTAAATATAATATATAAAGCCAACAATGAAGAATGAATGTAAGATAAAAAGCCAACAATGAAGAGTAAATATAATATAAAAAGCCAACAATGAAGAGTGAATGTAAGATAAAAAGCCAACAATGAAGAGTGAATGTAATATAAAAAGCCAACAATGAAGAATGAATGTAAGATAAAAAGCCAACAATGAAGAGTAAATCTCTATCTATCTATATATATAAAATTGAAATAATATTATCATGCATATAGAAAAAAATGATTATATGCCTCTTCTTTATGCCGGACCAAACTACTCATTTCATCGACATTTTTGAAAGTAAAACAGTGTAAACGGTATTAAATATGTATAATGGAACAATGGCTTAAAATATAATAGAAAGTGAGCTGAATGAAGACAAAAAAAAAAATGTTAAGAATTCCCTATGAATTGAAATGAAGTGATTTTGGATATAAAATATAAAAAAAAAACTCGATTGATACACATTTAAAATGGTTAAAATGGCATTTATTAAGCCAAACAGTGTGAAAAAGTAGATACAGTAGAGCTTCCATTGAGAGGATGCCTAAAATCGTAGCTTAAACCGTCTCTCCGAGAGGCAGTCTCTTATTAAAGGTCTATTAGAGATTCTTTAATATCAATTAGAACCTCCAATGAGAGACCACCTACAGGAGAAACAAGTTGAGTCATGTTTTTAGGTGGTCTTTCTTAAGAGACTCTATTTACATATATTAAAATCAACATTTTCTTACTGTTACGTTTAATTACTGCTAATCTATATATATAAAATTGAATGTCTGTCTGTCTGTACTCTATAGATTCAAAAACCATACATCCAATCGCCGTGAAATTTTGGAATATTATTAGGTATATCACCGGGAAGGTTTTTGAAAAATAATTTCATGAATATCTTGAATATCCTTAGAGTTATTTGCAGATTTGTAGATTTAACTCGCAAGCAGCGCCCCCATTGTGACGATGATAACAAGTTTTCTTATCACTAAGTTTGTTATCTTAAATATTATTTATCAAAAGTAAGATTATCTCAGGATGACACGGCAATTTATTTGCGACAAGAATAATGATACAATTCCAAGGCGAAGATACTATTCCTTTAACTTCCAATTACCGAGGGAACCAATTAATATTGATTTTATTCAACTTATCGAGTATTTCTCAAGGGACCGGGAAAAAATGTTCACTAGATAAAACTATGATTTTCTAATGTAGAAAATTAGGAAAGACAAAATTCAGGATGACAAGGCACACAGGGACCGGGAAAAAATGTTCACTTTATCGAGAGATTCAAATTTACGAGTTTCAAATTATCAAATATATCTTTTTTATTTTTTAATAAGTTTTTAGATAATTGTTTTAACAAATGTTCGCTAGACAAACCTTTACTCGGGTAAAACCCCGGGCGAAGCCGAGTACGTTTTATAAGTTTAAAGAGAATTGTTTTAACAAATGTTCGTTAGACAAACATTCACTCGGGTAAAACCCGGGCGAAGCCGGGCGGGTCCGCTAGTATCACTATAAAAGGAAGTTCGAAAAATTCAATATAGCAGCGGTATGGCAGATTAAACTGGCGAAACCGCTGAGAGGGTTCACCACTGATTAGCCAGGCCTTCCTATTAATTTTTCCATTGCAGTAAGGACAGTAGAAATTGTTTATTTTTAAAAATAATCATACGCATCTATAATAGTTTCGAATTTTGACAAACATAAATGATAAGCATAAAATATTAATCCTTGAAGCCATGTTATCCAAAAAACAAACAATAGCATCAATAGACATATTGACATCCAAGAAGTCTATAATAGATTTCTATATAGATAAAACAACCCTGGATAGACAATAATTTGTTAAATCTGTATTAAAAAAAAACTCAATTCTAACTATATTAAATCATGAACAAATACCATGCTGAATCAATTTCTTAGCACTTCTGAAATAGGTAAATAATTTATAAGATATAAATAATGGTTTGAAAATTCTCAGATTCCCTTCGTTTATATGACCCTGTAGAAGGGTTCACATTAACTGAAAGCTTGAGAGAATATTTGATAAAATAAGAAACTTAAGCCTTGAAGGCTGCGTTTTATTGTAATGAAATTTCATAGGATTTTTCCGATATTTTATTAAAATTTATATTTCATCGAATTCATTTAACTGATTCAAAGCCTTTATTCGTAGAGAATATCAGCAATGGATTTATTCATGTGTTTTTAATAGAATAGGCATGCTATCTACTTGCCTTTAGGTATTAGTACTTGAGGTTTACCTTCAATCATATAAATATCTCTTCTTGTTTGAAGGATAACTCTCTCAAGGTGAGGAAACCTCCCTTGTGAAGAAATTTGTACATATACAACTATTAAAAATAAAGTAGGCATCTCCTGACTACGAGCACATGTGCTTTTTAGATGGCAGAGCGCCATCTAGTGGAGCAAAAATAAACTAAACGTTTATTTAGCTTGCTCCGTGATATTTGACCAACCCAATTTCTTAATAAATCAAGAAAAGCCATCCACGAACGCGTTTCGCGCTGTTGGCGCTCGTCAGCGTGGAGTAGGCTGTAACCACTGCAACCAAAAATATTTTTTGGTCCCAATGGCTTCCCGAGAAATCAAGAAATGGGTATTTAAGGCCAAATTTGCGTAAAGACGCTTAACACATGAAAAAACAATAGAAAAAAATTAAAGATAAGTGTGCTAAAAAGCACATGTGCTCGTGGTCAGGAGATGCCTACTTTATTTTTAATATCAACACCTGACCCACTTATCTTTTATTTTTTTCTATTTTATTTTTCATATACAACTATATATTCATTTGTCTATATTTTATCTATTCTTTATTTACTCTTATATTTAGCCTTTATTTGATCATATTTCTTTTCTATAACAATCAATTAGAGAATCAATAATTTTTTTAAATTGTCAATTGTTTATTACATGGAAGAATGATATTGTAAAATATTCATTCCAAATAAGTGTATGAAGAACGCATATATGCAAATAAATATCAAAAGGCGTTGATCTAAATATATTCCAGAATATTGCCTATATATTCTCACTCAAAAAGCAAAAAATTGAAATACCAAAATTATTCATCATAATATTATTTGCCGTTATGTATAATGTCTTTGTATTATGTATAAAGTCATTGTATTATTTCTACGAAAAATAGACACTTCGCCAGTTAGAGTTTTTTATTTTCTCAACGTTTCGACAAAAAGCTTTGGTCTTCGTCAGGAGAAGTAAATAAAAATAAAACATTTGGCAAAGCGTTAAAAATTATAAAAATATAAAAAAGAACAATTTTTAAACATTTGCCAAATGCTTTATTTTTATTTACTTCTCCTGACGAAGACAAAAGATTTTTGTCGAAACGTTGAGAAAATAAAAACCTTAACTGGCCGAAGTGTCTATTTTTCATAGAACTATGAATGCCGGCCAGGCAGCCTCTATCTTCAGGATAATTGTATTGTGTATTATTATGTATTCGCCGTAATATGATTCTCTAATTAATAAAAAAAAACGTTTTTGAGAAAAACACGAACTTTTGGGACAACCTTATATATATATAATACTAATTATCAGATATATTTTATATTATTGTATATTGTATATTATTAATTAATCAGTGTATTTTCATAAAAATATCAATAATTTCATTAAAAAAACATACATACCGGCATATACATGTTGTAGATTAGATCTTCAGTGAATTGTTCCCTTGGATAACTTATAATTATTGTTTGGTTATGAACCTATGAACACACATGATCTCTTAGGATACATCAGGGTAATAAATAACAATTTATAGATATTTCAATACATATTTATGTAAATTAGAAACTTTTAGAAACTATTTGTCCAAACTTCAAGATAACGAAAAGATCTACTGACCAAAGTATCTTTAATTATAAGATCAATAATAGTTGTCATTTATATATATATATATATATAACTGACAACTATTATTGATCTTATAATTAAAGATACTTTGGTCAGTAGATCTTTTCGTTATCTTGAAGTTTGGACAAATAGTTTCTAAAAGTTTCTAATTTACATAAATATGTATTGAAATATTTTTTCATATATATATATGAAAAAATAGTACAAATGCAATATTGTACTGGGATAAGGTGCATAAATTAAGAAAAAGGCATCTCCTTATCGTGCAACTGAAAGTTGCTGATGGCTGGCGCCATCTATCGGAATAAATATCAACTATTCTCGTTGATTTTTAATTATTCCAGAATTGGCCAAATACGACCAAATTGGCCAAATAAAAATCAACGAGAATAGTTGATATTTATTCCGATAGATGGCGCCAGCCATCAGCAACTTTCAGTTGCACGATAAGGAGATGCCTTTTTCTTAATATATATATATATAGGTGTGCTATGATGCATTAGAGCGTATCTGTTAAGAAAATTCGAAACTATTTTAGACGCGTAAGATTCTTTTTGAAATTAAGCAATTTCTATATACTGTCCTTACTTCAACAGAAAAATTATTGAGAGGGCCTGATTAATTTTACTCAATATGTTTATATTTTACAATACATTTTTAAACTTTCAATCGCATGTGCAAGGTCAAATATCATTAACTTAAACAGCAATAAAATATATGTAGTAGTAAGGGCAGTAGAAATTGTTTAATTTCAAAAAGAATCTTACGCGTCTAAAATAGTTTCTAATTTTCATAACAGATGGCGCGCTAGTGCGTTGTCATATGAATATTTATGTAATAAACACTAATTAACACATTTAAATGAATCAAGTAATTGATTTTAATATGTTTTTTTTATATATTTCAATAAAATAATCAATTACATCAAAATTGGGTAAAATTAATCATTCCTCCAGGGGAGAGTGTATTTTCAAAACATTTTTTTGTTCTCTAGCTTTCAGGCACGGACGCCCTTCTACCAGAGAAAGCCTGGTATATTGCTATACGAGGTGTGTTTAAAAGGTATCGCGACTTTTGAATTTTCGCGGGTTACGTATATTTGAATTTCGATATTTTTGTGGCTTTATGTTGGTACTCATGTCTCTCACTTATGCCGACAAGCTCGGCCATTTTGAATGTTCACTTAATTGTTGACAGCTGCTTTGCTTGCAGGTGTTTTGGGTCGTCTTCGATTTTCCCCTATTTAAAAAATGGATCAAAGAACCTGTATCAAAATTTGTGTGAAAAACGAAATTGAGTGCGCGGATGCATTCCGAATGTTGACTGTGGCATACGGAGAAGCTACCTTGGACCGAAGCAACGTTTATCGGTGGTACAAAATATTCTCAGAAGGCCGAGAAGATGTGAACGACGAAGAGCGTGCCTAACGCCCGAGCACTTCAACAACAGACGAAAAAATTAATGAAGTGATGAAAATGATATTGGCTAATCGTCGAATCACCGTTAGAGAAGTTGCTGAGGACCTAAACATATCGATTGGCTCGTGCCATTCGATTTTTATCAATGATTTGGGCATGAGACGGGTCGCCACGAAATTCGTACCAAAATTGCTCAATTGCGACCAAAAACAGCAATCGCATGAACATTGCTAATGAGATGTTGGACTCTGTCCGCGACGACCCAAATTTGCTCCAGAGGGTCATAACTGGTGACGAAGCGTGGGTTTATGGTTATGACGTGGAAACCAAAGCTCAATAATCTCAATGGATGCTGCCGCACGAACCAACACCGAAAAAAGCGCGCCAAGTTCGGTCGAATGTGAAAGTTTTGCTGACAGTTTGCTACGATTGCAGGGGCGTGGTGCATCATGAGTTCTTGCCACAGGGTAGAACGGTCAATAAGGAATATATTCTTGCTCACATCTCTCCGCCTGAGCTACGCAGAAAAGAAGCCACCAAGAAAATGTACCAAAAACTCTTGGATTCACCCGACCTCGAAATTAACCCAATCCTACAGTCTCCCCCAAAACATAGACTAAAATCAAGGAATCCGATATGGTCCAGAGGAAACCAACTTCTCTCCCAAAATTTTAATATCTCAGAAGCATGGACAAAGTCCTGGATCAGCTCCGATATCCCAAACAAGAACCTCATCACAAGCCCAAGTGTCAAGATCCCAGGTTTTTCCCTCCCTCGACGAGAATGGGTGCTTCTAAACCGCTTTAGGACAGGACAGGGAAGGTGTGCAGAGCTGATGAAGTTATGAGGCTACACCAAAGATCCAAATTGTGCATGCAACGTCCCACAATCAATGTCCCATATGACTGTCCGCTGTACAAATTCAATGGAGGAATCTCCAATCTCCACTCTGTCACCCCGGAAGCCCTGAACTGGCTGAAGGCCTTGCCTCTCAGACTTTAATGACCGAGATGTCCTCACTTCTTTTTCTAGATTTAATTCATTTTGTCTCCTCTCCAATTGTAAAGACGTTGCTGTATCACCTCATAAGCATAAATAAATAACCTGCAAGTTATGCGCAAATTGCGCGAAGCAATCCGCCAGAAACGCCCGGATTTGTGGAAGAACAAAAATTGGCTTTTGCACCACGATAACGCCCCTGCTCACACATTGTTGCTTGTGCGCGACTTTTTGGCCAAAAGCAACACACTAATGATGCCGCAGCCACCGTATTCCCCAGATCTGGCCCCCTGTGACTTTTTCTTGTTCCCTAAACTGAAGAGGCCCATGAAAGGACGACGTTACGCTACGCTTGACGAGATAAAGACGGCATCGAAGGAGGAGCTGAAAAGATTTAAAAAAAATATTTTTTGAAGTGCTTCGAAGATTTGAAAAACCGTTGGCACAAGTGTATAATATCTCATGGGGATTACTTTGAAGGGGACAAAATAGGTATTCATGAATAAATAAATAATTTTTGAAAAACACAAAATTCGCGAAACTTTTTGAACACATCTCGTACATGTTAAAAACAAAGAAAGAATATCCTACCACGAGAACATGTGCTTTCTAGATGGCAGTCGCGATACATTTTGAAAACACCTCGTATACCAAGTTTTCTGTTGTGGTTGGGCGTTCTTCTCGAAAGATAGAGAATAAAAATGTTTTGAAAATAAACTTTTTTCTGGTTAAATTTTATCAATACCTTTACATGTTACAATACTTTTTTAAACCTTACATCGCATGTGCAAGGGTCAAATGTCACCAACTTAAACAGCAATAAAATATATGTAATAGTAGCTGGTGAGATGCTTCACAACATGGAGATTATCGTTTATATTTATTGAGGTAAGTTTTTAAAACGGTATAAAAGACTTGTCCCTGCCCAGAGGTCCTTCTCTACGTGGTGGGAAGAAGCAGCACAAGTAAGGGACTGCCCTGTAGTACGGTGTCGCGTGAGCCCCGAGCCGCTATGGTAACCATGAACAATGAACTCTTAAATGTGGCTGACTAACGGGGCAATGGCACCCCTCCCCCCCCCCTTTCCATCCATAGATACAAGACATCTCAGTTGGCTGGTATTAGGATCAGGGTGCATTGACCGATCTGATCTGCTCCATGGATAAGACACCACCACAACCACCACCAAAGAACTTGCTGCTGCTAGTCCGAACGAGAGGGCTCGGTCAGCAACCTTGCCAATGAACTCTCGGAGACGCCTGTGGGTGAATGGTCAACCCCATGGAGCCAGACCATAATGGCGGGCGCGAGGGGCCTACCAATGGCCGCTCGGTGCATGGAGAATGCATCATTCCCTTTTGGCTGTGTGACCTGGATGGCAGCAATGGTATTCGGTTTATGGACCTTTGAGGTCTGGGGAACTATTGCTCCTAGAATGTTCTAGAGATGTCCGTTAAACAGACCAATCTTTAATAAAATCAGATTAATATTATTTTCTGTTATTTTATACAAATATAACCAAAATATAAAAAGTATATAAATAATAAAATATATCTCTCTCTATAAGTGTGAATTATAAATATATATTAAAAATAGAGAAATCCATAAATAAATCTTTAATTAAAAAGACATATATTAGGTCAAAATACCATTTATATTACCAATATTTCAGTTGGCTGAACGCCAACCTTTTTAAAGGTATTATAACATATTAATATGTGTAACATATTGAAAAAGGTTGGCGATCAGCCAACCGAACTATTGGTTAAAAAATGATATTTTGATCCAATATATGCCTTTTTAATTAAATATATATACTAAGTAAAAGGCATTTGGGTATTTAGCCAATTCTGGAATAATTAAAAATCACAGAATGTTGATATTTATTCCAATAGATAGCGCAAGACATCAGAAACTTTCAGTTACGCGATAAGGAGATGCTTTTCTTCTTAATTTATCCACTTTATCCCAGTACAATTTCACACTTGTACTATTTTTTTCTTCAAATATATATATTATCATTCTGAAAATAGAACAATCCATATTTAAATCATTAGATAATAAAAAGACATATATTGGATTGAATGAAATATTTATTTGCCAATATTTCAGTTGGCTGAACGCCAACCTTAATCGAGGCATTACAATTTTATATACACAAATAGATATTATAAAACTATGCGGCGCTGAGTTTCTGTATACAAAAATGTAATGCCTCGATAAAGGTTGGCGTTCAGCCAACCAAAATATTAGCAATTAATATTTTATTCAATCCAATATATGACTTTTTACTATCTAATATATATTATCGTTTTAGTATTTTTAAATCAATGTAGCTCCATACTCACTTTGTTAAGGACACTTTGCCGGGTCTTTTCGTCCAGCCACGTTTGATCTGGTACCTTTTTTAAAAACGCTTTTTTTACAGAATTCAAATAAAAGTGGACCTGCAAAACACAATGAATTTTAACACATAATTAATTTTTGTACATTTAGTAATTAAGAGAAATAAGCATATTGTGCATCAAAACGATGTACTATGCATCACCTTTTAAAAATGCTGCTGTGCTTATCCCTAGTGCACATGGTACAGGCCATGATAATGATGGTGGGTAGTTAGCGATGGCTTTTACTATAAGTGCACCACTTGTCTACACATGTGAAAAGCAGTTCGACTTTGCAATTACAAATATACCAGAGGCCCCGTTTGGTTACTTGTACTCGCTGTGGGGTTGGACTTTTGCAAGAATCGGGGGCCATTAGAGCATTTTTTTTATCAGAAAAAAAGTGCCCAATGCGGATATCGGACCTGGGTTGTACAAGTTAAAAACCAACAGTTTAAACCATCCTTCCACTGACCACTCTTCTAAAAGCTTTACTAGTGATGATAAAGAATAAGCTACATCAACAGATTTGACAATTTCAATAAGAAGTCAACCTTTATACAATTGACATGGGCGTTGGCCCTCATCAGTAAAGAGGCAGCTTCGCTTTATAACATCCTACAAGAGATGTTATAAAATCGGTCGAATTTATTATATTCCTGTTGAAGGACTGACAAATCCGAAGGCTTGAAAATAAGAGGTTGAGCAAGAAACTTAGCCATGGAAACTTTATTTATTTTATAATATACAGTTGTATACAGTATACAATATATATATGTAATGAGTTGAAGTTCTGGTAGCTCTTGTAGAATCCTGTCGACTATCTATAATAAGAGATCCTGTCGACTAACTTTGTGATGATGAAGTGTTGACTCTCGCTATACTGTGTTGACCAAGAGGAACAGTCAGGATGGGGAGTTTTCCAGTACCTCTCTGCACCTTGTAAGTCCTTTAAAAGTTCTCACAGAGTACAGGCAGTTTGTACAAATTACATTACATATGATGATGTAAAGACACATGTCAATAATACGTATAATCATTTACAGATGTGTTTCTATTATACAACATTTAATCTTATTATAAGTTATATACAATATGGGGTTGTTGGTTTAAGTTACAATAGATGGGCCCCGGGAGTGAAAGGGTTTATCCGGGTTTAGGCGGGTAAAGCCTCTCTAACACAGAAGTAATTAAAATGTATTTTATTTAATTTAAACTGTGGGGGTTAAAAAGGGCTATAACAAGATGATTTGTTTGGATATATAAAAGTGAAATAAAAATGACATTTTT
Source organism: Cordylochernes scorpioides (assembly GCA_030710605.1). Taxonomy (NCBI): domain Eukaryota; kingdom Metazoa; phylum Arthropoda; class Arachnida; order Pseudoscorpiones; family Chernetidae; genus Cordylochernes; species Cordylochernes scorpioides. Next base: position 118,454,959 of record CP092865.1, on the reverse strand, counting down.
GTTTGATTTAAAAAAAAAAGATGATTATAATAAAATGATGACATAAAAATTCACATTCTAAGAGAATATTGGCGGGCGTTGGAAAGGGTTTGTAGTTGAAGAATATGTAATTGTTAGAAGTGCACATGTAAACCAAATACTTAGATCTAGGTGCAAAGCGAGGTTATAGACTTGAGCTGTCTTCCTTGGCAATGTTTCACTTGCGATCCTATATAAGGGTTACAGTGTTTTGTCACAATTTTAGGATTATTGGGTTAAAAGTTGCTGAAGAAAAGTTGCTTATTAATATGATTGAGAAAGGAGTGAAATAGAGCCATGCGAGAAGTAGAATTGTAGCGACAGAAGGTGGTCTGACTTGACTCGAAATCAAAGGTTGAATGTGGTCCGCTAGAGCTGAAAAAAAAAAGTCGAAAGTTGAAAAAAGTGAACGCTTTGTGAATGCGTTGGTGATTTGCTCTGCGGATGAAATGAAATAAACTCTTGAAGCGTGTTCAGGGCAGAAGTTGGGATTTTTAAATCTGGGGAACTGTGTTTTCAAAGAGTTTGTTGAATTACGAAATCAAAAAATAAATTGTCAAGCAGTGCTGTCGTTTTTCTACGTTGATGTGACGCAATGACTGAAAAGATAGTGATGAAAAATATAGGGAATTGGTTAAAGAATATGATTGTTGACAACGATTGTTGTATACCGATAGTGGATGTGATAAACATTGTCAGATAATAAAGGTATTTGAACAAATATAAAATATAGTGAATAAAAATATAGAAATATGATTGCGGGTACAAAAAGTGTAAGTGGACAAAATAAAAAAATGTAATATATAAAATATATAATAAATAATAAAATAAAAATAATTTTTGAAACAATTAGATGTTTTGCCATACTAAAATAATATAATGAAAAATAAAAGTAAATTTGATTAAAGTTTTTTTTTTTTTTGAAAATCATGTTGGATTAAAAATTTGATTATATAATTAATTGAAAGATAAAAAATAAAAATAATTATTCAAGATTTTATACAAAAATGAGAATCTAATTAAAGGTTATTAATGATTAGATAAATGTTAAGTGGTAGAAAATTGAACAATATTCTCGTTTATCCAAAAAGGTGATATGTAAAGAATGATTTCTCTTTTGTGTCATAAGTCCATATAAGACTTAACCAAATTGTTTTAATTGGTGATATCAATTAACATGTAAAATGTTTAATGTATGTTGTGTTGTGATTAAGGCGTTGGTGACATTTGTGAGATTCTCGAGGAAATCTAAATGGTTGGTTTGAAACATTTGTTTAAAATGGCGATCATGAAACTAGCGGTCAAGAACATCTGACTTGAGCGGGGAAGGACGTTGGACGGGGATATGTAATTTAAATAGATCGTCGTGGGTGGTCAATCATGGGGGATGTTTTGCTATGTTTTTCCTTTACTTGAAACTGATTTTCTCTCTTTTGTTGAAGTTGGCAATTTTCTTGCCTATTTGAAAATATAGTTTTCTCGATGTTCGTAAGTGTTTGTGTTTTCGAAGTTGTTTAGACTTAATAAGATTGTTATACGATGATTTCAGGCTAGAAGTGAGTGTAAGAAATGACTTTCGACGTGGACACGCTTTGAGGTTAGATGTGGTGTCACAGGCGTGAAGGCGTCTTTGGCCTGAAAAGTGAAAAAGTTTTGTGGTGTGGCACTGTGACACGAAGTGAGAAATGTAAATGAAAAGATGTCACGTGAAGTCTTAGTTTGGTTCAAATCTAACCTGTTTCACCATAAATAACAAATTTAATAGTCATGGGTGGTGGTTGTATGAAACACATCGAGAATTTTTGACTGTTAGTGGATGTGGCACGCTTAATGTGAAATTATTTTATTGTGGCGACGATATAGAGCTAAGTGGCGCTTGTGTAACTCGAAATTTGGATTTGTGTGTTAAGTCGCGCACTAAAAATTGTTGCCAATTGGATAAAGTGATGTGTGAGTGTTGTAACGTTTGTTGAGAGAGATTTGTTGATGATTAAATATGCATGTAAAAGGAAAGATGAGGGAGTGTATTTATCCTCGAATATTAACGATTGTAATCGTTTTGGAAGGCTGTGACTTAAATTAGCTACTGGTGGTGAAGTGGAGTGAATATTTATTTTTAACTTGTTTTGGGAAAGATAGTTTTCGCTAGTGGTGTTTTTGAAGATATTGTATCTTCCGATTTTTGCAATTAAAAAAAATGCGTTTCACCTATGTTAATTTATATTTAAAATTTGAATATATTTTTTAAATCGTTAATTATGGTAGTTAAAATGATTCTTGTAAAAGGGCAATGTCGTGAGAGTTACAAATAATTTGAATTGGGCGCTTACTTAAAATGGTGAACATTACCAAAATTTAAGAATTGATAAAGATATTGGGTCTTTTGGTATAAAGATAACTAATAAGTAAAACAAAAATAAGTTGAGAATTATGATGAATGAGATTTTTTTAAAATAATAATAATGATTTTTTTTCAAGTCTTAGCTTTGGATAATGCCATTTTAGGTGAATTTAAGAAAGGCATGTATAAGATTAGTAAATTGGTAAAAATGCGTAGTGGGTTAATTTTTTTTAAAGTAAATTGAAAGTAATAACTTGTAATTTATAATCTGATTAAAAATTAAAATAAATTTGATAAATGAGAGTGTGAAAGTTTTAAAAATTGAATAAAAAATGATATAAAAAGGTAAAAATTGATTTTAAAATGCTTAAAGTGAAAATATAAGTACAAAAATTATGGGGAATCAAGTTATGAACTTGAGGATAAAGTTAAGGTAGGTTTTTAAAAACTTACAGTTGTGTGATAAAAGTTCAGTCAGGAGACTTGATCTTTGGTGGTCGTCCTGCTGACGTTGAAGTCGCTCCATGTAAAGCTTGTAGAAGCTTGTAACTTCTGGAAAGTTGTTTGTTGCCTTGAGCATTGTCTCGACGATGTCAGGTCGAAGGTGGAACTTGTCACAGGGTTTGGGTACATCGCTGCTCGGTTTCCATGACTTGCGGGAATTTCGGGGCTGTCGTTGGCGCGGTCAGCTTGCTCCCGGCGTTGGCGATCGGTGTTAGCGGGTCTGCGGAGGTCCCTTGGGGCGGCGTTTCCTCCTAAAATATCGCCTCTTGTTGGGGGGAGAGATTGCTTGGTTGTTTCGTTGGACTGGCGGGTTTGTTCCTCCATCTTTGCTCTTTCTCGCTTCTATCTGGTCAGGCTTCTTACCTTCTTCGTTGTGTCATCCTTCGTTTTGGTCATCCTGTCGGCTCTCTGTAATGAGTTGAAGTTCTGGTAGCTCTTGTAGAATCCTGTCGACTATCTATAATAAGAGATCCTGTCGACTAACTTTGTGATGATGAAGTGTTGACTCTCGCTATACTGTGTTGACCAAGAGGAACAGTCAGGATGAGGAGTTTTCCAGTACCACTCTGCACCTTGTAAGTCCTTTAAAAGTTCTCACAGAGTACAGGCAGTTGTGGTCGAGGCAGGGTGGAAAGCTTGGGAATGTCCACACACAAAAAAAAGAAGATACAGTTGCACTAAGAAAGTTCCGTGAACAGATAAAAGTTGAGCTAGGAGCGAAAGATGGAGACATAGAAGTTTCTTACTCGTCTACATGATGGATGAGATCGACATGAGGTACGACCGACGCGGGCTTGCACTGAGGGTGAACTAACTGTCAAGTGACTGTATTTATAGGTTAAAGACGGGGGGCCTTATGTGACAGGGACCGTTTCTGAGAAAGGGGGCTTTTCATGTCACCAGATGTGAGAGGGGGCTTTGCATTCCACCAGCTGTGAACAGTGTGGGTGGTCTTGTTGTGGGAATTCTAAATCTATCTCGATTTTGACGTTATGACTTCTATCTCTTGCTTAGCTCAACTTTTAATCTATTACAGATTTTTATTTATTTATCCTCAGTTTGTACAAATTACATTACATATGATGATGTAAGGACATATGTCAATAATACGTATAATCATTTACAGATGTGTTTCTATTATACAACATTAAATCTTATTATAAGTTATATACAATATGGGGTTGTTGGTTTAAATTACCATATATATGGATTTGTTTAAATTAAAAAACTTAGTAGCGTAGTTATACCTTATACGATTCTCTCAGCGAATTGTCTTTCATTTATAATTTTACCGAAGGGATTGAGGGGGGGGATAGTTCAAGCATACCAGTCCCCCCTGGACCCTTGGAATATGTTACCAAATTCTGGTCCATGGTGACTAACGTGGTAACGGCACCCATTTTCCAATGAAGAGCCTTGATAGTGGAAATTGCGACTGATGTGATAGAGAGAGAGAGAGAGAGATGCATTGAGACATCTGAGGTTCTTCATTGGACACAACAACAACAACCGAAAGGATTATACCAGAGGTCGGCAAACTGCGGCTTTTTTTATATGAATCTGCGGCTCTATATATAGTTCCATATGCAAATGTTAATAATGAGAGTACTATTTATTGTTGGCAAAAAACATTTTGTGGCTCTCGAAAAAAATTTGAAATTTTGTAAATTGTCATTTTTGATTCTTCCTACTCAAAGATTTGCTGACCCCTGGATTATAATATTAACAGTATATACCACTACATAGTTACCTCGTCATTCATGGATTTACTGTACATGTCTCTGTCGTAGATGAAGGTCACAGCCCTCATCATGGCTTCCACTACATTGGCGTAGCATGTCATCCAAGCTGGATACAAGATGCTTCCAAATCTATATTTGTATGATGGCAAATCTAAGATTAGTGCACGCGATCGGAGTTCTAAGTTGCTCAACTTGATAGCGCCAAATAGGAATTTCCAGGCCATATAGTTCATCAATGTCCTGAAACAAACCATAAACACATCCGTAAAGTTTGATATTTTTATAATACATTTGCGAAATATTTGGAATTGATACACTCATGGACAAAACTTAAGAAACTCGACCTTTGCCGGTCCCAAGGCCGGATCAAAAAGGAGGAGGAGCAGTAATAAGCTCGATAAAAAAAACCTGAGCTCAGCTGGCTTGGCTGATAGTACCCTGTAATGGCTCCAGGGATATAGGATGATTTGTACTCCATGTTAGGAGCGGCTGCACATGGTGTCTGTTTCTCATGTCAAAGGCGGCCATTTGATTATGGAGCTAAGTCGGCCTGCCATTGAGTAGTGCTCCCAGTCTTAATGCCAAAGGTAGACGCATTCTACTTCACCCAGTCACGAAGATAAAAAAGAATAGGAAGATATTCAATAAAGTTGGACCTTTTAGCATGTATATCTGTTTTCGGACAAAATACTCTGAAACATAATTTTGTATAGTGGCTTATAAATATATATCCAATGAGTGATATTTATTCAAGTGAAGATCTTACTTTTCAGTATCTATATCTATAATGGCTTATAAGTTTTTTTTTTTTTAATTCTTACTTTTTTGGAGTGGCGGCCAGGAGACGACTAGGAGCTTGGTTCATTAGATCATCAGCTTTCACGGCAAAGATGAATTCTTCAGGATTTTTCTCATCTTGTGCGTCGCTCAACTTTTTCCAATACTCAACGATGACCCGGGTGAAGTTCCACTGGAAGATATACCTTCAGTTGGCAACCATACACATATAGAAATATGTAGTAAGCATTTACATAATATCTCAATTTTTATTATTATTTATAATTCATTATCTAATTAATAAGGCATATAATGGATCAAAATATCATTTATTTTACCAATATTTCATATTGGTTTTATACCTTTTTCAGTTCAGGTGTTATAACACCTTTATAAAGGTTGGCGTTAAGCCAACTGAAATATTGGTAAAATAAATTATATTTGATCCAATATATGCCTTTTAATTAAAGATTTATTTATGGATTGCTATATTTTCAAAATAATTTATTATATTTTTGAAAATCGTGGATGTTTTGTTTACAGGGTTAGAATCCCTGAGGAAGATAGGCGAACAGTCTCATCGAAATATTGAAAGTTTTAATAAATAATTTGATCCAAAATAAACGTTAATCATTCAAAGTAATTCATTATGGAGATCAATTATAAGATGTATATAACGAATAAAGACATTAAGACGCGAATGTTTTTTCTCACAAATAAATCAAACTTCTACTGTCCTTACTGCGATGAAAAAATATTGGGAGAGCTTGGTTAATCAGTGGTGAACCCTTCCAGCGATTTCATCAATTTAATCTACCAGACCGTTTCTTTAGAGCTCCAATACTGTATTGGATAATTCTGCTTATATATGCTGCACTGAAGGGTGGAATCTTGGAAAATAATTTTCATCGCAGTAAGGACAATAGAAGTTTGATTTAATTGTAAAAAGAAACCTTCGCGTTAATGTGTTCATTCGTTTATATACAGATAGCGCGTTATTGCTTTGTGTTATACAATACGTGTACAATAATTATCAGTATTTTATAACAAAAATAAGTTTCAGAAAATTATGGATACTGTTGCATCATGGCTAATGTATCTATTTTATTTTAATTTGTAATATTATTTTTATATATTTTAAATTCAAATTCATATATTATATTTATTTACTTTATTAAACAGAATATATATATATATTATGAACAGATTTATGTATTATAAAATCACCATTTGTATTTTGGTAAACTGTGTGAATTCACTGCTCTCTTTGATGTGAGAAATGTATAATTTATTCTGGAGGCTACTTAAAGTAGAGTTAACTCATTATTCACTTATATATATTTGTAGGATGGTTGAAACACGCTCTGGTAAGATACAAGACCCGGCACAGGAGGGAATCGAGGTTGAATAAAACAATACTCTCTCGCTGATGCTGTAGCCCTGAACAGTTATTGCCTTGGTCTTATCGACGAGAATCTGTTCGGGACCTACCGCGTCAACAATATCTGCTATAGTTCTACGTGTGACGACCGCGACTGAGTGTCCATTCCCATCACTATCTTATACGAAAGTAGGACAAACATCGACATCTTCCATAACATCGTCTGGCACTGCACATTCTACGTACAAAACGCCAACGTGTCCCCCTGAATTCCAGGGCTGGGTTTTCGACAGGAACTAAATCACTCGTAAAGATAGAGGCTGCCTGGCCGGCATTCATAGTTCTTCAAATCAAAGATACTTCGGCCAGTAAATCTTTTTTATTGTCTCGACGTTTCGACAAAAATATTTTGTTCTTGTCAGTTTCAACGTTTTGCCAAATGTTTTAATATTTGATCGTTCCTGATTTTTGTCGAAACGTCGAGATAATAAAAAAAGATTTTCTAGCCGAAGTATCTTTAATTTGAATAATTAAATGACTATTCCACAATTTTCCGTGCTTCTCTGACAAGTCTTTAATATCATCTTGATATTTGAGGGGGGTTTGAGAAAACTACTCGCTTTTTAGTGGGGGACTCTATTTAGCTAGGTGAACTTCCCAGGCTGAAGATGTGAATATGTAATTGTCATAATATTGGGAAATATATGAATAAAATGGCCTGTACATGGAGTACAAGGGGAGATAGCCGGGTTCCTTGGTAAACAAGTGTCTTCATTCTCCCCTAGGGGATTTATCTGACTTAAATCGGTTTAAAAGCGGCTGGATGTAATAATCAGGGGACAGTTCTCACCGAGGTGGTCTCGACACCAGTTGTTCTAGGGGTTGTTCTCGGACCTTCTATCTTTCCTCCCCGATCTATTTCCTCACGGGGCCTCTGGATCCTGTGTGTCTTTATCAACCATCACTCAACCACCACGACTGCTTCCAACCACACTACAGTCCTCCAACAGGATAAACTAAAATACAATATATATATATATCAATAGTAATTTTTCATTTTTGAAAAAAAAAAAAGAGGAAAAGTAAAATATTAAGAACTACAGATCAAGAACAACTATCGTGTCCTCCACATTTACACTATTGTTTTTAAAATAATCTTATTAAAAAAAAAAAAATTAACAAAAATCTATCTTCTTTCATTAAGAAAGAAAATAGAGCAAAAAAAATTCTCTCTCTCTAATAGCTCAATTTTATATTCGAAAAATTATTATTATGGTTCTGTCTTTGCTCTTCTCTATAAAACTTTCTCTTCGCTTATTCCTTTTTTCACCCAGCCTATGACGCGTAACTACCGATGCTTTGCTTGTGTTACTTTTTTTTTCTTTTTTTTTTATTATAATATATTCTAACTAATCATTTATTACAAAAAAAAATAAAAAAAACAAACCTCACATGTTTAAATTAAATAAAAAATATATATAAATCTTAAAATTCTCATAACTATACTATATATTTATATATATCATTAACTTTATTAATATCTTATAACGCGATATCCCAACAAATGGATATCTGCGTCAATACATTTTTAACATCATACCAAATTGGATATATATAAGGAAAAGGATCAAGGAGATAAAAGACAAACATACAAAAGCAATTCTCTCAAAATTTCCTTCCCTCTCTTCCCCAGTTCAAAAGATAGTTATATATATATCTACAAAATTGATTAAAAATTTTATATGTTCTTTCCTTATCTACGAATTCATGCAGCTATCCGATGTCACCAATCTATCATATTATTATACAATTTTTATCGTTTATACATTTACCTTTTTTTTAAAAACACCACAATCATTGAACCAGTTCAATAAAAGTTTTCAATTGTAAAATCATTTTCTTGTATTCTTTTTAATTGTTGGAAAGATCTATTTTATGATTAAGTACATTTTATTTGGCGATATACTATGAAATATAATCGATCTTGTAATTAGTTCATAAATATTTGTTGAAAGAAACTATTTATCTTTTGAGTCGAAGAAGTTTTATTGTAATTTCGCGAAATCTGAAAACAAATAAAGCGTTTTGAGGAGAGGGTTGAAGTAATCTTGAGTACAATTTTATATTAATTTTGTATCTACATTATATTATATTTATTGTGAAACGACATTTGAAATTATCCCGCATGAGTTTCTTTTCAACGGAAAATCAAAATATATTTTAAGGAGAAATAACGATTATTTCTAACCTTAGGGATGAGATATGAAAGGATGAATTGTGAAGAGTAATGATAAACGGAAAAATAAAAGTGTCCAGGGATAGGAATCGAACCCACAGTGTTCCGCTTACCGGGCAGATGCCATAGCCACTATGCTACTCTGGACATATTTTTCCGTTCGTAAATAATATATAAAGTAATTTATAATACAATATAATATAATGCGGATTGTGATTGCAAAACGACATTTAAAAATTATCCCGCATGAGTTTCTTTTCAACGAAACTGGATACTTTTATTTTTCCGTTTATCATTACTCTTCACAATTCATCCTTTCATATCTCATCTCCAAGGTTAGAAATATTCGTTATTCCTCCTTTAAAATATTCAGATTTTTCGTTGAAAAGAAACTCATGCGGGATAATTTCAAATGTCGTTTTACAATCACAAGCCGCATTATATTATATTGTATCATAAATTACTTTATGTATCATTTACGAACGGAAAAATATGTCCAGGGTAGCCTAGTGGACATGGCATCTGACTGGTAAGCGGAACACTGTGGGTTCGATTCTCATCCCTGGACACTTTTTTTTTTCGTTTATCATTACTCTTCACAATTCCTCCTATCATATCTCATCCCTAGGGTTAAAAATAATCGTTATTTCTCCTAAAATATATTTTGATTTTTCGTTGAAAAGAAACTCATGCGGGATAATTTCAAATGTCGTTTTACAATCACAGGCCGCATTATATTATATTGTATTATAAATTACTTTATGTATTATTTACGAAGGGAAAAATATGTCCAGGGTAGCCTAGTGGACATGGCATCTGCCCGGTAAGCGGAACACTGTGGGTTCGATTCCCATCCCTGGGCACTTTTATTTTTCCGTTTATCATTACTCTTCACAATTCATCCTTTCATATCTCATCTCTAAGGTAAAATAATCGTTATTTCTCCTCAAAATATATTTTGATTTTTCATTGAAAAGAAACTCATGCGGGATAATTTCAAATGTCGTTTTACAATCACAAGCCGCATTATATTTTATTTAAAATTAATATTTCTAATTATAAAAAGAAACTCGTGTTGAGACACCTTTTTCAATTTTTAAAATTATATTAAATATTTAGAAATAAATTCTTCGATAGCATTTTTTAGATGATAAAGTAGATCGTCCAAGGATGAGTATTTTGAAAAATTTGAAGTTTACTTTATTTTCTATATTATAATATATTTATATATCTAAGTAAAACTCTTGAAATTTTTGAAAATACTTATTCTTGGACGTTTTACTTTATTATCTAAAAAATTGCTAACAAAGGATTATATTCTAAATATTTAATATAATTTTTAAAAATAAAAAAGTTTTTCGACACGAGTTTATTTTTATTTCAAATGTAATCTTAAGCCTTCGGGCATCTCTGCCCTTTCACAGGAGAAAATATATATCTATATATATAAAAATCAATGTTTGTATGTCCGGTATACAAATTCGCAGTAGTTCACTAATTCAAACCAAAATTTCCATTCATAGGTAAAGAAATACGGGGAAGACGATAGGCTTATTTTAAAATATATAAATGAATTATTAAAACTATATATTCAAATTATTCTACTTAGCTCACAAACAGCGCCCTCTATCAAAGATTAGATTAAATTATGCTGATGTAAACAAATAGATAATGCTAATAACAAACAATTATAAAAAAAATCTTATCTAAATATATATCACTCGGGTAGATATGCACACGGGTCAATCCCGGGGCGAAGCCCGGGTAACCCGTCTAGTATAATATATACAAAGTTAAAACTCTGCCTGATAATTTTATTCATTGTATATGTTCTCCTGTGGAAAGGCAGATATACCCAAAGGCTTGAGATGGTATTTGAAATAAAAAGAAACTCATCTCCGGAAACATTTTTAATTTTTCATTTAATATCCAGGAGATTTGAATCAATTCATATTGTGTAATATAGATAACCCCATCCCTACTATATAATTCACTTCGGCCTGTAATTGTAAAACGACACTTGAAGTTACACCGTATGAGTTTCTTTTTAATGAAAAATCAAAATTTATTTCAAGGTGAAATATTGACTTTTTCTAACCTTTTTGGATGAGGTATGAAAGGGTGAATTATGAAGAGTAATGAAGAACGGAATTTTCAAATCCCTACTATATTAAAAGCTAATCAAGAGGATAAGATCCAAGGGTGAAGTTGTAGAAAGATGAATAGAATCCAGCTGAGGCCAAATGGCTCATGTGGGAAGAATATGCCAAAGATGCTTGCACGAACTGGACGAAAGCCAGATGTTGGCAAAGAAGTTCCTTTTGATGGCAGACATTGAAGGCAAGTCCATCCCATTGTATCTAATCCTTATTTCTACTAGTACCTACTGGTAATAAAAACTTCACGCTAAGCTCTATCTACATAGAACCCTCCTTGTTATTTAGAAGCATTGTACACAAACAACGACGGCTGAAAAAGGTCGTAATAGCATATTGCTAAGAGAATATTTATATGTTATAATTTTGTTATTTCCATTTTTAGTATTTAGAAGTATAGACAATAGAGTTAGGTGGTTCATTACCGCCCACATATATACAACTATTACTTGAATATGCTTATTTTGAATCAAATATTTTTTATTTTTCAATATTTGGTATGGCAACACGCCGAACTACTTCAGGGAACAAGATTGTTTTGAAATGCTCGCGTATACGTACCATACGAAATATTAGAAAATAAAAATATTTGATCCAAAATAAGAATATTCAAATAATTGAATATATGAATTGCTCAATTTTCGAACATATACAACTTAATAATTAACATTTCATGATCTTTAATATAAGGTAGATATAGTCACAAATTACCTATTTCCAGAATCTTAAATCTATTAAGACTTGAAGCTATTTGAGCTTAAGTACCCTTTATCCTATTTAGGGAGAATCAATCTAAATATAGCGACAAAGCGTATTATTATATTTTCCAACTGAAGAAAAGTTAAATAATCCGTTTAGAAAAACCTGTCTCTCTCTTATATATTTCCTGTATTTAACCTTATATAATCTTATATGGACATTGAAATAAAATAGTTTCAATCTCAATCTCTCTCTCTTCAATCCTCTTCCCTCATATATATTCATATATTATTTATTTATAGATAGATATCAAAATAGTTTTGTTTCTTTAGTGTTTCAATTACTAACCTCAGGATAGCGTCTTTCTAGTTCGCTGGTTATAATCAACTTGGGATTTTCATTAACTCTTCCTAGCTGTAACAAACGCAGCACACATAATTTGTTAATTCTTCAGAACATGTTTATATATTTTTTTCAATTAAAAAGGCATATATTGGATCAAAATATCATTTATTTTACGAATATTTCAGTTGGCTGAACGTCAACCTTATCAAGGTGTTATAACATATTTAATTCCTTGATAACACCTTTTGAAGGTTAGCGTTCAGCCAACTGAAATATTGGTAAAATAAATGATATTTTGATACAATATATGCCTTTTTAATTAAATATTTATTAATGGATTTCTCTATTTTCAAAATGTTTATATATTGTTCTGAAAATAGATCAATGCATATTTAAATCCTTAGATAATAAAAATGCATATATTGTTTGGAATGAAAGATTTATTCGCCAATAATTCGGTTGGCTGAACGCCAACCTTTATAAAGGCATTACATTATTTTATATATAAACAAACTCAAAGCCGCATAGCGCCTCAGCGGTACTGAGTTTGTTTATACAAAATTGTGATGCATCTACAAAGATTGGCATTCAGCCAACTAAAATATTGGCAAATAAAACTTTTATTCAATCCAATATATGCCTTTTTTTATTATTCAAATGTTTATATATCACACACCAACAGGGATTTTAAATATAAAATATTTGCTATTCTACTTCAAAATACAAGGTCACGCGCTTCCAACGCATCCTAGTGATCATTTCTTACACTACTAACTAATTTTTACAACGTTTCGTTCGCAGAAAAAAAAAAGGGAAACTTATTAATTGGATGGCCCTCCTAGATTTCATTGATCTTAATCATTATTCATATATCTGTTTAAACACATATATCATTATATATATATGTTATAAAAATAAAAGAGATTTCTGTTGATTTTTGATTATCTTGAGGATTATGCTATGTTAATGCAGTCGTGGTTAAAATCTTGAAACTATAATAATAAAAATAATGAAGATTAGAAATATCTTTACTTGATCTTGTGGGATATATAAAAACAAAATTTGATAAAAAGTACTGCCTGGCTTAAGGTGTAAAAATAAAAAAGTGAATTGTGTTTATAAAATGTATGGTACTTTGATTATAATTGATATGTGTAAATTTTATTAAATACAAATAGATTACTTAGACAATACTTAAAGTTTTAGCTCACTAGTGAATAAGGCAGATATACTTACATCATATAATCTGCTCTCGAATTCCATCACGTCATCGACAGCCTTTTTGGCTTTTGGAACATGCATACCATTGAAGACATCCAACATGAGATTGCGATAATCTTGACGTATTGAAGGATCCGAGAACCAGGAATGCGTGCCAGGATAAATCTGTAAAATACAGAATTATTAGATATTGGACTATATTTATTGCCACGTGTAAAATTAGGGAAGATCAACTTCGGTATGAGACAACAATTTATTTCAGGCCAGGACAATCTATGAATGGTGTAATCACCAAAACGACAAAAATATTTCGAGTAAGTGACAGCCGGCACCAGGACAGGAAAAGGTCCGAAAAACATGTCGTGGTTCCCAGGTGTGCACCCTTCTTGCTCGAACAGATCAATCCGCTTTGAGACACAATGATTGTCAGACCCCTCTCTACAGATCAGCCTTTACCAGTGTCGGCGTCACTCTCTCGCCATCTCTTTGGTGACATCCAACATGCCTTGTCTTTATGGGCAATCCCAATCACGCCTAAACCCACTCTAAACATTGTGGCCACCACGACGACAGGATAACAAACTACATTACTACATATATATATTATATAAAAATAATGAGATTTCTGTTGATTTTTGATTATTAATAGAGCCATAAAGAACGATAACTTTATTATTTTGAGAAAATAGAATATTTTTGAGCATTTGCTTGATCCCAGAATCCTTGAGCATGTTATATTGTTCTGCAGTCGTGGCAATAATTATATGAAATTATTTTTTAAAAATAGCTTTAATTGAGCCGAGGGAATATATAAAAAACATAATTTGATAAAAGTATTGCCTGGCTTTAGGGCGTAAGAAATAAAAACTTATCACATAATGTACAAAGGCCAGCCATCGGGAAACAACAACAATGCGTTTTTATTGGGGAAGCGTGACCTCTGGCGGTCGATTTAACAGAGTATTTGAATCTATGAAATATAATTCTCTAAATGAAATATTATTTTTATATAACATACTAGCGGATGTGTACCCGGCTTCGCCCGGGTTTTATCCGAGTGAAAGTTTGCCTAACGAATATTATATATTATGAAGTATAATAAACAATGTTAAAGATTAGTTTTAATTATTAATCAAGATTGTGTGTGAATATGTGAGAAAGATGTAATATCGTTGTTGTTTTCTTGGCCGACTGTTTTACATATGGTGTTATCTTAAAATTGCCTGTTTTGAATATTTTTTTAGATTGAGTTGAATGAATTGCTGAATTTTTTTTGTATTTATATATAAATAAAATTAACTCTTTTGATTTTTTTTGTATTTAATCGATAACAGCGAAGTTACGCATGTTAAAGTTAGAAAATATTTTGATGTTAAGCAAAACCTGCTCCATCTCGTTTTACATAAATGTTGAAAATTTGGTCGAAATTGATGCATTGTAACGAAAGTTTTTAGCGAACACCACTTATGAAATTTGCATTTTATTAATATAGATATATTTCCACGTTTTTATTTTAAAACGCAAATTTTCTGTTTTGTAAAACTTTAATTTTAAAGTTCATTATTTTAAAAGTGAAATGTTTGTTAATGGAATAGACATTTTACCTCAACTCATTTTATTCCGCTTTTGTCTACAAGCCATTTGTTTTTATATCTATTTTTACATATCGTTTTTATTGAGTTTTTACTAATTTTGCATGTACATCATTGACTTTTAATGAATGAGAAAAATAAATTGAAAATAAACATATGAAAAATTAAAGTAACACCTTAAAGGAATTTATGTACAATTGAAAATTGTTTTTTTGTAACGTCTCATATTCCCCTTCTTGAAGCATTTATTCTCGGGTAATAAATGGTCGAAGTTGAGATATGTGAACGCGTCTTGCTTGCTTTTGGTCTTTCAGAGAGATATCGTAGGTTACATCAGATATCTCTTTTTGAATGACAAATGGTCCTTCATATTTTGGTGATGTCTTGATGAGACGAGGGTCGTTGAAGGCAATTTTTCTTATGACTAAGTCTCCTTCTTTAAAGACATACTTGGGGTGATGGCTATCGTGTTTAATCTTCCACTTACTTCTAATTTGTTCTGTCCGCAGGCTAGCTTTCTTCCTGGCTTCTTCAATTGTAATTGGAGTTTGGTCGGCAAATTCGGGTACATTACCGATTCCATACATTAAGAAAAGCGGTGAAAAACCAGTCACGTCATGTGGTGTGGAATTATAATTTTTGACAACTTGCGGTAACAATGAGCTCCATTTACATCAAGGTTTCTCTAGAACAGCTATTCTCAGTTTTGTCATTATCGTATCATTTAATTTCTCACAAATGCCATTGCCCTGAGGATGATAAGGCGAAGTATATGTGTGTTTAATTCCTTGTAAAGAAAGAAATTTGTTGAACTCTTTTGATATAAAATTTTTGCCATTATCTGTCAAGATAGTATTGATCGAATTAACAGATTTGATTATCTTATCAAGACATTGAGTGACAGCTTGAGCCGTGTTTGTTATTGTGGGATATGCCCATAGATAACGAGTTGCGTGATCAACAAAAACTTGAATGAATTTATGCTTTGTGTTAGCTGCTGCTGTTCCCAGTACAATAGTGTCACAACCGATCATTTGTAATGGTTGGATATTTGACGTTGGAGTGATCATTTCTCCTAAAGTTGGTTCATGTCTGACCTTCACTAGTTGACAAGATTTACAAGATCGAACATAATTCTTGATATCAGTTGTTATTCCTTTCCACCAATAACATTGAGTTATAAGTTTACATATTTTGGTTATTGATGGGTGACTCAATGAATCGTGATATTCTTCCAATATTTTTTTGGTAAGCGAGTTTGGGACAACTGCTTTAAAAACTCTTTTTTGTTTGATCATTACCACACCGTCGTGAGTGTGGGAATTTTTCAAGAAACTCAAATCTGAATTTTGTTGGTGTTCTTGAAGTTCTTGAGTTGCAATGTTAACAACTGGGAGTCTTGATAAGGCGTCAACATGAGTTTGTTGCTTTCCAGAAGATGAACGATGTTACATGATTTCGAGGATAAACTAAGAATCCATCTAAAATACTTAGGTTTCGGTTTCTTCATGGTGAAAAGCCATTGGAGCGCTGCATGATCAGTGATGATTTCAAATGGTTGGTTTTCTATGTATACATGAAAGTGATCAGTTGCTTGTATCACGGCTAGGCATTCCATCTCATAAGCAGAATAATTCTCTTGGTGTGGTTGCAGTGTTTTGGAGTAATAAGCAATTACATGTTCCTCATTGTCTGGACAAATTTGTGTTAGGATTGCTCCAATTCCATATTTGGAGGCATCTGTATAAACTTTAGAGGGGTAGTCCGGGTTGTAAATAGCAAAGACAGGTTTTGTAGATAGTGCCATTTTAAGTTTAGCGAACGACTCCTCTACTTCCTCATTCCAGATGAAGGGCTGATTCTTCCGAGTGAGTCGAACCAAGGGGAATGAAATTTTAGAAAAGTCCTTCACAAATTTTCTGTAATAATTTGCCAATCCCATGAACTGATGAACTTTCTTTACAGTATCAGGTCTTGGAAAGTCTTGAATAGATTTTAATTTTCCTGGATCAGGTTTTAATTGATTGTGACTGATGATATGTCCGAGGTATTTTACTTCAGTTCTTCCAAATATACATTTCGACAATTTTAATTTCATGTTGTACTGTCTTAATTTGTCAAAAGCTTTACTAAGAAGCTCTATGTGCTCTTGCCATGTTTTCGTGTACACCAATATGTCATCTTGGAAAGAGCAAGTTCCTTTCCATAATAATTCACCTAGAATATGTTGGATTATCCTTTGAAACGTTGAAGCAGCATTTTTTAAACCAAATGGCATCACTAAAAACTCATAATGACCATCGTTTGTGACAAATGCAGTTTTTTGAATAGATTGCGGGTCCATTTCGATCTGCCAATAACCCCATGCCACATCAAGGGTAGAGAAGAATCTGGATCCATGCAATCGATCAAACATGTCCTGTATGTGAGGTAGGGGTCGCCTGTCATCCAGTGTGGTCTCATTAAGACGTCTGTAATCAATGCACATCCTTTTATTTCCATCCTTCTTGGGAACCATGACAACAGGAAATGCCCAAGGACAATCTGAAATTCTTATTAACTCTTGTGTTCGAGAAGTTCTTTAACTTGTTCAGCTATCTCTTCATACTCTTTTAGAGGACGACGATAGGGTCAAAGAGAAATTGGTTGTTCACTTTTCGTGATGATCTTATGTTGTATAGCTACTTTCCCAAATCAATGGCATGCTGACAAAATACATTCCTATTGTGTTCAAGTAATTTTTTTAATTCATGTTCTCTTATCTCTTCTAGATGATTTACAAGAATTGGATTTTGTAATCCATCAAATTTGGTGTAGATTGTTTTGTCTTTGACATCTATTAAAAGATTAAAAAGAGATGCAACATCTAATCCGATCAAGAGTGGATATTTAAAGTTCTTGGTCTGAAGGCTTCCACATGTCCTGGTAACACCATCCGCTTGGCTGATGTGAATGTCTGAATTTGGTTGAAGTTGAAGACGGGTTCGCTTGAACAATCGCCAATTGATTATTGATACTGTTGCTCCAGTATCCACAAATGGTTGCGCAGGAATTCCATTTACTTCAACACTTATGTTGATAAGCTTGAAAGCTCCTTGTGTAGGGGTATTTGTCAAGGTACTTACATTCAACAATTCCGGGGCTCCGCATACTTGTTTCACTGAAGTGTTTTGATTAGGCCTATCCTTTTTATAATTAGGATCATAATCCTCACAATCTGTGACCCAATGTTTAATTTTTATTCCCTTTTTCGAACATATTGGACACCAGAATGGACAAACATTTTTTCTATTATCATTATTTTTTGTCGCGAGATGTATTTTGTTTTTAGGCTTAAACTGAATTTTGTTCAATTGAAGCTGCGATATGAAACCATTTTGTGGCGTCAGTTGGCTGTGCAGCCACAATTAAATCTTTCCAATCATTTGGAAGTCCGTCTGTTAATAAATGAATTTTTTCCTCCTTCGTTAGATGGGTTTGATTTAACAGGCGAATTTTATCTTGAAAATAATTTTCTATTGATTCTTTTCTCGTTTTAATCTTTGATGTGATGCTGAGACAATTGTATTTGCGTTGTATGAACCAAATCTTTGAATCAACTTTTCCTTTACAACTTCCCATCTTTTTATTGCAGGATTTGAAATAATCTCGTCTGCATACCATTCAAGTGCTGAATCTGTCAAGTAGTACATAAGATTTTTGATTTTTTCATCTTTCTTTAAAGAATTATTTTCAAAATCATATAATTTGATCCATGACTCAGGCCTAATTGCCGACTTCGAGCCGTTGAATTTTTGCAACCGGTTGTTTGGATTTTCCGCCCTTTTTTTCTTTCCGTATCCTTTTCGACTGCGCCAAATGCCACGTTTTTATTTTAAACGCTAATTTTCTGTTTTGTAAAACTTTAATTTTAAAGTTCAATATTTTAAAAGTGAAATTTTGTTAATGGAATAGACATTTTACCTCAACTCATTTTATTCCGCTTTTGTCTACAAGCTATTTGTTTTTATATCTATTTTTACATATCGTTTTTATTGAGTTTTTACTAATTTTGCATGTACATCAATGACTTTTAATGAATGAGAAAAAGAAATTGAAAATAAACATATGAAAAATTAAAGTAACACCTTAAAGGAATTTATGTACAATTGAAAATTGTTTTTTTGTAACGTCTCAATATATGTAGTAATACATTTCAATATACACTATATTTGCATATGTAACATAATTAAAGTTGTGAAACAGCCCCAAAATGTAGATACAATTCAATGCGCCAGCTTGGTCATCATGTGTAATAACAAATAATATAATAAAGTTTTATTGAGACAGCCATGACCAAGGAAGGGCAAGATCCGGAGTCCTATTTTAGGAAACATCCAATAAGTTTCACGACCGCCATTGGATACCGACAAAAGGGCCGGAAAACAACAGATCATCTCTTCCTCTCAATGTAGATCCCACCATCTTGGATCTTGTCACGTCTTCAGCGCTGGTCTCTCTGAGGTGAGATCCAACCATCCTCGTCCTTTTCTTTACCCATTGACACCTGAAAATACTGTGGATGTGGACACTTAAATGACATTTATATCAATTTTAGAAATTGCTTCTCTGTAAGAATAAAATTTCAAATTAGGGCTAATCGTATTGTCATATCAAGATGATAGTTCTACTATAGTGTTCCCCCCGATGAATAAGATGGATTTAAACATATATGTCCAGGGTAGCCTAGTGGACATGGCATCTGCCCGGTAAGCGGAGCACTTTGGGTTCGATTCCCATCCCTCGACACTTTATTTTTCCGATTATCATTACTCTTCACAAATCATCCTTTCATACTTCATCCCTAAGGTTAGAAATGACCACTATTTCTCCTTAAAATGAATTTCGATTAAAAGAAACACATGTGGGATAATTTTCAAATGTCGTTCTAAAAAACATATATATAAGTAGATGACTGCTCTGTCATCTCTTTTTTTTTCTTATCTCTAGTACAGTGGTACAGGCCATTTTAATAATGATGAGTTGAAGAATAAGATGACTTCTTTTACTGTAAGTACATCACATGGTTACACATGTAAAAAGCAGTTAGACTCGCATTTATAAATGTATCAGAGCTCTGCCATCTAAAATGTTCATATGAAAGGTCAGGATATGCCATTTCTATCTTTGATATCAACATCTGACTTTTTTCCTTGGACAACGACAACAACAACAACCTTTTTTCCTTTTTTCAATTATATTTTCAAATGATCATATTTATACTTACCTCAATATGAAGAGGTTCAGCCATGCCTTTTTCAAAGTAGATAATGCTTTTAAACCCAGCTGCCAATGTACCTCCCAGGGCGTTGGTGAAGTCAAAATAACCATCATTCCAGTGACTTAGTACTTCAGGCCAATACTGGAAACCATTTTTGTCTAGAGCACTCTTCAGTTTCTTCCATGGTGGTTCACTGCTTCCTACTGCAATTTACACATATATATAAAACAAAAATAGTCAAAAATATATATAGTATTTTATTCCTGAAGATACAATGATGCAAATTAAATGGTCTGGTCACACCAACATATGTTATATAAAACAACACTTCTCGTGCGCGCATCACACGGATAATAAGCTTACAAGCAGTTTGAATTTTTTCCGAGAAGAAGATAGGCGAACAGCCTTGTCGAAATATTGAAATTTAATAATTATTTTGATAGAAAATATGCCCCTATTTTAATTTTAAAAATATATATATAATAAAAAGGCACACATATATTGGAATTAATAAAATATTTATTTGCCAATATTTCGGTTGGCTAAACGTCAACCTTTATCGAGGCATTACATTTTTGTATACATAAACTAAGCGCCGCTTAGTGTTATAATATCA
Organism: Cordylochernes scorpioides; assembly: GCA_030710605.1. Lineage (NCBI taxonomy): Eukaryota > Metazoa > Arthropoda > Arachnida > Pseudoscorpiones > Chernetidae > Cordylochernes > Cordylochernes scorpioides. The sequence goes on along the minus strand of CP092865.1, from coordinate 118,434,071 downwards.
CAGTTGATATAATTTTAAAAATACAAAGTAGGTGGGGGAAATTTAAGTATGGCTTGCTCTATTTTCAGAGAACAATATATATATATATCTTATTTACATATACATAAGCTGGTTGTATATAGGTAACCCTAATTACATCTCTGACACAAATAACTATAATATTCCGCAAAGTAACTTTCAATAGGTTATTCATTAACATTTATAATTTGAATAAAAGGTTTAAAGGTAAATTTCTTTTTAGCGAAATAGAATTAAAATTATATAAAAATCCGAAAAGGAACTTTTAATAAAATTATTATCATTTTGAATTTGAATTAAAGTCTCGAAATGAAATTCTATTTTTAGCGTAATCGGTTTGAATTGATATCTAAAAAGTGTAGATACACTTGCTATGATGGGACTTTATATTTATTGTGATTTAACAGTATATCAAACTTAAGACTAAAACACACGTCTTCTATATATAAGAATTAGATAGTAAAAAGGCATATATTTTTATTCAATTCAATATATGTATTTTTACTATCTAATGATTTGAATATGGATTGCTCTATTTTCAAAACAATATATGAGTTAAAATCAATTAATCACAATGTTTATTTCAAAACCAATGAAATAGCCATATTAAAAAAAAAAAAAGAATGAAGTCCTTTATATGATAAATAAAAGAAAATTTAAAAACTTACATTCTTTGATGCAGGTCTGGTAAGCTTGTTTGACTTTTATAGCAAGACGGCTCTCCTTCGGATCGATGGGAGCCATCAAGGTATCTGCAACATTCACATTGTGGTCCAGGTACCTTTAAAATAAATTGCCTTGTTTATATCATGATGTAAACCAATACTTTATTGATGTTTTGATAATGGAAATATTCGAAAACCCTTGTAAAATATAATATATAATATACAGTTGAACCTGTCTATAGCGCTCCATCTAAAAAGCGCCTCCCTCTCTATAGCGCCCGATTTTGAATACGTAGTACGATACGATTTACATTAAAAGTGACAGGTCTATAGCACCCCCTCTCTATAGCATCCTATTTTAGTGAGTCCCAAGAAGGGGAGCTATAGACAAGTTTAACTGTATAGAGAAAACTAAAAAGAGTCCATCTAAAGACCAAGGTTTCGAGCTAATGGCCCTCGTCAGCCTAAGGCGGAATTTATTCCATGAGATCCACAAGGGATCTAATGGAACCTTGACAATCAGCCAAAGAGGTGTTTAGCTGGCAAAGCAGCTGAGCCAAATCTATGGCTAAAATATAGATGGTAATCCCGCCGAGGGGATATTGATCTAAAAAGACAACGGTCGCCAAATAGACGTCAAAGCTAGACGCCAGACCCGGGATCGAATCCAGATTTGGGAACTATTTTTTATGATTAAATGACCTCCGATTCATGCAAAAGTCCAATCCCACCAGCGAGTTCAAGTAAATAAACGGGGTTCTGTAATATTGTAAGTGGTATTTGTAAAGGTTGAACTGCATTTCACTTGTGTAGACATATGGTGCATTTATAGTAAAAGTGTCGTCAACTTCTACCCACCATGATTATCATGGCCACATGTACTAGGGATAATAAATATCATATTTATAATATTTCTCTTGTGTTTTTATTTACATTGTTATTATATTGAGTTTTCACTATAGGTTTTTAATGGCTTATAAAATTCGTAACTAATTCAAACAAGAGAACAGAATGCAACTTACTCTTCACTGCCACCTTGGCGGCCTCAGCAAGGTCCAAGAATGGATTCATGGAATCTTTACCAGGCGGAAATATCTTGTTCTTCTTTATATAATTGCCGCAGGTGAAGGAATAGAAATCCTGGCAAGGATCAACGCTCACATCCAAGCAAGAGGAGATTTTACTAGCTGCACAACATTCCTTTAGCTATTTGGAAATAGGAATTTTGAAAATTCAGTTTATATGACATATGCAGTGAAACCTCCCAGTAAAGGACACCTAATTGCAGAGCGTCCTTCAGGAAGAGGTTTCCTCTTACTAAAGAGTTGCTAAACACTGTAGGACCTCCATGCAAAGGACACCTAATTGCAGAGCCCAAGTGTCCTCTTACCGGAGAGTTGTTAAATACAGTAGAACCTCCCTGTAAAGGACACCTATTTGCAGAGTATCCTTTAGGGAGAGGTGTCCGCTTAATGAAGAGTTGCTAAACAGTGTAGGACCTAACTGAAAAGGATACCTAATTGCAGAAGCAAAGTATCCTCTTATCGGAGAGTTGCTAAATACAGTAGAACCTCCCTGTAAAGGACAACTAATTGCTGAATCAAAGTGCCCTTTAGGGAGAGGTGTCCTCTTACCAGAGAGTTACTAAATACAGTAGAACCTCCCTGTAAAGGACACCTAATTGCTGAGCCAAAGTGTTCTTTAGGGAGAGGTATCCTCTTACTGAAGAGTTGCTAAATACTGTAGGACTTCCCTGAAAAGGATAACTAATTGCAGAACCAAAGTGTCCTCTTACCGAAGAGTTGCTAAATACAGTAGAACCTCCCTGTAAAGGACACCTAATTGCAGTGCCAAAGTGTCGTTTAGGGAGAGGTGTTCTCTAACCGAAGAGTTCCTAAATTGTAAAAATGGTAATTTTGAAAATGTAAACTGTCCAATATAGAGAGGTCTCCGATATCGGTGTCCACTGAAAAGAGTTTCTACTATATAATATAATCAACATGTTTGTATTTGACATGTATAGAGTTTTATACAAAGCATTAAAGCGCTATCTATAAATAACGAATGAAGACATTTAGAAGCGAATGTTCATTTACAAAAATATTTTATATATTTATATATTTCTTTATTATATATATATTTATTATATATATTATATTCTTTTTTATATATATATTTATATATTTCTACTCTCCTTACTTCGATGAAATACCATTTCTAAAATTTCACCCTTCAATGTAGAATATAGAAGCAGAATGACCCAATACAATATTAGAGCTCTAAAGAAGCGGTCTGGTAGATTAAATTGATGAAAATGATCGGATGATTCACTACTGATGAGTCAAGCCCTCCCAATATATTTCATCGCAGTAAGGACAGTAGATGTTTAAATTATTTATGAAAAGAAACATTCGCGTCTTAATGTCTTCATTTGTTATAGTATTTTATATATAAATAAAAGGATATTTGTGGAATAGATTTGGTATTTAAAAATTTCCACATTTCATTACCATTACATTTCAACGAATTATTATTATTGGAAATTTATATATCTTACAAATATGTTAAGATCAATCTTTTTGTGAGTTCTTTTGTTTTATTTAATTCTGTGCTGCCTGGAGTATAGGAGATCCATCTATGCTTCCGTCCTGAGGTGAATCTGTATGAGACTGGTGGTCTTAATAAAGCTTTATGTGTGTGTATGTGTGGCGATGTGTAATGGAGTATAGGAGCTTCATCTATGCTTACTTCCTGAGGTGAATCTGTATAAAACTGGTGGTCTTAATAAAGCTCTATGTGTGTGTATGATAGAACAAAATGTAATATTAAAATTTGGGTCAAAGAAATAGCTTCATTCGGATCTTCCTTTTCACATTGGCACATCCTATGTTGATATACATTGAGTAACCTAGTCATATTGATGCATCAATTTTAATGCGCCCTACATTTATTCAAAATATTCTATGATATTTAATATTTATTTAAAATAGATTATTAATATTCTCATCATTCCTTTTGTAATATTTTATTGTACATATATCTTGATTGGTTATTGGAACGAGAGAGGATCTAGACCAAAACTGCGTACCGCCACCTACGAGGAAGACAACGAATACATAAACACAATAACTTTAAATATATATAATTTATTGTATTCATTTTTCTTTATTTTCTTTAAGTATGGAAACCCGCTCGGTATATAACACCAAGAAGGAGCAAACCAAGGTTGACGACCCTGTAAAGCTGCAACTTGGTACAACAATATGTAAAGCTTCTTACAGTAAAGAGAGAATTTAAAATATTATACCTCTATCTTAGAAAAACCGAATTATAAAATTCAGATTGATTATGCCATTCCATTCGAAGTCGTTTAAGTAACTCTCGCTATCAAATTGAAAAATTACATCGGTAAGTATTAAAGTTTCTAATTGGGGTTATCCATCTTCTTTTTAAAATGATAGACTTACAAAGTTTCCGGTATATAATATAAGATTTTTAAATAAAAAGACATAAATTGGATCAAATTATCATTAATTTTACCAATATTTCAGTTGGCTGAACGACAACATTTATGAATGTGTTATAACATGTTTAATATGTTATAATACCTTGATAAAAGTTGGCGTTCAGCCAACTGATATATTGGTAAAATAAATGATATTTTTATCCAATATATGCCTTTTTATTTGAAGATTTATTTATGGATTGTTCTATTTTTTTTTTTCAGAATAATATAAAATAAATATATATTTTATATAGATCTCCATGATAAGATTGATAGAAAGCTATACCTAAATATATATGTGTTTTTAAATATTAAATTTTGTAAAATGATCGAATATCAATTACTTGTTTTGAGAATACGATAGTATTTATATATAGCTTTGCAGTCGTAGAATATTTAAACATTTTAATCACAATTTGTATGTGTGCTTTAATTGTGTGTTCTGATAAAAATAAATAATGAATAAATTGAGAAGAGTAATACTTAACTTAAATATATATTTAATTAAAAAGGCATATATTTGATCAAAATATCATTAATTTTACCAATTTTTATGTTTTGTTTCAAATATGCGCCAAATGTTGTGTGTCAACAACAAAAGAATAAGTTATAATACCTTGATAAAGGTTGGCGTTCAGCCAACTGAAATATTGTTAAAATAAATGATATTTTGATCAAATATATGTCTTTTAATTAAAGATTTATTTATGGTTTGCTCTATTTTCAATATATATACTTTTTTTCTGAAAATAGAACAATTCATACTTAGATCTTTAGATAGTGAAAAGGCATATATTGGATTGAATAAAATATTTATTGCCAATATTTCGGTTAGCTGAACGCCAACCTTTATCGAGGCATGACATTTTTGTATATACTGATTGAATAAAATATTTATTACCAATATTTCGACTGGCTGAACGCCAACCTTTATTGAGGCATTACATTTTTGTATAGACTGTAATGTAATAATGTAATATTTATTGTAATGCCTCGATAAAGTTTTGCTTTCAGCCAACCGAAATATTGGCAATAAATATTTTATTCAATCAGTGTATACAAAAATGTCATGCCTCGATAAAGGTTGTCGTTCAGCTAACCGAAATATTGGCATTACCTATTTTATTCAATCCAATATATGCCTTTTTATATATATACTATCTAATATATATATATATATATAAGGCGTGAATATTTAATAAAATAAATATTACATATATGCATATCTACAAAAAGATTTGTGCCGGTCAAAGTAAAACTAAAACAATGAGTTTATATAATGTAAAGCGGCGCTTTCTAGCGGCCTACACATTTCACAGAGTTTATTCAAAAACAATTTATTTTATATTAAGTATCAATGCTATTGTTTTGGAATGTTCTATATTTGTGACATTGGTTTAGTGGTTGTATTTCTAAAGATATATTGGACTTTTGATAATATGTTTGTAAATAATATTTTTTTTCTTTTAAAATTTATTGCTGTAAAATGTAAATTTAAATAACTTTCATTCTCTCTCTAAAACTATAAATAATTTGTATATATATATTTAAAACTATGTACATAAAATAGATTGAACATTCAAATGCAAATATCCACATACTATATAGCGTGTGTTTTGTAATAAATAAATAAAATAAAAATAAATAAAAATTCATATACCAGAAGTTATTTTTATCAGAAATCACAATTTTGTAAGCTATACATGCCGGTCAAATTTACACTACAACTAATCATTAGAATACTTACCTGATTCGATACATTCTCTGGTCATGCAAACTTTTGGGTTCACCATAGCTGCTGATACATTCAAGCATTAGCTGGTTGATCAGATGCTTTTTTTACAGACATGTCCAATCATTGTTTATACAATATTATGATCTGGTTTTATATGAATATTTACATGTCTAATACAATGTTTGTAAAAAATATATTACTTTATTCTATATTTTAAAACATTTCAAAATATGAAAATATAAATAATTTGTCAATTAATAAAATCCTTCTTTATTATAAATTTATAAGTATGAAAAAAACAATAGGAAAAATAAATAAGTCAGGTGTTGATATTAAAAATAATAAAGGCATATCCTGACCAGGAGCACATGTGCTTTTCAGAAGGCAGAGCGCCATCTATTGGAATATAATTCAACTATTCATTATTTTGCCTGTTCCCTGGGTTGATCAAATATCAGGAAAAGGCTGAATCAGTGAATAGTTGAATTCTGTTCCATTAGATGGCGCTCTGCCTTCTGAAAAGCACATGTGCTCCAGGTCAGGTTATGCCTTTTTTATTTTTAATATGTAGAAGTATGATTATTTGGATGGTTGTCCTTTCACCAAGAACTACTGGATGGATTCACATACATTTTGGAAGTTAGACTCTGTTTATAGAATTCAATAAACTTTTACGAAAGAGATGTTATTGATATATATATAAAGGCATATCCTAACAACGTTAACAATAACAATTTAGAAGGCAGAGCGCCATCTAGTTGAAAAGAAATCAACTAAACGTTGATTTAGCCTGTCCCTACAGGATGTACCTCTACGACCTAAAATATTTTGGTCCCAGAGGCTACTTGTGAAATAAATAAATAAGTATTTAAGGCCAAACCTGCGTGAAACGCTAAACATGTGGAAAAATATCAGAAAGAAATAAAATAAAAAATGTTAGGTGTTAGTATTAAAATAAAAAAGGCATATCCTCACCATGTTCACGTGAACCTTTATATATATATTAAGTCTGTGGCGACCACACTTTGCCTCGGCAAGCGCGAGCTGGGAGAACACCTCACTACGCATGCGCGTGCGGCATCCCGGACTCTTACCACGCGCGTCGTTCAAACACCAAGGCTTGTTTACAGCGGCCGTTACTTCTTTCCTCTCTACATATATCTGGCTTTAAATAAATTAATTTATTTTATAAAAATAATTATAATTATATCAGCGGCCATTCCACAAGCGACACCAACACGCACGCAACCATCCCACAAGTCTGTATCTATTAATAATGCAACTTAAAAGGTGTGTTTCGGTATTTTAAACAAATAAATTCATATGAAAACCTCAAATATTCTGATCACAACTGAAAATAAAACATTAAGGAAAGATGAAATCATACTTCCAATCGATTTGGGTGACACGTTTTATTCTAGTTTGCACTCTTCTCATATGCATCATTAATGGCTGATTAGAATTTATATTGATTTGAGTGAATTGATTTTAATCATCATTGATTTGATTCATCATTATAAAAAAATAGCAATGGGTATTCTTTATGCTTTTTCAGATTTTTATTCCTTTTTTTCATTCTTTCTTATTTCCACTCAATCATATTAGGGTATCAAGTTGTGACCTTTGATGGTGTCTGTTTGACAACCATCATGACTGGGTGAAGTAGAATGCGTCAGCCTTAAGACTTGGAGCACTACTCAGTGGCAGGCCGTCTTAGCTCTAAAAGAAATGGCCGCCTCTGACATGAGGAACAGACGCCATGTGCAGCCGCTCCTAACATGGAGTACAAACGCTACTCATCCTGTATCCCTGGATTAGGAGCCCTTACAGGGTACTATCAGCCGGGCCAGCTGAACCCAGGTTTTTTAGTGAGCTTGTTATTGCTCCCCCTCCTCTTTTTTTTTTTTCATCCGGGCTTGGGACCGGCAAAATCGGATTTTTTTTATTTAAAGAATAATTCATACAAATTCCCATTGGTACTTGTGTGTACTAAGTTAATGGTAGCCACCAAGGGAAGGTAGTTACTCACGAGTCTTTGCCGTCGCTTTGATGCCGATGAAGATGGCCAGACCTATAACGATGAGGAATAAAAGGACAATCCCGAACACCTGGAATTGTCTTGTTTCTCCCAGCCTCTGCCAGCATCCTCTGTAACCACAGAATTTCTTTTAATACAAGCTGAATATTAAAGATATGAAATTAAAATATAGCGAATTATATGAGGAAGGTGTCCTGGTGTAGAACTAACACCTACCCTCATATTATCATGCCCAGCAATGCCCGCAGCATTGCAGAAAATTGACATAGACCCAGAGCAGCAGCTTTACACACCCAAGATAGTCGACATTGCGACCGCTGTGAGAGAGATGCATGGGGATACCTGAGATTCTTCATTGGACGATAACAACACAATACAGTGTACACACCCAAGATAGAGGACTTTGCAACTGCTGTGATAGAGATGTATGGAGACATCTGAGGCTCTTCATTGGACACGATAACAACAACACAATACAGTGTACACACCCAAGATAGAGGACATTGCGACCGCTGTAAGAGATGTATGGAGACATCTCAGGCTCTTCATTGGACACGACAACAACAACACAATACAGTGTACACACCCAAGATAAAGTACATTGCAACTGATGTGATAGAGATGCTTGGGGACATCTGAGGCTCTTCATTTGACACGACAACAACAACATATGAGGAAGGGCCCAAAACGGAATTTCGTTTATATGCTTTATTTTCGAATACTACATATGCTTCAAGGTACTTTCCATTGCAACTGATGTGATAGAGATGCTTGGGGACATCTGAGGCTCTTCATTTGACACGACAACAACAACATATGAGGAAGGGCCCAAAACGGAATTTCGTTTATATGCTTTATTTTCGAATACTACATATGCTTCAAGGTACTTTCTATTAACATAATACACTTTTAAAAAAGCTATTAGTCGCCTCAACTCTTTAATTGTATATAGTAGCTTTCGAGAAAGCCTTTCCTCAGTAATCTAAAACATAAAAAAGGCAATTGAAAGAGATTATATAGCATTTTAAAGATATATCTATGCAAATATAGGACATAAGAATTTAAGTATTTACATAATTGAAAATATTTTTTTATAGGTGCTATGAAATGCTATGGCATTGGATCCAAATATAATTTATTTTACCATTATTTCAGTTGACTGATGTCCTGAAGTATTTTGTTGTTGAGACACACATTATATATGTTATAATACCTTGATAAAGGTTGGCGTTCAGCCAACTGAAATAGTGGTGAAATAAATGATATTTTGATCCAGTATATGCCTTTTTAATTAAATATTTATTTTTGGATTGCTCTATTTTAAAAATTGATAATATTTGCAGAACAAAATATGAAAAGGTTGATGAACCCGATGAACAGATAAATGGACAGAATTCAATCCACAAATCTGTGATAATGAATAATGTACTTGTCCAAACGTTCAATGCAGTGTTGGAAGCACCTACGCTAGATAGTATTGTGTGATTAAGATAGGAATACGATAAGATAAATTAGGAACCTGATCCTTCCAGGTTAGAAAGATAACCATAAATATATTTACAAAAATAGTAATTCTGTGTGTGACAACAACAACAACAACAAAAAGCCTTTATTTAGGGCCTCTCGCCCTATACAGGATTCGCCAGTTCACAATGGATGGGAAGAACACTGTGAGGCCTTTTTCCGGGATATAGTCTTGTGGAATCCAAATATCGCCATTGCTATATACCTATTCTTTGATATTTCATTAATTAGTGCCGGAAATGAAGTACAAAGTTGCCCCGTTTTATCATTTAGTTTTCGTCTTTCCTCAGACAGAGCAGCACAGTCAAATAAGTAGTGCAACATCTCCGTTGTTATTCCTGATCCACAGAAAGTGCATTTCAGGTCTTCACGCCTCAATAAAATCAGATGGTGTTCTCTGAAAAAAATTGAAAGGTTTCTAAATTGTGCGATTAATCTGATGACAGGAAAAGGGAGTTCACTTAAGAAATATTCTTTGGTGGTAAACGTTGTATATATATCTCTATAGTGGGAATATAACTTTGATTGGGTTATTCTTGTTAAGTCATTTTGTATTGTTTGCTCTATCGCAGTTCTTAATATTCCTGGGATAGCATTTCCTAGTGAATCAGGATCATTACAATAAGTAAGCCACGATGATCCGTCATTATTGAGTAAATTGCTTAATTGTTTTATAAACCCGATGGGCGCACGTGTAGCACAGGATATTTGCCTCATTCTATTTAAACATATTCGAGGCAATCTATTTGTATCCATACTCAGCACCTTCAGCCAATATTTCAAGGTCAATTTCAGAGCTGTTATTATTAATGAGACGCGGCCTGTTTCTGGTCTTATTATGTATCCTGGTGTATATCTAGGCAAATTCAAGAACCTACGAATAAATGTATCTTGTATATGGTCTAATAAATCTTTATACTCTGTTGCCCAAATTGGAGCAGCATACATCAAAACAGCCATCACAATAGAATCAAACAGTAATCTGTGTGTGACTAATCTCTCTGATATTCACAAATTGATATAGATCTAAAATATTATTAACTGTCTGTTATCTATCGCTAAAGAAGAGTGGATATTCCAGCAGTAGGTATCTTGAATCCTGGGTTTCCTTGAATTAGTAACATTTAGAGTCTTCAAATATGATTTAATATATTTTACTTGATCTATTGGGTTTAAGATATTACTTACTTTGTTTGTTTGTTTTTTTCTTGAGCTGAATGGGTGAAAGGTATGTACCTAGAATTCGCATCTGAAACATTCAGTTATCCTTGTGTATCCATGCTGTATAGACTTCCTTTTTCTGAAAATATCGCAATCCGAAGATGATATGCTTTAAATATAGGCACTCAAGATTTTAACTTGATCTACTGAGGGTTTAAGATAATATTTACGTTGTTTCTTTTTTCAATGCTGAATGGTTTAAAGGTATTCACCTAGATTTCGCATCTAACAAATCCAGTTATCCTAGTGTATCCATGTTGTAAAGACTTAAACTTTCTGAAAACATCGCAATCCGAAGATAATATGTTTTCAATAAATAATTCATGTAGATACAAATTGCACCATTCATTTATAGTTGTTAGTATAAGGCACTAATGTAAAGATTTAAAAAATGTGTTTCTTAAGCTTCACCATTCATCTAATTAATGTGATACCTTCAGACTCAAAGACTGTATGGAACTTTATGGTCAACTAGTTCAGCTCAGAAATCAAAACAGGACGCGAGTAAAAACGCTCAGCACTAGTCCATATTGGTGAGTTGGACCTCCAGGGTAGTTCGCGTTCTGCGCTCTCTGGGTTATAAATCTTAATATAATATATTAATTAATGAAAATTAATTATGAAATTAATATATGTAATTTGACTTTCTAGAATGGTTCAGGGTTTTCCCACTATGTACTAAGTGCAATTCTCAGCCTGCAACCCCAAGACATATTACAAGCATTACAAGCTTGATACCTTAGTGTGATTAAGTGGAGATAAGAAAGAAGAAGAAGAAGATATATGTAATTAATAATTTGTGTATTTTGTGTTTGCCTTTGGAGCTAATTTATTATAAGACAATAATGAGAAGCTTCGAAAAATGTTCTTCTTAACCTTCAAAACTCATCAAATTAATTGAGAGATAAATTAATTAATTGAAATTAATTAATTATTAATTAAGGCACACAATTTAGGCATAAATTATGGCTTGTGTATTTTGTGTTTGTCTTCGGAGCTGGTTTATTATAAGGCAATATTAAAAAGCTTCGAAAATTGTGTTTCTTAATCTTCACAACTCATCTTGTTCCAGCCTTAAATATGCAAAATTGTTAGAATTTACTTTTGATAATTATTGTTAAATTATGTAAATTTTAGAAATGTATATAAACTTGATTTTAGAAAATAAAGTTAGTTATTAAAGTATACGTGGTTGAGTCATTAGAGTTGGTGAGACAAGACAATAGCAGTCATTCAAGTTTGAAGGAGTTATAATTAGCTCGCTGAGTCAAGGAGCATAGAATTAAAACCAGCGTTAAAATAAGAATATAGGCGGTGATTCCTCCTTAGTGCCAGGAGGCCAAAGCGAATTCGATTCATGGTCCCTCGAGCCGGATTAGGATTTGAAACAGAAGAAATTTAGACAAAAACTCAGCGAGAATACAATTGCGAAATGTCTCGAGACGAGAGGATCCTCCAAAGAAAGTTAAGTTGCCAGATAAGGCGAATTGATGGATTTATTGAAACTGTGGATTCAATTATTGAGGCAGGTGAAACAGTACGCTTAGAAATAATGGGTGAAGAATTAAAGGAGATCAAAGAAAAAATTGAGAAACTCTACGATGAGCTGTTTTCTTTGGATGAAGTTGATATAGATAAAGAAAGTGAGGCATATGATAGTTCAATGAAAAAGATTGGAAGCTTGAGGGTAAAAATAGAAAATAAAAGAAAACACTCAAAGACAAACTGGCGGACATAAAGCCAAATGGCTCTCAGGCAAATATAAAAATGCCTCAATTTGACTTGCCGATATATGATGGAGATATGGGCACTTGGATCAACTTCAAAGAGCTATACCTCACTACCATCGATGCACATCCAGGGTTAACTAATATACAGAAGTTACAATATTTGAATTCTGCAGTAAAAGGCGAAGCGGCCAGATTAATAAGGGGTTTCCCTTTACTAAGTGAAAATTATGGCCAAGCATGGAGTACACTGTTATCAAGATTCGATAACCCGAGAGAGCTAGCTTATGCCCAGGTGTCAAAAATCTTTTCTCTCCGGGAAATTAAGAATCCATCGGCTAAGTGTCTCCATGAATTCATGGATGTTTGTAATGAAGCCATAAGAAACTTAGAAACGCTGGAATTGAAAAGAAATCAATTAGTGGATGTGATCCTGGTGCACTTCCTCCAGCAGAAGTTGAGTGAAAATCTAAGGTTGGATTGGGAACTGTCAGTGGACAACACTCTTCCATCTTATGACAAGTTCATAGCGTTCATTTCCAGACATGCGAGAAGCATGTCTTGTGCTGTCAAGGAATGTTCAAAAAAGGAAGAAACCACCGGATCGAGATTTCCCAAATGCCAAAGCTACGGGATGCTAATTGAGAGTTCGGACACTTGCATATCATGCAAATCTAAGCATCATCCACTATACATGTGCAACTTATTTTGAAAAATGCCTTTAAAAGAAAAATTAAATGTAGTAAAGAGTCATAAATTGTGCTTCAATTGCTTGAGGAAAGGCCATTTCTCATGGAATTGTAGGCTGAATCAACGATGCAAAGTATGCAAGGGGAAGCACCACACGATGATTCATTATGATAAACCGAGCACGGAAGGCGCTTCGGCCCAAGTGGAGAACACAACTCCGAAGGAACATGAAAGTGCTATCAATTTGACTAATACTCAACAGGCAAACTGCAATGATAGCCACGTACTACTCGCAACAGCTGGAATCAAGATAAAAAATGGACTCGGAAAGTTATGCACCTGCAGGGGCCCTACTGGACAGCGGTTCCCAAGTCACCATGATAACAAAAGGATGCTGCGAAAGATTGGGACTTGTCCAAAGGAAATCAGATCGGATGATTATAGGGGTTGAAAACACACCAGTGCAGCATTCTTCATCGACAGTAAGTGGGACATTTTGTCCACTGAATAATTCTGAGGAATTCTCGGTAGAGGCAGTAGTCACGGGAGTGCTCACTTCAGAAATTCCGAACTTCAGGTTGAAAGACCCTAATTGGCCAACTTTGAAGAACCTCAAATTGGCAGACCCAGAGTTCTACATACAAGCCCCAATAGATATGATATTGGGAGCAGATATATACACTGAACTTATGTTGAATGGCCCTATATCTCTCGGAGAAGGATTGCCAATGGCTATTAATACAAGACTAGGTTGGGTACTTCTAGGAAAACTCATGGGAACATCGGAGAGTAATACAGAAGTCTGTAACCTGAGTTTACAATCTGAACCAGAACTAGAATTCGTAATGAAAAGATTCTGGGAAACTGAATCTGTGCCGTCACCGGATCTTTGTACACAGGACGAAGATTGTGAAAGTTTATTTTCGAATAACCATGGCAGAGATAGCCATGGAAGGTATTGGGTAAAATTGCCATTCAGACAACATCGACCGCTTCTGGGTGAATCAAGAGAGAAAGCTTTAAGAAGGTTCCTTTTGTTGGAAAGAAAATTGTGTAAGAATGTGAAATTATATGACCAATACCGGGGATTCATGAAGGAATATGAACACTTAAACCACATGGAAAGGGTCCCAATTGCAGAAGTGAAGCGAGAATTGTGCAGATGCTATTACATGCCTCATCATCCAGTAATTAGAGAGCAATCCACTACAACAAAAATGAGAGTTGTGTTTGATGCATCAGCTAAATCTGAAAATAATGTTTCTTTAAATCAATTTTTGCACAAGGGACCAAAAATCCAACAGGATGTATTTTTCATTCTCCTCAGATTCAGAACGTATCCTGTCGCCATAACTGCTGATATAGAAAAGATGTACCGCCAGATAAGAATTCATCCAGAAGATGCGGATTATCAGAGGATATTGTGGAGACCATCGCCAGAAGAGCCTGTGGTGGACTATCGACTACTGACTGTTACCTATGGTACAACTTCGGCTCCATTTTTGGCAATGAGAACATTACAACAGTTAGCAGAAGATGAAGGCCAAAATTATCCTGAAGCTTCTAGGGTGACCTTGAATGATTTCTATGTCGATGATCTGCTAACAGGAGCTCAAACGATTGCTGAAACCAAAGAACTAATAGACCAATTAAAAGACTTAATGAAAAAGGGAGGGTTTCACTTAAGAAAGTGGAATTCAAATTGCCACGAGATAGTGTCTCATATCGAGGAAATAAACGAAGAGAAGAAAATTAACTTGGAGAAAGGAGCCATATCCAAGATTTTAGGAATTGTATGGGATCATGTACAAGATACGTTTAGAGTTAATATAACTCTTCCTGAAGAAGTTGTTATCAAAAGAGATCTTCTCTCCAATATTGCGAGGATTTTCGATCCAATTGGTTTCCTCTCACCTACTACAGTGGCTTTGAAAATAATAATGCAGGAGTTATGGAGAGGTGGGACAGGCTGGGATGAGCATATTCCGAACGACATAAAGGAGAAGTGGAATAATTTTAGAGCCGAATTACTAAAATTAGAGGATTTGAGTATCCCAAGATACGTATGGGCATGTGAAAAGGATCGAGATGTTCAACTCCACGGATTTTGTGACGCGTCAAGTGTAGCTTATTCGGCTGTGTGCTACTCAAGAACAGTCTCTCTGGATGGACAAGTCCATATATCAATGCTTGCAGCAAAAACCAGAGTTGCCCCATGTAAGTCTCTAACTCTATCAAGATGGAATATGGTACAAGGTCTGAGGAACTCTTTCTGGTCAAGATGGACAAGAGAGTACATTAACTCTTTGCAACAGAGAAATAAAGGGAGGTTGTCACAAGACAATTTGAAGCCTAATCAGTTAGTGCTAATAAAAGAAGATAACCTTCCACCTCTACAGTGGCGTCTGGCCAGGATCCTCGAGGTATATCCGGGCTCTGACCAGAAGGTGCGAGTTGCCCAAGTTCGGGCTGCTACCGGAGTCTACCTACGACCTATTACGAAGTTGGCTCCGCTTCCCTTCAAATCTGAACCAGGGTTCAGCGGCCGGGGGGAGTATGTTCCAGCCTTAAATATGCAAAATTGTTAGAATTTACTTTTGTTAATTATTGTTAAATTATGTAAATTTTAGATATGTATATAAACTTGATTTTAGAAAATAAAGTTAGTTATTGAAGTATACGTGGTTGAGTCATTAGAGTTGGTGAGACAAGACAATAGCAGTCATTCAAGTTTGAAGGAGTTATAATTAGCTCGCTGAGTCAAGGAGCATAGAATTAAAACCAGCGTTAAAATAAGAATATAGGCGGTGATTCCTCCTTAGTGCCAGGAGGCCAAAGCCAATTCGATTCACATCCAATTAATTAATTGAAATTAAGTAATCAAAATTTATTTTTAAGGAGAAATAACGATTATTTCTAACCTTAAGGATGAAGTATGAAAGGATGAATTATGAAGAGTAATGATAAACGGAAAAATAAAAGTGACCAGGGATGGGAATCGAACCCAACAGTGTTCCGCTTTGATTTTTCATTGAAAAGAAACTCATGCGGGATAATTTTAAATGCATTTTTTCAATCACAAGCCGCATTATATTATATTGTATTATAAGACAATATTGTAAAGTTTCGATATTTTTCTTTACCTTCAAAACTCATCAAATTAATGTGATATATTAATTAATTAATTATTGAGACACATAATTTAGGCATATTTTATGGTTAATGTATTTTGTATTTGTCTTTTGAGCTAATTTATTATAAGGTAATAATGTAAAGCTTCGAAAATGTGTTTCTTAACCTTTACCAATTATCCAATTTTTGCATAAATTATGGCTAGTGTATTTTGTGATTGTCTTTGGAGCTAATTCAGTATAAGGTAATAATGCAAAGCTTTGAAAATGTTTCTTTACTTTCACCAATTATACAATTAATGTGAAATATTAATTAATTAATTATTGAGACACATAATTTATGCATAAATTATAGCTAGTGTATTTTGTGAGTGTCTTTGGAGCTGGTTTAGTATAAGGCAATAATATAAAGCTTTGAAAATGTGTTTCTTAACCATCACCAATTATCCAATTATTGTGAAATATTAATTAATTAATTATTGAGACACATAATTTATATGCATAAATTATGGCTAGTGTATTTTGTGTTTGCCTTTAAAGCTAATTTGGAATAAGACAGTAATATAAAGCTTTGGAAATGTGTTTCTTAACCTTCACCAATTATCCAATTAAGATGAAATATTAATTAATCATTAAGACACATAATTTTGGCATGAAAATATGGCTTGTGTATTTTGTGTTTGTCTTTGGGCTGGTTTGGTATAAGACAATAATGTAAAGCTTTGAAAATGTGTTTCATAATCTTCACCAATTATCCATTTAATATAAAATTTAAATTAATTAATTATTGAGACACATAATTTAGGTATAAATTATGGCTTGTGTATTTTGTGTTTATCTTTGGGCTAATTTAGTATAAGAAAATAATGTAAAGCTTTGAAAATGTGTTTCTTAATCTTCAAAACTGAACAAATTAATCTAAAATATTAATTTTAATTAAATATCAACTAAGACCTAATTTAGACACAAATTATGACTGGAGTATTTTCTGTTTGTCTTTGGAGCTATTGAGGGTATTAGAGTATTCGCATGAGGCCAAAAATGTCTATTTTTCTATGACCATAAAATATGTACTAAAGAGTAATAAAAATGGTGGTAGTATTTATAAAAAAGGAATAATTAGTATAAGGCAATAATGTAAGTTCCGAAAAATGTTTTTCTTAACCATCACAACTCATCAAATTAATGTAAGATATTAATTAATTAATATAATATCAATTTTTTTACTAAACATAATTAGACACATATTAGGCTTGCATATTTTGTGTAATTTGTATAGTTATGTTGAATACATTTTTTTTCCTTTTCATTTTACCTTCTCTTCTTTGTTTATGTTTTTTTTTTTATTTTTCTCCATGAAAATGATGTATGGCGAGTCCTTACAGGAAGGAAAAGTCCTAATAAAGCTACTGTTGTTGTTGCGTATTTTATGTTTGTTTTGGAGCTGATGAGAGCGCTTATGCATTCGCAAAGCCAAACATATCTATAATTTCTACAACCAAAAATACCTATACCAAAGTGAAATACAAAACTGTGATATTACAACAACAACAAAAACCTTTATTAAGACACTATTGTCTTACAAGGAGTTTTCTCCTAAAAAGTTTTATATGTACATGAGTGAGGAGAGAGGAAAAGCAATTTAGAGGGGAGGTGGAGCAATCAGCCGTTGTCTGTGGCGTTGAGCACTTCTTCTCTCATTTTATCAATCGCCTTGAAATATTTAAAATATTTATAAAAAAATGTTTTATCCAGCAGGAGAGTAGTGAAGATTTTATATACATGTTGTTCATTGTAGTGAGTTGTCCCCAAAATTTCGCGAATTTCCAGTCTATTTTCATGTAGGAATGGGCAATGGAATAGATAGTGGACCAAATTGTCTTGGATGCCAACATTGCAGAAGTAGCAATTTAAAGGGTCGCTGTTCCAAAATCCCGTGATATCCTCGCGGAAAGGTAGCCATAGAATCCTTTGGCGGGCTGTAAATCGTTTAATTTTCAAAGGGAGGTTTGATAGTAAGTAGTCCTCCGAAACTGGGATATTAATCAAAAATGAATAATCATAAAAAAAAAGTGTCAATTTTAAATCTATGATTGTCATAGCGGTCTGATAGATTAAAATATCGCCACTGTTATAAGCGCTCACTGTTGATGATCAAAGCCTTCCTATTATTTTTCATCTTCCATTTAAAAATTCAAAAATGTGTTTTGGAAAATTTAACAAAATGATTAACGATAATAATGATAATAAATAGCCATTTTATTCTGAATATTATTTGTTGGTTGTTTGTTGATTCAGAAAAATACACAGCCAAATCAACCAATAGTTTATTTCAACTCCCGATGTATCAGTGACCTCCTGTCAATCTCTTCAGGGGATTAGATTCCCCTGATTCATTACCATGAAGAGCTACCAAACGCTTAGGCACGCTTTCCGCGGATCCTTAGGGCGATCTGGATGTCCTTAGGCATAATGGTCACCCTCTTGGCGTGGATGGTTCAGAGGTTGGTGTCCTCAAACAGGCCAATCAGGTAGGGTTCACTGGCTTTCTGAAGAGCCATGACTTCATTACCATGAAGAGAGTGACAAAAAGTCACTGATACATCGAGATTTGAACTAAACTATTAGTTGATATACTATTGTTTTTTTCTATTTCCTATATCAAACGATATATGTGGATAAAAGTACGGTAAAGGTAGAAAAATACATTGATGGAAGTCTCTTAGCTCGTGACTATGCAAAATTTGCTGAATACAACAAGACAGGATGTCGAGCTGGAATCCTTGCTATTGATGTAACACATGTTTGGGTCACTTAGCCATGCACCTATTTATGCGACTGTGACATGGCAAAATTGTTTCTTCATTTCACTCTGATACCATGGAAGTACGTACGGCTCGCAGGTAATTTTTTCTAACTATCATGGCTCCAGTTGAGATCTAAATCCTTGATTGATATAGGAAAGTTAATGTTATCATATATTTGAAATGTGTGTTTCTTGTTAATTTTCACATAGATATAATTATTCACCCTGGGAAATGGAGGAAGGGCTTGGTTCATAAGTGATAAAGTTTGTCATCGCAATAAGGACAGTATAAAATTGGCGTGTAAAACAAACATTCGTGCTCATATTGTTTATTTTCTATATATATATATATTGTCCTGAAAATAGAGCAATCCAAACATAAATCATTATATAGTAAAAAGACATATTGGATTGAATTAAAGATTTATTTGCCAATATTTCGGTTGGCTGAAGGCCAATCTTTATCGAGGCATTACATTTTTGTACACTTTATTTATGTAATGCCTCGATAAAGGTTGGCGTTCAGCTAACCGAGATATTGGCAAATAAATATTTTATTCAAACCAAAATATGTCTTTTTACTATATATATAGCTCGTTATTTCTTCATACAAATTATACTGTTCTTAATGCATGTGTTTAAATACCATAATCAAAATCCCATCATCAGTGTCGGGTATTAAAGCAGAATCGTCAAATACCTTATAAGAACTCATAAATTCGATTTCAATTTTTCACCAAACTGGTGAAAACAACACTGAGAGGGTTTATCAAAGATGAGTAGATTCTCCTAATTTTTTTCAACGCAGTACAGAGAGTAGAAATGTTTTATCCATTTGAAAATAGAAAATTCGTGCTTAAAGCTCAATACTTTTGTATATTGAAGGCACGTTATTGTGTCTTATTATTTAATATTTCATATATATATTATATTGAATTTGATATGCTAGAAAATTATTATCTGGTTCTATTGAGTACCTTGGTACTAAATGGTATTGGTATGCAGTCGTGGAAAATCTTGAAAATATAAATCAAAACAGTTTAGATCAAAATTAGCTTTAATTAAGCTTATGAACTCAAAAGACATAATTAAGGAAAAATGCCTGATTTAAGGCGTAAAAATAAAGAATATGGAAGACTTATTTACATAATTACAAAAGTTTTGAGTTGAGCCGGCCAACGGGAAACAACAATAAAAGTTTTATATAGGAAAAGTCGTGACCACTGGCGGTAGACTTTACAGAGTAGTTTGCTCTAAAAATTTTAAATTTTATATTAAATGCAAATTTTATGTAATATATATATATATATATATATATATATATATATATATATTGAACATGATAAATTTATATATTACTAACTAAAAATAAAGAAGGCATATATACTGACCAGGAGCACATGTGCTTTTTAGATGGCAGAACGCCATCTAGTGGAACAGAAATCAACTATTCATTGATTTAGCCTGTTCCCTGATATTTGGCCAACCCATTTTCTTTATTTATCAAGTACTATCAGGAAACAGGTTAAATCAATGTTTAATTGATTTCTGTTCAACTAGATGGCGCTCTGCCATCTAAAAAGAACATGTGCTCCTGGTCAGGCTATGCCTTCTTTGTTTTTAATATCAACACCTGACCTTTTAATTTTTATTTTTTCTATTGTTTTTTTCACATATCAATGACTTAGATAATAAAAAGGCATATTTTGGATTTAATAAAAGATTTATTTGCCAAAGGTTCGGTTGAATGACCACCAACCTTCATCGAGGCATTATATTTTTGTATACACAAACTCAGCGCCGCATAGTGCAATAATATCACAGTTGAAATAATTTCAAAAATACAAAGTAGGTGGGAGAAATTGAGCAAGCAAAAAATCCCCCCACCTACTTTGTAATTTTGAAATTATTTCAACTTCTCTTGTGATATTATAACACTATGCAGCGCTGAGTTTGTGTATACAAAAAGGTAATGCCTCGATAAAGGTTTGGTGTTCAGCCAACCGAAATATTGGCAAATAAATCTTTTATAACATCCAATATATGTATTTTTATTATCTAATGAATTAAATATGGATTGCTCTATTTTCAAAATATCAATAACCATAATTAGAAAAAAAGCATATTTTGGATTTTGAAATATTCATTAGTAAAATATCTTGAAGGTCTAACCGCCTCTCTTTGTCGAAGACGTTTTGAACTAAAACAAATAGACCGGCGTAATAATTACCTCTGATTTAAAAACCATAGCACAACTATATATAAATAAATTAACAAAATCTATAATTATATACATGTTATAATTTTAAAAATTTATATTATAAAATATTACAATTACAATTATTTTATTTCCAAAGCGTTATATCCCGCAAGGGATACTTGCGCCAAACAAGGAGAAAAGTTTATATGCGTAGGTTTTTACATTATTCAACGCATAAAAACATTAGAGATCCAGATTTTATAGAAAGTTTAGAATGTATTTACAAAATGAATTGAACTTTAAATATGATTTTTTATCGGAAATAAATCTTTAAGTTCACAAACAACTAGTTCATTCTTCATTCTATAATCTTGAAATGCTGGGCAATCGATCAGTAGATGTCTGGAGGTTTGTTCCTCAATACCACAAAAGCAACTTGAATCCTCCACTGCTTTTATTCTATTTAAAAGACTTTTGAAATTTCCGTGGTTTGTAACAAATATCGATAAATAAAAAAGTCTGGAATATGAAATAAATCAATAAATATATTAATCATAAACAAAATAACAACGGATATATTGCCAGGTAGAAAATTAGGAAAGATAAACTTCAGGATGACACAGCAATTTAAATAAGGCAAGAAAAACTATAAAGGATAAACAAAAGATAAGGAATGAGGGAAGTTTACAGAGTAGTAAATTATTGTTGCATCATGGCTAATGAACCTATTTTATTTTAATTTGTAATATTATTTTTCATATAATTTAAATTCAGAATTATATTTTATATTCATTTATTTTATTAAACAGAATATATGTATTATAAACAGAATATATGTATCATAGAATCATTATTTGTATTTAGATACACGTGTGACTTCACTACTCTCTTTGAGGTGAGAAATAAATAAATTATTCTGGAGGCTACTTAAAGTAGAGTTATCTCATTATTCGCTTATATAAATTAGTAGGATGGTTGAAACACGCTCTGGTAAGATGCAAAACCCAGCACAGGAGAGGACCAAGTTTGAAGGGCTTGCCAAGCCGTATCCTGGTGCAACAGTATAAACATCAAAAATGATCATCTGTTAATAAAATAATACATAATTTGCGACAATATGGTATATAAAAATGTTATTTTAATTCAAAATTATATTTTTCTAGAACAAACTACTCTGTAAAATCGACCGCCAGATGTCGCGGTTTTCCCTATATAAACCTTTTGTTGTTGTTTCCCGTTGGCCGGCTCTGTCTGTAGATATGTAAATAAGTAATCTTTTATTTTCTTCTTTAAGCCTCAAGTCAGGTAGTACTTTCTCAAATTATGTATTCTATATTTTATTAACAGAATTAAAGCAAATTGTGAATCAAAGTTAATTTTATTCCATTTTTTCCACGTCTGCAATAAACAATAACATAAAATACTTAGAAGGGACTGAGGCGTATGATTATAAAACAACTTAAAGTTTCACCGCATAAGTTTCTTTTCTGTGAAAAATCAATATTTATTTCAAAGAGAAATATTTACTATTTCTCTTTGAAATAAATATTGATTTTTCACAGAAAAGAAACTTATGCGGTGAAACTTTAAGTTGTTTTATAAAATACTTATGTATCCTTAAACAACCTAAGCAAATTATATATAGAACACATGTATCATAACATACATGTTATTATTATTTTGTTTTGCTGTTGAAAAAGAGAATTGAAGGTGCAGTCGTGAAATAAGAAAGATAATTAAATATTTTCACAGTAATATAGAATCTATAAAATGAATCATATATTCGTGATTTAAAAAAAAGGTAAGTTAACTATACATATTTACAACAATATTCAAAGTGTTATAAAAGAGAATTGAAGGTGCAATCGTGAAAAAAGAAAGATAATTATTTACCTATCAAGTAGTTTTTATTTTCAAGTAATTGAAAAGAATTACACAATTATTTTTCACAGTAATATAGAATTTATAAAATGAATCCTATATTCGTGATTTTAAAAAAAGGTAGATTAGTTATACACACATATTTACAACAATATTCAAAGTGTTATGTTCTAAATCTATGGTCAAAAAATTTAGAACAGTCGATGAATGAAAATAAAATACATGTTTTTAAAATATAAAATAATTGCATTTTAGATTATATAATATTTCCCCCCTGTGAAAAATATTTTTTAAAAGTTAAAATTTCAAAATAAAATTGGCATTTACAAACTAAAACTAAAAAACTACTTGATGTGTAAATAACTATCTTTCTTTTTTTCACGACTGCACCTTCAATTCTCTTTTTCAATAGCAAAACAAAATATTCATAACATATATATATTTTAAGAACGTATATACATGGCACCTGCCCGGTAAGCGGAACACTGTGGGTAGAATTCCTATCCCTGGACAGTTTATTTTTCCGTTTATGATTACTCTTCACAATTCATCCTTTCATACTTCATCCCTAAGGAGAGGAATAGCCGTTATTTCTCCTTAAAATTCACGAATTTTCGTTCAAAAGAAACATTTGCGGTAAAATTGTTAAACGAGGTTCTACAATCATAAGCCGTATTATATTGTAATATATACATAATTATTGAAAATAAATAAAGTATAAATTCTTTATAAATTTATAAAAAATAAGTAATTCTATTAATTCTATTTTTATCATCTGCAGTGGCCCTGCTTTCTGAAAATAATCTGCAATGGTTTTCTATTACATTCTCATATTGCCACGTGGAAAATTAGGGAAGACCAACTTCGGGATGAGACAGCAATTTATTTCAGGCAAGAACAAACAAAGAAGGATAAACAAAAGATAAGGAATGAGGGAAGTTCACAAAGTAGCAAAATATAAACATAAAAAATAATACTCTGTTAATAAATAATAAATACTTTGTTATAATATTTTATTGATGCTCTTTCACAGAATCGAGTTTATTGTTATAGTTAAGAGCAGGGTTAACTAGAAGAGATAATGGGGTTTGTAAATAATTAAATCTGCTTTCTGTTGATCGATGGAATCCTTTAGTGAATTAACGGTCGAAAGTAGATCGACATTTTCTACACAGAGATTTGAATATTACGTTTTGTTATTTCCATGTTTAGAATCCGAGAGGTTTGAAATTTCTTTTATATTTTGTGATGTTTGATATGTTTTTATTTTATATCGTCACAATATTCTTGCAATTATTTCTGAGAATAGATATATGGAATGGAGTAATATATATATTTTTGGGCATGTTTGCATTGTGTTGTGTGTGTATTGTTGTGTGTTTTGTGTAAGTTGTTTTTGTGCTTTGTTTATGGTGTTTTATTTCATGTTTGTTGAGTTTTTTTAATTGAGTGTTTGTGTCTGTTTTGTGTTTGTTTTGTTGTTGTGTTTGTGTTTGTTGTTTGTTATTGTGTTGTGTGTTTGTTGTTTATTTGTGTTGTGTTCGTTATGTTTTTTTTATTGTGTGTTCGTGTCCGTTTTGTTGTATGTTGTTGTGTTGTGTGTTTTGTGTTTGTTTTGTTTTTTATTGTGTGTTTATATCTGTTTTGTTGTTGTGTTTGTTTTGTTTTTTATTGTGTGTTTATGTCTGTTTTGTTGTTGTGTTTGTGTGCGTTTTTTGTTGTGTACATACGTATACATGCAAGTCTACATTTCTGAAATTCATTCGAACATCCATTTACCATTGACAAGTTAATCTCCTAATAGTAATACTTAATGTACAAGAACATTTACAATTGTAAAGGACACCTTCCTCGTCTCAATATTTTCATTGTAACCTGAGTCTTCGCTTCAACTAATTCAAACTTTCAATTTTCCAATAGATCAGTAAATACGTAGTTCTTTATAACTCACCACTACCCCCGTAACATATTCAGAATTAGAATGAGTCATAAGTGAAAGATACACGAATCTATCCAAAACATACTAAAACAAACCTGATCTTCCACTAAAGACAATAAGAAAATAAAAAGACAGGCCATTCCAAATTAATTGTTCACCAGATGTCGGCCAGAAGCAAGCATCCACCCCACGGATGTCCTCAATGTCTAATTAAAGATGACTTAACTCATCTCTTTTAATTATCTGACCTCAGCGCAACATCTCCGCCTTGCTCGTTAGCTTGTACCTAATCATCTCTCAACACACACTTTAAAATTTATTTGAAAAGACATATATTGGATCAATATATCATTTATTTAACCAATATTTCAGTTTGCTGCCTACCTTTATCAAGGTATTATAACATAGCAATTTATTATATAGTTAAAAATGTATGTAATTCTGCTGTACTCAAAGCTTATGTCCATAGTTCTTCTAAAATACCCATTCAAAGAGTCTATCAACAGTATCACTATAAAAGGAAGTTCCAAAAATGCCATAATGCCATTGCAGTAAGGGCAGTAGAAATTGTTTAATATCAAAAAGAATCTTACGCCTTTAAAATAGTTTTGAATTTTGATATCAATGTGTGTCAACAACAAATTCAGCGCCACATAACTTCAATAGAATTGAGTTCAAAAAATATGTTTGCTTCTATTCAATGCGGAGTAAATATTTTATATATATATTTATATTATGGATAAAATAATTTTCGTAAAATATCAGCCAACTGAAATATTGGTAAAATAAATAATATTATATATACCTTTTTAATTAAATATTTATTTATGGATTGCTCTATTTTCAAATTCTATATATATGTATAAAAGAGAAAAAAAACTCAATAATATAAATTTAAAGACAATTCGTTGAAGCAAGAATTTTTCTAATCACGATAATACAAGCTTACGGATGTGACAGCCATTCGACAGTTAAAATTAAGATATGGAACCTGATATCGTAGGTACACCTATAGAAGGGATGTTTCACCCTATTTATTTTTTATATAACAAAACACTATAAAGGAATGGCAATACATCCAGATGGCACAAGAACCTATAGGGCATGCAACAACTGTCCTGGTGTAGAACTAACACCTACTCACATATTCTCAATCCCAGCAATGTCCTTGCAGAAAATTGACCTAGACCCAGAGCAGCAGCTTTACACACCCAAGATAGTAGATATTGCTGCTGCTGTGATGGAGATGCATGGAGACATCTGAGACTCTTCTTTGGACACAACAACAACAACAACATTGTATTGCCGTGATTAAAAAGAAACTCTTTGCTCAATGAATTTCATTTATTTATATTATTGAGCTTTTATATCAAGGTTTTCCCTCTATGTACTAAGTATCAACCTGCAACCTCAAACCACATCATTGACTGTATTGACTCATCTATTGATCAGATCTATTCATATCTTGCAGACACCATCAACAAGCTCTACAAGCTTGATACCTTAATATGATTGAGTGGAGATAAGAAAGAAGAAGAGACTCATCCCCAGCAGATACCATAAAAAATGCTCTGCAAGAGTGATACCCTAATATGATTGAGTGGAGATGAGAAAGAAGAAGAGACTCATCCCTAGCAGACACCATCAACAAGCTCTACAAGCTTGATACTCTAATATGATTGAGTGGAGACAAAAAAGAAGAAGAGACTCATCCCCAGCAGACACAATCAACAAGCTCTACAAGCTTGATACCCTGATATGATTGAGTGGAGATAAGAAAGAAGATACACATCCCCAGAACACCATCAATAAACTCTACAGGCTTGATATCCAAATATGATTGATTGGAGATAAAAAAGAAAAGAGACTCATCCCCAGCAAGACACCATCAACAAGCTCTACAAGCTTGATACCCTAATATGATTGAGTAGAGATAAGAAAGAAGAAGACACTCATCCCTAGCAGATACCATCAACAAACTCTACAGGCTTGATATCCTAATATGATTGAGTGGAGATATGAAAAAAGAAGAGACTCATCCCCAGCAGACACCATCAACAAGCTCTACAAGCTTGATACTCTAATATGATTGAGTGGAGATAAGAAAGAAGAAGCATAAATTATTGAGCTTTACATAGATTCATATATATATATATATAATACTCAATATTTATATTTTTATCTATACTACTTATTTTATATATCGATATTTCTTAAACATGATAAATAAGCTCGCTATTATTTATAAGAAGGTTTAACTACAAAGGGTACAAAGCCTTTTTTCCTGGAAACATCTATGCAAGGCAGTTATAAACTATTTTTAATAAAGCACTAAAATGGTTATTAAAAATGAAACACCATCTGTAATTCAAATTTATTATGTTTTTTTTTTTGACGCGTAATATTAAAAACAAATCAATTTTCTACTTCCCTTACTGCAATGGTTATATAATGGGAAGTGTTAGCCTTTTTATAAGTGGTTTTTCATAGATTAATATATTTTTATTTTTGACCAGATGACCGATCTACTTTGTATAGAGATGTATATATATATATTTGAAATGATTTAAGTTAGTGTTAGTTATGAAA
Source organism: Cordylochernes scorpioides (assembly GCA_030710605.1). Classification (NCBI taxonomy): domain Eukaryota; kingdom Metazoa; phylum Arthropoda; class Arachnida; order Pseudoscorpiones; family Chernetidae; genus Cordylochernes; species Cordylochernes scorpioides. The sequence continues at coordinate 118,406,402 of CP092865.1, read as the reverse complement.
GGAAATCAAAATTATTAATTTCTTCGAGGTGTTGGTGATTACTCGGCTCGATGTTGGAATAGGAAAGTCTTAGCTCCCAATAGGAAGGGTCACGGCTAATCAACTGATCAGATAAAACTTTAGTAATTCATAGAACTGGCTGTAATTCTAGACCTAATGATAGAGCGGGTGAATCTTTCTATATATATTGAATAAAATCAACGTATGTATGTTTATTTATTTGTAACTTATGTATAGATAACAAATATAATTTATTATGAGGATATATATTAATATATAATATTAATAGTAAAATATATTTGCGAAATAGAGAGAAGTAAAATATTAAGGAATACAGAATTTGAATTTAACTTTGAGTCAGAACAGCAAGCTAATTCTGTATCGAATAATATCGTCAAGAGAATTTCAAAATTTATATAATTTGTTATTTAGTTTAAACATTTCACTTATTTATTACATATATCAAAAACAAACCTCACATGTTTAAACTAAATACCAAATTATATAATTTTGAAATTCTCTTAACGGTATTATTATATATAATCGAATATAATAGTTAATTGAATAAAAAATAATATTCAAAATTAATATCTAACATTAGTCTCCCAATACATTTTATTCAGTTTGGTAATCAAATATTCTGAGAATGAATATTCTGAAAAACGAAGCAAATAATACTTTCTTAAGCTTTTTTCTCCAAGATATTCCTAACTACTTTCGTCCAAATTTTTATTATACTCAATTTGTTACAAACCACGGAAATTTCAAAAGTTTTTAAAATAGAATAAAGGCAGTGGAGGATTCAAGTTGCTTTTGTGGTATTGAGGAACAAACCTCAAGACATCTACTGATCGAATGCCCAGCATTTCAAGATTATAGAATGAAGAATGAACTAGTTGTTTGTGAACTTAACGATTTGAATTCCGATAAAAAATCATATTTAAAGTTCAATTCATTTTGTAAATACATTCTAAACTTTCTACAAAATCTGGATCACTAATGTTTTCATGCGTTAAATAATGTAAATAACTTATGTAAATAAACGTTTCTCCTTGTTTGGCGCAAGTATCCCTTGCGGGATATAGCGCTTTGAAAATAAAATAATTGTAATTGTAATCAAATATTAGTGTACTATATTGATGTGATATCTTGGGACCTCTGGGACCAGTGTTACCTATTGCTAGATGAACTTCGATGTCAACTCTACCGTGCAGTCGTGGTGGAAGGCGACACAGCTGGGCCAAAGAAGAAATAAACAAACAGGGATTTCACTAAGAAGCTTCTGAACGTCAAGAAGGAATGGGACGAGGAGATTTCTGGAAGGAAAGGGTTTACCTTTATCGGAGCGTCCGGCGGACTGGGGCTGAAACAAAGACTAACTAAGGACTGGCTAACTGAGGCTCGGGGCCTCCTTTTATAGCTTAGCTGGGTCCGAACAGGTCACTGCCCTTTTCTGACGTAAACAGGGGGGGGGGAGTTATATTATCCAGGAGGGCCACGACCTCGTAAAAGTTGGACTGGGTTTGTTAGGCCTACTCTCCTATTCCCACATAGGCCTGATTAGTTTTAACCTTAATTTTCTCCTGTTAGTCTCTATTTCTTCTATCTGTACAGTTGCTATACTTAATTAGAGTCTTACGCGGTACAGATTGATATTATGTGATGCTTTTTATTTGAAGTAAATAATAAGTTATATACAGTCACGTGGTGGAACATGTTACCACATTAGATATCTGGATTATTTACAACAATTCCATGGTCTTAAATCATCACATATATATTGTTTTAATGGCGAAAATATGGTTCTTATTTATCTATTTATATTTGTCACTCTATGTTCATCAACATCTGTAGCATCGAATGAAGAGAAAGCTGTTCCTAATGATCAGATCAGTCCTATGTCGACAAGAAATAATTGTTAATAAATCCGTGATATTTCATGAAAGTCAGGATTGAAGAATTTCATATTTGTCAGTAAAAAATAAAAATTAAAGCATTTGGCAAGGCGTTGTAAATGCATCACAAATGAGATACATTTTAACACCTTGCCAAATGCTTTAATTTTTATTATTTCCTGACGAGAACAAAATATTTTTGTTGAAATTTGAAGAGAATAAAAAACATTTACTAGTCGAAGTGTCGCTTAATTTAAATAAATATGAATGCCGGCCAGGCAAACTCTATTTTCAAAAGGATTACAGAAGTTATTTCAGTAATAGAAGATGTTGATTTGCAGTTAATCATCGTAGATTTCAAGAATAAACTAGAGGCTGAAGTAACGCCCGCTCTAGTTGAATATTCTGGTAATGTTATCCTGAAGAAGACAAAAGATTTCTGTCTAAACCTCGAGAAAATAAAAACAGTTACTGACCAAGTGTCTCTTAATTCTAAGATTTATGAATGCCGGTCAGACAACCTCTATCTTTATAAGGATTCTAGATGTAATGGAAGGTGTTGATTTGAATTTATTCAGCGAAGATTTCAAAAATAAAATAGAGGCTGGAGTAACGCCCGCTCAAGTTGAAATATTCATCAATGTTTTCCTGACGAGAATAATAAACATTTACTGGCCGAAGTATCACTTAAATATAAGAACTATGAATACCGGCCAGGCAACCTCTATCTTTATAAGGATTCTAGATGTAATGGAAGGTGTTGATTTGATTTTAATGAGCGAAGATTTCAAAAATAAACTAGAGGCTGGAGTAACGCCCGCTCAAATTAAATATTCAGGCAATGTTTTCCTGACGATAATAAAAAACACTTACTGGCCGAAGTGTCACTTAAATCTAAGAAATATGATTACCGGTCAGACAACCTCTCTCTCCATGAGGAGTATAGAAGTAATGGAAGGTGTTGATTTGCATTTAATCAGCGTAGAATTGTTTCAAGAATAAACTAGAGGCTGGAGGAGCGCCCGCTCAAGTTGAATATTCAGGCAGACACGGCAGTGCTATAATTAAGCCAGGCACCGGGCCAAGGTCTCCTTCTTGCTCTCTTACTCCGACATCACCGTGGCCTTGTCCACCTGTTATACATCCCTACATAACCCTCATTTTTCTTATCTAGTTGTATGTACTCATAATATTATAATATATATATATATTGTAGTATATTCCAGTATATACCTATATATCCTATATCTCCATGTGTTGTATGGTTATAATGCAATTGCCAAGTTGACAGAAATAAAATTTCGAGTGAGTAACAGCCGGCGCCTATAGAGGAAAAAGATCCGAAAAACAAGTCGGGTTCCCAGGTGTGCCCCTTGCTTGCTCAAACAGATTAGTCTGCTTTGAGACACAATGATGGACGGACGCCTCTAGACATTTCTCCCCTGACTGGTGTCGGCTAGACTCACTCTCTCGCCATCTCTATGGTGACATCCAACATGCCTCGTCCTTTGGTGTAATCCCAATCACGCCTGAACCCACTCTGAACATTGTGGCCACCATGAATGCAACCAACATGCCACACTACATTCATCCTACAGCAACAACAACTACATTACTACATATATATATGTTATATTAAAATATTATTTTTTTTATTATACTCTGTTAAATCGACCGCCAGAGGTCACGCTTCCCCTATAAAAACTCATTGTCGTTGTTTTCCGATGGCCGGCTCAAATATTTTGTACATTATGTAAATAAGTTTTTCATTTTTTTATTCTTACGCCTTAAGCCAGGCAGTACCTTTATCAAACTGTGTTTTTATATATTCCATAAGTTAAATTAAAGCAACATCTGATCAAAACTATTTATATTTTCACGATTTTTTGCCACGATTGCATACCAATACCATTGACCTAATACTAATATATTCCAAAATATATCAAATCTCAAGATCATAATCTCAATCTTGAAAATAATATTCCAAAATCAACAGAAATTATTTTAATTATAACATATATATATAGTTTTTAATATCCCAAGCACACGTGGTATAAACCATTATAATCATGGTGGGTAGAGGTTGGCGACTGCTTTTACTGTAAGTAGACCACATGTATACATATGTGCAAGCAGTTCGACTTTTGCACTTACAAATGTGTCAGAGAGCCCCGTTCTCTATATATAAAGTCAACGTATGTCTAAACTCGTGAACAAAACTTAAGGAAGTTTCATATTTTGATGTCTCCAGTCGTCTGTTTTTGAGAAACAGAGGCTATTTTGTTCACACTTAGTTATCTCGTGTGTCTTGAATATAACGGTCTCTATGTATCAGACATCTTTTAGAATTATTGTTTAAAAATTGATATGCATGCTAAAAGTTGTATCCGCCTTCCTTCTGTGCCCATTTGATCCAGCGTTGTTACCAACTTGCAAGAGTCCTTTGGTAAAACACCTTATCCAACTCTCTGAACAACCTTCTAACAGCTTGGAATTGAATGACATCACTTTAAAATGTTTTAATACGATAAAAAATATATAAATTTACAAACAATTAGAAGTATAAGGGTACAAGGTTAAGTCTGTACGCAGGTTGAGCAATCAACGTCCACCCATATCCTGCAATTCGACAAATTCAGCAGCGCCTTGTGGGGTCTCACATCAACCCGACCTTCTCGTGTTTATCAAATATTAAATAAATGCGGTGCCATAGTCCTCACTGACTCTGTGAAAGTAACCATGTAACTGATATGGTTTAAGCTGGGCAGTGTCAAAAAGGCTTGCAAATTAACCCTAAGCATAAACTCGAAGATTGCTCCCACCTGTTGTTCCCGGTAATCTTAATATATTCAAAACTACTACAAATATATTTAATAACAAGAATACCAAGTATTTTGGTCCCAAAGCCAAACCAACCGATTGTTTCTTTACAAAACCCAAAGACACATACTTATTAGAAAAACGGAATACTAAAATGAGAAATATCAACATAAAACTTTTATAGATGCATTCAAATTAATACAAGAAAAAATAATATAGAAATAATTAAGTTCCTTGATACTATTGAATATGATCCCTCGAACTTCATTTTCATTTTTAAAATAGACTAAATTCAAATAACAAATAATGTTCGTTTTGGATCAGGAATAGTTAATATGAATATAGAAGAATGAAAATATAGGGCGTGAATCACCTGAACCGAAACATTAAAAGTAATTTATTAGAAAAGTCCACTAACCCCTTCTGCACACCCATTTATCTTGAATAATTAGGTAGAATTTGGATTATATATTAGAAACACAATATAATAAGAACAAATCTGAATGAAAAATTAGTGTTCGACGTCTTAGTAACAGCGTTGTTATCAAACAAGAGCACTGAATGAGAAAAGAGAGAATATTGTTTTACGGGCTACAAACCAAAGTAAAATGAGATGAATGAGAAAAATATAACAAAATAAATAAATATATATCACATAAATATCACAGCATGCTTTTATATATTTAGTACTGTTATCAATTGTGTAAACAGTATAGCAGACAAGAATAAAATAGTATTCTGAGAACACTAGATTATTATTATTATATGAATTGATTAACGTTTATTTCTATCCCTATACCCACAATTATGGATGTATTAAACCATATGATAAAATATACATAAATAAATATTTTACCAAAATCATCGATTTTATTTGGAATAGTATTTTGTTTGAAAACAAATTTTAATGATGATCTCAAATATATCTCTAAATAAAAGGTTTACAATGGGAAGCCCAATATCGCCAAATGTATATTGTATCAATATAGGGTAATTATTAATCAGAGCTCTAAATTAACTAACAAAATATTTTTATTATTTTAAAAGATATTTATATAGATGAAACCATATTATATTCGGTAATCGTGGAATTGGACAACAAATATTGGATACTACAACAATCTATATATGGATATGAGTTAACTATGGAAGTAGATAACAATAAATCAATCAATTTTCTTGACATTGACCAAACACACAATAATAACAATATTACAACCTCTATATACAAAACACCAACACATACAGAAACTTATTGGAACTATAGTTCACAGCACCATTTCAATAGATGATCAATATATATATATATATACAACACATGCCTCCAGTATAATCGAACAATTTTCAAAAAAAAAAAAAAATGGATATCATATTGCAAGGAAAAATCCAACTTTTCAAACCTTTTCACCTTAGGTATTTCATTTTAAATCCATTGAAATTTCTACAGCATTCAAATCATAACGGACCATTGAAATTATGGAGATTTATTGGCATAAATTAAAGAGAGCAATGGAGAGAAGGAAAAAATCCAAGTTATTACTGCGGTCAAAATTCATACGCAAGACACTTGTTGCTTGTGTGCCTAATTTTCAAGTGGGAATTTTAGAAGACTTAAATAGAGGACGGGAGTTTATTCATAACAAATATTTGTATTTATTTTTAAATAATAAGGAAAATGTAAAAGGTTTATTGATTTTTAAAAGTATTATTTGTTCCCTTATATTTATAATATTATAAAATAAATAAAGCTTCCAGGGCTAAGTTTCTTGTATAACTTTTTATTTTCAAGCTTTCGGATAATAAATGTTTTCAAAATGATTATGTGTTTCAAAAATATATTTGTACGCATATAACAATATTTATATACGTTTATAAATCTATATATAGGTGGAATGGATGTTTTCTAGAATCGTTTTACCAAATGTTCATTAGTCAAACTTTAACTCGGGTAAAAATCGGTCAAAGCCTCGAATATTCGCTAGTTAGTATATATATGCTACAGAAAAGTAAATTATATTCTATAATATCAATCTGAAAAACAATTAAATATATTCATTGTGTTAAAATAATAATAATGTGAAGCGTCAACCTGGAGAACATGGTTTCGGGCTATAGCCTTGTCAGTTCAGTCAGGCTAATGATTTCATAAGATCCACAAAGATCGAATAAAATCTTAACAATCTGCTAAATAAGTGATTATCTGGTATAGTGACTAGGTTAAATCTATGTCCAAAATATAAATAGATATTTATCCGGGAGGAAATTGATCTATTAAAAATAAATATCGCATATTCCGTCAAATAGACGCTAATAGTAAGCCCTATCTATTGATTATCTACGCAAACAAGCGAGCTAAGATAGTTGGCGAGAGTGGCATCTTTAATTTTATAGATAAATTTACTTCCTGCACAATTTCAATCTATATTTTAGCCATATATTTGGTTTTGATACTCTACCAGCTAAACACTTCTTAGGTAGAATATGGTTTCATTTGATCCTTTGTGAATATCTCATGGAATAAAATCCACCCTGGTCCAACGAGGCCAATAGTCAGAAACCATGGTCTCTAGGTGAACGCCTCTCAGTTTTACAAAGTAGATGTTATGGCTTTGTTACCCATCCGAGTCCGTTAGTTTGTGGAGACGATCAATAAACATTTTTTTTACCATTTGTAAAATTCTATTGATTCTTCTAATTAATTGTTACAGAAAGAAATATTAAGATCAAATAATGGATAATATATAGTAAAGGACTAAATAAAGGGAAGATAAAATGTAGAGAAATATATATATATATAATATATATATATATGAAAAAATAGTACAAATGTAACATTGTACTGGGATAAGGTGCTTAAATTAAGAAAAAGGCATCTCCTTATCGTGCAACTGAAAGTTGCTTATGGCTGGCGCCATCTATCGGAATAAATATCAACTATTCTCGTTGATTTTTAATTATTCCAGAATTGGCCAAATACCCATTCTTGATTAATCAAGAAAAGCTAACCACGGACGCGTTTCGGGCTGTTGGCCCTCATCAGCGTGGTGCAAGCTGTACCTCAACGACCAAAAAATTGGTCATTAAGGCATCCTGAAAAATCATGGAACGGGTAGTTAAGGCCAGAATTGCGTGAGGACGCTACACAATGTGAAAAAATAGTACAAATGTAACATTGTACTGGAATAAGGTGCATAAACGCAAATCACGCAATTCTGGCCTTAACTACCCGTTCCATGATTTTTCAGGATGCCTTAATGACCAATTTTTTGGTCGTTGAGGTACAGCTTGCACCACGCTGATGAGGGCCAACAGCCCGAAACGCGTCCGTGGTTAGCTTTTCTTGATTAATCAAGAATGGGTATTTGGCCAATTCTGGAATAATTAAAAATCAACGAGAATAGTTGATATTTATTCCGATAGATGGCGCCAGCCATCAGCAACTTTCAGTTGCACGATAAGGAGATGCCTTTTTCTTAATATATATATAGTTGTTTTGAAAATAGAGCAATCCATAAATAAATATTTAATAAAAAAGACATATATTGGATCAAAATATAATTTTTTTCACCAATATTTCAGTTAGCTGAACGCCAACCTTTATCAAGGTATTATAACATATTAATACACCACATATTAATATTACATTACATAAAATACACACATTATCAATATGTTATATAAAGGTTGGCATTCAGACAACTGAAATATTGGTAAAATAAACGATATTTTGATCCAAGATATGTCTTTTTCAAATTACTAAACTATTTTAGACGTGTAATATCTCTTTGAAATTAAACAATTTCTACTGCCCTTACTGCAATGGAAAAATTAAAGGGAGGGCCTGGCTCATCAGTGGTGAACCCTCCCAAGGTTTTTTCCATTGCAGTAAGGGCAGTAGAAATTGTTTTATTTTAAAAATAATATTACGCGTCTAAAATAGTTTCGTAATTTGATAACAGATAGCGCGCTAGTGCATCGTAATATGCCTTTTTAATTAAAAATATATAGTTGTATGCGTACAAATTTCTTCAGAAAGGGAGGTATCCTTACCTTGACAGTCAATAAACGACGCTTAGTTTAACGTTTATTGTGACGGGTAGAATCGGCCTTTCTCTTAATACATCAATATCCTAACGGCAAATATTAATCTGAAAAACAATAGTGATCACGAGAAAAGTTTCAGAAGGTGTAATCAGAAGTAATTAAAGTCCGGAGAGGTTTTACCGAAGCGATTACATAAACCCACCGCTCTGGGCCCAACGCCATTTTGTTGATTGATAACACATCCGTTTCAAATTATTTTTGGAAAAGTATTCAAACACAGATAATTCTTTCCATTAAAACCTTTAAGATTCACTGACCCTTATATAAAATAACGCATCATAAATATGAGTAACTTGGAAATGTTTTTTTTTTTACTTATCCTTTTAGTCTAAATTAGACAAGATCTTGGAGGTCGTGCTTATAAAGAAGCTCAAGAACTCTTCTTGGTTCTCTGTACAGGGATCTCTTGTCCTTTCCAATACAATTTAGCATATGTTGGGAAGTGGCCTCTTCGGTTTTGCACCTAGTACATATGGGGAAGCTTTTGGCTCCCTCTTTATAGACTAGAGGGCGCAGGTAACCAGATTTCCATCTGGCCAACTGTGTCGATTCCCTTCTGTTTAGTTAAAGGGTCTGTTTTTTGAGGTTGTCTACCTGGTACCAAGAATGATGGAAACTATCTCTATGGTAGTTGGAAATGTGATATGTAGTAGCTATCTGTGACAGAGATAAATTAATTAAACGGGTTATAAATTGCTCTAACTCGATCCAACTCCTATTCTTCGGAGATCGCGAAAAGCGTGGTGTCGCTGGAAACCTGCTGGCGATTTTGCAGCATTGACAGAGACGCCATATTAATTGTACATAGTATCATGCATATATATATATATATATATATATAATCATATTTTAATAATAGTAGAGACTGTGAACTTTTTCATGTATTGACAAGATTTCAATAAAATTATTTTTATTGTCAATTGTCTAACTCGATTAAAAATCTTCAGAAAACTCTGATTATAAAGGTGGAGTTTCTTTTATCCCATAAATGTCTCAAAAATATATTAAACGACACTTTACATTTATATTTGTATTAGAATCTAATTGAAATTAGTAGTTATATTTATAAATGCTAAATCATAAGCCTGAAGAGCTCCCAAAAATTATAATAGATATATATTTATTAATATCTAACAATCGACAGCATTTTTTAATAATCCTAAGTATTACGCTTTTTATATTCAAAATTGAGATATATTTAGTTTTGCAAACATTTAATGATAACTTAATGAAATTAATAAATATAATATTTTGCACTTAGATAAATCTTATGGATATATAAAACCAATATATAATTTAAGATAGAAACGCAACGTATAGTATAAATTAAATGTTATTAATATCAATGTTCAAGCTTTTGGTAATTTATAATCTTTCCAGAGACATAGCGTTAGATTGAGAGAAAATTGAAGATTTTAATCAACGTATAGTGAAAATATATTTTAGTGAATAGATGCGGTGATGTGAGGAATAAATTTTCAATGTATTGTAAGCAAAAGGGTGTAGGCTATTCTTAGTAACTCTAACAGGATTCTATGTTCCTTATCAACTTGTCCGATGGACCGACCTGTTCTCTCCGATGTCCTTGCCGTTGGCGGTGCCCGGCTCGAGCGCAGCGGCTGAGGCCATGGCAAGGAACAGCCGAACTGACTGACGGCGCCAGGTGGCGTCCTTACTGACTTACTTAACAGATCTTGTCCCTTCATATAAGACGTTTGTATATAATATATTAAGGAAATTCAAGAAGGAACAAATTCTCATGCCAATCATTTCCTTTTTTAAGTTCTTGATAACTTAGAGAGTTCCTTTTAAGTACTCAGAGAGTGTTATTGTCCTCTTTTATAACATTCAATTTAATGGCGGTGGTGTCTTGTCCAACCATGGAAAGGTGGGGGTGCCATTGCCCCGTTAGTCAGCCACATTTCAGAGTTCCCTGTTCACGGTTACCATAGCGGCTCTGGGCTAACGACACCGTACTTCGCCCTACAAGTCCCTTACTTGTTCTGTTTCTCCCATACGCCACGTAGAAGAGTACTTCTGGGCAGGATTCAATTTAATATTTGTAGTATATACATTTTATGTAGAAAATAATATTTTTTTTTTTATTCTTGATCGAAAATTATGGCCCATTGTACGTATTACATCCCAAATACGATTCGAGGCCAGCCATCTCTGTCTTAAGTTCGATGTACCATCTCGGCGACCATTAAGCCAGTGAGTTCCTTTAATTGGTCCACGAAGCGTGTCGGCGGGCGTCCAGGTATGCGTCGCCCAGACGTCTTTCCAGTCAGTATGATGTACTCTATCCCCTGCGATGTGAACGAAGAATCTCGAACAATTCCTTTGTAAACTTCGTGGAATTTGGTCATCTTCCGAAATCGATAGTTGTGATATTATCGATGCATTCGTCTTACGAGCTGTCCAAGGTATAAGAAGCATTATTCGCCAACAATACATCTCGAACGCATCGATTTTCTTCTCTAGCGATGATGCTATAGTCCAAGACTCTGAAGCATAAGTATCCACTGAGAAAACTAGTGTCCGGACTCTCCTTGGTTCTCGTCGTGGTACTGTGGTCACAGTTTTGTCAGTCCTCCCATTGCCACATCGCCATCTTTCTCCAGACCTCTCCCCCAGATCCTCTCTTGTTATGTAGATATATAACCATATTGCTGAATGCACAGGAACCTACATCAATGGTGAGAAGCTGAATGGTCGAATGTTATGGTCAGAGGATTCAAACACGTTATTTCGTATAGAGGGTCGACCCCCTATCTCTCTACAAAAGGAATATCGGAGAAATTATCAGCCAAGATGAAGCATTGGTATTATCACTTCAAACCTGTTTCTAGCCATTTTGTATTTACAGAAAGTGAGAAAATGATAGTATAGGTGGACCAAAACGGTTTCAAGATTCATTATTGGCTTTATAAAAGCCACATATGTGTGTATTGCAGGAAAAATAACTTCATTTTCTGTCACTAGCATTGCTTTGATCAACCATAGAGCCATTAACCTTGAGTAGACCTAGTTTTTTGCAATTATGAACTTTTTACACACTTGTTTGATTCCTGTTTTATATTTCTGTAAAATATTTATCTATACAAAGGTTTTGAAAACATTTTAATGAGATAAAGGTTGGATAAAAATCTATACTTCATGAACCGAATTATTTACGAATACCAGACAGTATAGTGAAGAAAATGGAGCTTTTCCTTAGCCCTCATCGAGAAACTCTCACCTTCTGTTCTATACGAGACGAACCCAATTGAATCTACCATCATATAAATTATATATTTCGGTTTCATTCCACTTTTTAAACCTTAAAAATAATTTGGATATAAACACACACACAAGCCTTTATTAAGACATTCCGTCTTATACAGACGATTCTCCTGTTAGAAATGAATCTAAAAAGAAATGAGAAGCAGGGGAAGAAACTGAATCCTCGCTCAGAAAAGAGAAAAATAATAAAAGTAAAGAATATCTATGTACAAAAGACTATATATATCGTTTTTCGTGCATAGAACACAATGAAGAAGTAGACTATTGAGTAAATGGTTGCATCTTGTGAAGAAAAAAATATTTCCACACAGTTCAGTTACTTTGTTAGGTTGTAGAAATTAAACTCTTAAAATCACGATCATTAAAACATTAATAAACAATAAGAGGAGCTTCTTGTGTAAATTTCTTTATTACCGCAAGCTTTCGAACAGAACGTTCTTCAACGGGCGTGGATAGTAAAAACGTACTAACATGCTATTAGAGGAGAAAAACTAATATATACACCAATAAATTTACATATTGAAGAGATAATAGCGTAAAAAGAGAATACAACATAAATATTTAAAATGAAATTTACATAATACAAACGTGACGACTAAAAAATAAGCAATAAACTTGAATGAGACTAAAAACTAGTTTTTAGTCTCATTCAATAATTTATAAAATTTTAAAAATCTTCCATCCAATCCGAACTCCGCCTTTGCTGGTCCCAAGCCCGGATGAAAAAGGAGGATGGGGAGCAGTAACAAGCTCACTAAAAAAACCTGGGTTCAGCTGGCCCAGCTGATAGTACCCTGTAAGGGATCCTAATCCAGGGATACAGAATGAGCAGCGTCTGTACTCCATGTTAGGAGCGGCTGCACATGGCGTCTGTTCCTCATGTCAGAGGTGGCCATTTCTTTTGGAGCTAAGTCGGCCTGATACTGAGTAGTGCTCCCAGTCTTAATGACAAAGACGGACGCATTCTACCTCATCCAGTATGGAGATGAGAAAAAGGAAGAAGAAAACATTTTCTAAAAGTAACTTACACATGAAAAATATCTTTAGAAGTCATAGAGACAAGAACGTTAAGAAAACGAATGTTTAAAACGAATATTGACGAAACAGGACCTCGCCCTGCCTCATGTGTGGCGGACACTCAATAAAACTTTATTGTCTTGTTTATGATTACATGATCACCAAGCTGGTGTGTTGAAGTTTGTCTACATTTGGAGCTTTTACACTATTTATAATTATGGTAGATTAAACTGGCGAAACCGCTGGGAGGGTTCACCACTGATGAGCCAGGCCCTCCCATTAATTTTTCATTGCAGTAAGGGCAGTAGAAATTGTTTAATTTAAAAAAGAATCTTACACCTTTAAAATAGTTTTGAATATTGATAACAGATGGCGTGCTAGTGCATCTTGTTATATATATTGTTTAGTTATTGTGCCTTAAGTTAAAAACAAGGGTAGAAAAGCAAGGTTTACCATGTTCAATAAAAAGGCTTAAAATTAAAAGTAACGTTATAAGAGATAAGATAAGCTCTATTATTTTACTTCTTAAAATTATAAATATGATTAAAAAACTAAAAGAATACTTGTAGTTTTAATAATAAAAAATAATTAATCCAGGGAAAGGATATATTAGTTGAAAAATTGAAAGAATTGAAAAATTCCAAATTATAATTATTCTGAGAACAAACTCGTAATGGAAGTTATATAAATAGGAAATCCATCATTGGCCAAAATTCCAGGAAAGAAACAAAAAGTCAGAAATTTATTCACTTCAAAAGAAATATATTAGTATTATATATTAGTAAAATATTCAAAAAAGATGTTAATCATTTAGAAAACAATCTTTTGCAAAGTTTCTATACATTTAATATGTCAAAAATACAAATATAAGAGTAAATGTAAGATTCACACACATGAAAAACTTGACATACAAACTAAAAACGTGAAAGAAGACATATACGATAATAAGGTAAGAACCAAGATAATAGAAATATTGCGAAAAGAAAATGATCACTTCTGTACAGCTTAAGATTTCTGAAATAAAACAGAAAGAACTATAGAAAATTTAATACCATGATTAATATCTGAAAATATTTTCGTCGTGACTTTTTTAATGTTCAATTTACGATGCACTAGCGCGCCATCTGTTATGAAAATTAAAAACTATTTTAGACGCGTAAGATTCTTTTTGAAATTGAACAATTTCTACTGTCCTTACTACAATGGAAATATTAAAGGGAGGGCCTGGCTCAACAGTGGTGAACCCTCCCAGCGATTTAGCCAGTTTAATCTACCATACCGCTGTTATATTGCATTTTTGGAACTTCCTTTTATAGTAATACTGATGGTAGAAACTTGGAATGGGTATTTTTAATGAACTATGGACATAAGCTTTGAGGACAGTAGAATTACATATAATGGTAAATATATAATATGCATCCAGCAATCGCTCTTCCGCAAATATCAAAGTAAGTCTTTTTTAATAGAACATTTATATTACGATGCACTAGCGCGCCATCTGTTATGAAAATTAGAAACTATTTTAGACGCGTAAGATTTTTAAAGATTATTAAACAATTTCTTAAACAAAATCTTACGCGTCTAAAATAGTTTCTAATTTTCATAATGTTCAATTTTTGTTATGAATTACATAACCTTTAGAGACTTTTACCTGGTATAGGACCATTCAACGATCCAAGATGTCTGTGGAAAGAGAAAACAGGATTCCAATAATCTATTAATAGAATGTCCCATCTGCCATTACTTAAGACAAGGGGTAGATATTGAATACAAGGAACTACATATGGTTATTTTAAGTAGGGAGGCCTTTTTTTAATAAATAAATACGGAGATATATTTATTATTCTTAGGTTGATGAAACCAGATATGGTTAACTATATAGTGTTTTGGGTGTAATTATTTTACTTTTAAAAACCAAATTACGAATTTAAACTTATTTTCTGTTTTTTCTTGTTGTAGGATATCTACTATAGTAAAATTCTTAAATTTTATTTTCTCATATTTGATTTTTTCTTGTAATCTTCTTTCTTGTTTATTTCTGTCTATAACAGTAGCTAATATATTATATTGTTTTTAACTTTGTAATTTCTAAATTGATAAATGCAAACTTGATATTTTGAATATAAACCACGTTCTGACGTTTGAGGCCAAAAACCTAATATGTACACTGTGTGACAAGGAAATTACTGAAGAACTCCCCCATTACCTGCTTAATTGTACAGCCCTTGATGCAAAGAGGAAGGCCCTATTTCAAAAATATCAGCAAACAAATCTAAGGCAATAGCTTACTATAAATTTTTTAGATCATCATTATGTAAGGACCAGTCAACAAGTGAATGACTTTGAGACGAAGAGTAAAGCCAGTTCAATTTCTATGTAAATAACACAATTATTACCTTACCCAATTGGGAGAATCTGTATGGGGCAAGTCCCTAATAAAGGCTTTTGTGTGTTTTTGTTTGATATTTTGAATATAGCGATGTTCTTTGGAGCTATTACCTCTTTTTGGAATATTACGTCTGATTTGATATCAATAAAAAATTACAACATATAATCTCTTGAATCATTACAATTAAGAGAAAAAACATTCCCCCAGGGAAAAATTTTAATTTTTTTTATTATATTGCCTCAAACCTTTGAGCCTTTCGGGATACTGTAGAAGGACTCCAAGGCCCATATAGCTTAAAAAATTGATAAAATTTCAAATAAACCTTTTCCTAAGAATGATTATTTCTCTTAAATAATAAATAACATATATTAAAGCAAAGTGTTCCGGGAAACATCCTGTTCGAAGCTGAGTCATTTAAGGAATCAGTATATAATAATTATTATAATTTTATGAAACGAAATATGAAAAATAGTTCGTTATCTGTCTAAATATATACTTTTTTGTTAACACAAGGCAATAACGCGCCATCTACACATATAAAATAGAAGGATTCAAAAGCGCGAATGTTTCTTTTATAAAAGGCGAAACCGCTGGGAGGGTTCACCACTGATGAGCCAAGCCCTCCCAGTATATTTTTTCATCGCAGTAAGGGCAGTAAGAGTTCGTTTTATGTATAAAAGAAACATTCGCGCTTTTGAATCCTTCTATTTTATACTTTTTTGTTGTTGTTGTTTTCGTGTCCAAAGAAGAGCCTTCAGATGTCTCCATACATCTCTATCACAGCAGTCGCAATGTCCTCTATCTTAGGTGTGTAAAGCTGCTGCTGTGGGTACATGTCAATTTTCTGCAAGGCTTCGGCAATTGCTGGGCATGGGAATATGTGAGTAGGTGTTAGTTCCACGCCAGGACAGTTGTTGCATGCCCTATAGGTTCTTGTGCCATCTGGATGTATTGTCATTCCTCTATAGTGTACTAGACGAATGGCCCGGGCAACGCCCGGGGTTTACCCGAGTGCGAATATATTTTAAAAACGTTGTCTTGGGTGGTCGCTATTGACAGGGTGGTCTGTATAGACAGGTGGATGTATCACACAGCTGATAACAGGGTTGTCTAGAGTGGTCGCTATAGACAGGGTGGTGGTCGCAATTGACAGGGTGGTCTGTATAGACAGGTGGATGTATCACACAGCTGATAACAGGGTTGTCTAGAGTGGTCGCTATAGACAGGGTGGTCTGTATAGACAGGTGGATGTATCACACAGCTGATAACAGGGTTGTCTAGAGTGGTCGCTATAGACAGGGTGGTCTGTACAGACAGGTGGATGCATCACACAGCTGATAACAGGGTTGTCTAGAGTGGTCGCTATAGACAGGGTGGTGGTCGCTATTGACAGGGTGGTCTTATAGACAGGTGGATGTATCACACAGCTGATAACAGGGTTGTCTAGAGTGGTCGCTATAGACAGGGTGGTGGTCGCTATTGACAGGGTGGTCTGTATAGACAGGTGGATGCATCACACAGCTGATAACAGGGTTGTCTAGAGTGGTCGCTATAGACAGGGTGGTCTGTGTAGACAGGTGGATGTATCACACAGCTGACAACAGGGTTGCCTAGAGTGGTCGCTATAGACAGGGTGGTCTGTATAGACAGGTGGATGCATCACACAGCTGATAACAGGGTTGTCTAGAGTGGTCGCTATAGACAGGGTGGTGGTCGCTATTGACAGGGTGGTCTGTATAGACAGGTGGATGTATCACACAGCTGATAACAGGGTTGTCTAGAGTGGTCGCTATAGACAGGGTGGTGGTCGCTATTGACAGGGTGGTCTGTATAGACAGGTGGATGTATCACACAGCTGATAACAGTGTTGTCTAGAGTGGTCGCTATAGACAGAGTGGTGGTCGCTATTGACAGGGTGGTCTGTATAGACAGGTGGATGTATCACACAGCTGATAATAGGGTTGCCTAGAGTGGCCGCTGTAGACAGGGTGGTCTGTATAGACAGGTGGATGTATCACACAGCTGATAACAGGGTTGTCTAGAGTGGTCGCTATAGACAGGGTGGTCTGTATTGACAGGTGTATGTATCACGCAGCTGATAACAGGGTTGTCTAAGGTGACCGCTATAGACAGGGTGGTCTGTATAGACAGGTGGATGTAACACACTGCTGATAACAGGGTTGTCTAGAATGGCCGCTATAGACAGGTGTATGTATCACACAGCTGATAAAAGGGTTGTCTAGAGGGGGGCGGGCAGGGAGGTCACGTGTTTGCTGGCAGCCAATGGGCGCGCATTCTATCCGTGAGCTTCAGACAAACAGACAGAATAAGGCAAATATATAAGTAGATTCATATAGGTCTTGTTATAGTTTTTGTCATTTTTCTCTCAGAGTTTATTTCGCAATATACACTTTGAATATCTTATATGTTGAGATCTATATATTCAGATACCTACATGAATATTTTCAGTGGTTCATTCAGTAGTCAATAATTAATCTTAATAAGAATAGATTAAGTACAGAGTTTATATTTGTTTTCTAAAAATATTGTTCTAACAAATGTATTTCAGGAAACCTATCCTTGTGTATATATATATTATTATTATAGCTATTTTGGAAGAAGTTATGTAAAATATGATAAATTATGATACACAGATTTTGAATATTAAGTATAGTTTAAACAATTGAGTCGGAACAGCATATTATAATTTGGTATTAAATGATATCTCTCTCTCTCTCTAATTAAGAAAATTTCAAAATTTATATATTTCTTATATAATTCAAGCATTATATATATTAATATTATAAAAATAAAAATGGCATATCCTGACCAGGAGCACATGTGATTTACAGAAGGCAGAGCGCCATCTGGTGGAACAGAAATCAACTAAACATTGATTTAGCCTGTTCCCTGATATTTAGCCAACCCATTTTCTTGATAAATCAAGAAAAGCCATCCACGAACGCGTTTCACGCTGTTGGCGCTCGTCAGCGTGGAATAGGCTGTACCACTGGGACTGAAAAACCAAGAAATGGGTATTTAAGGGTATTTTATCTATTATTTTTTTCTATTGTTTTTCATATATTAATATATATAAAATAAACCTCTATTCTCTTACATGTAATAAATAAATATAAACACATATAATAGGGGGAAAAAGAAAAATTCCTACATAACTTCGGCCGTTACGCGTCATAAGCTTGGTAGTAAAAAGGAATGAACGAAGATATAGATTTATAGAGAATAGCAAAGACAGATTAATGATAATATTTTCTAATAGTTATTCAAATTAAAGATACTTCCGCCTGGAAATATTTTTTATTATCTCGATGTTCCGACAAAAATCATTTGTCCTCGTCAATTTTTGTCGAAACGTCGAGAAAATAAAAAAAGATTTACTGGCCGAAGTATCTTTAATTTAAAGAACTATGAATGCCGGCCAGGCAGCCTCTATCTTTAAGATAATTAAGACCAATTTTAGTCCCGAGGTATTCAAGATAGCAAGACAACTAGAGAAGACTATGATCAAGTATGTAAGACAATAAAAAGATTTATTGACCGAATTATCTTTAATTTTAAGAAATATGAATTCCGGCCAGGCAGCCTCTATCTTTACGATAATTTTCCAATAATTATAATTAAGCTATAATGGAGAAAGTATTTTTCTTACTTATCTTCTCTCTTGAATAAAGTGGATAAGGATTTCTTCCATTATTTTTTTAATAAGCAATTGTGTAATAGAAAATAATCTAAAAAGGCTTATAATGATCACTTGTTCATATATGTTTAGCATAAAAAGATAAACTAGTTTATTAAACAACTATTCAGTGTATATATGGCAGAGAGATGTGACAAATGTAGGTCGTGTCACTAAGGAAGTAGGACCACACATGCGACATCCGTTGTTCCACCGGTGAAAACGACGACGGATGCCGTCGAACATGTCCTCCTCGTGAGTTCGTCTGCTTTTTTACTTCTTGGAGTTTGGAATATTCTCATAGGAATCCTAAGTAGTCATATACCTATATGAACATTTTTATTGGTTTAATTCAGTAGTCAATAATTAATCTTAACAAGAATAGATTAAGTATTGAGTGAATATTTGTTCTAAAAATATTGTTCGAACAAAGGTCTTTTAGGAAAACTATCACTTGTAATATACACAGTATATATATAAGTATATAAATAAAAAAAATATAAAGCATATATTGGATCTAAATTTATTAAACAGCCAATATTTCTAGGGGCAACACGCCTCTCTTTATCATGGCTTTTAATTTAAACTGAATCACGTGGGTATGTGATCCACTCATTAGTTTAAATCAAAAGCCTTGATAAAGAGAGGCGTATTACCCCTAGAATTATTGGCTGTTTAATAAATTTAGATCCAATATATGCTTTATATTTATTCATATATATTATTATGGATTGCTCAATCTTTAAAATATATAAGTATATATTATTTGAGTTATTTTTGAAGAAGTTATGTAAAATATGATAAATATTATTATTCACAGATTTTGAATATTAGGTATAGTTTAAACATTTAGTCGGAACAGCATTGTCTGTATCTATATTTTCATTCGTTTCTCTAATTTATTTATCTGATTCTTCAAATTATAAATTATTTCGAGCCAATATGTGCTTGTAAAACACCTTTATAAGAGAGAGATATTGAGATTAAAACTGATTTATTACAATACCCATATAGCATTATATAAGGTTAAATACAGGGATTGTAGAAGAGTTTCATCTTTTTGATGGCCTTTCTGGAGGATTTGTGATTAGGATTCTCCTAGATATCTGTCACAGACACCTTATTGAATATATATACAGTTAAACCTGTCTATAGTGCCTCTTCTAAATAGCGCCTCCATCTCTATAGCGCCTGATTTTAAATACGTAGTACGATGCGATTTATATTAAAAGTGACCTGTCTATAGCACCCCCTCTCTATAGCACCCTATTTTGGTGAGTCCCAAGTGGGAGCGTTTAAAGACAGGTTTAACTATATATATAAATAAATAAGATTATGTAATGATAAATATATGAATAAATCAATGTAAAATATATCGAATAAATGATAGAGAGAAAAAAAATATATTATTTAAAATTGAAAGTTAGTAGTTTAGTGAAGTATATATTTTCTGTGTAGTATATCAAATAGAAATAAATTTTAAAATGTGTTCCATGATTTTATATATGACGATAAAGTGCCATCTATATATAATACATAGAATCATTAAAACACGAATATTATTTTCATACACAAAACAAACTTCTACTGTTCTAAAAGCTTATGTTCATAGATTACTAGAAAACCTTAACTAAGATTCCATCTTTCATTGAAGCATATATAAGCAGAATGATCCAATACAGTATTAGAGCTCTAAGAAGCAATCTGGTAGATTAAATTGGAAAAATTACTGGAAGGGTACACCACTAATGATCCAAGCTCTCACAATATTTTTTAATCGCTATAAAAATAGTTGAAGTATGTTTTTGTGTTTAAAATAAACTTTCGTGCTTTAATGATTATATTTATTATAATCATATAAATATTCGAAGCGTTTTTGTTGTTCATAAATTGATATAAAAACATTTTATAAATGCATCGTTTGTTAAAGTTCACACAACTGTAATGAGAATTTAGAAAACAGAAAAGTCTGAAAGTAATATATTTGAAAAGACCTTTATGAATGTTATTCAAGCAATAAAAATATAAAAGACAAGAAGTGAGAAAACTTTTCATTTAGATAGATTTTGAATCTTTTTTATAGGAAGCAAGATCGGTATTATCGGCAAACTGACTTTGAACCTATAAAAATACTTCTTTCCTATTTTATACAGAGTCATGGTTAAGGAAATATTCCCTGTCTTTTTCAATCAAATTGTGATATTATTGACATAGATATTTAACATTAATTTAGAAATATACTCTATAATATATCAGATTATTATAGTATTAATTAATATTTGGAATACTAATTCTATACTTGATTTGATATTGTAGCGAAGTATTTAACACAAAGCAATGACGCGCCATCTATACTTATTGAAAGGATTTAAAATCACGAATGTTTCTTTTATACATAATACAAACCTTTACTGTCCATACTACGAAAATATGCCTAACTGACCTTGTCATTATTGTTTGCGGACGAGCATTGCTCGATGCAAATATTTGAATGTAATTCTACTGTCCTATAAGCTTATGTCCATAGTTTTCTTGAAAACCATTTCTGAGATTCCACCCTTCGGTGCTACGTATATAAGCAGAATCGTCCAATATAGTATTATAGCTCTGAGAAGAGTTTTGGTGAATTAAATTGGCGAAACCGCTGGGAGGGTTCACCACTGATGAGACAAGCCCTCCCAATATTTTTTTTCATCGCAGTAAGGACAGTAGAAGTTTGTATTAGTGAAGTATTTAATATTTTATTAACAGAGTATCAATTTTCATGTTTATATTTTGCTATTCTGTAAACTTCTCTCATTGCTTATCTTTTTATTATTATTCATAGTTTGTTCTTGTCTTAAGTAAATTGTTGTATCATCCCGAAGTTTGTCTTTCCTAATTTTCCACGTGGCAATATCTTGAAATGTATCTTATAATGAAATTATAATATATAATTATATATTCAAATAACTGGGCTTGGTACTATTTTTTTTTAGAATTTATAATCATATTTAGGCATATTGAATCAATATAAATATAACATCATGAAACAAATAGTATAGTTAAGAATACCTCGCGAAATCAAATTTATAATAAATAATAACAATTTTGAAAATAGAGCAATGCATAAATAAATCTTTAATATAAAAGGCATATATTGGATCAAAATATCATTTATTTTACCAATATTTCAGTTAGCTGAATGCCAACCTTTATCAAGGTATTATAACATTTTAATGTGTGAGGCATGCGGGCCCGATGGCATCCCCAATGAAGTATTAAAAATACTCCCTGATTCGTACATACTGCTGTTGAAACAACTCTACAATAGTGTTATGACGACTGGAAAATACCCAGCAATTTGGACTAATTCCACTATACACCCAATCTTTAAAAATGGTTATAAGAACAGCCCCTCAACTACCGAGGTATTGCACTGATTAGCAATGTATCAAGATCAAGACTGAAGGAATGGGTCGAGGGAAGAAGGGTTGTACCGGAAAACCAAGCGGGATTTAGAAAAGGAAGATCATGTATTGACCACATATTTACACTAACTACTTTAATCCAACTATCATTAAGAAAAAAGAGGGGAAAACTATATGTCTTTTTTGTCGATCTAAGAAAGGCATTTGATACTGTACCTCACTCAATACTTTGGAAAAAACTTTACAACCTAGGCATAAGTTACCAATTCATAAGTACGATCAGAAGTTACTACGAACAAGCAACTATAGCTATCAGATGGAAGGGATCATTCACGGAAAGTATTAAGATAAACTCGGGAGTCCTCCAGGGAGAACCACTTTCCCCACTGCTTTTCATATTATTTATCACGGACTTAATCGAAATTTATAATAATTCAGACCTGCCGAGTGTAAATTTGCCAGAATTTGGAGATATCCATTTATTGCTGTACGCCGACGACATAGCAATTATAGGTGAGTCCAGGATGAACCTCCAAAAGAAGCTCAAAATACTGAAAGAATATCTCGATGAGAACTTAATGACACTAAATGAGTCCAAGTCAAAGATTATGGTGTTCCGTAATGGAGGCAAACCCTCAAATAAGGATAGATGGTTCTGGAATGATAAATCCATAACAATAACTTCAAGATATACATACTTGGGATTCCCTCTGACACCAACAATAACAACTACTCACCCGGCAAATTACTTTAAAGGAAAAGCACTTACAGCAATTTACGCCACACACCCAATATTAATAAAATCAAAAGCAAAGTCAATAAATTCATCAACCAAACTCTTTGATACAATAGTGAGAGCTGTCCTGATGTATGCCGCTCCATTGTGGGCAACAGAGCATAAAGACTTATTGGATAGTATACAAGACATATTTATCCGTAGGTTCCTGAATCTGCCCAGATACACTCCAGGCTACATAATCAGATTAGAAACCGGTCGTATCTCATTGAGTGTAACAGCTTTAAAATTAACCCTGAAGTATTGGCTGCGGGTGTTGAATATGAGCAGTGACAGATTGCCGCGTATATGTTTTAATAGAACACGGGAACTGTCTAATGCTTCGGGCACACCCATCGGTTTCATTAAAAAGCTCACCAATCTGCTTAACAATAATGGATCCCCTGCACTTGTTTCTTGTGATGATCCTGAAACGCTGAGGAGCGCGATTACAGGGCTCTTAAAAACAGCGGCAGACCAATCTATACAAAACGACCTTACAAGAAGGGATAAATCTAAGCTATACTCTCACTACAAAGACATTCACATATCTTTCATGACGGAGGGATACCTTTTAGGGGATTTTCCTTTCCCCGTTGTAAGACTACTCGCACAAGTTAGAATACTTTCAAGTTTTTTTAGAGAAATCCACACCAAGATGCTCTGCGGTGAGGACCCGATTTGTACCTTCTGTAATTCAAAACTAAAAAATGAAATCACTCACTATATTTTTGATTGCTATGCTCTGAAAGAAGAAAGAACCCTTATGCTCAAAACTGGGCAACTCTGTGCTTCACTTCCATCAATAATTATAATTGACAATATGACCCAGAATAAGTATATTGCTACGGCGTTTTATGGTTTCCACAAGTCCATATCTCAGAAGAAGGCCAAGTGACACTCACTCCTCACTTTCTTACTGCTACTCTTTTTGTGTTGTTTTTCTTGCTTCCCTCTTTCTCTTTCTTGTTTTTTTTTTCTTTTTCTTCTGTATATATCGTTATTTCCTTTGTCTCACTGCTTTGTTCTTATGCATACCTCTGGTGAATCCTGTATAGGGTCAGTGACCCTGAATAAAGGCTTTTTGTTGTTGTTGTTGTCATTTTAATGTGTGTCAACAACAAACTCAGCGCCACATAACGTAAGCCGAATTAAGTTTTTAAAAATATTTTGTTATATTCAATGGGGATAAATAATTTGATATATATTTTTATTTTATGGACAAAATAATTTTTGTAAAATATGGGTGTGAATATTTTGAAAATTAACAATAACGCCTATTTTATATTTATAATTATTTGTACTATGTTTAAAAAAGATTTTTAGTATATATATGTTATTTGATATTGCAGTCGTGGTGATAATGATAAAAATAGTTTCGATCAGAATTAGCTTTAATTTAGCTTTGAAACACAAAAGATATATTTAAGGAATAAATATGATCTGCTAACTAATTTCCAATTACCAAACTCTGAAATCATTTCCTATGCTGATGATGTAACTATTATATGTTGGAATAATGGGTTAACAAATCTAAAAAAGTCGATTGAGTTTAATTTGGAAAAGATAGATCAATGGTGAAATGATAATAAGCTGAATATCAATCTTGATAAAACTAGTATTTTACACTTGCACAATAAAGACAAAATTTCAATTAATTTTAGAGACAATATTATTATGCCCGTAGAAGAAATTAAAATTCTTGGAATTACGATTGCGAATCATAGATGGAAAAACAAATTGAATTTTGGCCCTCACCTTAACATTATACTAAACAAAGCCCAAAGATTAAAAACCTTCTTTTTTCAATATGTGGAAAATCTTGGGGTCTTAGCACCCAAAAAAGGCTTACAATTTATAAATCTATAATAAGACCAACGTTAACTTACGGAACAGAAATATGGTTTCAATTTATTAGCAAAAAATATAAGTACAAACTGAACTCAATGCAATATCAAATTCTGCTATGGTGTACCCAAACATATAAAACAACCAGTTATAACTGTGTTCACACCTTAGCCAATATTCCTTTGATCACTGATTATATGGAATCTAGAATTATAGGTTATGAGTTGAATAATTTATCAACAGAAGATAAACAATTTTATGATTTGTATATTCCAGGTATACTTAAAGATTTCATTATATCAAGGATTAAATCACTGAAAAAGAATACTAAACAAACATTTCAAAGTTTCTTTCCTTATGCAATTCCGAAATATTTTCGACCAAACTATTATAATTCACAATTTATAACGAACCATGGAAATTTTAAGGGATTTTTATCAAAAATTGGCGCGAGTGAAGACTCTAGCTGTCATTGTGGCAACGAATTCCAGGACTTGAGGCACCTACTGCTGGAATGTCCACTCTTCTTCACCGCTAGACAACAGACAATAAATAATGTTGTAGATCTATATCAATTTGTAAATAGCAGAGAGAATTATCATAAGTTTAATTATTTTTGTAAATATATTCATGATTTTCTTTCAAACCTGAAAGGTTCAGGTTCCTAATATATATATATATTTTTCTCTTTTTATTTCGATTACTTTTTTTGTAAAAATTTTATAACTGTTTCTGTTTAAAAAAATGTAAATCGACGCAATTATCCCTAGCCGGGATATCGCGTTTGTGTGTTGAAATAAATAAATAAAAATACCTGATTTAAGTCGTAAGAATAAAGAAAACAGAAGACATATTAACATAATTACAGAAAGATTTGAGCCGGCCAACGGGAAACTACAACAATAGGTTTATATATGGGAAGCGGCGACCTCTGGCGGTCGACTTTACAGAATAATTTAACTATAAATTATAATTAAAAAAAAAACTTTGTATAAAACATATATGTTATATAAAAATTATTTTATTCAGAATTATATTTAATAGGTTAAAATATTCTGATTTTATCTACCACCAGATGTCGAGACTTCCCCTATATAAAACCGATTGTTGTTGTTTTCCGTTGGCTGGCTCAAATCTTTTGTAAATTATGTAAATAAGTTTTTCATTTTTTTTTAATCTTACGCCTTAAGTCAGGCAGTACTTTTATCAAAATATGTTTCTAATATATTCCTTTAGCTCAATTAAAGCAATTACTGATAAAACTATTTTTATTATTATACTTTCAAGTTTTTTGCCACGACTGCATTACCAATATCACGTAGTACTAAAAAGAACCAGCAAATGATCCCATAACATAATCCTCAATATAATCAAAATCATCAGAAAATCTTCTTTTTTCATAATATATATGTAATATTGTTGCAATGTGCCGACGTATGGATGAACTGGCAGTCGTGAACGTGAGGCGAGTTTGGTGTTCTTCCCACACGCGGACAAGAAGCAGAGGCAGGGCTATATGTTAGCACATAGAGGGATCGGGGACAGCCCACGGGACAGAGGTAGAGGCCATGACACCAACTTTGATGTTTATCACCGAGACATGGAGGGAGAGTGTGTGAGACCGACAGGCTGAAGCGAACTGCTCAAAAACACCCCCTAAAACATCTGCTGACCCCCTGTCAAAACTTGTCTTGTTTTCAAGGGTCGTCTATAAAGAGTCCCTGGGGGCCGGCGCCACATGGGCGTTGGCATTTTCCTCCCCTCTGTCCCCAGCTGACCGCTCTTTGGATTTTTATTTTGATGTCACCAATTTTAGTTTAAATACAAATAGGGGTTTACAGGTATTATTAATAAGGATATAGCATATATACAAAATATGGAGGTGGTAGCAAATAGAAACGATGTACATTTTAATACAGTTTTAAAATATACTATATATATGTTATTAAAAAAATAGATTTCTGTTGATTTTGGTCACTTGAAAGTATAATTAGAAAAATAGTTTTGATCAGTAATTTCTTCAATTGAACTAAAGTAATATATAAAAGACATAGTTTGATAAAAGTACTGCCTGGCTTAAGGCGTAAGAATGAAAAATGAAAAACCTATTTACATAATGTACAAAAGGTTTAAGTCGGCCATCGGGAAACAACAACAATAAGTTTTTATAGGGGAAACGTGACCTCTGGCGGTCGATTTAGTAGAGTATTTGTATCTATGAAATATAATATTAAATAAAATAATATTTTAATATAACATATATGTATATATATATAATGAAGGGGAAACAATCCAGGAGTCTTTGTAATACTTTCCTCAGAGTGGAACAAGGCAGTGAACTCTGAGTCTCCAGAATTTACCGACATGAGAAGTTAAGATATTG
This sequence comes from Cordylochernes scorpioides, assembly GCA_030710605.1. Taxonomy (NCBI): domain Eukaryota; kingdom Metazoa; phylum Arthropoda; class Arachnida; order Pseudoscorpiones; family Chernetidae; genus Cordylochernes; species Cordylochernes scorpioides. Next base: position 118,378,779 of record CP092865.1, on the reverse strand, counting down.
TGCTAGACAACTGGAACTGACGAGGACTAAATGTTTTTATAGGGGAATCGTGACCTCTGGCGGTCGATTTAGCAGAGTATTTGAATCTATGAAATATAATATTAAATAAATAATATTCTAATATAACATATATATTACAGATATAATCTATATTAATAAAATGGAAATTTCATAAGTGGTGTTCGCTAAAAACTTTCGTTGCAATGCATCAATTTCGACCAAATTTTCAACATTTATGTAAAACGAGATGGAGCAGGTTTTGCTTAACATCAAAATATTTTTCCTAACTTTAACATACATAACTTTGCTGTTATCGATAAAAAACAAAAAAATTCAACAGAGTTAAAGTGTTTACACTTTCAAAAGTGTTTACTTTGCGCTTCTTGCAAAATTAGTTCTAATCTTTTTTATATATATATTTTAATTTTAATAATAACTTTATACATGGTAAGATACTTTTATTTTATAGTTTTCATATTTTATACCGAAAAAAGTTGAAGCCTTACTTGATGAGATCAATTTTATATTTTAGATAAATTTTTAGGCTAATTTGTAATAAAAAATATATGCTATTTCTAACTTACGTGGCTAGTATTTTTATAAGACTAAGGTAATTTATATTATTTTTTACAAATTTAGGGTTATTTCTATTTTTTTCACTGAAAAGCTAGAAATTTCATTCATGTGCTCAATTTTATGTCTTTTTTGAGGACCTTAACAAAATTTTCATTTAATTGTTTAGATATTTTAATAACAGAATTATTTATGGTGTTTTCCACTTATATGGGTTGTTTTGTAAAAAAAAAATTGGGTTATTTCTCTTTTTTTTCACTAAAAAGCTTGAAATTTCATTAATGTGCTCAATTTTATGTTTTTTTTTTGAGGACCTTAACAAAATTTTAATTGCTTAGATATTTCAAAAGTAGATTATTTATGATGTTTTCAACATATATGGGTTGTTTTGTAAACAAATTTTGGATTGTTTCTATTTTTTTTTTCACTAAGATGCAAGATATTTTATTGGTATGTTTATGTGATTGTCATTATGAGGCCCTTCTCGAATATTTTTTAAGAAATTTTTATTTACTTATTTAGATCTTTCAAATACAAATTAGTTGTGGTATTTATAACATATAGGTGTTGTGTTTTTAAAAATATTTGGGTTTTTTTATTATTAATCGCAAAAAAGAGCAAGCAATTTCATTGTGTTCAATTATGGGTCATTTTGAGGTCCTTTTTCAAATATTCTTATGGAATTTTAAAATTATTGCTTTGATCTTTTAAATACAGTTTATTTATTATATTTTCTACATATATGGGTTGCATCTAAAAAATAGGTTATTTATATTTTTAAAAAGGCAAGGGATTTCTTTTACGGATTCATTTATTTGTCTTTTTGAAGTCCTTTTTCAAATTTTTTTTGAAGATATTTTAATTTATTTGATTAAATATTTTATATTTAGGTTATTTATAGTTTTTTTTAACATATAGGGGTTGTATTTTGTATTTTAGAAAATTATTTCTATTTTTTACCTCAAAAAAGCATGCTTTTTCATTGCCGTATCCAGCGGTTGGTCTATTTTTGAAGCTTTTTAATTATAACTGGTTTTGTGCATTAATTTTTTGGTAATAATATTATGATTTTAGTTTTTTGAAATCTTTTTAACATATCTGAAGGTTATTTTGAATAAAAAATTTAAAAATTTTGATTTTTACCTCAAAAAGACAGGAAATTTCATTTATTTGTCTTTTTGAAGTCCTTTTTCAAAATTATTTTAAAGATATTTTGATTTTTTGATTAAATATTTTATATTTAGATTATTTATAGTTTTCTTTTAACATATAGGGGTTGTATTTTGTATTTTAGAAAATTATTTCTATTTTTTACCTAAAAAAAAGCGTGCTTTTTCATTGCCGTATCCAGCGGTTGGTCTATTTTTGAAGCTTTTTAATGATAACTGGTGTTGTGCATTAATTTTTTGTTATTAATATTATGATTTTAGTTTTTTGAAATCTTTTTAACATTTCTGAAGGTTATTTTGAATAAAAATTTTAAAAATTTTGATTTTTACCTCAAAAAGACAGGAAATTTCATTTATTTGTCTTTTTGAAGTCCTTTTTCAAATTTTTTTAAAGATATTTTAATTTATTTGATAAAATATTTTATATTTAGATTATTTATAGTTTTTTTTAACATATAGTGGTTGTATTTTGTATTTTAGAAAATTATTTCTATTTTTTGCCTAAAAAAAGCATGCTTTTTCATTGCCGTATCCAGCGGTTGGTCTATTTTTGAAGCTTTTTAATTATAACTGGTTTTGTGCATTAATTTTTTGGTAATAATATTATGATATTAGTTTTTTGAAATCTTTTTAACATATCTGAAGGTTATTTTGAATAAAAAATTCAAAAATTTTGATTTTTACCTCAAAAAGACAGGAAATTTCATTTATTTGTCTTTTTGAAGTCCTTTTTCAAAATTATTTTAAAGATATTTTAATTTTTTGATTAAATATTTTATATTTAGATTATTTATAGTTTTTTTTAACATATAGGGGTTGTATTTTGTATTTTAGAAAATTATTTCTATTTTTTACCTCAAAAAAGCGTGCTTTTTCATTGCCGTATCCAGCGGTTGGTCTATTTTTGAAGCTTTTTAATGATAACTGGTTTTGAACATTAATTTTTTGGTGTTTTTTAAAATTATGATTTTAGTTTTTTGAAATCTTTTTAACATTTATGAAGGTTATTTTGAATAAAAATTTTAAAAATTTTGATTTTTACCTCAAAGAGACAGGAAATTTCATTTATTTGTCTTTTTGAAGTCCTTTTTCAAAATTTTTTAAAAGATATTTCAATTTATTTGATTAAATATTTTATATTTAGATTATTTATAGTTTTTTTTAACATATATAGGGGTTGTATTTTGTATTTTAGAAAATTATTTCTTTTTTTTACCTCAAAAAAAGCGTGCTTTTTCATTGCCATATCCAGCGGTTGGTCTATTTTTGAAGCTTTTTAATGATAACTGGTTTTGTACAATAATATTTTGGTTTTTTTTTTTTTTTTTTTTTAATATTATGATTTTAGTTTTTTGAAATCTTTTTAACATTTCTCAAGGTTATTTTGAATAAAAATTTTAAAAATTTTGATTTTTACCTCAAAAAGACAGGAAATTTAATTTATTTATCTTTTTGAAGTCCTTTTTCAAATTTTTTTAAAGATATTTTAATTTATTTGATTAAATATTTTATATTTAGATTATTTATGGTTTTTTTAAACATATAGGGGTTGTATTTTGTATTTTAGAAAATTATTTCTATTTTTTACCTCAAAAAAAGCATGCTTTTTCATTGCCGTATCCAGCGGTTGGTCTATTTTTGAAGTTTTTTAATGATAACTGGTTTTGTGCATTAATTTTTTGGTAATAATATTATGATTTTAGTTTTTTGAAATCTTTTTAAAATATCTGAAGGGTATTTTGAATAAAACCTTTAAAATTTTTGATTTTTCCTCAAAAAGACAGGAAATGTTTATGCTTTGTTTAGAAATTGCTGGTTTTGAAGCTTTTGTTATTAATCTCAATCTAAATTTTTTTTCAGAATATGCCTCGCCACAGCCGACGTTCACTTGGTAGGAATACGGCTGCTTCCAGGAGATATAGGAATGCTAGAGCTATTGAGACACCACTTCAAAGTGAGACGCGTCGTGCGCTTCGCCGTCTTAGGTATTCTGAAGCCCGCGTCGCAGCTACACAAACTATGCAAGTTCCTGTTCAGCGTATTCAGCTTTGAACTCATAAGCCGTTTTCAGGTTTGCAGTATAATGCCCATATTGATTATAAAGCTGATTCATCTGTCGATATAGGCCAAATGTCTCGGGTATGCCAGTTTTGCTCTGCTTTGAGATTTAAAGATGATGTAATGTAATAGAAACAAAATAAACCTCATCCCACCTAATATACATTACTTCTGAGGATTAAAGATTTTGATTTGTGTTGAGAAATTTGCATGCATTTCTATATTTCTTTTCTCATCTTGCAAAGCTAATGGATTGTTTAGGTTGCTTATTTTTGACTCGCCAATTTGTTTAGTGATAAAGTGGTATAGCGTTCTTTTTCAGAGCATCACCCTACAAAAAAATTACCTGACCTTTCCTAATATTCAGATAAATTTATTATATCAACATACTAGACTACAAACATTCCCTCGAGTAAAACCCGGGCGGAGCCGGGTACACCCGCTAGTAAAACATATAAGAATGTACGGGTATCTGTACCCGTAGAAGGGCATATTGCCAAAATCTTGTACGATCATTCTCTTATTTAAAGAAGATCTTCTCCCTTACTTGTGTTTCTTAATCTATAGCCAAAAGGAGATTATTATTGCCTTAATATCTACAATTGATTGACTTCACTCTTATATCTGTGTGAAGTGTAAGCATGCGTATGTGCAGCCCCAAATCCCGACATCGCTCTCAAATGGGAATATTGGTCGCTGTTCTCTTTTTCCTTCTCCTTCTCATTGGAGCGCTTGTCGCATCCTCCTTATTACTCCTGGGTAAGTTCTCTATTGATAATATTGTGGCGAATAAATAATTTATATTATAAATATAAATATTCAATTAAAAATAACTCAGTAGATCATATATTACTCTGTATTTGTAAATTCATCATATATTTTACCTAGCTTGCTTGTTTAATATTCTCTAGCTGTAGATAGTTTGGTTGAGTTGTTATTAATTGTCGACACAAGTCGCGGTGAGCTCATCAATGAATACTTTTACTTCTTAGGATATTGTAAGACTAATTTTATACGCCACAATATTCTATTAAATCGTATTTTTCACTTTTATTTAACGTAAAAAATAAAACAGAAACTTCGTTTATTTAACAAATGAAAACATTAAGACGCGAATGTTTATTTTCACAAATAAATCAAGCTTCTACTGTCTTTAATTGCGAGCATTGTTCGATGCAAATATTTAAATATAATTCTACTGTTCTAAAAGCTTATGTTCATAGTTTTCTTAAATACTTTTCAATTCATTTCAATATATTGTCAAGAGGTTTTTACATTTTATAGTGAATTTAAATCAAATGTCTATTAATAAATATGTTTGTTATACCTTTTATGTTTAATGTTATATAAGACATGTATGTAAATTCGTAATTGTTTTTCATTTCTAGTTTCTAATTTGTCGTGAAAAAATTACTCACGAGGTTTATCTCAATTGAATAATAAAACCTTTTAAAATAGAACTGCGTGCCTCTAATCTTAAATCGCGACAATGTATTAAAAAAGGTATATAAATCCATAAAGGTAGGTGGACGAGTGGGTAACACCCTCGATTCCCGACAGCCATGAACTGGGATTGAATCCCGCGTTAACCTTATGTTTAATATGTGAATAACTAACATATTATTCATTGTTTCAATTATCATAAATTAGGTTGTTATTGTTGAGTGGTACCTAATAAAGTGGTTTTGGAACCGGACATCCATAAAAATACAGACAAACTCTATGAGGTCTAGAGTCTTTCAACAAGATATATTTTAAATATTCTTCTTCTTATTTCTTATCTCCACTCAATCATATTAGGGTATCAAGCGCTTGTAAAGCTTGAGACTTGGCAACCATCATGATTGAATGAAGTAGAATGCGTCTGCCTTTGTCATTAAGACTGGAAGCACTACTCAGTGGCAGGCCGACTTAGCTCCAAAAGAAATGGCCGCCTCTGACATGAGGAACAGACGCCATGTACAGCTGCTCCTAACATGGAGTACAAACGCTGCTTATCATGTATCCCTGGATTAAAAGCCCTTACAGGGTACTATCAGCCGGGCCAGCTGAGCCCAGGTTTTTTAGTGAGCTTGTTACTGCTCTCCCTCCTCCTTTTTCATCCGTGCTTGGGACCGGCAAAGGCAAAATTAAATATTAATTATTAAAATAATATTTGAGATCAGTGTGTGTAGTCACTTTTATTACAATATATTTGCTTTTATTTCTAGAGAGAAGAAGCCAAAACAATTTTTGTTCTACCAAAGCCTGCCTTGATTCTGGTAAGTTAACAAATTACTGAGTTGTATGGGTAGCACTTGACATAAGAATATATAAATCTATTATGAAAATATAATTAATAATATATTTAAATCTATTTTTTGAAAGTAGAGCCATAAAAATATATATATTTTATTAAAAAGACATATATTGGATTACAATTACAATTATTTTATTTTCAAAGCGCTATATGCCGCAAGGGATACTTGCGCCACACAAGGACAAATATTTATTTACATAAGTTATTTACATTATTCAACGCATCAAAACATTAGAGATCCAGATTTTGTAGAAAGCTTAGAATGTATTTACAAAATGAATTGAACTTTAAATATGATTTTTTATCGGAAATCAAATCGTCAAGTTCACAAAAAACTAGTTCATTCTTCATTCTATAATCTTGAAATGCTGGGCAATCGATCAGTAGATGTCTTGAGGTTTGTTCCTCAATACCACAAAAGCAACTTGAATCCTCCACTGCCTTTATTCTATTTAAAAAAACTTTTGAAATTTCTGTGGTTTGTAACAAATTGAGTATTATAAAAATTTGGACCAAAGTATTTAGGGATTTCTTGGGGAAAAAAGCTTAAGAAAGTATTATTTGCTTCTTTTTTCAGAACATTCATTCTTGATTTGAGAAAGGTATCTATAATTCCTTGAATAAATGGGTCATAAATTTGTTGATCATCTGTGGATTAGTATCATTTATTTTACCAATATTTCAGTTGGCTGAACACCAACCTTCCTCATGGTATTATATCAAATAATACCTAGATAAAGGTTGGCGTTCAGCCAACTGAAATATTGGTAAAATAAATGATAGTTTGATTCAATATATGCCTTTTTAATTAAAAAAATGAAATATATATATTTAACATGCTTTGATTTATTTATGTAAAATATTTGATTATTCTTTGATCTTTCTTTATAGTTAGGCAATCGACAACAATGAACTTTTTTTCTTTCTCTAATTTTGCATGAGTTATTTTTTTTTGTTTATATATTATAGTTAACCTTATTGTAAATAAATTAAATATTAAAACACAAAGTATTGTGATATCCTTTATTTCTAAATAGGAAACGTTAGAATATATATTAGAAAAATATTTAATAATATACATAGTAAATAAAATTTGTGAATATGTCTAACCATGTATTTAACACTACCAAACGATTATGTTTGTAGATTAACTGTGTTAAAGCTGCCCACATTCTTAAAGTATTGTGACAATTCCTTATTATAAATAAGAAACGTTACAATATATAATAGATAAATATCTAATAATATATATATAGTAAATAAATATAGGTGTCTGTGCATCTACTCATGTATTTAACACTACCAAACAATTATGTTTTTGCATTTACTGTGTTCAAGCTGCTCACATTCTATCCCTGGCCAATACTTCTATCGACCCCTGCAGAGATTTTTACCAATTTGCTTGCGGGAACTTCCATCATCGATCTTTTGGTGACACATTCGACATAAGGAACATTGCCAGGGACAGGCTCTATGACCGTCTAGATGGTAAGTCCATATTTGACCATGTGATCGAACTGTTCAACACAGCCTGTTGCAGCCATCCTGTACTCTGACGAAGAAAGTTCAGATACACCTCTACAAGTGAACATGAAACGATTCTATAAATCCTGTCTGAAATACGGTAAGTCCAAATATTATGTATGTTTACACAATATATATATGTTGTGATCGAATGGAAGGGTACAACCGTTATACTTACAATCTCCAAGAACTAGTTCCAGCCAAGTGAGCAGCGCACCCGCGATGTCTGCCACGTTTTTTTTCGTAGTTTCTATATATATGGATTACAATTATTTTATTTCCAAAGCGCTATATCCCGCAAGGGATACTTGCGCCAAACAAGGAGAGAAGTTTGTTTACATAAGTTATTTACATTATTCAACGAATAAAAACATCAGAAATTCAGATTTTGTAGAAATTTTAGAATGTATTTACAAAATGAATTGAACTTTAGATATGATTTTTTATCGGAAATCAAATCGTTTAAATTATAAACAACTAGTTCATTCTTCATTCTATAATCTTGAAATGCTGGGCAATCGATCAGTAGATGTCTTGAGGTTTGTTCCTCCATACCACAAAAGCAACTTGAATCCTCCACTGCCTTTATTCTATTTAGAAAACTTTTGAAATTTCCGTGGTTTGTAACAAATTGAGTATTATAAAAATTTGGACGAAAGTATTTAGGGATTTCTTGGGGAAAAAAGCTTAAGAAAGTATTATTTGCTTCGTTTTTCAGAACATTCATTCTTGATTTGAGAAAGGTATCTATAATTCCTGGAATAAATGGGTCATAAATTTGTTGATCATCTGGGGATAAGTTTCTCAGATCAGATATCATGATTCTGGATTCGATAAAGTCTGATATCAAAGGAATGTTGGCCAAACTATGAACACAGCTATATGATGTGGATTTATAGGCTTGTATACACCATGTCAGTATTTGATATTGGGTTGAATTTAGTTTTTGTAAACATTTTTTATTTAAATATTTGAACCAAATTTCGGCTCCATATGTAAGTATTGGTCTGAAAATGGATTTATATAAAGTTAGCCTTTTCTGGGTGCTTAAACCCCAAGATTTTCCGCAAATTGAGAAGAGATAATTTTTAAAACGTTTTGTACGATTTACTATTTCTTCTATGTGGTATGTAAAATTTATTTTGTTTCTTCTTCTGTGAATTGCAATTATTATTCCTAAAATTTTGGTCTTCAGAGTTGGTATGATTATTTCATTATTAAATTTGATTGGAATTTTTTCTTTGTTATGTAAATAAAGTATATTAGTTTTTTCTAGACTTATTTCAAGTTTGTTACTCTTACACCATACATCAATCGTATTTAATGCCTTTTCTATAACTAATTTCAGGTCTTTGCAATTGTTGTGCCAGCATATAATTGATACATCATCCGCATAAAATACCACTTCACTATTAGGAACTTGATATTTGATCAAAAGATCGTTTAGTAATATTATCCATAGTAGTGGATATGGATGAATTTGCATATTTACATTTTAAAACAAGCTAAACATATTTACATACTTAGTACATATATATAAATATATATATATGTCATATATTGTGTAAAATCAAATATGTATAATTTCTTTTCGCCAAACTATTATATATATATATATATATATATATGGAAGCAATGGTCGCCTCTCTCGTCAAAATTAACGTCAGAATCTGACGCCATCTATTGACCACCGCCGCAACTAGCCGCATCGGGTCGGTGACAAAGCCACAACACCAACTTTGGCAAACTGATAAGCGTCCACCTAGAGACCATGGTTTCGGGCTAATGGGCCTCGTCAGTCTAGGGCGGACTTTATTCCATGAGATCCACACGGGATCTAATGGAATCCTCTCAATCTACCAAAGAGGTGTTTTGCTGGCAATGTGGCTGGGCCAAATCTATTGGCAAAACATAGATGGAAAATTTCCCGGGAGGAAATTAATCCATGGAAGCAATGGTCGCCTCTCCCGTCAAAATTAACGTCAGAATCTGACGCCATCTTAGCCCGAAACCATGGTCTCTAGGTGGACGCTTATCAGTTTGCCAAAGTTGGTGTTGTGGCTTTGTCACCGACCCGATGCCGCTAGTTGCGGCGACGGTCAAAAGATGGCGTCAGATTCTGACGTTAATTTTGACGGGAGAGGCGACCATTGCTTCCATGGATTAATTTCCTCCCGGCAAATTGTCCATATATATATATATATATATTATATATTACTATTAAATATATATTTATATTAATTAAATATATATAGTAATATATATATATGAAACGATTCTAAGGTTTCGCACACGCCAATATGCAGGGACTTATTGTTTGCGTGAATGAAGAAAGAAACGTTGCAATCTTCTGACTCAATTTATTTCAATCACGCGTCTCTTTTATATAGTTACAAATATTTACATAAATCCTAACAGCGTAAAATTTACATCTACAAATAATTTATAAGCAGAATGTGACAAACCCCCCTACCAAAAAAAAAAAATCTCAGATTTATTTACACAAATGGAGGTTGGGAGGGGTTGGAAGGTTAGGAAGAGAGAAAAAAAAAACATTCTGCAGAGAGAAAAAAAAAAAAATAATAATAATAATAACAATAATAATAAAAGTATTATCACTATGGCAGTAGGGCATTCGGACCTGATAGTTGGGGTATCCAGGTGCGTACCTAATTCACTGTATCGCATAGTGACCATTTTATTAGAGATCCCTGGGGTGACCGGCCTGTTAAATTTTTTTTTTTTCTCTTTCCCAGGCGTGTCACTTAGAACATATGTAACAGGGCTGTATTGTCCATTATTAGCTGAGTCCTTCAATGTTTGTAGAGAGAATTCAAGCCCTACCATTGAAGTAGAAAAACCACATGGACGCAAAAGAAACATTTTGCGGTATTAAGCAGCCCCCTCCCCTCAGAGAGTGGAAACTCCTTTCGAACGTTTGGCCATGGTCAGATTAAATACATCCATTCAAATCCTCCACATCTTGAAAGGGAAATTGATAATTCCGCATGCCTTCATTCGAGGTTGAAATAGGGTCCCATAATTTTAATTTAGATACATTAACTATTGTGCTGGGCTTATTTTCAGGCTGGCACGGTTTATTTATTTCAACTATGTGAGGGGATGGGGTAGAAAGAACGGTGTATGGGTCTGGATAATAAACTGGTGACAGTTTGCCATGGCCTACCTGATGAGGGATTCGATACAAAACCTTATCTCCAATTTTTAAATTCGGGAATCTATGAGAACTATTGTATCTTTTAACTAACCGTTTATGTAATTCCTCGGTTTTTTCATTGGCAATGGTTCGGGCCTTTTCTACTGGCGGATACGAATTAGTAAGATCAGACATGTAGGAAGGGAGGGTCCCGTACAGCAAGTATATCGGAGGGAATGTAGTCGTAGAGTGGGGTGTGTCTCTATATTCTTCCAGCGTTTTTTGTAACAATTTTGGCCAAGGGGCCCTAGGGTTACCTTGATGTTGTATTTTTAACCTTCCAATCAACGTTGCATTAGCCCGTTCTACTAGTCCATTACACTCTGGATGGGACGGGGAGGTCATCACGTGCTTTATACCTTTCTCCTGAAGAAATTTATTGAATCTCTTCGAGACAAACGAGGGATGTCTATCCGTGACTAAGATTCTAGGTTTTCCTATATTTAATAATTGGTTTATGATATTTATGTACGTCGCGATGGATGTGCCTTTGGAAGCATAACCCCAGATATGTCGTGAATGATGGTCGATAACGGTATGGACACAATTTTTAGCACTATTATAACCTCCTAGGCCCAAAACCGTATCCAAAGCCACGACATCGAAGGGTTTTGCCGCCCTAGGCAATGATCCCATCAGTCCATAGGAGGGCTGGGTGCTACCTTTTATTGTTTGACACTCCTTGCAGTTCTTAACATAATTCTTTATCTTCCCTATCATCCCCTTAAAATAGTATTGAACGGACAGTGCTCTGATCATAGCACTGATGCCTGGGTGTCCCAAAGATTCATGGGCTTTCTGAATCAGGTCATCTTGGAGCTCCGGGGGAACAACTACTCTATCCTTGTTATTAAGTCTTATATAAGTAATACCATTCACTATAGAGTATAATTCTGAAGGTGGTATCGATAAATCACCCTGGTTTTGTTTCAAGGCTTGAGCTGACAAAAAATAAGAGTATGGAAGTCTGGAGAGCATGTCGGCTTCGTGATTTTCACAACCCTTGTTATAATTAAAATCCAAGTCATATTCGGACAACTTCAAAGACCATCGGAACAGTCTCCCATTGGTGTGTTTGAAGCTATTCAGCCATATCAGCGCCTTATGATCCGTGTGAACTATGACGTGACTGCCGGATATGTAAGGGTGGTAGCGCTTACAAGTCTCGACCACCGCGAGCAGTTCTAGTTCTGTTATCGTATATTTAGACTCGGCACCTCGCAAAGCCCTACTGAAATAGGTGAACGGCTTTTGCGTGCCATCAGGATATTCCTGTTTAAGCACCGCTCCTATACCCGAGGTACTGGCATCGCAATAAATATGTGTAGCCAAAGAAGGGTTAAAAAGTTGAAGTATTGGTTTGGAGCATAGCGCTTCCTTTAAACCCTCAAAGCTTCTCTGACATTCCTCCGTCCAGATAAACCGGGAGTTTTTCTTGAGAAGCTCATTCAAAGGGGCTCTTAGGTTGTTAAAATTCTTTATAAATTTCGCGTAATGTGTCACGCTTCCCAAAAAGGATCTTAAACATCGCAAATCACGAGGTGGGGGCAATGATTTGATAACATCGACATTAACGCCCGAAGGCGAGATCTGGTTCTCCGAAATTTCATAGCCGAGATAAGTTATCCTTTTCATAAATAGTAGACATTTATCTCTCCTTAACTGTATGCCTTCTTTTTTTAAAATCTCGAATATTTGTCCGAGGTGTTTTAAATGGGATTCCTCGTTTTCTGAAAATACTAAAGTATCATCAAAATAAGATGTTACATTATCAAGTTTGTATTTCTGCAGAATGGCAGAGAGCTTTCTATTAAATATTGCAGGGGCGGTCTTTACTCCAAACGGCAATCTACACCAGACATAAGAGCCCTCAGAAGTTGAGAAACATGTCATCTCCCGATCTTTTGGATGAAGAGGGATTGTCCAGTAAGCGCTCAAGATATCGAGGCATGAAAATACTCTGGCGCCCTGTACCTTCTGAACTATATCCTCCATTAACGGAATAGGGAACGAATCCGAAATTATTTTCCTATTTAGGAGTCTATAGTCGATACAAAGCCTAACCCTTCCCTCGCCCTTCTTGGGTGCGAGCGTCACAGGTGCGCTGTATGGGGAAGACGCAGGTTTGATTAAACCGTATTTTAACAATTGCTCAATTTGTTGTTATATCAAGTCCCGATCTCTCAAGCTATGACGATATGGTCTAACACAGACAGGCTTTTTGTCACTCAGTCTCAGTCTTGGAGGCTGGATGTTCAAGGGTTTTATATTAAATTTGTTTTCCCCAAAGATCTCTGCATAATTATCTAATAGTATTTTTACCATAGTGAAAAGTTCTATATTATCATGTAAAAAACAATCATTCGTGTCAGGCAGTGGCAGAGGTTTTGCATCTGGTTGATACACTGGCTTAGATTTTAATACATAAGGAACTGCTCCACTGTCTGGCACGGAACAAACAAAATTACAAACATCATCTTCAAGCAAGTTTTCAACATTTCTATAGAATAACGAATCTCTAATCCTAAGACATTTTCTATTTACTTTTAAACAATTTACATGATGATTGCAATATTTGGTTCTACTAATTTTAGCATAATAATTTTGAATTTTGTAAAATCTCTGTATAGCTTCTAATTCTCTGCCTGAAAAACTGTAATTAAACTGGCCTAATTTTCTATTATTCTGTTTAATGTAACTATTATTAAAATCAATTTTCACCTTAAAATAGGGTAAGTATTTGGCAGATAAAATACCAAAATTAAGACTTCCACTCTGAACTACATGAAACAAAAGATTGAGCGACTTATCTCCTATGGTAGTATTTAACTCAATCTCGCCAACAATGGCGATACAATGGCTAACCGAATTTAAAGATTTAAGTTTGGGTTCCTTAATTAATGTAATAAATTCCGCCGGCACTAGATGCCTTGGAAGGACATTTATTTCTGATCCAGAGTCTAAAACAAAAAGTAACTCTAAATCCACCCCGTCTACACGATCCCTCAACAATACGTGCAGACTGGGTAGGCGTCAATCGCCTTGTTCGGGTCTCCTGATAGAGGCTGGTGACTCACCCTCGTGATCTTGAACGGTGGCAAGGCTCCTCGTTGGCGGAAGGTGGGTCCCGGGACGATCGTTCCTTCCCTCTCTCCAGTTCCGCGGTCTAAAGCCCTGTCCTCCCTGCCAGGAAGTAGACGGTCGTCGTCGGGCAGGATAACCCAACTCCATTCCCGAGGCTGAACTTGTGGTTCGGCAGTGAGATACCTCTATGGCCTCGGCAATCTCAAGCCAGCGTTCCAGACTTGTCGGTGAGGCAGCGATCAAAAAGCGCTCAAACTCCGACTCGATGCCAGAAGTTAATCCCTCCAAGATCAATTCCTGTGACAGTCCCAATTTGGTAGCGAGTTTAATCTTTGCAAAGTAATATTCTTTTACGGATTGTTATCGTCCTTTTCTTACTTGCCAGAATTTTCGATGTAATCCATGTTCCGGCTCATGAAAAAAACATTTCATCCTAGAATGAAGTTCCTCCAATGAGGATATATCCCTGCAGATCAAAGCATACATCTCCAGAGCTTTACCCTTGAATAACATTGGCATCATGGACAGGGATTCTTTTGATGAGAGACCTTGTTGTTGTGCCTGATGGTCAAATAAACTTGACCAGTTATCGTAGCTAAGTCCATCATCAGGATCATATCTCGGGATCAGTTCAAAAGGAAGGTTCATATTTCTTCCTTCTTCTAGTGGGTATTCCTTCGATGAGGTGCTTGCTCTCTTCCTTCCCATCGCGGGTCAAAATCCTGTCGACTTCTGAAACGATTCTAAGGTTTCGCACACGCCAATATGCAGGGACTTATTGTTTGCGTGAATGAAGAAAGAAACGTTGCAATCTTCTGACTCAATTTATTTCAATCACGCGTCTCTTTTATATAGTTACAAATATTTACATAAATCCTAACAGCGTAAAATTTACATCTACAAATAATTTATAAGCAGAATGTGACATATATATATATATATATATATATATATATTGGAAAATATGGAAAGTAAAATATTAAGAAATACAGATATTTTATTTAATTTTGAGTCAGAACAGCAAGCTAATTCTGTATCAAATAGTACCATTAGGAGAATTTCAAGTTACTTGGAATTCTCATAACGGTACTATAAATATATTTATATTTATAAGCTTATGTCCATAGGTTCACTGCCTTCCATAAAAAATGCAGGGTTTATCCCAAGCCAATACGATACAATAGTAGAGCGGCCTGGAGATTAATTTGGCGAAACCGCTGAGAAGGTTAACTACTGATGAGCCAAGCCCTCTCGTTCAATAACTTATATCATTGCAGTAAGGTCTGTGAAGAAAATATTTGATGATGTCATTGGAAAGAAACACATTGCCAGTAAATTATTTGTTACAATTTTTAACTATGTTTTGTTCTGAATATAGAGCAACCCATATTTGAAATCTTTGGATAATAAAAAGGCAGATATTGGATTGCCTATATTTTGGTTAATTCAATGGAAAAATTTGAGCCACGAGAAATATCGGAAATTAAATATGTAATTCAATCCAATATATGCCTTTTATTATCTAAACACTATATTTTATTTTGAAAATAGAGCAATCCTTAAATAAATCTTTATTTAAAAAGGCATATATTGGATCAAAATATCATTTATTTTACCAATATTTCAGTTGGCTGAAGGACAACCTTTATCAAGGTGTTATAACATATTTAATGTGTGTCAACAACAAACTCAGCGCCACATAACGTCAATAGAATTGAGTTTAAAACAAATTTTATTTTCGCCTATATTCAATGCGGTTGAAAATGGTTAGCGTTCAGCCGCACACAACTGAAATATTGGTAAATAAATTATGTTTTGATCTAATATATGTCTTCCTAATATAGTTTAAGATTTATTTATGAATTAATCTATTTTCAAAACACTATTTCATATACCCAGCTACAAGATTCATATATCATAATGTTCTAGAAAGAGAGAGAAAATAAAGAATCTTAAATGATAAAGTGGAAATATTCTTAGTTATTCTTCTTTTATATCTCCTCTGCATATGCTAAAATATATAATTGTTTATTACAAAAGTATATTATTTTACAATTTAGTAATTAAATCATTATTTTCCTACCCCGATATAGGTAAATAGGACGCGCTATTGGTACAATTTGCATAGGATTTAATTGGCCTATATTATGAACTCTATCTTCTTCTAAATATCAATTCATCTTCTTCTGCGCGCTACAGTTAAACGCCACTATATTCAACAATTGAAAGCAACAATAATGCACAATTATGGTCCATTTGGATGAGGAAAGCAATGACTAGAACGCGGCTGATTCCACACTCGTCCTTTCAGTGATACGTTAACCTTGACGTAAGCACGATGGAATCTGTGGCCACTTGACATGCGTCGGCTGTTGGTTGAAGGCTGTTGGGTTCTGTGTTGCTTGGAGTATAGGAGCTCCATCTATGCTTACTTCCTGTGGTAATCCTGTATAAGACAGGTGGTATTAATAAAGCTATATGTGTGTATTAATATTCAATTATAAATTTTATAGAAAAGTTTTGGTTTCAATTACCTTCCTACAGTGAATCTGTGTAAGACCAGAGGTATTAATAATATATATAATAAATTTAATTGCCATCTTTCGATAAATTTATCAACAATTAAATATACTGACAATGTGTTTCTTTTCAATAATATCATCAAATATTATCTATACAGACCTTACCTCAATGATATAAATTATTGAATGAGAAGGTTTCCTTATCAGTAGTGTACCCTCTCAGCGGTTTCACTAAATTAATCTCCAGACCGCGCTACTATTGTATTGATTTGGTTTGGGATATACCTTGCATTTTATATGGAATGCAGCTTAGGGGTGTTTAGTAAATTGCAATTTTTTAGCTCATTAGTTCAATATTTGTTTTTATTTATTTGTTTTTGCACAGAGTTAATGATGATAATTATTTGTGTATATATGCATGTCATAATATATACTCTTCCTGAAATAATAAAGCAAACCTACAGTCAACCCAGAGATAGATGGGCAGCTAAAGTCCGGTCATTTAAGACACCAGCGACATTCCAAGGGGCGACCAGAGGGGCCCGTGAGTTCTCGGGACTATTAAGACAGTTGAGGATTGTATGCGACACGAACGGCTGCCCGGCTGTTGCCGGGCCCGGCGCTCTCCCTCTCTCTCTGGTTGCCTGGGTTCCTCTACCAACTTGTGGTGTGATTATTTCTCTTTACCCACCATATTAATATATTGCCACATATATATATTATATAATCTAAAATACAAATATTTTATTTTTTTTAAAACATATATTTTATTTTTTCATTCATTGACTGTTCTGCATTTTTGACCATATATTCAAAAAAATATCACTTTTAATTTTTATTGTTGTAAATATGTATATTTAACCCTACCTATCTTTTATCCACGATTATAGAAATTATTATATAAATTCTATATTCCTGTGATATAAATAATTTTATGTATATTTTACTTCAAGAGATTCAAAATAAATATCTGCTTTAAAGGTAAATAATTATTTTTATTTTTCCACGACTGCACCTCTTTTCAACAATCAAACACACAAAAAATTTCTAATCTATAACATAAGTCGACAGGATGTTTACCTGTTCGTTCAAAATTTCAAAAGGAAAATTATTTAATATCAAAGATGCAAATACAAAGATTTTTTTCAACCTGATATCCCACTTCAACCAGACATCGCCATATCCAGTTAACTTAGGACAACTCCGGATATCTCCATCTCCAGCAGTTTCTAGCTACAAGCAGCGTTCTTCCATACAGCCATCTCCGAAGATCAACTCCACCCAACACCTGCAACACCAGCCATCTCCATCTACAGCCAACTCCAGCCAGCATCATCCTTTTCAAGGTACTTTGTATCTACCATTTTTCACAGTTACCTTTAGTTTAACTTTTTAATTATCAATCATGTTTTCTATAGTTTTCAATCGCCTATTTATTCAAAATTATATTTATCTTTTCTCAAATCATTTTTGTGTATCAATTCTGCCATAGCTCTTTTTGCCCTTTTAATTCAATCACACCTTTTAATCCTTGTAAAGCTTATTTTCTTTGTATAATTAGTTACTAAATATAGCTCATGTTCCATATTTATATTTAAAACATTTGAAATTTAACCATTTACACCTTATCATTTTTTAACACTATATTTTTATAATTCTAAATGTAAAGCGGTCGGCTGGGAGGACAACAACAACAACAAATTAACATATTTCTCACATTCAATGTCATTATTAAAAAATTAGCTAAACTTCAATGTTTTTTTCATATTTTTCAATTTTTCTTTTTCAATATGTTCAAAATTCCCTATTGCTTATCATATGACCAAAATACCTTCTATAGCTTCACATTTATATTTAAAATTCCCTAACTTTTGATATGTTATTTTTTTATTTAATCTCTAATCAAAATGTTTTTATTTACAAAATTTGCATTTTTACCCCCTTTTAAAGTTCTTTTTAAATGCCATAATCTTTTAATGTTTGTAATTTCGCCTAACAAATATGTAAATTTTCCGTAGTAAACATATGTAAATTTCAACTTTTGTTTTGTTCACCTTGGATATATATTTTTTCAAATGATCATTCTTTATTCTTACCATTAATTTTTCTTTACATGTTCATACCTTGTTTTCACATTTGCCTTTTGTACATATAAACTTTTGTCTCAACTTATTGTTTTTTCTCATAAGTGCCTTTTTCTTATCAACAAATGTTTTGTCATTGCCATATATATTTTGCCAATTATTTTTTATATTGTTTTCCATGTTGTTCTTCCCCGTTAGTCGGCTCAAACCATATGTAATTATGTAAATAATAATTTTGCTTTATTTATTCTTACGCCTTAAGCCAGGCAGTACTTGTACAAAATTATGTCTTTCATCTGTATTCATTCCTCAGCTCAATTAAAGAAACCTCATATCAAAACTGTTTTATTATTATTCTTTCAATATTTATGCAACGATTGCACCACCATAGCATAATCATCAAGATGATCCAAAACAACAACAATCTTATCTTTTTTATTTTTTAAAATATAACATATATATAGTGTTCATGGTTATAGACATCCTTTGATGAGCTCTACTATTCCCCGGCAGACACCATCGAAAGTCTCAAACTTTACAAGCTTGATACCTTAATATGATTGAGTGGAGATAAGAAAGAAGAAGTTGGTTATAGACGACATTTGTATTTTAGTTGTAGAATTGTGTTTACTATGTTGTTTACATTGAAAATAAATAATATTTTCAAGTCTTCCGGCTAGAATATATTGCATGAACCTATGGACATAAGCTTATGGGTCTTTAGAGATACATACATATAAATTCAAAGCTGCATGTATGTGAATCATAAATATATAGATTGTGGATTTTAAGTGAATTATAATGCCATATTGTATGACGCAGTGCAAGTAAAAGATGTCACCAATGCCACTCAAGTCCTACTCGACACTGCCTACGACAGATGGGGATTGGGACTGACACAGCTTCTGTCCAACGACTCTGCTACCAAGGGACTAGCAACTCTCGCTCGGTTCCATATCTTCCCATTCTTCACGATGAGATTTTCCAATGAACCAGCTTCCTCCAATATCTACGTGAAGGTAGGCCATTGGTAATCCACACAATCTTATATACCTAATACACTCGTAGATCGTATAGGTTTCTTAAAATTTATTTCAACTATATGTTTTCGCAGATTATTAAATTTAAAATTTTGTCCATAATATTAATATATATATCTCAAATTTTATCCCCATTTAATATAACAAACTATTTTTAAAACATAATTCTGTTGACGTTATGTGGCGCTGAGTTTGTTGTTGACACACATTAAAATGTTATAATACCTCGATAAAGGTTGGCGTTCAGCCAACTGAAATATTGGTAAAATAAATGCTATTTTGATCCAATATATGCCTTTTTAATTAAAAAATACATATTTTTTGGATAAAAAATATATTTAAATATTAGTTTATATTTAAAAAAGCTATTTTGGATCATCAGATGGTTCTGGATCATTGAAGTGATGAAGTCTTTTGTCTCCCTAAAATATATATATTCTATTATGTGATAAAAACAATAAAAATATTTAAAAAGGTCAATTGTTGATATTAAAAACTAAAAATGCAGATCCTGACCAGGCAAATATTAGCATTTCTTAATGGCAGAACCTCATCTAGTTTATTTAGCCTGTTCCCTGATATTTGGTCAACCCAATTTCTTGATAAATCAAGAAAGGTTAACCACGATGGCGTTCATCCATCTAGTAGCTCATGTGAGCCTGGTCAGGATATGCCTTTTTTGTAGTTAATATTCTATTATGCACCACTACATATGTACCACTACATTTTGCAAGTATTATACTAATCATTTGACTGCGGCCTTGGTTAGTACGTTCTCCTGATCTGTCACCAATAGAAAACGTCTGGTCAATGGCTGCCGAGAAACTAGCTCGTCAACACACGCCAGTCACTACTGCCGATGAACTGTGGCATCGCGTTAGAGCTGTATGAGAAATTGTACCTGTACACTGTCACATCTCTGTTTGACTTGATACCAAGTTGTATAAGTACTGTTATTGCTGCCAGACGTGGTTCTTCTGAGTACTAATTTCTAAGAATTCCTATTTCCATATTTTGTGAAATTTTCTAAAATTTTCCTTTTCAGGATAAAAAATATGTCAAATATATTTTCTTTTTGGTATTTGCCTTTCTTCCTTGTGTAGAATTTTATATTAGGAGAGAGAGAGAGAGAGAGTAGTGTATTAATATTATTATTATAAATTTATTTTCTATATATATTTATTCATTAAAATTTAAATTAATAATTTCAAACGTTTTCTAATGGAAATTATATGATTCTGAACATTCATTCTGAACATACTTTTTATTTTATAGTTCCAAAAATTTTGAATCTTTAGAATTTAATCTAAAACATAATTTATTTTCTAAGTATATTTCACTTTTTCTCTAGTAAAAGATGACTATGCATCGTCTTTATAATAGAGTAGAACCTCCCTTTAGCGGACACCTCTCTACAAAGAACAGTTTTCATTTGCAAAATTACCATTTTTTACTATTTAGCAACTATCCGGTAAGAAGACACCTCTCACTAAAGGACACTTTGGCTCTGCAATTAGATGTCCTTTACAGGGAGGTTCTATTGTATTTAGCAACTCTCCAGTAAGTGGACACCTCTCCTTGAAAGAAACTTTAGCTCTGCAAATTAGGTGTTCTTTACAGGGAGGTAGTTCTATTGTATTCAGCAACTCTCCGGTAAGAGGACACCTCTCTCTGAAAGAAACTTTAGCTCTGCAATTAGGTGTCCTTTACAGGGAGGTTCTACTGTATTTAGCAACTCACCGGTAAGAGGACACCTCTCCCTAAAGGATACTTTGGCTCTGCAATTTGATGTTGCCCTTTACAGGGAGGTAGTTCTACTGTATTCATCAAAATAATAAATTAAGCTGACCATGTGTTGTTTTATAGATAAGCGAAGGAGAATACCTGACTGATAGCCATGGGTCGACCAAGCTGAATTCTTCACGGAATCTCTGCAAACTCCTCTGTCCTCTTCCTGCTGATATTGTGGAGGTTTATAACTTTGAAAGCCAACTGGGTCAGGTAAAAAAGCTTCCATATACAATGATAAGAAACTATATTCATCCCAAATATTGCAATTCTTTTCTCTATTGGAACTTTTTCAAAATAGATCATAGAGATATAAAATAGTTTTAAAACAAAAAAAGGCATATCCCGACCAGGCACACATGAACATGTCTTTCCACATAAAATATTTTGAAAATATAAAAAAATAGTGAAATGTATATATTGTAGCGTAGAAATCAAGTCTTTGCATTTCTGAAGGTGTGAAATTATATATATTTATTGATGGCGTCACCACAACCAGTCGACAAATATTAACCAAATTGAACAACACTATCTACAGGTAGGGAATCTTGAACAAGCAAGAAAATAAATATTTTAAAGATGATTTTACAAATACAGAGTAATATACATTTTTATAATCTGTTGAATATTTTCATTTAATAATATTAAATTGAATTAAACAATATATTATTTCTTCGCCACAATATAGTTTTCTATAATTGATTATTTACTGATGTGTATATAAACCTTAATTAACACATGGCAATTTTGGATTACTCAGAGCAGCAGATTTACACACCCAAGATAGAGAACATTGCGATGATAGAGATGTATGGAGACATCTCAGGCTCTTCATTGGACACGACAACAACAACAACCTAAAGGATTTCATTCAGATATTTTATTCGTTATTTTAGGCATGTAATTATTTTGATGATTCAATATATAATTGTGAAAAGCGTTTATAAATTACAAAAACGTCTTACAATGCGTTTATTTTTATTATTTATATTATTTTTATTATAAAAACAAACACACACTCATTGTAAAAATATTTTTAGTTCCTAAATTCTATTGATATTTATCAAATATCTATAATTTTTGTTGTATAAATATATAGGTCGCATATTTTTATACCAAAATGTAAATATATTTTATCTATAAAATAAGAACATAAACAGTATCAATGCGTTTCTTTAATCGTACAAAGTACAAGCTTTCAGATCTTTATAATCCTTCTACGGTCATAGGAAGGATTATAAAGGTCCGATAAATTGTACTTTGTACGAATAAAGAAACGCATTGCTTCTATTTATATTCTTATTTTATACTATATAGAAGTTTTCTTTACTAATATGTTATCTACGTTTTGATAACAACGCGTTCTGTTAGGTGTCACCGGAACCTGACCAGAGGAGGATC